>CM062357.1:3752500-4952500 GCA_031216115.1 Senna siamea
AGAAGATATTTTTCTTTATTATGACTGGAAGTCGTCTGGTAGCATAACTGTGGACCTAACAGAAGGGCTTGCCAAATTCAAGACAAATCCAACCTGAAATCAATTAATCAATTCAGAGGCATATAACGGCCTCTCATTTCAACAATCCAGCCATGAATGTGATATCATCAATCACTACAGATATGTATAACATGTATTTTAGACAAGCCACTACGAAGGCCACATGATATAATAATAGCAACTAAAATGTTCATGTCATTGTTCCTGGATAACTGAATTTGAAATGAACAATAGTAGTACATCGTAGAAATGAGCCAAGGATGACTTCCCATTGAGGACACAAGCAGCCATCTTCATCTTCTCCAACTGAATGCCGAAGACCCAAAGAATCACTGCTATGACACACTGTATAAGTCTGTCACATGAGGACAGACAAGGGGTGTTGATTCCCCGCACCACCACCTCCGGTATTGGCTGAGAAACTTTGTATGTTCCTTTCAATGTGAGAAGGGTAACTAGCGAGCCTGAAGTTGGACTCATGTTGCTGGAAGACGTCATTGCTATGGGATGCACTTGTGACATTAGAACAAGCAGTGCAAACAACATCTCTACAGTTTTCTGCATGATGATGAACTTTGGATTCTGACATACTTCCAGAGAGATTCAACCTAGTACCACCCGAAACATTTGGTCCATGGCTTGCTGATGCAAGCTTTGATTCTTGGAGTTGTCTGGTGTTGAGAAAGCGCCCACCAGAACCTCTAGCCCTCTTTAATGCATGTAAATGCCGGGACTCGTGAAGATATGGCTGCCAAACCATATTATTATATCATGCTTTAACCAAAAAAATGGTGTTTGGTATGTATCTATCCTAATTTCTCAAGTACCTGAAATTTGAGCCATATTATGTAGGACATAAAACAAAATAAGTTTTAAATTTTTCCTATTTGTTATATCAAAACATTTTATATGCCTGCAAAATTAAATTTCCCATATACCAAACAGCATAAGGAGGAAAGGAGAGAAAAATGGACCTACTTTCCGAGCTTTGATGAGTTTGTTCTGTGCTTCAAGTTTTGCACGGTACTGTCTACGCCTCAGAATAGCATGGTACTGCTTTGCATTCACATATATTGGTTCATCGGTAAGATCAAGAGGAAGAGGAACTCGAAAAGTAGTCAATCCCATTAGTTGGGCTTGATGAAGCTGGTGACATTTTGATGGCATATATTTCAGAATTCAGAAATAGAGTTATTGTAATGCATTCATTAATTTGGAGAACAAACACATCATATAAGAATCCAAAGATTTGAAGCACGGAACAAACAACCCTGCAATATATATATATATATATATATATATAAATTATTTAAAAAGGGACAGGTCAGCAAGAATAACCAATTTTTTTTTAATAAAGATTGCATGATTGCATCTCTTAATATCGAAATAATAGAACAGCTTCCCCACCATAAAGAATCATGCTAATAATTAAGAAAAGCAAAGAAAGAATAAGAACAAAGGAGATGCACATAGAAAACTTGAGAAAAACAGTTAAATGGAAAGATACTCCATTGCCCTACTTTATGAGCAAGAATATGTAAAGCTGGCAAATTATCTCTTGCACAAAATATCTTAAAAATTAATTAAGCATGAATGACAGCACAAAAAGATTGGTCAGGCAGCAAAAACCAAACAACTACAGAAGTTATGAACTCGTGACTGATCAATTTGAAGGAACACACTAGGATAAAAGGCTTCACTCAGAAATTATTTCATTTAAGAAGGACACTGTATCTATTAGTGATAGCATGCTTCCCAGAAAGCAATACTCTTGTTTGCTGATACTGACATTTAAAAATAATCTAAAAAAAATTGTTTAAGAAGAAATAAAAAATAGAGAAGGATAGGAAGGTAGACAAAATAAGAGAAAATGAATCTCCACGGAATAGAGCTTGGAAATTTTGTAGATTCAACAGGAACAAGGAATGGATATTGCAGTTAATCAGAGTTTATTTCATTTCAAAAGGAAACTACTGTAATAGCAAGCTTCCCAGAAAGAGGCTTTTGCTCCAGTTCTAAGTTGATTGCTAAACAAAGCCAAAGCCATGCGCAACAAAACCATAAGAAAAAAAATTAAATAAATAATATCCTACCAAACTCACTCACAATGAAAGGGATAACTGTCAGTTTTTATCAGACTGAAACAAAACATAAAATTACTTTCTACATAGGTGTGATGCCATCAATGCTGTGGCATAAAACAATTTTGAATCAGTAATGTTATGGCCGATCTCAATATGCCATAAAACAAGGTGACACGAATAGACAATAATGAGAAAGAAGAGAATAAGCTGTATCATCTTGCCTTAGACTGAGGCCCGTATGCAGCAGCTAGTACACCATCAAAGCATGGTTCAGTATGGTGGAATGCAATATGAGCCTGAAATGAAAATCACACAATATATATATATATATATTATATATACATCAGCATCGATCTTTCATGCCTATCAAAACACAAGAATGTATCTACTTACAATTGATTGGTTATGATCCACTTGTAAAGGAGGAGAGCAAAAACTCTGACCCCCCATAGATGGCCTAATGAGACCTCCCACAGTTGTGCTACATATTGAATGAGCAGAAGAATTGCTAAACTGGATTGAAATTTGACCTAATAACCAAAATGGAGCAAACACGCATAAAGTAACAAGCCTGCATACTGGACAAGAGTTTTCTGATACATCTTAGGACATTTTTTACCAATTCAAACTTCTAAAAGAGAAGCATGAAATTATGGATATAATTATTATCGAGGTTGCTAGTGCTGAGTGAGGAGATATTAACATGATGATCATATATTTGCATTACTTCATTTCCTATCTATAAAATTACACAGTACTCTTGCAACTTTACTATAAGGTATGCATCAATTGAATAAAATAAGTAACAGAAAACCAGTTGGTAGCACAAATACACAAGTTACAATCCAAATACCCGATTGAGCTGAACCAACTTCAGGATAGGATTGACCTGTTGATTGAGTTGAAGATGAATCCTGATCTTGAAATTGGAAACTAAGTGGCTTGGTATTATGACATTGTTGTGGCAGAACGCCCATTTTCAAGCTCAAACTTTCAGAGGAAGATGATTGCTGGACAACAGATGCAGAAGAATTCCCCCATGATGAGCATTTAAAAACATAAGAGGCTGTTTGAAGGGGCAGAAATACTACTATAATCTTTCTCATACAAGCACTTCTTTTTTTTTTTTTTTTACTACAATTCAAGCCTTACATGTTAGGATAGGAATTCACTCTAATCTCAAAATAACATGAGATTGAAAACCTGGATTTGGCTACAGCTTTCACAATCATCAGCTACCATATCTAAACGTAGCATACCTACCAGACTGTTGCTGCAGTTTATTAATACTAACCAAAAGTTGCAAAGCATCACCTAAATGCAGGAATTTTGAGAGTTTTTGACTAATCTAAGCATACCAAACTAGAAACAAACTTTTCAAACTCACAAACATAAATAGTCAAGCAATTTCAACCAATGATTAACAGCAATTTAGAGTGATTGTGGTGTATTTACTAGTTGCATGAGCAGGAGTGCTTGTGTGTAAAACTGACACAACTGTTTCTTTTTTTTTTTTTTGGGGAAGGGGAGAGGGGGAGAGGCGAGGACAAACCATTATCTCCATGAAAATTACCGAAAAACCAAGAAATCATGACGTAATGAAGTGGTGTATATAAGAATGATAGTAATAATTGACAAAATACAACAAATTCCTGGTAACCTACAGGCTAATCAACAGTGATCATTATCAAGCTGAAGCACATAATAGTCAACAGAACAGACAAATTAATGACTTTAACGGTTCCTTTTTCTCTTTTTTTCTTTTGACCATTCTATTAGAAAATTTGGTGAGCATGGAATATGGACTTCATTCAATTACAAAGATAGGCCAACAAATAACAATACTATTGAGAAGTGAAGACATTTCTTGGAAAGATTACAGTATTCAAAAATCATTTATAGCCCTATGACCGCAAAGCAATCAAACAAAAGAAGAAAGAGAACAAACCGAATAAGCATAATGTAGGAGATGTAGAATGAACAGGAACATGGAAAATATAAGAAAAAGAAAGGAAAATCTGAGATGCGTAATAAAATGAAGAAGAATTCCATCTTTAAGGCTTTTACTTAATAGAGCACCTTGCCCAAATCGGAAAACGTTTCACAAATGGGTAGTATCCAGAATATTCACAGAATTAAGAAACAAAATTTTGCTCAAAACAACAATAACGTATCAACCATCAGCAAGTAGAAGACTGAACCATAACAAGAAAACTCACTATCTAATATAAGCTCCAGATACCACCTTTTATATATTCACTACCATATCAAGTTAAAATACAAAAATCTTAGCGCAACAAAAAAAAGAAAAAAGAAAAATGGGCGAAAATCAGAGAAGGAAGCGAAGGTAAACAAAAATCAGAGCAAAAGAAATTCCAAAAAAGAGAGAAACCTTGGAAATTCAGAAAATTGGAGAAGAAGAAATGGGTTTTGCTGAAAACCAGAACCTGTGCATGTCTTCTTCTTTGCGAAGCTCAGAGAGACTCCTTTTCCTTGTATTTGGTGTATTGGCTTTAGTGCCAAGTCTTGAAGGGACGTCTCCTACAACGACTGACCCTGGCTAGTGGTTGCATTAACACCTCCAAAGTGCAGTCTCAAGTCACCACCCCCACCTCCATTTTCCCACCTTCTCTATTTTTTTTCTCTCTCTCTTTTTTATACTTTTTAATTATTAAAGAGAAAACGCAAAAGGACAAGAATCCAGATTTTTATAATCAACATAAATGTATCATAACTTTTTTTAATAAAAAATTCAACATTTATTTTTTCATTTTTATTTCTTTTGTATGTATAAATTTTCATTTAATTTAAAGATGAATAAATCTAAATCTAAATCTAAATTTTTATTACTAGATTTTAAAATTTTTATAAATATTTTTTTATTAGTATACACATATTTCAAGATAATTTAATTTGAAGCATTCAACTTGCTCTTTATAATATTATTCTTTAATATAATTTTAATTTTACTTTTTTTTTGAAATTTGATATTCTGTCACAACTTTTTATTTAATTTAATTTTGTCAAATTTTTATATAATATTTTTTTAAAATAATAAAATTATTTTATTATCTTTCTTATCATTTTAAAAATTAACATTAATCTAACTATCTTTTTTATTATTATTTAAAAATTAAATTAAAGTTTTATATTGTAAAAAAGTTATTATTATTTACATATATATATGCCAAAAGGAAGTTAAATTTTATTTTTAAATTAAAATAATTATAAATTAAATATAATGTTATCAAATTTTAAAGAAAATAATGTAATGTATTTACTCTATTTTTATAATTAAATTAAATTTTTTATTTAGTTTAAAATTTAGTAAGTTATAGAGTGCCATTTACACTGTCTGATGCCTCCTACAGTCCTATTCCTAGGACCTCTAGGTCTTCTACCTGCTCTTCTGTATTCTTCCCAGTCCATGTTCCAAAATACCTTCGACGACCCTAAAATTTTCGCCTCCCTCACGCGCTACTGAAGGGCGTTTAATGTACTTTCCAATTTATTCTTCCTTTCTTTTTCAAGAAAATTTTAGAAAAAAATTATATAGTTAATCTTAAAAAGATATTTTTTTAAAAAATTTAATCTTTTAAAAATAAAATATCTTAATTTCATTTTTAAAAAATTAATTTTTAATTAATTTATTTCTTTAATTAATAAAAGTAATACAAAGTTAAATAATAATAATATTAATAGACATTAACTAATTATCAAATGATTAATTTTATTTTATTTAACAAAAAAATTCAAACAATATATTTTAATAATATGTAATTTATAAAATAAAATACTTTAAATTTATAAACTACATCTAAAAAATAAAAATTTTATGTTTTGACAATTTTTAATTTGTAAATATAATTTGTTTTATTTTTATTATTAAATAGAATTTAATTTATCATTTAATAATTAAGTTAACATGTGTTAATGTCACTATTAATTAATTTTTCTTTCATATTATTTATCAAATGAACAAATTAATTGAAAATTGATCATTCAAAAATTAAATAAACACATTTCATCTTGTAAGTATTAAATTAAGAGAATATATATCTTATAAGAATAAAATCATTAATTTATTTTATATTTAATTAAATAAACAAATCTCAAATTATTTACTTCTTTTCAATAATATTATTTTTACAAAAACTTAATCTAATTGATCTTTTTTACTTTTGCAAGAATTACTAGAGATTTTTTTAACAGTTTAAACAAAAAGTATATGCTGTAATGGTATCAACGTCATAAAGTAATTTCATTACTAATTTGAAAATTAAAATTACATTTTTCAATGAAGTAGTTAAGTTTTAAAAATTTAAAAAAAATCATAATTTCAGAAAAAACTAAATTACTAGTTAATATCTAATTGAGAATACATCATAATACTTAGAAAATATCTAATCATTAAATATTTTTAAAACGAGTATATAACGATTATGCTATCCTTTACTGTAAAATTTTAATTACGCTCATAATGAATTTTACAACATGCATAATCATTCTGCTTATTGGACTTGTTGATCATCAAAGAAATCAGAGATGATTCAATTAGTCAAAAAATTCAATAAAATAATAAAGCATGCTCCTTGACATCTTGATGAGCATTAGAGTTTAGGAGTTATTGAAATCGTAAATAAATTTATTTTTGTATGTTCAAAAATTTTCACCAATATATCACTATTTAAAAAATAAGTTTTTAGAATAATTTTTAAAATATATTTACTACTTACAGCAGCTTGAGGAGGATTTTTTTTTTTCTGTACACATCTATTAATTTTGAACTCTAGCCCTAGATCTAAAATCAAGACAAGAAGTAAAATTAAAATAAACAAAGAATTTAGAAAGTTAGAGGCTTTAAAAGATTTTTTTTTTATAGATATCTTTTTATTAAATATAATTTTATTTAAGATATTATTGAATATTAAATATAAATACTTTTAAAAAATTTTATTTTAATTCATCACATTATAAAAAATTAATCTCTTACACTAAACATAATACTTGTTAATTGAAAGTTCTTATATTAATATTGAGTTTAGGGTATTTAAGATTTAGGCTTTACTAAATTTTAGAAACTACAAATTTAAAATTTTGAAAAAGAAAACCTTAATAGCGACAAAAGCTTACGTAGTCGTTAATTTATGATTTGGACTTCCCTTTCTCTATGCCTTCTCCTATCTGATTGCTTCATGTTCACCTTATTTACTAAGATCATAGACTGTAGGCAAAGGCAAAACAGCGCAATTTAAGAAAAAACACGTTTAAATAAATTCAAATTATTAGTTAACAGTCCTGCGACTATTACTTATGTAATGTCAAATAATTTACTAAGTGGTTATAACTTTAATTAATGTAAAGGAATATTTTAATTGAAAGAAAATAGTTAAAGAATTCATTATAAAATATTTATTTTTAAGTAAAAAATAATAATATTTTAAAAATTAAATGATTAATTTTCTTTTCTAAATTATGAAGGAGGAGAGACAGGTTTAGCATCTTTACTAAAGGACAAAGAAAAAAAAAACAAAGCGGCCCCATAAGAGTAGGCAGCTAATCATCTTGTCTTATATTGAAGGATAATAATGAGTTTTGGTAATAATAAACGATTAGGATGTCATTAGCTCAAGAAAATGCAATAATTGTTTGGCAATCTAGTGGACTATTTGAAATGTTGAGCTTTATATTGTTAAATTTGTTGAGATTTTTATAAAATTATTATTATTATATTTCAAAATAATCCAATAATAAAAAAAATCAACTTCTTAAAGAATTAGACTTTCTTTAACAACATCCTAATTGTTTAATTAATTTGAAAGTGCTTGTCCTTTTCGGTCTCACCCCAAAAAATGTTCGGTTTTCATAAGCTCAAATCATACAGCTAAGATGTCATAGTTGATGTTAACATAAAACTAGTTCTAATTATATTTAATTAACATTGATCATGAAAATATTATTTTTATTACAATATGCACTAGAAACTGATATGTTGGTTATTGACGAACTAGTAATTTATTTTATATTTTGTTATTTTAAATATTATAGTATAAATTATTAATTTATGAATTATTATAATATTCAAATTTTTCATAAAAATGACACCATTAATGTAAAAATTAAAAAAAAAAAAAATTACTTCAGCAATATGATACTCCAGTCTCCATATAATTTTTGATGTTATGGCATCAAACCTCGAGCTGCAAATACTACAAATAAATATCAGTGACCTAATTACTAATTAAACATTGACAATTTCAAATGTCCACACTACTGTTGGTTATTTTGCAACATTTGCAATCCTTAAACACCATTATAATATGGTCTTATTAACCAACCTTGACACACTGACTACATCTTTTTGATTATTTAATAAAATATTTAATAATTTTAACTTTGAAAAAAGTCAATCAAAATAACAACTTTTATTTCTTAAATACTTTATTAATTAATCAACAAGGATCTTAATCAATACCTAAACACCTCTTATTAACAAAATCTTTATAATAAATGGGAAATGTTAAATTCGTGCATTTAAGAATTGATGCTATGGTGGTTACAAATAGGGATGACAAAGAGAAGGAGTATCTCCATACTCTTTGCCCAGTTATTCTCATCCCTATCTCTATCTCTTTTTCCACCTTGAGAAAAAAAAATTCTTACATTTCCATTCCTAAAAATAAAAATTTACAATGACCCACGGGAAACTTAATCTATCAAAATAAAATTATTAAAAAAAATAAATATTTCATAAATATTTTTAAATAAGAGATCATTGAAGAATACCTAATCTACAAAGATAAAAGATTTATTAGAACTTCAGAATTCTTAAATGAGAAAGTGAATAAAGTAGTAATGCCTTAAAAATTTTTACCAACAGATAGAGTTATTAAGTTACTTTCTTTTCTTTATATTGATATTGATTTAAAAACAAATAAAGGTGACCTTAAACGACATCTTATGAGAACCACATCTTATGAGAACCAATAAAGTTTTTTCTTAGTTACAACTGGTCAGAATTGTAATAATTGAATACAAGATAAATATTGTCAGTTGCAAACAATTAGAAGGTTGGATAGCAGAGCAGAAACAATTGTCAACACAAGGGCCAAATTATAAAGACTGCTAAAGGAAATGTTGCATAAAATTAAAGAAAAGGAATGAAATTGGGGTCAATCTGAGTTAGCCTACTACAAGACCAAAACCTGATAAACCCCAAAAGATGTATGGGTTAATACAAGGTCATAAAATTATATCCCAGAATGAGTCAATTTGCCTGTAAATATAAAATGAGCTATTTATGGGACTCTTCCCATAACCTGCAAACTCCCCGTCCTTCAAACTATCCACTGCGTGTTTATTCTATTCAGGCAAGGAGCAGACTTGCCAAGAATACCGTCTGCCAGTCATCGTTAATAATCCCGTCCCTTATATGGTGTTTCCTGTAATATAATCAAGGAGATTAATGGTCATTAAAATTTAGGCTTTTAATTAGTCTAAATTTACAAGGGAAAATGTCCAACATGCATGATACATAACCGAATGATACTGCATCCACTTAGCATTAAGATACATTTAAGTCATTCTAATTTCACAAAAATTAAAAAAAAAATCTGTAAGAGATTACTGAGATAGTTGATCTTATACTTCATCTTCTAATCGTAGTAGAGGAGCATGGACAACGATAAACCAAGAAAATTGAAATATGAACATTTTTCTAGTAAAAACTACAAAATGGAAAAACCACAAATATTGTAAGCAAAATATCAAAGTGCTTACAGGAAGATAACCTGGCATGTACAAAACTTGCCTTGGATGACCAAGAAACTGCCCATACTGCAAATCAACATATAATAAGTTTTTACTCTGAATATTCATTTAACATAGCCACCAGTTCAGTGCAAATGATATCCCCACCTGTGGTCCATTTGGATGATAATATGCTTGTGATGGCATTTGTGCTACCTGTGGATTATAAAGGAGAGGTTGTTGTCCAGCAAACGCAGGTCCCATCTGCACAAAATATGCAACTTAATCATGGTTATAAACAAAATCAAAATAGAAAAGAGATTTATTATTTCATGTAGAACTTTTAGACTTCACAGAAAATTCTGTATCTCTGATGAAAACTATTTATCATGTAAACCTGGCTGACTAGCTATATAAGAGCCTCCAATCACCAAAAATGAGGACTTCATCTCCACATTCATTAATTAGCTGTCAGAAATTTACACCAAACCTAAAATACCATATGATTGGACAACAACACTGGACAAATGAACTCTGATTCTCGGAGTCATAACCTAAACTTTGAATTTCAATCAATATGAATCCTTATGACAGCAGTAAGCAGTTGTTTAAAAGAACCCACCAAAATCTTGAATTCTAATCACTGATAAAACCAAACATATGTCTTAGAGTTAATAAAACATTCTAGTATTACAGTGAAACCTACAGCTGCCTCTCAAGGATGTAACAGGCAAAAACTTAGTACACAAATTATGATGAAAATCAATCATAAAATTTGACATAATTCACTGTTTTCCTCACTGGAGATTGAAATAATACTTAATCGTGGAACACTTACTCCAATATCCATGGGCATGGCTGGCATATGTGGCACAGTAGTTACATTAGTTGGGAAATAGAAGGAGCCATCAGATACAGGGGAAGGAGGCCTAACAGGTGTCTGGGAAGGAATGAAACTCTTTGCGTGAGGGTTGAGCTTGAACTCCTGACAACATCAGCAGGAGGTAACTCAGTGATATATAATGGTAGAGTATAAAATAACAGAATCAGTTAATGCAACTTTGCTTTTTAAAATATTCAATATTGAACTTTCACACCTTTGCATTGGGATTAAGAGTCGATTTTTCAGAAGATAATGAACCAACCGAAGAACTTGGAGATAGACCAGGGCCAGAAGATGCTGTAACACCCCTAGCACAATCTGAACCAGTTGATGTAGAACTAACAGTCCTTCCAAGGGAGTTCAAAGAATTTGTTGCTCCTTTACCTTTGCCAGATGATGAACCCTCAATCAAATCACCAGGTGAACCTGTCTTTTCAGGAGTCTTGGATGAAATATGAGATGATGGTGCATAACAGGTGGCATTTGGACATAATTCCCGCGTATCAGCACCATCTTTCTTCGAGTTGAGTGATGACTGTAAATCTGCACAAAAATTTGCTCAGAATAGAATAAGATAAACACATAATGAACCCCATTATGAAGTTTCAAGTGCAGGTGAACTCTTTGCGAAAGAACTAAAAGTACAGACAGAAAACTTCTGTACTTCCTTTAGAGGCAAAAAAAACAGTCATAATAACCAAGAAAGAAAAATGGGTGAGAATGATTCTAGCTTCATTCACATTATTTCAGGCATAATGCTTTTAAACTACTATGATCGCAGGGAGCTGAGAAAGAGAGTTTACAAACCCTCAGATTTTGACAGTTGAACATCCTCAGCTTGCTGCATCAATTAAACGGAAGAAAAGAATAATAAGATTTAGGTGCGTCTGAACTAATTATCGTGTATGAGGTATCTACATAGACATGAACCGGAGAGTAGTAATAAAGTAACTTCAACTCACTATCTGATTTTCTTCCTTGCTGTTGTCATTGGCTCCATGAAGATCACTAAGCGAGTTCTCCTGAATCCTGAAAGTTTGTTGGATTTGAGAATTCATTATAAAGTTGTCATTCATGCCTTTATTTCTGGAAACATATAATTGAAGATGCCAAAACAATTTTTCCAGCAGAAACCAGTGATCATATAGAAGTCAACAAAACCTGCTTTCAGTATCCAAAGTGGGGTCACTTTTGGCAGAAAGTTCAGATGCTAATTGCTTAGCATGATCATGCGAACCAGAACGGCTAAAATCCACACCAGGACTTGACTGAGATGATTGTGGGAAATCCTGCTCAAAACCAGAGCATAATATAATAAGATGAAATTAGAAAATAGAAAAATTACTATGTAAAAGTGGGAGAGAAAAGCAAAAACAAAAATTCAGAAGGAATATTTGTTAACAAAATTTCTTAGACACAACCAAACCAGACTTCTTAGCAATACATTTAGATTTTAAAGATGTATTAATTTCATTAGCACAAGTAGACTCACAACTTTTAGCACACCTTTCAAGCAGAGCTTGTTCATTCAAATATCAGAGATAACCACGCAAGAACTACTAGAAAAGTGCTGCCTTCTTTTTGGTGACTATTTTCAAAAGTGAATTTTAGAATAATATACGGATGCAAGTAGAGTTCCATGCATAGTCATCAAATCGCAAATTGGGAGGCTAAGTTCCAAATAAAGAATCCGAAATAGTTTCAAATCGTACAATTCATAGACAAAATGAAAAATAGCTTAAAATATATCATATAAATGATGAATATGTCTATAGAAGTAGCACAAACAAAATTCTCAAGATAATTTTAACTAGGAATTTTGAAAATGAAAAAGATTTTGTTTAGGGGAATTAAGAGGTTGAATCAAAACAACTTGCTGCAAAAGAAGGAGAATGTTTGCAGCCAAAGTATGAACAGAACAGAATAGGAAAACCTGTGAAGTCTGAATAGGAAAACGTTTCTCATTAGTGTCTCGTTGCCTTGTTCAGCTGAAAAGTTCAGTAATACTCAAATTCCAACTCAGATCACCTAAAGGTACAGGTATGCTGTGTTTTATTTTTCGAAAAAACCAACAGAAACAACAGTGAAAGGAAAGGAAATTGGGGCCATTTCGTCAGCTTCAAATAATAAAGGACCCAAAAGGAATGCATGAATATAAATTGACAGAATCATGAGATTCAGTGTTTCTGGCTCAAAATGCACAAGTTAGATTACCATGGTTCCATCACAGCAGAGACTTTGCGTATAAAGCATCAATTCAATTTCAAACAAATTGTCACATTTCCCCCCCCCCCAACAAAAAAAAAAAAAAGACCCACACCAAAACTACTTGTTTTATACAGAATTCCCATTTTAAAAGCAAGATGTAGGGGAAAAAGATTACAAACTGAAAATCAGAGACTATTTTCTCTCTGATTAGTTTCATTGAAAATGCTACTAAATATATACTTACAATCAATCATCAATCTAATGCCTATGATTGGAAAAATACAAATCCTAATTAATTTCTAAGTCAACTATACAATTAAACAAATTGAATAATAATAGTAATAAATCAGCCTCCATCAATATCAACACTCCCCCTCAAACTGGGAAGAAAAATGTCTCAAACTTTATTCTTCCAAATGCCCTGGTAAGGATATCAGCAACTCAATGACTACTAGGGACATAGTCTAGATTGATCACATCAGCCTCTATCTTTTCTTTGATGAAGTGTCAGTCCATCTTCACATGTTTTGTTTTGTCATGATGAACAGAAATTTTTTGCTATATTGATACTTGCCATATTATCACATCTAACCTTTATAGGTCCTTTGGAGTGATTCCTAATTCATCAAGAAGTCTTTTCAACCATAAACCTTCACAAATTCCATATGCAAGTGCCCTAAATTCAACTTCAGCACTACAAGCTACAAAAGGTTGTTTCTTACTTTTCCATGTCACAAGATTCTCCCAAACATAGGTACAATAACCTGATGTGGATCTTTGATCATTAACATCTCCAGCCTAGTCTACATCAGTATAGATCACGACATCTTTACTTACTCTCTTCTTGAAAAAGATCCCTTTCCCAAGAGTCATCTTCAAGTATCTTAGAATTCTATTTACCATCTCCATATGTTCTTCACTTGGCTTATACATAAACGAGCTTACCACACTGATTAAGAAGCTAATATCAAGTCTAGTATGTGAGAGGTATATCAGTTCTCTACAAGTCTCTAAAACCTTGTAGTGTCAACTAGTGTACTCTTAGACTTGAGATTTTCCTTGTAGTTGACTTCCATAGAAGTATCTGACGGTTTGCATCCCAGCATGCTTGTTTCCTTCAACAAGTCAATAGTATATCTTCTCTGAGAAATAACTATCCCTTTATTGGATCTAGCAACCTCCATTCCTAAGAAGTAACGAAGTTCTCCGAGGTCTTTAACCTCAAATTCTTGAGACAGCTTCCTTCAATCTTCTTAATTCCTCAATGTGATTACTGTGACAACAATGTAATCAACAAAAACTATTAAAATAGCAATTTTACCATCAGATGATGTTTTAGTGAATAGTGTATGGTCTGCTTGCCCTTGTTTGTATCCAAGTCTCTTCACAACCTTGGTGAATCTATCAAACTAGGCTCTTGGAGACTGCTTAAGCCCATAAAGTGATTTATGTAATTTGCAAACCTTTCCATTGTTGCTCTATCCCTCAAATCCTGGAGGTATTTCTAGATATACTTCTTCCTCCAAATCACCATTTAGGAACACATTCTTCACATCTAGTTGAAATAAGGGCCAATCAAGGTTTGCTACCAACGATAGAAATAATTTGATGGGATTCAACTTTGGCCCTGGGACAAAAGTCTTGGAAATCAATTCCATAGCTTTGTGTGAATCCTCTTGCCACCAACCTTGCCTTGTGTCTACTAATACTTCCATCAGGGTTGTATGTAATAGTGAAAATACATTTGCACCCTACAGCTTGTTTTTCCTTTGGAAGCTCAGTCAAAGCCTATGTGCCATTCCTTTCAAGGGTACTCATCTCCTCCATGATAGCTTTTCTCCATTCAATGCTCATCATAGCTTCATTCACATTTGTGGGAATTTGTTCCTGAGAAATACTTGCCATAAAGGCTTTATATGTAGGAGAAAAATGATCATATGATACAAAATTACCAAATGGATGCTGAGTACAAGACCTTACCCCCTTTCATAGAGCAATGGGAATATTACTATCATATGGAAGACTTGGATTGGAAGTTGGCACTGAAGGAGCGGTGGACCATATCTCATATTGTCTTTGTCTTCTAGAGTACACCAGTAACTCTTTGTGGCCATGTTCAAGTTCAAGATCAGTACGTTCAGGCTCAGTAGGTTGAAGAGATTGGGTTCGAGTTCAGGTTCAGGTATCAATGATTGGTGAAACATATGCCCCCAACTCCCTGAGTCCCATTCAACTCTAGTCATCTCCATTTAAATAGGTGTTTTGGGGTAAAAAGATTGTTCTTCCAAAAATGTAACATCCATAGTGACTGATTTTTTTTTTGTAAGAGAATAACACTTACACCTTTTTTTTGTTGAAGAGTATCCCAAGAATATACACTTACAGGTAGGGTCAAGTTTTCCAAAATAGTATGGAAAAAAGCTATGGACCCAAACACCTTCTAAGGGATGGTACTCAATTTTTTTATGTCTGGAAAATGTTCAAGTAACTATTGACAAGGGGTATTGAAATTGAGGATTTTTTAAGGCATTCAGTTTATCAAGTCGGTGGCAATAGGGACAACCTCTCCCCAATACATTTTTGGGACATAAGTGGTAAACGTAAGTGTCCAAGCTATTTCTAAAAGGTGTTAATTCTTTCTTTCAACCACACCATTCTGCTGAGGTGTATCTATACATGAACTTTGGTGAAAAATCCCATGAGACAGAAAGTAATCATTTAAATTGGTATTGAAGTAATCTTTGGCATTGTTTGTCCGTAGGATTTTAATGTTTGTTTGGTATTGAGTCTGGACAAATTTATGAAACTGTTTGAATATGGTAGTTGTCTTAGATTTTTCTTTCATAAGATACACCCAAGTTGTTCTATGTGATCGTCAATGAAGGTGACAAACCAACAAGCACCTGAAACCAACGCGCCTTTGATGGTTTGATCATGTACACAAAAGACCATTAAAGCTCCCGTAAGTAGAGTTGACCAAATGAAAGATCACCTAATAATTAGAGGTAGGGGAAGACCAAAGAAAACAATAAGAGAAACTATTAGGTGAGACTTAAGTATTAATAACTTAACTATAGAAATAAACAAAATAGAACACGTTGGCATCACTTAATCCATAAAGCTAACCCCACTTAGTGGGAAAAGGCTTGGTTTGTTGTTGGGGAGGGTCCCTAAATGTCACTATGGATTAAAGTAAAGGGTTTACTTGGATGATACGGGTTAGGATGGCAGGTATTTTTGGTATGCTTGGCAATATGGCACACTTTACATGTAGGAAAAATTGAATTTTTATTAAATAGGTTAGGATACAATTTTTTCATATAATCAAAGCTTGGATGACCTAGTTTATAGTGCTATAACAATGAATTGGAAATAGTGCTGGCTGAAAGAGCCTTATTCTGGCAATCTAGCTTCATGAGATACGGTCTTTCATAATGTCTAATCGTGCAAAAAGATAGTAAATTGCAAGATAGTTTGGACACAAGTAACACATCCTTTAGTTGAGTATTGGATGATAGTGTTACTATTCCTTTCCCTTTTCACTTTAGATGTGGATCTATCAGCAATTTTAAATGTTAGATTATCTTGGCATGGAACAACATCATCAATGAGTAGTTCATTACCCGTCATATGGTTCGTAGCACCCGAATCAACAATCTATAGAGATCCAATTTTTGTTTGAGGTTAAGAGCAAACATTGAATTACATTACTATTGTTCCGGTACCAATCACTTTTTTAGTAGAATTCCCCATTTGGTTTGATAGTTATTGACGACGTGCAGCGCCCCTATTGCGATAGGGGATCCTAGAGCCATTGCGCATAGCATGTTGCACAGCGCTTTGCAACATTGAAGTGTGGCGCACATAATTATATAATTAAAAAAAATAAAAAGAGGGACAATAAAAGATACTAAGTTATCTATTAGAAGTATTTTTCACTTCTCAAATCCCTCACAAATTCACAAGTTGTAAACTAGTAATCAAAGCATATCCCATAAATAATGTCACAATCCACAAGCACAAGTATTTATAGTTATTAAGTATTTTGTAATTTTAACTTACACTTAGTGTCTTGGCCTTAAATGACATATGAAGGGAGCAAAAAAATAATAGCCTTACATGAGAGAGAGCAAAGTACAAAATAGTGAGGGGAACTATTGGCTATTAAGGGAAAGAAAGAATCAATAACTCAATAAAGAAGAAGAAGCATGGAAGAAATAATCAAAAAACTAGAAAAGAAACTTGGGTAAAAAATAATAAAAAAAAGTTAGAAAAGAAGATAAGTAAGGGAAGAAATAATCAAAATGGTAAAATAAAATGACAAAACTTAGAGTTGGCTAAGTATATGGGACCAAGAAAACATAATTTTTTAGAATAGGCCTATATAAAAAACATCTTAATTAAATTTTCTCCAATACATGGCTGAGCTAGACGAAATTAGCAAAGCCACAAACATTGTGTTGCCCCATTGTCGATGGCGTTGGGCAACAGGCACTGATGCGGGCAATAGTGCACCATTAATAACTATGGGTTTGAGATTATTTTTTGAATGACCTCCAGCTACTCCTTGGTAAAGATTGACATCTTCATCTGTGGGGTTCTATCTTCAAGAAGTAACATTGTGTCCTCGAGCATCAAGTTGGTTCTTCAGCTTCCAATTAGGTGGCTTCCCATGTATCTTCCAACAAGTTTCCTTAGTGTGACCATTCTTATTTCAATGATCATACTAAGGCTTATTATTCCTCTTTGACTTGTTTCCACCAAGAGAATCACCAATTGCAATCATAGCCATTGACTCCACATTTGTATTCATGGATGAGACTCCATGGGTGATCTTCTTCCTACTTTTTTCATTCCGAACCATAGAGAAAGTCTCCTTTAATGAAGGCAAAGGCTTAATCACAAGGATTCTCCCCCTTACTTCTTCAAATTTGCTAGAGTCCCATCAAAAGCTTACAGGTTCTTTTCTTTTCTATCCAATTTTTATAAGTCATTGCATCAATTGCACATGACCATATGATGGTGTCATATGTGTCTAGTTGCTGCCACATTCTGGTAAGAGTGTTAAAGTACTGATACACAGCCAACTCTCCTTGTTGAAATGCAGCCAAGTGGCTCTCTATTTCAAATATAGCAGCAGAATTTTCATGAGTTAAGTATGCTTCCTTTGTAGCATCCCATATCTCCTTAGCAGTATGATAGAGAAGGAAATTTTCTCCTATGTCATTTGTTATTGGCTTTATCAGCCAAGACATTACAAGATTATTCTCGAACTGCCAAGTCTTGAATTTCTAGTCACTTGAATCCAAACGTTTTGCTACCCGGATGAGATAATCATCCTTTCCTCAACCGGAGATGTGGATCATAACTGAATGAGACCATTGTAAGTAATTGTTCCCATTCAATCGATGTCCCATGATAAGCACAGGTAAAGATTCCACATTATTGAGAGTTCAACACCTCTTTAACACCATTGCTTGAACCCTTTTCTTCATATCCAGCCATATTTCAATAAGGAGGTGTGGGAGAAACCAAACCAATAGTGACCGAAACTATTGGGTAAGGGTCAAAATGTGCCAAAAATACTTCTACGATGGCAGAGGAGACGAGTGGCGATCGGAATGGCAAGCCATGCGCCGACAAGTGAGAAAAACAAAGGTGGCACGTGAGAGGCGCACGTTCCGAGATAGGTCATCAAAAAAAGGTGGGTTTTGCCAATCAGAGGGTGGCGACGCTAGTTTGGTCAGCGATGAGAGTCTCCGATGACTATATCGGTGACGGAAGTTTCAAACAAAAGTTGCGGTGCTAAGAGCTATACACTGCTCTAATACCATGAAAATCAGAGGCTATTTTCTCTCTGACTAGTTTCATTGAAAATGCTACTAATTATATACAACTATTTACAATCAATCATCAATCTAATCCCTATGATTGGCAAAAATACAAATCCTAATTAATTCCTAGGTCAACTATACAATTAAACAAATTGAATAATAATAGCAATAAATCAGCCTCCATTAATATCAACACGAACCTTAGTCTTTTAGCTTCAAGGTAATTAATCATAACCTTTTACATGAGTTCTCTCTCACTTTTAAAAGAGATGAATACATCAATATCCATTATAAAGTGAATGAACAACCCTGCATAGCTCTTCTCACCCAGGCAATAAAGAACAAAAGGCACGAGGACCCACTCATCATACAAAGATTCTTAATTAATAATCCAAGGGTTGATCTACTCATAGGTCTAAAACCATCTCATCCCAAAACTAAAGCTGATATGAGAAGCCACAGAAATAAATATATTAATATCTCCATTTACTTATGAAGAATAGGGCTGGTAAGATTCATACTCCAAACTGCTAGGTAATGGAAAGCATTGATAACATGTCAAAAACAATTTCATCCGAAAAGCTAATGTTGATAGGTGAAGGCCCATGAATGGTTTTATGAGCAACACAAACATAAGTTATAGTGCACAACATGACTAAAATATAATGCATCAGTTAACCAGCCACTACATCAAGCTCTTGAAAGCAAAACTGCATTATATAAGCTGAGCACGACACAACAAAGAAGACTTTCTAATATTTTTATAACAATAATATGAGTAGGTTTATAGAAAATTTTGTTTAATAAAATGCGGCATACATTACCACATTAAAGTAGTCTTCACTCATAGTCATAGGCATGGACAAACTAGAGTCCTCCATAAGAGGTCAGTAGTTGATAGTTACTACAATGTTAGGCTTTTACTAATAAGATAAATAATTGAGAAGATACCATAGAAGAGAAATTAGAAGATGTTCTAGCTCCATCATTGCCTTTTCCATCAGTTAATTCACCAGATCCTCTAATGACTGAAGCAAATGTACTACCAAAAGTTTCAGAATTGTGTGAATCCAACAGTATGTCCTCATTTTCATCATATCCACTGTCATCAACTCCTTTATCTCTATAAACTGAGGAATATCTAGTCTCTTCATCAATATCAAAATTCTTATGTAGATAAAGGCCCCTTTCCTGTTGCAAAAAATGTATGCAAAGTTTGAGGGATTCAAACAGACAAATGACAAAAAAGCATAGAAAATTAGAAATTAACAATAGTAAAAAAAATTTGAAAACAAGAAAAGCATCTAAGCTACACTAACCTCTGCTAGATGAAGATCTTGGGTATCCTCACCCTCAATTTCTCTTGCTATTCTTAAAGCTTGTTTTTCTAACTCTCTCATCCGAGGTCCTTTCTCAAGCTTTGTTGTATAAAGTTCCTCATTGAATGTGCTTTTTACACCAAACAACGTTTCATTTGTTTCAAATTGATCCCAGCCCCTATTAAAAAAACAGGAAATAATCATCAATGTCAACAAAATGGAGAAGATTAAAAGAAATTGCAGAGGGGGGGGGGCGGGGCAAGGAGAGAATTTTGATATGGATAGAGATATTTACAACATCATATGCTAAAGTAAGCCTCATCTTACAATTTAAGAATCAGCCACAAAAATCCCTATTTCCTAATTTTCCTCTTTGCTATCCAGAATATATCTATAGCAATATGGCAATGACATGCCAATGACCTTTTGATAATTCCTCAGGCCACATTTCTTAGAATCCAGAAATAAATCTAGACTTACAGACAATGAGGCAGAATAAGGATACAGCTGAGCTTTTCATTCTCCTCATTGGTAATAATAAAACACCCAGCACCAACATTGACACTCCTATTTTAAGTAACTTCTTGTTTTTTACACTAATAGAAGTTACACACTGTAGTTTGTCAGACAACTTAAAGCCTAAGGAAAAGAAAACGAACTGAAACACATAGGTGGGTGTCAAGTGAAGACCCTAGTTTCAAGAAAAGTTATAATTCTTTTGTTTGTAAAAGAAAAATTTTCTTATTTAAGGATAAATATAGAAGCACCTGTTCCATGGACCATCAAAGATATTTTCCAGTTCAGGGCATTGTGGATCATCTTCATCAGGCACCCAGGGTTGAAGTTCTCTCTCTACGTCAACATGACGGGATTGTGATATTACTGAATCAACCATGATTTCCCGATGCATTTCATGGTGACCTTCCCTAGGTAAGTCATCCCTAGTAACAGCAACACCCTGCCATGACAGATATACATAAATGCCATTAATAAACAAGTTGAAAATGCATCCACAGAAACTTCAACTGACTCTGGACTAAAACTTTTCCATGTTAAATTAATTACACACTACACAGCATTGAAATAAAAATCCATAAGATTGAAGATTTTTAACTGAAATAACTACCAAAGTTTTCCAAATACACTGCAAATACATGAAAAGCTGCAAACCTTCGCTATGACTTGTACAAGTTCTTTGGCAGGTATAATTAAAGTCTTAGATGGAGCCTTGCTAACTGATTCTACACCAGACTTCTGCACTCGCAAAGAACCATCCTTTGTCATGCGAGCCATCTTCAAAATGATTCCTAAAAGAAAGTAATGATGATTTAAGCAGCAAATAAAGTTAAATTCCCATCTGTTCTATTATTAAAAGGGAAAATGAAACAAAGGACGCTGGAACCTTTTCAGCTATGCCAAAAAACCACAAAAATTGTCTCCAATATCAACAAAATCAATATAAAAAGAAAATCAACAGAACATACCGAAATCTTTTTCAGTATTTGTTGCATGAAATATTCCAGAGTACACAGATCCATTTTTCACCTGGACTTCGACCTGCTGCCCAATAAGACAAGTTGTTACATATACTAGTCGATCACGTGAAGGACCCTCAAAACTACCACCTATAGTGCCAGTCACTACACCTGTAAGAACAAATATTAGCAAAGTGAACAGAAAAGAAATAGAAAAATATTCAGGTCAGAAGTTTACCTGTACTTGCCAATCTGTTGGCATTTAACTTCCCAGATGGGATCTTGTTCTCTAACTTAGCTGCCCCTTCTCTATCGGATTTTCGACGGCCATATCCATTAGAGGATCTAGACTGCCCAACTTGTTGCAAATTCATCCTCACCTAGCAGGCCCTCTAACCTGGAATACTTAGAATGTCAATTTACAACAGTACAACTACAATCTATTCAAAAGGTCATTTTTAACCACAGCTGTTCAACACCAAAAAGAGAAAAAAGAAAGAAATGCAACCTCATTGAAAATCAAGCATCTAATTTGCACAGTAAAAGAAAAGAAAAATTACATCCAAAGACTTCAGTCAAGCTCAAGCTCACAAGACAGGAAGATATAAAATTAAATGAACCACAATGGCAGTAAATAATTTATATAACAGTCACTTTATTTAATCTGACCTACAAACTTATAAGGTTCTTATATTGTCTAAAAGATTCATACACAATGCCTTTTTAATTTTGGAGAGGGAAGAGTCCGCAACAGAGATTATATATAACTATATGTCATTGCAAAAGAAAGGATTGTTTAACTTTGAAATAAAGCAGCAAGGCTTCAACAGCTCATGAGAAAATATTAAAAGGGGGGAATATGATGCTACCTCTATGATAAGAGTCTCAATAAAACCTTTTCGGAACCCAAAAACCCTACCATTATAAGGATGTTAGACAAAATATATATGTAAAAACAAATTACTCAAGCTCAAAAGCATAATCAAGTCTGAAAATAATTGATTCATGCAAATAAAATGAGGTCAAATCAAACAGAGATTGATTTAAGGCTTGTTGATAACATGAACTGCACAGAAGATTATTTTTAAAAAAAGATACACAAAGCAACAACTGTCATTAATGAAATATCATTCATTACTTGCAAGTTGCAGCTTCCAAACAAAATCACATATGAAACTATGTAATACAAAAGTAAGTATTAATGTTTTCTTGGACAGAGACAGGGCAAAGGGCCTAAACATGCTTTCACAATTTTTATTTGGCAAATGCCAGGGTGTGATCAATGCAACACATTTTGGTTCATGGCTACTCATCTCATAGGGTGGGAGGACTAGCAAGTTGAGGTTTCTATTTCAATTTTATATCCTCAGTACATCAATACCCTATTTGTAGTTTTCATTCCTTCCAGTTTTATAACATTTATAAGAATTTTCATCGCTATCAAAATCTTTATAATAGAGTAAGTTTAGAATTGGTGTCCATTCTTTGTACTATTGATTCTATCCAACCTTCACTTTTGATAAATAAGGAGAACTGGACATGATTTTCTTCTAGTGTTTTCTCCAGTAAATCTTATTCCCAATTCCTTAAATAGGGAAAATCCTTCAAGCAGGTCCCTTTTGCAAGAGCAGGATTCCTCGTAGGTGAAGTCCTTAACAGAATGAATACCTATGAAATGCTGTAAGTTCGAAGACCTCCCACTCCACTCTTCCTAATTTCTATATTCTGTTCTTTTCAAACTCTGAGATCAGTAGCTACTTGTTTATTCATTTCTTCACAGTTAAAGATATCTTTGAAGTAGAGTATTTGGTGTTCCTTATGAAATTTGGCTTTGTCCTGCTAGTTTGGAGTTTCTTAGTTAACTGATTTCAGGGGTTCTGAGAGAACTCAATGGTGCTGTTTGCAGTATTTTGTTGTTTATGGTGGGAGAAAAATGCTTGAACCTTCATAGATAAATTTCTGTAGCCACCACTTCTTTGAGACAAGGCGGTGTTTCCAATCTTTCTGAGGTGCTCAGCTAATGGTCTTTGAGAAGGATGTCCATTTGTTATTTACAGCAGGATATGAAAGCTTTGTTCAGTTCATGCTGATTACTCCGTGTTTTTCCTTTCAGCTTTGTTTTCTCTTCCTTGGTAATCTTCTTTCCATCATTGCTAATGAAACCCAAACATGACTATAATTTTACTTTGCATTCTCAGGGACACAAGCACGTATCCCAGAATTCAAACTGTACGTCCAGAAACTAATTAGCCGTTGAGGAGCAACTCATAAAGATTAAAACGCGAAAAAAAAGAAGAAGCAATTTTATATCTTAAATCCAAACATCACTTAGCATTTAGCAGTCAGATTTGCAGATACCGCCTCCAGTTAAGCATACCCATAGAACATCCTACAATCGCTTAATCCCAGATTCAAAATTAAAAAGTGCCATTTTTATTCCACTCTGAATATTTCTTCTTCCCCGTCTACTCAAAAACCAAACATGAGAGCGCAAATACATGTAACTACACAGAAAGATTAAGAGAACAAACCCAATGATAAACATTTTTAAAGCACTAAGAAACAATTTGGAAACCAATTGCCTACCTCTACAAGCTTGATTAAGACCGAATTGCTTGATTCCAGTATAAGCTGAAGAGATAAGCCGGAATGGAAGTCTGTCGATTAGGGATTGGAATAAATTTTAAGGGATGGCCTGCTTTGAAGGAAGGGAGTGGCCGAAGAAGACGAAGAAAGCACGAATCACACAGCGACGGAGAACTAGGGAAAAGGAGGAGGAGGGAGAGGCAGAGTAGTTAGGGGTTTCGTTCTCTCGGTGTGATCGAGATTCAAAAAGCTGAAAAGAGAGGTTCTTGTATTGAGATTTCGAAGGGGAAGCGGAACAAAAGAGCGAGGGCGCTATGAAGCAGAACCCCCCGAAACGAAAGAGGAAATTATCTGCTGCACCCGGGTTCATTCTTTATTATGAGCTTCTTCATCTTCTTCAATTTTTTTTTTTCCCTCCTAGTTGTTTTCGTATATTGGTCATTTTCACTTGTCTGGTTTGGTTAGGTAAGCAAGTACAAATTTTCTTATTTATATTCGAAAAGAAGATAGAATAATAACAATTAATAACAAAGCTTTAGATACAATTTTAAAAAATATTTATTTTAAGAGTTTCAACGAATTATAACATTGAAATTTTTTTTAATGCGATACTGTAAATAAATATTTTTAAAAATCTATACCTACAATAAATACTTAAAATTATATTGAAATTCTACCATCATCATCAAGTCTTACATATAAGATAATTATTTTTTATTAAACATAATTTTTTTATAAATATTTTTATTAAACATTAAATGTGAGTATTTTTTTAATAAATTTAAATATTAATTAATTAAGTTATGAAAAATTAATTTTTTTATTAAATCTAACAAAAAATAAATTTTAACGTTAATTTCTTATCCAAAAAAAATAAAAGTATTGCAAATTTATTGTTGGAAGTGTTAAATGATTATACTAAGATTTAGGGTAATTATTGTCTATTGTCTTAAATATTTAAAAATTTATAATTTAATTTAATTAAAATATCTTTAATGGTAATATTAATATTTTCAAAAAAATATAATTTATTAAAAATATATATTTTAAAATTTATTATTTTATTATTGTTTATTTTGATTTGAAAAAATAAATTTATTTTATTTTAAATTTAAAAATATTTTTTATAACATTTAAATAAATATTTAATTATATAAATAATAAGTATAAAGATATTTTGATCAAAATAAATTAAATTATAAAATTTTTTATCTAAAAAAATGTAAATTTTTAAAATAAAAAATAGAGTATAAATATACTCTAAAATTTTAAATTGATTTGCACCATGCATGTAAATTCTCAATCATTCAAGGAAAAATGGTTTAATGCCAAAATTTGGGGATTGTCATTCATGGTACAACCAACCATTAACTTTCATTATAGGTCAACTTCATTATAAAATAGGTCGGGTAATCATGTTTATATACTGATAATATATAGGGTTAAGTTGCTTTTTTTTCACTTAATTCAACCCGAGCTCACCCTATTTAAAATTAAAACAGGTCCCCACTGGCCAAATGGAAAAACAAGAGGACTTCAAAAATAATTTTTTTTGTATATAAATATCCACCTAACCAACTTCATTATATCATATGAATTAAAATATCAATTTCAAATGATAAATTATACATGAAAAATAAAACAAATATATATCCAAAGCCACCAAATCTTAAGCATAATACAATAAAAATAAAATATTTGTCTATTAACAAACTTAAAATTAGAACAATAAATTCATAATAATGCATCAATTAAGACATCTAAATTCTAAAGTCAAACTTACAATGCCAAATCTTCAAATTCTTGCAATAATAATAAAAAAGAACACAAGTTTAAGTATATAGTCTTATAATAATGGATCAACTTAAATAATTAAAAAAATTACCAAATTACAAAATATTATCTACTACAATTTTATTAGTATAATTTACTTTGTCATGAGAATAAGATGCATCAAATGTATAAAACTATATATTTTTATATATTATAATAATATAATATATAGGTAGAAGCATTTTTTATGTCCTTAAATTTTATATAAATTTTTAATTTTGTTCATAAAATTTTTTTGTAATCAATTATATCCCCAAAGTTTTCAATTATAGTTAATTTGATCCCGTAGCCTAATGTCGTCAAATTCATTAATAGAAAAAAGATAACCTAACATCTAATATAGTATTTTTTGATAACTCAACACTCTTAATTAAAATCTAACTAATAAATTAAAGTCACGTCAAAATAAAAATTCTAATTTATTAAGAGCTTTAATAGTGTGATATGTAAATATGATGTAATATGTAAATTTTTTGGTGAGTTAAATTTTTTATTATGACATGACTTGTTAACTAATAAATTAAGAGTATTTAGTCAACAAAAAATATTATATCAGATGTCAGATTAGTTTTTTTTCATTAATAAATTTGATAGTGTTAAACCTTGGAATAAAATTGACCACAATTAAAAATTTTATGGGCATAATTAATAATAAAAAAACTTTAAAAAAATAATTAAAAATTAATATAAAATTTGAGAATATAAAATATATTTTTGCCTAATATATAAGGCTACAGAATTTTGAGTTATAATATATAATTTTATATATTATATATAAAAAATTAATATATATTTTATATATAATATGTGAAAGTATATATATATATATATATAACTCATATTTTTACAAGTTTTTTAAATGAATTTTTGAATTTAGATTCTTATTTTTTATCTCAAATTTATTATTTAACGGGATAGATTATCGAATTAGGTAAACTTTGAGGCGCATGATTAAGTCTACCACCACTTCAAATTCATAAAATATTTCAAGCTTCATTTTATATCACAGTTTTTTTAAGTGAAACTGAGTTCATCAATACAACCAATAAGGATAATGAGATTTAGGCCAATAAGGCATGAGAGAATTGGATCAAGAAAATATACGAAACACATGTTTATTGTCATAAGAAGCATATTTAACACATAGAATACATGCTTAAATTTAGAATAAAAAATAATTTGGTTAGTTTTTATTTTTTTATTTTAATTATTTGAGTGAATTTTATCTTTTTTTTTTCTTGCATCTATAAACACTAGTTTATGTTTATGGGACATATTAAATAACACAATTTTTGAACTATTCAAAATTTTATTCTCTATTGAAAGTTGGTTATTATTCTTTTTATTACACTTATTATTTTGCTGCATCAAGAGAACACGTTTACTTAATTTCTAAGGGGGTGACGAGAGGGATTATTGTCCATTGACAACTCCATACCCTTTTAATTAACTTTGCCTTATTCTACCATTTCAGATTCTTTCATGCTTGTTTGCAAAATGTATTCAATAAGAAATTAAAAAAAAAAATTGGCCTTTTTATATTGCAATTGATATAGAGATATTGATTTTGCCATTTGTTTAAGATTTACTATTTTTACTCTATGGCTTTTACTAGAACCAAGTGTTACCTTTTTGTTAAGCTAATCATGTTGTGGATTTCTCTAACTAATTATATTCGTATTGTGATGATTAATTATCAACTATATAATTAATGAATTATATCTCGTATCGTGATATAATTCATTAATTATTCAGTTGATAATTGATTTTAAACTAACATACACAAATGTTAGCTTTCACGCCGTTCTATACAAATATATAATTTTTAAAAAAATCACATTTTATATTTTAAATTTTACATCAATTTTTAATTATTTTTTAAAAATTTTAAATTATATTTAATTTTAATTTTATTTCACACACTCAACATCATTTAAATTATTATAAAAAATAATAATGTGATATTTGACGTAATAATAAAATATTAATAAAAATAAAATATTAATTCATATTAATTTTAGAAATATAATATTAAATATTATGTAATTATTTTTTGTTAATAATTTAGATAATATTAAATTATGAGATAAAATTTATTATAATTTAAAATTTTAAAACAAAATTAATAAAAAAACTTTAAAAATAAAATTAAAAATTAATATAAAGATCGAACATAAAAAATATTTTTACATGTAATTTTTTATATAATATATAATAGAAAGAAGAAAAGGCATATATGCACTCGTATGTGTGGATCATGAATCACAATTATGATTAAATTAATTTATCAACACGGCAGAGTTGAAACATATTAATTCTTTCGAGCCCTTTCTTTCGTTATACTTCCAATTTTTAGTTGGAAAGAGATGGAAAAATGAATTCCTACGTTGGAAGGGAAAATGTGGCTTTGGTTGTTTTTCTCCCTCACCGAAGCTTCCATCTTCATTGTCATTAATGCATGCATCTAACTCATCGACATCTGAGTCATAAATTGGTAAACACCACTTTCATTGGCTTTTCTAATCATATCTTGACAGTTATCTTATTTCATGTTTAACAAATGTTTCTTTTCTAAGCGCCTTTTTGATGTTTTCACATCAATGAGTTTATGTTATTAAAATGGGCAGTACAATAATATTTAGAAAACTAAAGCGAACCACGTGTCTAGAAGACGAAGTAGCCATTAATTTGATGGACACAGAGAGCCTCAGTGTTTATGAATCAGACTATTTGATTTTGATCCATTAAATTTCCATCCCAAAAGTGGGAAGAAACTCAAGACAGTAGCTGTAAAGTTAGCTGATCATGAAGCATATCATGAAGAGTAGTTCAAATCCAACGCTTCCTTGTAGATGAAGAACAAATAGGAGTGTTAGTTGAAAGACGACGACATAGACAATGACGATAAAAGCCAATATAGATTATTGAACCTAAAAAGTAACAAGTTTATTATTTAATAATTCAACTGTATCAAACAATGATTCAATTGAAAATTATGAACAAAATATATTATCAACTTAATACTTATTTTATCTTATTTGTGTGAGTAAAACTAATGTTCATATTTTTTTTTTAAAAAAATATATTTTAAACTAAGATAAAAAGTAATGATAAGTTATGTTCACTCTTCAACTTATTTTAACCTTTTATCATCTCACTTTTTTTACATGTTTTTGAAATTGATATTTTATTTTACATATATTAATATATAATTTTAAAACTTGACAATCAAAAGCTCTAAAATTATTATAATATAAATATAAAATAAGTATGATGAATGGTCAAGTCATGAAATGCTTTATTGGGTTTACTAGTTGAACCATCCCGCTTGACCAATTTTAAAGGTATACTAAATTTTTTGTCTCCCCTCTACTGTTGACTCCATGGTCCATCTCTAAAAGTTAACACTCAGGATTTTGGTTAAAGAGTAAATTTTTGTTAATGTTATTTTAAGAAATAACTTTATTTTCTTTAAATAGATGATAGAAATAATTTTTTAAGCCTTAGAAATTGATTTTTTAAGCTTTAAAAATTAATTCGGTTCATCTTCTAACTAGTAGATATTAAATTTAAGAGATAATTAACTGTTTCACTTTTTATAATATTTTTCCAGGAGTAAAATGTTATTTTAAAATTTAAGAAGGACAATGTAATTAGATTTTAACTAGAGAGGATAAATATACTTAATTTCACTTATTTTATTAAAGTAACTTATAAAATTTTTTGATAAAGGATATATAAATTGATCCCAAAAGATACACATCCTTGATTTTTAGTTTTTGAAGTGTAGTGTCAAACCTTCTGCAAGTTACGAATTTCATACATACAAATCCATTTATTTGCTCAAATTATATATTTATTTTATGTTGAATAACTAAGATAAATTAAAAAATACTTTTTATATCTTTAAACTTTACATTAATTTTTAATTTATTTTCTAAAATTTGTGTATATAATTTTATTTTTAAAATTTTAAATTATAATAAATTTTGTCACATAGCTTAATTTTGTTTAAATTATTAATAAAAAATAATAACATGACATATAATATTATATTTTTAAAATTAGTATAAGTAAATGTTACGTCTCTATTTTCTTTAGTAATTTGTATATGTAAAACAAAATTAATTATAATTTAAAATTTTAAAAATAAATTAACTGTAGAAAAACTTTAGAAATAAAATTAAAAATTAATTTAAAGTTTAAAGATATTAAAATATTTTTGTTTTTAGATAAATAAAATGTAATGAACTACAAAAATTAATTTATTATTAATGGGATTGAATTTAATAAAAAAAAATTAATTTTTTATAAAATAACAAATAAATATTTAAATTTTTATTAAAAATATTTATATTTAATATTAAATAATATTTTAAATAAAATTATCTCTGATAAAAAATAACTATAAAAAATGATCAATTTAATACTTAATTTTAAGGTCGTTACAGAATAAAATATAGCTTTTTCACCACAGCCAATATGTATATTTTCTCAATTGTTAAAGTTTAATGTTTCGGCCATAATTAGAAGATATTAAAATTCAAACAAAATTATATCACGTGCATCTTTATGCTAACGTGTACATCCATCTTCAAAATTTTATTTAAAGAATAATTTGGCTCATTATTACAATATTAATAAAAAATTATCATAAATATTCTGGCAACCACATCCCATTTCGCTCGTACGAGAGGGATTTGCAGATAAATTGCCATGCGTTTAATATTATTGGTCAATCTTCACTAATCAGTCGCTTTTTGTTAACACTTAAATTTTCTAACTCAAAAAAATAAAAATTTCATTTTCACATCACAGTTTAGGTGACGAAACACGAAAGTTCTCATCAACCAATCAAATTTAAGAATTTTCCCACAAAGTCTTTGAGGGGCAGAACGTTTTCAAAACCCTCGCCGTGTCGCTTCTTCTCAAAAACCCCTTTCCGAAGCCGCATTCTGCTCTTCATCCTTCGAGTGCAAACCCTACCCTCTTCTTCTTTCTTGTCCTTGGCTGCTTCTAGCGTTGATTTTTAGCTACATATTATATTCTATATATAGATAAAATATATATCCCGCATTCTTTGCTGGGTTTTCTACTTTTCTTCAGTGTTGTCTGCAATGGTCTCTGGCTCGAAAATGGAAGGCGGAACATATATACTCTCTGCAAAAGTCCGTAAAACTATCCAATCCATCAAAGAAATTGTGGGTAACCATTCAGACGCTGATATTTATGTTGCCCTCAAGGAAACCAACATGGATCCTAATGAAACCGCCCAGAAATTGCTCAATCAAGGTGGGCCACGCTGGGCATCGAGTGATTATTTTTGGTGGTATCCCTTTCATATTTTTCGAATTAATGGGGTTCTTTTTCTTTTTTTCCCCCTCTCGATTATTTTTCTTGCTTGCTAGTGGGTATTTGGGTTTTTCAAGTAGTTATGTTAAGGTTGTTTTGTTAGAATAACTAATATATGGACTGCATTTTCAGTTTGAGTTGCTGATACAACAACATTCTTATATTATATGCTTAAGATTAGTAGCCTGTAACCTGTACTTTGACTGTTTGATTTATTGCGGTTACTTGACTGCTCTAGTTTATCTTTTGCTTATACCCTGCTTACTTCAAGTTTAATTTTTCAGGTACTTATCATTTTAGGTGATGTCTACAGTTGTCTACACTTATTCTTAGGAGTGAGGAAGGCAAAAATAGTAGTTGATATTGAAGAAAATTTTAATAGGGACAAGAAAAGTCACGTAGATTGATATTTCCAATTTATGGAGTGAATCACAAATGGTGGTATTTCTAGTTAGGTCCAATTATATACTTGCTCCCAGCATCAGGAATGGAAAAGATAATTCAACTATGCAAGTTATGGTTTGCCTCTAGTCAGCACTTTGTTCTCTTTAGAGTTAAATAGGGTTGTTTTCATTTTGTCTGTATGGGTGGAAGAATTTTTAACTTAATATTTATTTTGAGTTGTGAACTTTGTATGATCTAATATATTATCTTAATTTTGTATTTTAAAAAATTATTTGCATCTCAAGCCATTAATATATTGTTATAGCTGTTATTCTGTCATATAGATGTCTTACATTTCTCTTGAATTTTGTTTCTTATCTCATATTGTTTATGCTATGGTAAATGTATTTTTGACCATATCTAGGAGTAATAATTGGTTTGAAGGGGAAAAAAAAATGAAAAGAGATATTCTCCTAATGTACATTGAAATTTTGTTATTCAGATCCATTTCATGAGGTGAAGAGGAGGAGAGAAAGGAAGAAAGAGGTCTCACCACTTGTATACGTTTTTTGCTGGCTTATTAAATTCATGGAAGCACATTAAAGAGTAGAGGGTTTTGATCAGTAATTTATTAACAAGTATCTGTCATTGCAGCCTCAGGGTGCTGGACACAAGGGTTTAGCTTACCCACTAAGACAATCTGAGAATGTTGGTCAAGGACTGAAATTTTATGCTTTACCTGGTAATTTCTTATTTCATGGCTATTTTAGTGGGTTTAAAATATAATGATCTGATTGTCATGGTGGTCCAAACCAACATTCAGTAAGTATGTACTCACAGGGTGTGAATGAATGAAATGTGAACTTCTTTTAAGACTTGGTTGATTCACAGTACAAATGATATTTTTTTCTTAAATTTTATTTACTTATTATTTTCAGTTTAGATTAGTACTCAATAATATAGAAGGTCAAAACCCTAAATTTATATTATATTACTTATCTGTCTCACTTGGTAGTTAAGACATGATTTTGCACTTGTGAGACATTGGTTTTTGGTGCTGCTTCCTGTCTTTTTTCTTCTGCTGAGGAAAGTGTCCTTTAATTTTACTTTGGTTAAACCAATGGGTCAGGTTAGCATTTCTTTAGTCCCTCACAAGATTATTTGTTTGTAATTTTTAGTGGCAAATCTTTGTTTGCCTTTTTTTTTTTTCTTATAAAATGTATAATTAAGTGCATTTCTGGTTATTTTACTTCTCTGTGGTCATTAGTATTAGTATAGACTTCTAGCTGATGAATCTATTCTTGCTAACTTTTCAGGCATCAGCAGAGAGTTCCGCGTTGTCAGAGACAACAGAGTAAACCGTATAGTTAATAAAGTAGTGAAGTCTCCTTCATTGCAATGTACATCATCCAACAATGAGCAGTTAAATGTAAACACATCTGAAAAGGGGTATGATATGATTTTTAAATTAACTAGATTTTGTTGTCTAGAAGGCTTGATTGCCTATCAGTGTTAGTAATTCATATAAGATCTTTTTTCTAATCTCTTCTATTCTTTTTTTTCTAATAATACTTCTTTAAAAATAGAATGTTTGTCCATGCCTTATGGCCTACCATTTACATTTGGTTTAGATCTTGGTCCACCGGAGCTGTGAAATAAAAGTCTAACTGGAAAAAATGATTAAAGAAAATATAAGAGGCATGCCATTAATGATGTATAACAGGCAGATATATTAAACTGCAAACTAATATTTCATGCAAGTTATATTGCTGCAGTTTGATATATAAGAATCTGTGTTGGAAAGAAGGAACTATATATGATGAGAAGTAATAACCCCATTGTGGTAGGGGCCATAATATTGTAAACGAAATAACATGATCATTTTTGTATCCTGCATTCACTTGTACTCGTAATCTTGTTTAATAATACTTATCATCTCTTAAGATGGTAGTCTAACCCATTATTTTTAGTTTAAATTGTAACCATTGGTGTCAAGCATCCATCTGGAACCAATGTCTCTGAAGAGAAACTCATAAGCATGTAAGGGGTATAGGGGAAAGGGAAACATTTAACTTATGCCAGGGAGTAAGAAGAAACCTGAGACATCATGAAAGTTTGAAAAAAAACATATAACTATTGATTATTGAAGATCGTGACAATTGGAACAAAAATGGTTAACTCTAGTAGGTAATAATGTTTTTAAAGGTTGAGGTTTTGTTTGAGAATTGAAACAACTTGGAACAAAGATGAGTGACCTGGGAAGGGTAGTTTTGCCCTAGTTGCGTCTAATTTGGAGCTATAAGTTTCTTATTTTAATATGGGCGAGAGTTGAGACTAAGGCCTGAAGAAACTGGGTCTTGTTTAGTATATAATTGCCCTTTGAAACAAGTTTTGAAAATTAGAAATATATCTTCTTTAGGAAATTTTTTGACTGATTACTGTTTTGAGTTATTTTTAGTTAGTTATTTAATCATTTGATGCCGTCTTTCCTTTTTGTTGATGTCTTTTGCATTGGCATGCAGGTTTTTAGTATATATTCCGGAGACTTGTATATAATTCTTATGTTATCTTGTTACAGCTTATCAGCAGGTTCTGGCAATCAGCGGTCCTTTGGTGTTAACAATTCATCACAAGCTTCAAATGGTCCTCATTATTCACATGCTAGACACTCAGAAACTGTTTCAAATGGAAGTGACAGAATATCTCCAGCTGAGGAGAAGCAAGATGTGATTTTGAATGGAGCAAGGCGGGCGCAACAAAATAAGACTAACAATGTCCATCAAAATTCTGCAACCTTGGCATCGACTAGTTCTGCTGTTGGGGTGTATTCCTCTTCAACAGATCCCGTTCATGTGCCCTCTCCTGATTCCAGATCGCCTGGTGTTGTTGGAGCCATTAGGCGTGAGGTAGGGGCAGTTGGTGTTCGACGACAGTCTTCAGACAACTCAGTGAAACAATCATCTGATACTGGTAGTTCATATGCTAATTCATTTACGAGGAAGGACGGTACCTCTGCAAATTCATTTCAATCCTATGTTGCCACCTCGAAGACTGAACAATTTAGTCAAACTAATGTAACTGAAACTTCATTCAATGGCATACCAGTTGGAAGACCATTCCTGAACAATCATTATAATAGTAGGCCACATCAACAACCTGAAGGACATCAGAGAGGTATATTTCTGCAATGGAGCTACTGCATTGTGGTTTTTCTTGTTTTTAATTATAGTTTCAAAACTAAAGATCTACAATAAAAGTACGGCCTCAGAATGGAAATCTTATAGACTTGGCTTAGTTGCTTATGAACTATTTCAGCTCCTATCAGAAAGTTAATGTTAGTAATCTGAGTAATTTAAATTAGAGTTTGTTTTAATTTTGATTTTTTCTAGATATGTATATTTTTCCTTTAGCAAGATTCTTTGCTTAATGCATTGTCTACTATAAAATCATTGGAAGCAATCAATTCCTTATTAATTTAAATATAGTGCACATGGTAAAAAAGTGGCTATTACTAATCCACTTCAATGAGATTATTTCATAATAAATGTTGAAGGATTCTTATCCTTTTTCTCTTACTGTTTTTGTTTGAGTGGTTCTTTGGTAGAAAAATATGATTTGTTCTTAGGCCTTTTAGTCCATGGATAAAAATTTGATGTAAGTTCATTTTGGGTTTTGATGCAGTATCCCAGCCTAATAAAGAGTGGAAACCTAAATCAAGCCAGAAATCAAGTAGTAATCCTGGAGTGATTGGGACGCCCAAAAAAACTGCTGAAAATTCTAAAGATATAGAGTCAAGTACAGAAAAGCTTCAAGATAAGCTTTCACAATTAAGCATATATGAGAACCAAAATGTTATCATAGCACCGCATATTCGAGTTCCGGAGACTGATCGTTGTCAATTGACCTTTGGCACCATTGGCACAGAACTTGATTCTTCTAGATATCAATGTAAATTTCAATCCATAGGAACTACTGAAAATTCCAATGAGGAATCTCCTGCAAGGTTGGCATTCTTGTTTTTCTTGTTTCTTATAATAATTGTTTTTCTTGTATTAAAAGCAGTTAATTTTGGGAGATAGCTGTACGATTGGGACATGTAAATAATAAGATACTATGAGTTTCTTTGGAGTTTATTATTGTTTTCAAAATGATATGGTTAGGTATTGGAGAAACAGTTTCTTCAGACATGAGGTTGTAGGTTTAATCTGCTATGCTTATAAATGCATACTAGTTATCTAAAAAAATAAAATCTCATAGGTAGAAGAGATTGTGTGCCTCTATAAACAATTAAGATTGTGATTATATGAATTTTAGTATGTATTTTAATATGATTTAACATATGATGTCAGCTTGTCAGTATCTGTAGAGTCCAGTGATGATGTTTCTGGCAGCAAGTTGGTGGATTTAGTGGATGACCAGGTTGGAAATACTGGTTCAGAGTCTCCAGCATCTGGTGCTGCTTCTGAGCAACAACTAGCTGATCAGAAAGAGTCCTTGAACCCTCAGAATCTTGAGAACTATGCTGATATCGGATTGGTTCAAGACAATGGTCCATCCTATGCACCTTCAGAGTCACAGCAGCAGCAAGACTCTCATGATATGCCAGGCTTTTCGGTGAGTGATTGCTTGTAGTTTTATTTGGCATTATTGGCTGATTAGGAAAATTTCCTACGCATGATTATTAATGGTGCTAAATTTCAAGTGACATGGTGAGTTGCAATGGGAGGTTGCACAAGGCCACCCCTGTTGGTTGTGATTTTCATGGCTTATGACTATTGTCGGCAGTTGATCCAATACCCCTCCCTTTACAGTTTACACAATTCACAATTTGAATATTTTTCAGGAATCAAGACTTACATAATCAAGTATCTGTTTTGTATCTCATTGCCCCATTCTCAAACTTAAGTTTGTGAACAGGCATACGATCCTCCGACTGGTTATGACATTCCTTATTTCAGACCTACAATGGATGAAACTGTTCGAGGTCAGAGTCTACCATCTCCTCAGGAGGTATGCTTAAACTATTAAATCCTTCAGTATTAAGGTCATTGAATTATTTGGCTTTAGTCTTATTATGTGCTAGGACTATATTGTTTTGATCCATTGTTTCTTAAACAGTTTCTGGTGCATATTAAGGTGACATTTGCATTTTTTATGTTGTTTTTATGAAGTTCATGTAGTCTTAAAAGTCGAACCCAAATGTAGTTATTTTGTTCACTACCCATGTTTTGCAGATTGCTTTTAATTAAAACTTCTAGAATAGCTTAGTTATCGAATATATTTTAGAAATAGTCTGTTTGACTTATTTGAATGTGAATTCAAAACTACAGACAACCTTTGATGTTCTGTAAATCCTTTGCTATTGATTGTTCTTAAAAAAGTTATTTAAAACCCAATTGGAGCAGCATGATTTAATGCTTCTGTTTCTATTATTTTAGCTTTTGAGTCCTAACGAGCTTTGGTGTTTTGTTGCCAAATATTAGTAACACTTATGATTTCTTCATTCTCCATAGCTGAAATGGCTTTTTTCCTTTTCAATTTTTGTGCAATTTCCAACTTGCATAATATTTTGATTCTATTGATGTTCACTTAGTTACCAAAGAAAAGAATAGGAGAAACTATTAGGATGAATTTAGTTATAAATAATCTAACCATAGAACTGAACCAAGATAGAGCATGTTGGCGTTGCTTGATCCATGTAGTTGACCTCACTTAGTGGAAAAATGCTTTGTATTTTGTTGTTGTTGATGTTTACCTATGAATCAATTAGTTTTAATTTACCCTCCTTGACTTTTTTTTTTTTATAATTTATTTTGTGGATGAGTGCAGGGTTTAAGTTCCCATGCAGCTAACAGCATTCCTGCTTCAACAATTGCCATGGTGCAACAACAAACTCCTGTGGCACAGATGTACCCACAAGTTCATGTTTCACATTTTGCCAATCTGATGCCATTTCGTCAGTTTCTGTCCCCGGTCTATGTTCCGCCATTGGCCATGCCTGGATATTCTAGTAATCCTCCCTATCCTCACCCATCAAATGGAAACAGTTACTTGTTGATGCCTGGAGGTGGCTCCCATCTGAATGCCAACAGCCTTAAATATGGGCTTCAGCAGTTCAAGCCTGTTCCATCTGGCAGTCCAACAGGGTTTGGAAATTTTACTAATCCAGCTGGATACGCCATGAATGCTCCTGGTGTGGTTGGGGGTGCAACTGCTTTGGAAGATTCATCTCGAATCAAGTACAAAGATAATCTTTATGTCCCAAATCCTCAGGTAATGTACTTTCGTCTATTTCTCTATTGTTTGTTTGAAAGAACAAAAAGTTTTGATTTTTGGCAAAGCAAGATGTTAATCAAGAAGTAAACAAATCACTGGCAGTGATTTTTGAGTGTCCAATCAATTGACAGTAGCATTCCTGTTATCATAGTGAATTTATTGACTCTCATTTTGAGAGTGGAATTTAAATGGAAGGAAAAAAAAAAAGAGTAGATAGGATACAACATAATATACCGTTTACATTGCATTTAAGATAGGGAATAATTATGCTTTCTATTCATTTCAAAGCCAAATTAGCATCTAATACTAGGGAGTTGAGCTTCACTGAGAATCTTGAGAAGTTTGGAAGCTTCCCAATGTACAAATACAATCTGTATTTATATGAATATCTCTTTTAATCTTAAAAAAAATATCTGAATATCTCTTCTATATCAAATGTCACAAATTTATCAAGCATGAGTCCTTACTAAATTAATTGCACAAAATCGTGAAATTCAAATATATAACTTTTCTTAAGAGAGCACTTCTTGAATCAAGTTCTACCCAGTTCCAATTCAATTGATCCACTTTCCTTGTTTTCTTTTACTTGTTAGTGAATGGAATGGGCTATTTCTATTTTAACCTTTGGACAATAAAACTAGGAAAGTTTGCTGCAAGAGAGTAGTCTGCACTGAAGCCAAAAAATGGACATGCTTTTTTCTAGTTTTGTTTACTAAGACTTCATGCCATCCTGGTTGCAGCTGGGTTCCTACTTTCTAGTTTTGTTTGTATTGGACTTGCCAACATAACCGAAACTTAGTGAGTTGGACCTTGTTATGTCCATTTTTTGGAGTGAGAGAGGTGAGTTGATTCCATTTCTAGGTTCCTTCTTCACAGGAGTCTATGCTACTAACGTCTTCGTCTGGTAGAAAGTATATATTCTTTCTGAATACATCATTAGAAACTTGTGGACAAAATTTATCTTAATTGTATTAGTTTTCTTGGCAGTTACCTCATACTGGCCTAATGTGAGGTAATCATCATTCTGTTGAATCTTGGATACCCAAATTGCTGGCATTATTTTTATTTCCATTAATTCCTTTCGCTTATCTCTTAAATTAAAAGATTCCGAAAGGGTGTCACCTATGGGCAAGATTTTGATTTGTAAGTTGCACCCAAAAAAAAAAAAAAAGAAGGAACACAGCGAAATCAATTTCAAGATTCATGTTATGCTGATGTCCTATAAGCAAATAGATTATAGGTAGGCAAGATTTGTAGTGCTCCAATGAATTCTATGTTGTCATGGGATATTTTTATCTCCAAATCAAAATAAATTTTTATCAATAAGATCTTGTGTTGCTCTCAAACCTATCTTTTCTTTCTTGATTTCTTATTACAAGACTGGAATTTAGTCTGCCATTTGTTTTTTTCACAGGCTGAGACATCAGAAATCTGGATTCAGAACCCAAGGGAGCTTCCTGGCATGCAATCCGCTCCATACTTTAACATGCCTGGGCAAACACCACATGCTGCTGCATACATTCCTTCGCACACAGGTCATGCTTCTTTCAATGCGGCCATAGCTCAATCTTCTCACATGCAGTATCCGGGTATGTATCATGCTCCTCCCCAGCCAGCTGCTATTGCTAGTCCTCATCATTTAGGACCAACCATGGCCAATAATGTTGGAGTTGGAGTGGCTGCAGCTGCTCCTGGTGCACAGGTTGGTGCATACCAGCAGCCCCAATTGGGTCACCTCAATTGGACAACAAATTTCTGAGGGGAAAATAAAAGTGAATCTAACCCTTTTCATACCTGTAAGGGACTGAAGTAGGTATAGCAAAAATCTCAGTTTTCAATGTAAAATGAATAACATATCCCTTTTTTTCCAAATGCATTATGAGTCATTCAATTTTCAATTTCCATTTGCAGTAGTTGATTAGTTTTTGGTCTTCAAAAAATTCAGCGTTTCGTAGCCCTTTGTTCCAGTTACCAACTCCAAATGCCAAAAGGTCCTTGTTGAGAAGAAATTCTTTTGTAGACCAAGTCAATCAGAGTAAACTTCCATATTTATTTATGATTGCTTTGGTTTATCCAAGAATTTCTCATCGTTAAGATGATATGCTGAATTGTAATAGTGTATTTGGTGAAAATAACGGATTTGGATTCTTTCAAGTAAGGGAGAGAAGTGAAGTTACTGAAGTAGGAGAGAGATCATAATCCAATTAAGTGGGTCTTTTATTTATCTTTTTTTTTTTCTTCTTATCTTTCTCTTACTTCAGAAGATTTAGATTTGAAAATAACTTTTAAGGCAGCCTCGGCTTATATAAAATAGCATTTTTCCTGTCAAATTCAAGTAAAAGATGACACCAATGTATCACCAGAGCTAGAGATTATAAAATAAATATGATCCATTCTTTTGCTCAACGTCATATGCCCATATGCATCTTGTGAGCACAAGAATATTTAGTTGTTATAACTTGAGATGGTGCAGGATTATTTGTAGTCACACTAATTCAGCAATTGACCTGTCTTGATTCTCTGGCCACTCACTACCCCCTTGAAATGATAGTAAGTGCATATAAAAAGTTATAGTTCAAAAAAAAAATAAACAAAAAAAGATAGTAAGTACTTTTGAAAGGTATATCTAATTCATATACTTGGGTGCATTGCAATGGAAGATAGTGAACATGACAATAAGTTATTAGCTATTATCTAATTACGGAGGGGTGTAAATAATTAGAAAGAAGACTTGGATTTAAATTTCTGTTGTCATTTTACCAAAGTAGACAGTGCGACCCTTAATTTAGTAAGGCATCAGTTTAATTTTATTCCCTCTATATTTTTAGTTTCTACATCGAGTATACTATAAACATACGAAAGAAATATTTCTTTTGACATTCTGGATTTAATGAAGAAGGCGTTTCTCACTCAATTATTAATTATCATCTTTCACAAAAGGTTGAGAAAGAAGTGCATAGATTTTCAGCATTTGCTTTGTTGGGTTAAACAGAAGTGAAGTTATGAGAAAGAAAGGTATAGAGTGAGACTATTTATTTGAATGATAGACTTGTTAGAGAATGACTATATCTATTTCATATTATTTTGCACATTCAAATCTGAGTGAAAAGGATCTTTATTTTCAAGCTTATTTTGTCTTTTGGAAAGAAAAAGTGAGAGAGAATGTAATCTGCTTTAAATTTGTATAATGTTCATACATAGGGATCACTGTGCCTTTTCTTTATTTGTTGTCAATATTTTTCTTTATGTATCAATCACAATGATTCACACCCTTTTTCTGCAAACTCTGAAATCCCAGGTGAGTGTACGTTCACACACTGATTAAGGAAACAAGTTACTAATGGTTTCTACTAACTTTCCAACTCATTGTTGCGGCACCTTGTTTTCATACTCAACAATAACTCACTCTCAAAAGTAGGGATGATCATGGATAAAATATAAATATGGAATCACTTTTTTTGAACTCGGACTCAAACTTGCGTTTTTAATATCTTGATTCAAATTCAACGGATAAATTTTCAGTCATTCAAAGAGATAAATATTTTAATCATCCTTATTCCCAAGCCTTGTTATGCTATTCTTCATAATCAACACCAAACAAATACTTTTTCTACCATTTATTACATGTTATTAAAAGTTAACTCCTGGGAAGGTTGAATTTTTTTCTTTACATTTATTATGTAAATTAATAAATTAGTAGTCAGTCCATGAAAATTTCAAATTTGTTGCAAGCTAGTATTGTCAAATGTCCTATAACAAACAAATTTACTTGGAATCTTTTAAACTTCTCTCTCTAAATTCACTTTTCCTTCGTCAATTGTGTTTTGAGGCATAAAAATTTGTATAGATCAAGAACCGAACAAGCAAAGTGTGGGTGTCAACAAGGTTCTTTATTAAACTTATATATACCAAAATACCAAAATTTGACAATCCATCGTAAAGCTCGAGTTATGATTATTAAAATTTAAATGTGAGTGGAAAAGTGTCACATCAAAGTAAGTCGATTGACGAGAATCATATCTGAGTTGATTTATAGATTTAATGGTTTAAGTCTTTAAATTAAGATGTGACGTTACACTTATAAGTTCATAAAAAAAAGATTTTAGTTGGCATTTTAGGTTCCTTTATCCTAACATTAACGTTTTGTAGGCCTTTTAGAAGGTGAATTAATAGAATTTTCAAATAAAAATATTTATTTAAAAAATTTATTTTAATATTCTTAATCAAATAAAAATAAATCTCAAATTTAATATAATTTAGAGGTGTTTATAGTTTTTCACATTAAAAAAATTAATGAAATAAAAAATTTCAATGATTTTAAATCATTTTTATACGAAAAATCGTGCAGTTATAGTGTGTGTGTGTGTGTATGTGGCCACAAAGGCATGAAAGACCTAAGCATGCTTGATTAATCAAAAGTGGTCTCATTGATAGAAAGATCAAAATGGGCCAAAGCTATCCAATGTGGTGGGGATAAGCCAGGATTTGAATTGAAGTTTGAGCAGAAATTGTAGAATTAATTAAGCATATTAGCTTTTTTTTTTTTAAGCATGCATTATTTGTAGTGTGAAGAGGTGCCACTTGAAGACGTTGAGGTTGATGCATCTTTTTCTAAGTGATAATAAAGAAGCGCACCATGACACCAACTTTCACATCCACCACATACATTTCATATTGCACTGCACTTACTAGTTGCATGCTCTCACTCTTATCCCATAATGACTATACATAAATTAAGACATACAATCCTTACGTAAGTTTCTTCAATATTTTCAGCAATTATGTAAAGGGTATCAAACGCATATATATCCTCATAGTTGTTAATTTTTATTTCTTGCAAAATTTTTTGAGTATAATTTATTTGAAAATATTTTTATTTATTTGATAGTTTTCATCAACCCTTTTTGTGTTTGGAATTTTTTAAAAAAATACACTTTATACTATCTAATTACTAAAAAGTATGTATAGTTAGTTAAAATGATACAAAATATTTGAATTAATTATGATAATTAATAATTTTAAGTGCAGATACTTTTATCTTCAGAAAATAAATTTTTGCTTCTTTTTCTGTTTCAAAGAAATTTTAATTTCCTACTTTCTTCTCACAATGAAAAAATATTTTTGTTAGCAGTTTTTCCTCTTGAAAAAAGCTCTAAAAATTTTAAGATATGTATTTTTCTAATAAAAATTGGCCGAACAGGATTACGTTTCAAACACAAAGTGCTTTTGCATGGGTTGAAGTTAATTTATGGCCTTTCGTCTCGACAATATATTAAACGTTAAGATAAATTAAATAAAGAGATTTGGGACAATAAGTAGTGCTTGAAAACAAAAGTTTGTGGGAGGCAAAAGCAAAACTCAATGTTTGAAAAGAGTGGTGTCATATTGGTGAGCACTGAGCAGAACGTAGGGTTTAACATATATTCATGCATGCTCTTGTAGTCTTTGTAGTGATGAGTCTCTAATGGAAACCATGCATGTTGGTGAAAACTCTAATGTACATCCATAACGAATATTTCTTCGTTTAGTTCTGAGGAAGGATGATAGCAATGGACACTTGGGGCAATCAATTCTCACTATATGTTTCTTTTTTCTTTAATTGGCTTGTGATTGGACAACAATTGTAAACTTTTTTTTTTTCTGGGTTGAAATCATTAGAATGCAAAACTCAATTGGACTTTGATTAATCTAGTATGTTTTGTATACAATATATAATGTGAATTCGAAACAATACTTAATTAATGGAAATGAAGTATTTATATTATTCCAACCAATCACTGGTTGTAGAAATTTTAAATCTAATAACATATGAAATCTATAATTAATTTTTTCCTTGGTGAAGCTTCATTTTCTCCTCAATTATATATACCTTTGGAATGAAAATTCTTAACACAACAAAAATAAATCTACATCAATTATTTAGTGCTTCCTTGTAAGATTTGAGAACATTTTTCATTATTTTCATGTGTTCTTTACAGAAGAACGCACATATATATAGCTTTTTCCAAGAGATTTGATTGTGTTATGCTTGTCTACTTATGTTCTACATTAGACTAGGTTGCACACCTCTTATTGCTGTATACACCAGAACGCAAACTTTTGTGATATCCACCAAAACAAGGTATATATATATATATATATATATATATTTCTATTGTGATTTTATTCTAGTTATACATGATTTTTTTAAAAAAAAAAATCTCCAATTTTGGTTGTTTCTATGCAAATAGTACAGACATATAATATAATGCGCTTGGCATTTTCTTCCAACGGAGATACGTGAAAGCTGGACCACTAGTTACTTTATTTTGGAAATCAACTAAAAATAGCCACGGTTACAATCGTGGCTAATAATTGCAAAATCAACTGGCTTTTACGAAGTTTGGAATTATTAACCACGGTCATGCATCAGATTTAGCCACAATCATAACCGTAGCAAAGAAAATGTTACGGCTGTTCTTTTTAAACCCATTAAATCTTATATCAACTTCTCATATATTAATAATTAAGTGAATAAAATTAAAAATATGTAGTTTAAAATATAGTTTAATATAATTTAATTTTTTTAACTTTTAATTTTTACTACATGCATATATATATTTTTTACTAAACTCTTAACATGTAATAGGTTTATATATATATTAACTCAAATTTAATATATATATATATAATTTATATCAACTTAAATTTATAAAATCAATACTCATAATAGGCTAATAGCGTGATGGGAATCATTTCTTAGCATGGTAGCCTCTACCTTGATAATTTACTCGTTTTTGCACATGGTTACAACCGTGGCTGAAGCTTTTTATTCAACAATTAATAAAGATTGAACTGAGTATAAGACATTAATTAATTAGCTCAACTGATAAGAAAATACTACGTAATATTCGATTAAATTAAGTCCTTTTAAAAGTATGAATCAACTAATTAACGTAGAGAAGAATGCTTTTAAGATCATCAAGTAAAAAAAAAAAGAAAAAGAATGGGGGTAGCCGTGGCTTTGCGGATCCAATTCTTGTAGCTATATATGTAGCAAATGATTGAGTTTTTGGGTCCCCATATTTTTGATATAGTTGACATATACAGATAATAGATGCCATTGGAATCTTAGCCCTCAATTATTACTTCCTAGGGGGTAAATTCCATGGCCTAAAAGTACGGAATATATTCTTAATTTTTTTTGTTTTAAAAATTTTTTATATGAAGTTTCTTTGTATATTATTGAATTGAATATTTATCATTAAGTTAAAAGATATAACTATTAATTAGGATAAAACTCCTTTACATATTATCAAAGTACCATATAGCTCAAACTCAATCTTCTATCATAAAATAATTACTATCACAATTTAACAAATAATCTCTCCCTCAATAGTTATCTTGCTCGAAATCAAACTTGTGACATTTACGATTAAATCGAATGTTTATCATTGTGTCAAAAAGTTATATATAGATTCTCTCATCTAGGGTTACACAACATTGGGTTTGCAATATCGACTTCCAAATTTTAGTTATTTATTTTTCTAGCAAGTTGACCCGGTTTTATTAGTTTTCTTTTGTCTCTCTTTTGTTCATTTAAATGAAAGTCCGTACTACTTTCCTTGGATTAATTGGAGCAAATAATTTATTTTTTTTATTTAAGACTGAATTACTAGGCCCACTTCACGAAAGTTTCACTATAATATGCCTGGTGGCATTGCCTTCAGTGTAGTCCCTCACATATGACCAGTCACTTTCACTGCATAAATTTAACTTGGAACAACTTCTTTACCAGCTTTCTCGATCTGAACTCTGAGATATAGTACCACATGCACCTTCTCTTTTCGCTTTCAACATTATTTTATTTCAATGTTCATATACATAATAAAATCCGATCAAGTTATCATATAAGCAAAAGCCAAAGATAGAAGTTTTCATGTTTCTGTTCATAGTCGAGAGTAGCAAATTAAATCTTTTAAGTACGATCTAAAGTCTTAATGATTACTCGATGTGGGACATATAATTTTTTCTCCAAACCCTAGTCTTATATATCTTATGCTCTAAGCAAGCAAAAACAAATATAGATAAAGAGAGGAAACAAAATAAGCAATTGTTATATAATTTTGTAGGATTGGTAACCATGTGAACTTAATTAGTTCTAATTATGTAACGTGAGAACACATTCTTTTTGGTCTTTACTTTTTAGTTTGTATTTTTTTTTTAAAAAAAAAAAGATGAAGTGGATGTACGAAGTCGAAAGGCACAGTTCATATCCCAATTAATATGAACTTGAACTTTCATTCGAGAAAAGTGACAGAACATTTGGTATCAGTGGAGGCAATAATTATACTTTCAATGGTTTTAACATAGAACACGTTATACATATAACATCTCTCTCTTTCTCTCTCTGACAGAAAAGAAATAAATAAATAAAAATAAACTGCGTGTACTTAAGTCTATAATATTTAACAAAAATGATTGCTATATTACTCTACCGAACTGGATCCAAATAAAAGGGACATTATATAAATATTACTGCTGATTCTGTGAGTTGTAACTTTCAGCATGTTCAAGATTTTTTGATGATTAAGGGGATCGAATTTAATAAAAAAGATTAATTTTTTATAATATAATAAATTAATATTTAAAATTTTATTAAAAGAGAATTATCATTAGAAGAAATATTTATATTTAATTTTTGATAATATTTTAAGTAGGATTATTTTTTATAAAAAAATAATTTTTTTATATCTCAAGTACACTCAACTTCTTAATTAATAATTATACACTATATTTAGATTAGATTTGATGGATCGTGTGTGTGTGTGTGTGTATAACTGTTTTCTTTTAGAGAAGTTTTTGCTTAATTGTCTCATCATTAGGGTCACCATTCAAACATGAAAACTGCAACCTCAGATTATTATATTATAATTAATATTATGATATTCAATGTTTAATTTGGTGTTTCTTTTATCTTCAATTGAGGTGAACAATTAAAGCTTAAATAAATTAACATATATTGATCAGTAAACAGGTTTACATGCAAGAAGAAAGTAACTATAGAATAATAGAATTAAACTCTTTCAACTTAAAACCTCACTTGTGAATTGTGACAGATCGATGGAAAAAGAAAAAGTTAAATTAAAATTTCTTATGAGATATGTACATCATGCTGCTATCTGTGTGCAGCTTTAACTTGGATCGAATTCAATGGATTTTCATAGATATTTGAACTTCTTGTTGCATAGTGCATACCGAACTAAGATGAAGAAAAGGAAAAGGAAAAGAAAAACAAAGAAGAGAAAAGCAATGAGAATCTCTCTCTTTCTCTCCCACTGGTCTTTGTCTTTCCAAAAGGGAAAAAAAAGCTGCTACATTAAGTACTATTAACTGTTTTGAGACAAGCAATCATCTTGGGATCACCAAAATTCTCTCCTCAATTTCTCTTTCTTTATTTTCTTTTTAAATTCTTTCCATTTCTTCCATAAACAAACACAACACATCCAAATCCATAATCCCTTTGTTTCCTGTTTTTTACTTTCTTTCACTAAAGGTCTAAAGCAACCTTCTCCTCGTCTTCAAAACCCTAGCTACCACTTTTCTCTCTTTACCAGCCATACCCATTCTAAATTCAAAAAACAAAAAAAAATCCCACACCTCCCTCCCATACAATGATGTAACCCCCTAGATAAGCTTTGGTTTAATAATATTAGATTGGTTTCGGTTAGAAAATTAAAGAATTCAGCTGGTTTATATTCTCTAATCATAATCAAATTAATAAAAATAATATACAGACACACTAGTAATTTGTCATGCATTAAAGTGCATGTTATTTTTTTTTAATTTTTACATATAAATTAAGAAAATAATTTTTATGCAATTCCCTACTTTCCCTACTTTAATATATATATATATATATGTGTGTGTGTGTGTGTGAGAGAGAGAGAGAGAGTTTTGTTAACCAATTTCTTAAGATATAACTTGTTAAATTTTTTTTAATTGACTAATATAACATTTAATTACTTGAATTTTGTAAAAAGTTAACAAAAAATATTTTTTTAACATTTAAAAACTTTATCAATCAATCAAATAAAATTTTAACTAAGAGCACTTGCTAGTTAGCAACACTCAATATATATAGATGATGAATGGGTTAGCAAACTACACGTAGTATCCAATATATAAAGGTGTGAGATGATGAGTGATGGAATTCTTTTGCTAGTTAGTAGGGGGCAATGTTAATCAAGGAAGAGGTCCCCTCCACACTATATATTACGAATATGAATGTTAATGCGCAAAAGGTGGATGAATGGTACAAATAATTAACATCAATGTAACCATATTCACAGAAATACGTAAACTTAAATATTATGAGAATATTAATATTCTAAATTTTGTACAACAAATTTATGTGAGTGTAGTTTATATATAATGACGTGGTAACTACTAAAAACTAACTACAAATCCAAGAGTGTATCTAATATTGATATTTCCATTTGTGTGATGGTGGCTAATTTGACAGAGAGGATCTCAATGAAGGACAGAGCACACGTGCATGAGTGACAGTTGTGGGACGTGTAGGACCATCCCGTCACGTGCGGGTGCAAAGCTAAAATTGAAAGGAAAAGAGAGAAAGAAAGAAAAACGAGGGAGAGATTAGGTTTAGATTAGTGAAACTGAAATCTGAATCCAATTTGTATGAATGGCAAAAAGAATATTGAATATATATTTTCAAGGACAACATAACACAAAGAAAGAAGATTTCCACAAAAACCAAAACAACACAGTGCTAATTCTAATTCTTTCGTCAGTCGCCTATATAATTAAGGGTAAATATACATATATTATTTATATGGATGATATATCTTCTATTTAATTGTTTACATGCAAAAGTACACATACAAAAAAATAATGGACTAAATTACAAAAAAAATTTCACTCAACTTATATAGGAGATTGTATAATTAATTTACCCCTCAGTGTACTAATTCGTTAATTTTTTTTAATCCAAACACTTGTCCATGTTAATGTATTTTGCATAAAATTGAAAGTTTTACCGGATAATATTTTGCACAAAATTAAAATCTTGAGATTTTTTTCTATCAAAATTTTAAAATTAAGGGTGTAAATTGTGCACTTTAGTAACACATTATTTGAAAATTATAAAGTTAAGGAAGGGGTATGTTAATTGTATAAAACTACAAATTTTGACGAATTTTTTGTCAACTTTAAAGTTGATAGGGATAAATTACAGAAGCTCTAAATTAAGAAGGACTTTTTAGCCATTAAATGTTATCATTGTTCCATGTATTTAATAAATGATTATTTATGAGTGATAGGTAGCTTCTCTAATTTTTATGGGACAAAACCTAGAAAAAGAGAGAAGGGAGAAAAATCCCACTTTTTTTTGGGTTTTAATGCTGTGTTTAATTATTTGCTAAACACTGAAAAGAGAGGTGGTAGAGGATGGAACTCTTGAAGACATCAAACCTTCTAATTAAGATGATAAGAGGTGCAAAAATATATGCCAATGAATATATATTGCATAGAGTCCATGCATTATTCTACGTATACAAAACAATGATAAACAAATAATGTCACATGACCACACCATTTCTAATGGAAATAGTTGTACATAAATAAATTCAATTATTGCTGTTTAATTATATATGTGTGTGTGAACCCCACAAATTAATATATGTACATAATATCTTTACCTCATATTTTTATGGTAAGGAAAACTTTTATATATATCTCCTTGAAATATGAGAACATGAACATATAAAAACTATTATCATAAGAAGACATTTTGATTTCAGGAAGTAACATATTTAATGCACGTCATTATTATTGATCGATAAAAAACTATATGGTTAGAAAACGAAATTAATATGCATAAGAAAACAAAATTGACAGCCCAAATTCATTTTATACACACACACACACACACACACACGAGTCATCACAAGTACCAATAGTTCTTAATCATCTTTTTTCTTTTTTTGGTTTGTCCACAATATAGAGTAGGTGGCAATTATTGAGGAAATTAGCGAATGCGTAAAATGACAAAAGTGTGAGGAACGAAGAAGATAATACAAGTGTTTTGTATTAATATATAGGACAATTATATAAAAGCAAAGAGGTTAATGTAGTTGACCCTATATGCACCCTTGTGTTACGACAAGGGTGAGCCAGTGATCGAGCCACTTGTGGTACAGACTCGGACCATAATGAACCATGGGTTGGCCCTACATACCTTGTAATATAATTAGCCACATAAAACTGGTCCAACTCATATATATATGACTCTGATTAATTTACCAAGTCTTATATGCACCAGTGATTTGTGCATGGTAGGTGAGTGACATGCTTGGCAAGGGAAATGTGGACAAAATGGCAGTGCAGACATAAATCAATATCATATAAAAGATGTCTATGAAAGACAAGCTATATATATATATATATATATATATATATATATATATATATATATATATATATATATGAAAATTAGTTAGGTAAAATTAATTATGAATAAATATAATTTTGAGGAATAATTAATATTCATCCTGTATTGTATCACTATCAACATCCCTTATGAAACCGATAAATCTTTTATGTACCAATTCAGTTTGGCCCGGAATAGAAATTTATTCAAAACAATACTTTTTTAATAATAATAATAATAATAATAATAACAAAAACAATAATAATAATAATAATATAAGCATGTGGAGTGCTTTTTTCATTAAAGAAGTTATTTATTTTTTTTAAAAATACTTATTTTAAAAAAGTAAGGTGTTTGGTAAACCGTAAAAAATACTTTTTAAGTGACAGTAAAAATAATTTTTTTTTTAATTTTACAGTAAAAGTTAAAAATTAAAGCTTGTACTTTCTATTAGAAGTTAAAAATTAAAAATTTTAAGACAAAAATATTTTTACCCAAAATTTTTTATGTACCATAATAATTTTTATTTTAAAAAAATCTTCACAAAGACAAATTTCTTTTGTATATATGAATTATGTACTTCTTATTTTTTAGAATAATTATATGTATTATTTTGAAATATATAAATAAAATATAAGACATTTATATGTATTTAAATTGAGGGGTTAATTGAAACTTTTCATAAATTATGGAGACATTGTAATTATTAGGAACAATGATTAAAGATAGATGAACGCAATTTTTTTCAAATATTTTTAATATCTTTTAACATTATAAATACCTATATAACAAGCAGAAATTTTCCGTTCAAACTGAAAGGTTGTTTTCTCATTTGAAACTCAAGAACCAATCTTTTTTTTAAAAAAAAATTTAGATCGTTAAATTAAATTGAAGGGTATATATATAGAAGATTACAATAATTATTAGGGTTATGTAGAATCCAAGGGATAGTCAACTCAATGAATAGTAGTTGGTCTCACACCCACTATCCCAATAACTAATATCATTGTTGTTGCTTCACCAACCATATAAATAACAACACTCTCTCTTAATTACGTTTGAAAAAGCAAATCTTTTCTGTTATTGGTTACAAAAAGAAAGCAAATCATTTTGATTAGACCACATATATATAGTTAGTGATTTCTTAAGCCAATAATTTCACAGTTGCATGCATGGAAAATTGTCTCACGCATATCTATGTATAGGTAGTTCTAATTTATTAGAGATAAATAAATATTAATTAAGTTAATATGTGTTAGCTAAACTTTATTTATGATTAATTTAATTTGATTTAATAAGTTAATAAATTTGTCTCAATTCTTAATGATTTTATCATTAGCAGTTAAAGAGGGTCCCGAAATTGCCAAGCCCTAATATGTAGGCATTCTCGCCCTATAACATACTTTAAAGCATAGGATAGACTTTTCTTTTCCTATAGTCCAAGCTAGCTATATTGCTTTTAAGTTTAATAATTTATTTTTACTTAAATTAAATATATGTGTTTGTTAATTAAGAATATTCAACTCGATGAGCATATCACACTGTTATGATTTAGTGGTCCTCCAAAGTCTATGTTTTGTTTATTAATTAATTAATTAGTTAGAATATTTCCACTTCTTTTTTAATTAGTCAACTAATTATTATACGTTATGAATATCTATATGGATCAAATGGAAGTTGCTTTTTTATATGCAAGAGAGTTACGTGAAATTATTTATATTTTGGTTATTAAAATTTTTAATTAAAATAAAAAAATATAAAAAAATTTTATAAAAAAAATCTATTATAAAAAAATAAATTATATAAATTAGTGTTATTTTTTATTAAAAATTTAATAATAAAAATATAAAAATTATATCTAAACTTTTTTTTTATTTTTATATATGCTAGTTTGTAGAATAAATGAAGAGAGACACCAATTTTTATAAAGGGAGAATTGAAGAACGATGGAAAAAGAATAAAAGGGAAAGGTAATAGTAGTTGTTTGGTTGCTAAAAATGAAAGGACAGAGAAAATTTGACCAAAGAAAAAAGGGAAACAAAAATTTGAACTCTGAATGTTTTTGTCTTTTTCCCTTCAGTTTCTCTTATCAGATCGAAGAAAATGTGTGACAAATGGGAATCCCTATAAAGTTTAGATTTTTTTTCCTTAGCACGTACTAAATGTATATATACTTTTGTCATAGAAATTGATGAGTATAAACACACAAGGTGGGTCAAAATTTTTATTACAGATGAATTTAAAATTTGTGTTTTTGATAATAAAATATTATTTTTATAAATTTAGAGAGAAAAATAAATTAAAAAATGAAACTTTGAATAATAAACTTAGTTTAGACAAAAAAAGAAATTAAATAGTATTGCAGATGCATTAATTACTAGAAGTGGACTTTTCATCAAAGTTGATCTGAAGGGGTTGAAATTGTGGAAAAGGTTAAAAATTATTGAGAGCAGAAGCCGAAACATTTAAAGGGAAAAAGACGAAATTTGGATTTAAAGGCAATTTCATTGGAGAGCATAAGAAAGACAAAGAAACAAAAGAAAGTTGCAGAGAAGCATGTTGTATAAAACAAACAAGACCAAACAAAAGACTTAAAAAAGATATTAATTAGAAATCAATGGTATGAGAGATTGAAGAGCACTAAAATGAGCAATTTTCAGCAAATTGGACCAAATTTTCAAATAAAATCAGAGGAAATTAAGCTCTTGGCTTAGAAGCCAACCAAATTTGACATCAATGGCTTGAGAGAATCCTAAGAACAGATATTTTGTCCACATCTTTGGAGACCATGCCTTATGTGTGTGTATTCGTGTGTGTTTCTCTCTCTCTCTCTCTCTCTCTATATATATATATTTATATTTATATTTATAGTTTTTGATAATCAATATCCTTATAAAACTAGTTATTAGTTACTTTGAGAGAGTATTTAATGTCTTAAAATATATAAAAAATTAATAAAAATAAAAATTTTTAATATTTAAAAATTACATCAATTAATCAAATAAAATGTTAATTAATATCTTAAAAAGACTGATTAATAAAATTCATATAAATATATCATTTTCACTCTTTTTTTCTTGGCCATCAAATGAACCCTTAATTTTAACTTTTTTTACTGCCTCAAATGGAAATATTTAGTTGGTAATTTTTTTTGAAATTTTAGTTGGTATATAATTGTTTTTAGTGAATTGAAGTACTTTTATTAACTAGCTATGTTTAATCCATATAAATTTTGAACTCATTCAAAAGGGTTTAAATTTTTTTAAATTTCTTAAAAAATTGATTGTATTAATTTATGAAAAAAATTAAAAAATATAAACGAATATTAATTTATACAAATAAATCTTTAATTTCTTTCTTCCTTCATTTCTCTCACTTATTCTATAATGTATAATAATACAGGGAATCCAAATTTCATTCACAAAAGACATATAATTTTGGACAATAAAAAAAAGTAAAAATAAAAATTCCCAATAGATTAACATAGCCACTTTTTGACTATTGCTCCCACGCATATGTGGTGCATGAAGATAGTGTTAATTTCAAGCAAAAAGAGGTCCCCACACACACACATATAGAGAGAAAGGGAGAGAGCAAAGGCCATTGGTTTCACTTGCCATGAATGGGTTTAGAAATTTTGCCTTTGCTTTCAATTTCATCTTCACCCTCCCTCTTTATTTACCTATTTATATGCTTTTTCTTTTTCCCTATTTTTTAGTGCACAATCCCTCTGAGATCTTTATTTATTATTCTCTTTTCATATTGTTATTTATATTTTATAACGTAATGTAATTTATTTTTTTGATAAATATTACAAAAGTTAATTAATTTTATATTTATCAAAATATAAATAAGATTAACATTAAATTTTCGATACTATAGATATTTTTCCTTAAAACTTTTATACCATTAAAATAATTGATCAAATCAAGTCCCTTATTTTTGCTCAAAGATTTTGAATGATATGCTTTATCCCAATAATAAAATATGTACATCAATATAGTAAAAAAGGAAACGAGATTAAAGAAGTAAGAAGTAATAACAAAACACACAAATGTTATTAATTATATATAAAAGTTAATATCTTTTCATTCCCCAAAAATTACAGAATGAAGCCGTTGGCAATGGCTCGATTTGTATCGAAATGGGTAGTTTCATACACAGGCAATTCTTCCCTATACCTTTCAATCCCAATTCCAGATAGATTATCCAATTCAAAAAGATCAGAACTTGCACAACTAATCCCATCATCATCATCTTCTTCATCGTCCTCATAATTCATATGAAACTCGTCTTCTTTCTTCTTCTTCTTCTTCTTGAACAATTCTCTCGCAAACTCTTCCACTCTTCGACTCTCCTTCATCACGTGGAACCTCAGCTCCTCGTTACTCCTCTGTTCTTCTTCTTCTTGATGAATCTTCTTTTGTCCACATGGCCTGCAATCTTCATCAACTATCACACTCACAGGACAAAACCTCACTGATCTCTTAACCCCACCAGATCTTGATGATGGGGTTTTGCTCAGACACGACCTCGAGAACGAAGAAGCCGATGAACAATTCGAAGACTGCGGTGGTTTCGATTCATGGGAATTCACTACCTTTGCTTTTTTCGCGTTCCCACTTGAATTAAATAGAGAATTGAGAAAGCTAGCGAGTCTCGCACCTGGAGAAATGGGTTGCTTCGTCTTCTTCAAATCGCCATATAAGATCTTGAAAGCTTTGGATTTTGTTCTTCCAGCGAAGCCGTTTTTCTCGTGATTTGGCTTCTGAGTTTGCGCAGAATGGGTCCTGTAGGTGTTGAGCGCTTCAAAGTTTGAATTTTGAGGCGGAATTGATGAAGAAAACGAGAGACTGGTTCGAATGGGCTTTAGTTTCTGCGTTTTGTGTAAGGATTCTGACTCTGAAGAAGAGAAGCCATAACCAGAGCTAGAGTCAGAGGAGCTTGAGGTTGAAAAAATGGAGAAGGAATTCGAACTACTTCGTGTTCTTCGTCGATCAAACTCCGTCAAGGAATTTCTACGAACGTTGGGTGGTTTAGTTTCTACAACAACACCATCGTTGTCATCGTAGTGTCTGAAGATGTTGCTGCTCTGTTTCTGCTTCCTCGTACTCATGATGGTGTCTCTGTAAAACACGAGGTGGTCTTGTTGTTTCTGCTCTGTTTTACCTTCGTCGATGGATCTGTAAATTGAGTCCAGCAGAGTTGAAGAGAACGATGGGTTTTCTCTATAGTTGTGCCGTTTTTGGTGATCTCGCAGAGATTTGTGATTCCATTTCTCCATTTCTATATTTCTCTGTTATATAAGGAAGAAGGAAAAAAAAAAAGAAAAGAAGAAGAAAAAAACAGAGGATTTTGAAATGGTATCAATTGCTTGGCCTTTCTTGTCTGCTTCAAACAGTACTCATGTATATATATATATATAAAAGAGGTTTAATGGAATTGATCTGTGTGAATTATGAAACAAAGAGGAATAAAGAGAGAGAGAAATGAAAGGAATGAGCAAAGCAAGACATGAATGATTGTGTGAAAGGAGTGATTGGCATGGCAATTTTTGCCAAAACAAGGAGTGTGTGTTAAAGTGGTATGTTTTGGAGGAAATAAGAGGAAAGAGGAAGAAAGGAAGGATGAGAAATGGAGGGTATTATTGATGGCTTTAGAGAGAGAAAGTAATGAAAGCCAAATTTCACGCCTGAGAAGAATGAGAAATTAAGAAGAAGAAGAAGGAAGAGGAGAGAGAGAGAGAGAGAGTTTTTGAGAGTGTTTGCTTTTGGATGGTCTTATAAGGGAGGGAAGGAGATAGAGGTAGCCAGGCTGTCAATGGGATGAAGTGGAAATTTTTACTTGAGAATTTATGTGAGTACTTTTAACTAATTTAAACTATTTATTAGGATAATTTTGTTTTTGTTGTTTTTATTTTTAATAAAAATAGAAATTGTGGTTAAAAATATTTGATATAGTTTAAGAGAAGTTTTTTTTTAAAAAATAAGTTAAAAACAGAAATTTAGCAAAAGTCGTTTTTAATATTTTTACATATAGTAGGTAATATTTTTATAATTTTACAAGAAAAAAATTCTTTAACTAATGTTATCATTAAATTAATAACAATCAAATTAAAATGTTATTTATCAGTAGGTATTGAATATCATGAAAGAGATTAGGCAACGAACCAACGTTCAAATTTTGCTGAGATAAATATTTATATTTAATGTTTAATTGTATTTTAAAAAATTATTTATAATAAGAGAATATTATGAAAAATTAAAAAATTAAAATATCATTTAAGTTAGTTGATTTGAAAGTTGAAGATAAATAAATGTTTAACTTCTTATAGCAAACATATATTTAAACTAATAAAAACATATAAAAAGAAATAAAGAATGAATATGAAAAATGTTTTTCACCCTTGCTTTCTTATTGTTCTATCTTCTAAATTTTGCTCTCATTCAAATGAAGTGACACTAGATCCTTGCTTTTTCTTTACAAGAAAAGAAAGGAAATTTATTGATGTGTGTAGGACCATGCAATGCAGGTTTTGATCCTAACACCAAGCCTATTTACTTCTGATCCTTTTCATTCTCTCTTAATAATGCCTTTTTCCCCTGATTTTCCATGCATATATAATTAACTGAATTATAAGTTTAGTGAGTATACAGTTTCTTAAATTTGTTTAGTAGGGTTTAACCTGTCTGTAAAATCTTTGAACATTGCCATGCATGTTTCCCTCACTTTTGTCATTGATGCATTCTAATGATACGAGTGATAACACTTTTTTTAAATACTCAGTCAACTAAAAATAAATTAAGTAAGAGGGTATTTGATACAATATTTGTATTATGTTTCATAATCTTATGATATAAAAAATATTTGCATTTGGTATATAAAATAAAAAATTGACATTGAAGGATAACGTGGCATTTTATAAAAAAATTTAGCCAAGTTAAAAAGCAATGTGAGATCTGCGTAGGTTTTTAGTGGTATAAAATGTCACTGAAAGTTGTGTAATGACACTTAGATATCTTGAAGACAATCTTCATATTGAGGTATCAATATAAGTCTATTAAACATAAGAATATCTTAAATGTTAACTGGCATATAAGATATTAGGATCAAAATGACAGAATACTGAACAATTAATTCCAAAGTCAATTACATATTCATAAACATGTAAACAAGTTTATTAAAAAAAATTATATACCTAAACTTTTTTAGATATATTTGTTATGATTAACAGGCTATGCGTTAATTGTGTGTGTGTGTGTGTGTGTGTGTGTGTGTGTATAGTCTTTTCTAAAATCTTATCATTAGAAAAGTAAAAGCATCTCTTCTCTAGAAACTCATATGTACTATAATTTGAAAGGTCATTCGTTAAATGAAGTGTTTGGTTCAATACATGTTGCTTACAAGTTTTTTTTTTTTTTCTATTATACTCTTAATATTTGATTTCTTCAAATAATTTTACCTTTTTATTTAATAATCTTTATTTATATTTTATACTCATTAATACTTACATGTTTGGACGACTCCTATGGTTTAGAAAGGCAAAAATCATGATTAAAAAGGGCAGTAATTAATTAGTGTTGTAGGTGTTGATGAGTAGAATTGGGAAATGGGAGGGGCTATGAAGATGTAGAGCTACCACTTCCAACATAACAAATTATACTGTTTCTGTGTTTCATGAGCCATTATTCACCTGTTTACACACAAGTCAACTAATGCGGCTCCATCACTTAACTTTGGGCTTTATAATAAGGTTTTTTATTTCTTTAGTGTCTTCTTCTTCCTTTTTTTTTTTTGGGCTCTAATGGCTACACAAATCATTCTTCAATTTAAAAACCTCTCGTTCTTTTGCTTATTTTAATTAATTATACATGCACAAGTACAAGTAGATGGATGAGGGTTTGATAGGTTAAACATGTTTTAGGGTAGACATAATTTTGTTTGATTCAGTTAAGACATAGATTTACATTCATAGGGAGACATGCCGTAAACTCTGACCTATAATTTAAAGATATAATAAATAGGTAGCTATATATATATATATATATATATATGCAAGAATTAATAACAAAGTTCAAGTTACTCTTATAATTATCTGCATTTTTTTAATTTAGTTTGTCCATATTGGGGTTTATGTGAACAGAGAATCAAACTTTTATCATGGTTTTTTATTAAAAAAATTAGTGGAAGAGGGCGAAGTGAGGAATCGAAAACTCATTAGATTACATTACAGCGCAGAGGAATAACATATAATTGCTAGAAGATTCTAGATTATATATCCAACATGAGAAATAACATGGATTGGAAATCACTCTGTTTTTTCGTTTAAGTAAACCAATGTTTTTCTAAAATATAATAATGTCTTATCAATTTAGTCATTTAATAATTTTTTCCAATCATCTTTTGTCCCTTTGTCTTTTAAAATATATTAGCTCCAACTTCTCAATTTGTTATTCTAAAAGGACAAAAATGATTGAAAACATTGAGAGAGTGAACTGAGATTACGCTTCGATTTTAAAGAATCAATTTGAAAAGTTAATCATCTTAATTTTAAGGACAAAAAATAGATTTGTTTTTATTTTTATTTTTTTGTTGTATATATAATAAGAATATCTTGGAACTAATAACTTTTGTGCCAACTGAAATTAAGTCTCTCTTTATGTAATTTTAAAAGTTTACTTTAAATCAATATAATTGAATTTAATAAAAATAAATAATTCTTTACAATGTAATAAATTTAAATTTAAATTTTTATTAAAAAATATTATTAATGTTTAACAAGAATAGTATTTAGATAATACCTCTAATAATGTAATCACATGTGAAAAAAGGAAATGGGAACACAAATATTGCTCTTTGGACTAGCTTCCATCAATTAATCATCAAATTTAATTAATTTACATTAATGAGTGTCATTACCCATTGAACGGAGAAATTAAGAAAGAAAGAAAGAAAGAGAGAGGAAGGAAGGAGTTAGTGGATTGCATGGTGTGCTTATTTCCACAATCATTGCTCTCGTGGCTCCTAAACTTTATGAGGAGAAAAAGCAAAAGAAATTAATTAAGATATTAAAAAAGCTATGATCGAGAGATTTGATTAACACTAAGAAAGGATCAGATAGAACAAGAGAACAGAGAATGTGTGTGTGTGAGAGACACATAGAGAGAGAGAGAGAGAGAGAGAGAGAGAGAGAGAGAGAGAGAGCTAGCATAGAAAGAAAAAGTGAAGGAAAAAGTAAGATTAATTAAGGTTTGAAAAAAATTAAAAGCCTATATATAATTAATTAATACAATAAATTAAAAAAGCAACGTGCGTGTTCAATTTTTCTCCTATCATCTCTCTTTTACTTCAGGCCCAAGAAAATGATAATAAAGTATATATTATTACACCATGCTAGCCTACCAAAATAATAGCACATATATATATATATATATATATATATATATATATCCACATTGTGTCTTACTAAAGCAAAGAATATGTGTACAAAGCCATACATATATATAACAGTGATGGGGGTGCCATGATGATACACGGGTCTCAACTTTCACGTTTCATGCGTAAGAAAAAGAAATAATTGTTTAGTACGTATGCAAGTACTAAGCTACAGAGTTAAGGAAATGATGATTTTTGTTTTTTTTATTATCTTTTATATATATATGTATGTATACATAGTATTTAATTATTTCTATCATTTATGACAAATTGATTGGTAAAATTAGTATGCAGAATGTTAAAGAGTTAAAAAACGCTTTCCAGGTATGTTTTTTTTTGGGGTCTGAAGGCCAATGATGCTAATGTGCAATAAATCTAATTTTGAGTTGGGGTTTTCAGTCTTATTCTAAAGAAACGTATTCACATTCGTTTTTAGAAATAACTACTCTTAATGGTTAAACAAGATGAATAACTTTTTTTAAAAAAAAACTGGTGCTTTAAGGAAACCAACTAGTAAAACTCTAATTAAAATATATATTTAGTTTACTTTTAACAATATTAATAATTATCAAAATAAATTAATGATTTAGTCTTAAATATTTTAATATAGTCTTTATAAGATCAATTCTTAATTAATTTGATAATTTAATTAATGAGATAGATGAAAAATTAATTAATTATCACATTGATGTGTGACATTAATTGATGTTAATTTAATTGTTAAATGATAAATTTAATTTAATTTAATAATAAAAAATAAAATATAAAACATATCAAATTTATAAATTATACAATAAAAATGTAAATAGTACCTTTTGGCTATGTATAATTTGTAAAATTTGATTTGATTTATTTTTTATTACTAAATATAATCTATAATTTATTATTTAATGGTTAAATTAGTCACTCTTAATAACCTTTCTAGTTAAATTTTCAATCATATCATTAATCAAATAATTAAACTAATTGAAGATTGATTTTTGAAAGATCAAATTAAAATAGTTTATATTAAGAAAGCATATATTATTAGAATCTAAACTATTAATCTACTTTAATAATTAGGCTATATTGAAACGTGCATGCCCAAATACTCGCACGACCTTTCAAAATGTCATAAACACTAGAACAAATTAAAGATATTTTTCACATATTCAATTAAATCCAACTCAAAATCATATGATGATTTAGGGATATATAATAATTAAATCAATGATTGCACTCCACATATATATCTCTTCAGTTTTGATTCAGATTGAAGGATAAAACCCTAATTTCAACTACTTTGAATTGTGAAAGCAACTGATCATATGCATACTTACTATAAATTCCAGTAAAACCATTTAGAGTCTTAGACATCAGAATCTCTCAGCATGTATGTAGTCAATTAGTAAGTACAGTAACAGCCATGATGTGTTATCATATAATCTACTCATAAGATTCTTTTTTTTGTTTTTGGTTGGGTAAACTGAGAAACCAAAAAGACTAGCTCTCCTAAAGGCCTTAAAATTTTGAAATTAAGCAACTACTTAATCATGCGTTTTTAAGTTGCCCATAGTAATTTAAGAGTAATAATTGTCAAAATAGTAGCCAAGTCATCTCAATGTAACTATAACATTTGACATGTTTACATAATTTTTCAATTTAGACTTTCATGTATTAATGGTATAATTGTAGCACAATTCTTAATTAATTGCCTTAAAGTGAAGGTGATGATTGTATTTGTAGGTGGTTAATAATTTTTTTTATCAAAACAATAAATCTGATCAAATAGTTTTATATTGCAAAAATTTAGATCCTCTCTAATATTACATATTTTGTAGTAAGAGAGAGATAACCTGTATTAAAAACAAATAAAAAAGAGATAAGAAGAGATAAAAATAAAATAAAACCTATAATTTAGGGCCCTTAATTATGCCTTTCTCTCTCAGTAATGTCATTTTCTTAAAAAATTAAAAGAGTATAAATCGGTATTATGTGGATTTTATAAACACTACAATACTCTTTTTTTTTTGGTCCAGGAAAACACTACAATACTCAATCCAAAGAAAGAAATGTTTTGGGCCTTTATCGTCTGAAATGGGCTACTGCTCAAATTCTAAGTTTCCTTATTGGGCTTTTATGCTGGCCAAGATTGAACTGCTGCCCAATTGAAAGGGAATTTATTAAATTTTAGTTAAAATATAACAAAATATTTTTTAACTTAAACCTAAAAAGAATATTATTAAATCTTAGTTAAAAATAATTGTAATACACCACATGATGTCAATATGTAATAATTTGTTTGGCTTTTCTTTTATACTTTCTATGTTTTGTTGCTCTTAATGAAGTTCTTTGGAAAAGAAAAAAACTGTAAAATTGTTGAAGCAATTACTTGTAATTAGTTTTAAATAAAATTCAATATTTTTATTTTTAGTCTAAGTTCATGGAAGTGTTTTGTAATATTTTGAACCTTAATTAAAAAAGATAAAATGATTGTACGTAAATTTTGTTAATTTGATTAAGATTTATTTTAAGTTAGGGATTCGTAAAAACAATTAAATTATTTTAAAAAAATTTTAAAAAACAAACATTAGATAAAGACTAAAGAATATCTATATTGTAATAATTTTAAAATTTTTATTATTAATTTTTAAAATTATATATTATATAATATAAAATATAAATAAAATATTTTATGTGAATATAAATGAAAAAAATTAAAAATAATGAGAACTTTTTTATTATTTAATTTATTATTTTAAAATATAATAATTATTTTTTATATTATATTTTAAAAATTAAAATAAAATTGACGCACTTTTTGTGCAACCTCTAGTATTAATAATTTGTTACTGAAACCCTAAACCTATTTACGAAATAAAATATATTTTATATTATATTATTTTTCTCTCCTTTTGCCTCTTAATAAAATCATTATTTACGAAAAAAAAAACCCTAAACCTATTAGCATGCAGGAGAGTGAAGATAGGGATTGTTTTCAACCGAGCAAGTGTGACAAGAAGACAGACATCAAAGAGAAGCATAGAAGAGAGGAAGGGATTGTTTGATCTGAAAAGCTCTTGGCATTTCAGCATAGACGGTGAAGATGAGTTTTCTGTTCGGCAGTCGAAAGACTCCAGCAGGTATTTCTTCTTTTTTCTTTTGCTGCTTTTGGCTTAGTTCGCCCAATTTTAGCTTCACAATCGCAGTAATCAAAAGGGTATATTTACCTATTGGTGTTTACCAATTTGGATAGAGGAAGGAATTGTGGGTTATTTTAGTTTGCAGTCTCCCTGGTGAAATATTGCGTCTACAAAAAGGAATTGGATTTGAATAATTGAGTAAACTAGCAATTTACTCCTTAGATTGTTAGGTCCATTTAGCTTTACTTAGGAGATAGTCTTCAAAAATAACAAACTTGTTACAAGGTACTTCTTTCGGCATCTTCAAATCATTTGAGAAAAGACTAATGTACGACAAGTTTGTTATTTTCAATGATTAATTTATGCATTCGCTAATTTCAGAGCTAAAGCTGTATTTGCTAATAATTTAAGGGCCAAATTGTTAGTTTAGTCTAACTTATTTGGCAATAGGTAATAATAATGTGTTATTTTAATTAAAGAAAAAAAAGTTTCCCTGTGTCAGAGCTTTTGAGGGAAAATAAAAGGATGTTGGACAAGTCCATTAGAGAAATAGAAAGGGAAAGACAAGGCCTGCAAGCTCAAGAAAAGAAGTTGATTGTTGAGATAAAGAAAAATGCCAAACAAGGACAGATGGTATGTCTTATGAATTCTCTTTTTTGAAAGCTTAAGTTTTTGACTTGTAATGCTTGTTGTGATCTGGCTCAAACAATTTGTGGGTTTGGCTTAACTTTGTTTAGGGGGCAGTGAGAGTAATGGCTAAAGACCTTATCAGAACACGCCATCAGGTCGAAAAGTTTTACAAGCTTAAATCACAACTCCAGGCTGTTGCTTTAAGAATTCAGGTGTGGTTTGCTCATCTTTTCAGTTTAATTTTGTGGCGGCTGAAAATAGAAGTTCCTTTTACATGATTGAAAGCATTCCTGGCAGATAAGTTATCAATTAGAGTTACACAATTACTGATATTGTATATAGTTTACTGCAAATACATTTGACAATCACGTAGAATGGACACTGTTTATGCCTGGCTATACTATATGATTGATAGATGTAGTTTTGTTATGAATTGAAGTTGTCACTTTGTAACTCAAGTTAAAGGATTCCACATCTTTACATAAAAGAGGATATATTTTACTATGCATTTTGTCTGGAATGCTATCAATACTTGATTTGCATTGTGTTTTCCAGCTGTATGAATGAGGTTGCATTCACTTCTAGGAATAATGCATGTCTGCATCTTTTTCCTTTGATGGTTTTAGGCAGAGAATCTTTTGATACCAAGGTTGAGACTAGTATATTTAGATTTCTTTATTCATATTTAGGTTATGAAAACCTATAAAACGATTGCATCAATCGAAGCATTTAAAATGACTTTTTAAGATCAATCTCAGACACTGAAATCAACTCAAGCAATGGGGGAGGCCATGAAAGGAGTTACCAAAGCGATGGGTCAAATGAATAGGCAGATGAACTTACCTTCCTTACAGAGAATAATGCAAGAGTTTGAGAGGCAGAATGAAAAGATGGAACTGACAACTGAGGTGATGGGAGATGCAATTGATGATGCGTTGGAAGGGGATGAGGAAGAGGAAGAGACAGAAGAACTTGTGAATCAGGTGCTTGATGAGATCGGAATTGATGTAAACTCTGAGGTAGGCTGTCACTCTGTGTATTTTTCATGTTGCCAACAAGAAAATAGGAAATTAATGAATGATAGAATCATTGTTGAACTTGTTATAATGATTATAATAATAACACTTTTGTTCGACATGCAGCTTTTGAATGCACCCTCAGCAACCTCTGTCACCACACCAGCTGCGAAGAACAGAGTTGCTCAAGCTGAATCAACAGGCAATGAGGACAGTGGAATAGATGATGATCTTCAGGCTAGGTTAGATAACCTTAGAAAGATGTAAAGGATGAGAGGAAGATACTTTAGAGAAGGAGGGAAATCATGTGCATGAGTTATATGCAATTCAACTGTGTTCAAATATTTAATTCTCATAATGTTTGAAGTAAAAAGTCATATCTGTAAATATATGCTTCATGCTGTTTTTATCACTATTTACCATCTCGATCATTTACTATTCACTGGTTAGTAAACAAAAAGTTTGACAGGGAAAGCCTTTGAAAGAAATAACTAACTTAGCACAACTGAGCAAATTGTTGAATCTTTACTTGATTGGACAAAACCCAAGTTGAGTCCTTTAAATTTCTGCAATCAGATTTTTCAATAAAAAACATGTCATGTTTTCACTGAAGAATCTGATAGTATGAAGGAATTTTACCTAGGTTTTGTCCGACCTGGATTCAATCCTGCAGAGGGCTTTGATAATGTTAGGAGGTCATGGTCGAATTCAGGAGCTGACAATGACCAGTATCATCTGACCATTTTCATCTGAAGCTACAGACCCATTCGAAAACGGCACTTTCACAATACCATCTGGGGAAGACACTTGATCAATCTGGGTTCTGCACAAAGGGCAGCCAGAATGAGAGCCAAGCCACATATCAATGCAAGGTGTGTGAAAGATGTGCCTGCAGCTATGAAGCTGCCTCACATTTTCTTCTTCTTCAAAGGGTGCCAAGCAGATGACACATTCAGTCTGAGCAGTGCCTTCTACAGCTTCTGCAGCTTTATACTGGAATGTCATGGAAAAAGAATCTAAGCTCATGCAGGAAGAGAGCTTGTCATCAAAAGGTATGTGTGCTGATGTTCGTGGAAGAGATTGTATGACACTAAAACTTCTGCAGGTGCACCATCCTAGTATGGCGAGACTTAGAAGTATAACTGCAACTATCACTGATGCCACTATCAGAATTACTGCATAATTGAACATCTCTTTTATGCCAGAAGCACCAAAAGCAAGGAGGAAAAGATGGTATATGTGGAGAACACTTAAATAGCCATGTCAACATATGGTTGACGATTACTATGAATAAAACCTACCAACAATCCGGCGTCAACAATGCTGGAACAGATAAAAGACACTATTATCTTGGACATAGATTATATATAACATTAAATCTGTTTCGTTTTTTATTTATTAAATCTATTTAACATTAATCTTCAAAAATTAATTGAATATGACAAATTTGTTACACTTAATCTTTTGTCTATTATAGTCAGGTGGTATATTCGGCCAATTTGTGCACACTTATATAGACTTTCTCATTTTGTATAGATGCACAATAAAGTTAAGAGATTTGGAAAAAAAAAGAAAGAAAAGAAAACCTCAAGATTTCAAGGAAAAAAAATTATAACGCTACAATCTGAGCAGTGATAACAAAAAAAACCAAAAAAAAATCATGAGAATATACAGAGTAAGCATTTTTTGTTATAGATGGTGACGAAGCAGTGGTATTGAAGCAAGAAAGCGGACGAGATTTACGACGAAGTGACATATCCTGTTTAGCTATTATGAAATTTTCAATAAAGTATTGAATTTTTTTCTCTAATTTTTAGCTATATGAAGGATCTTCTAGCGGCAAGTGACATATCCTGGTAATCCTCGTCGATGAAGGAGAATTTGCATTCATTCTTTTTCATAACATATTTTTGTTGCATCCAATAAAGAATTATTTGAGTCGCTGTTAGTTCCACAATTCAAGAGATACTGATCCAACATCTCTATAAAGAAGACTATAAAACGAGAGTATTTAATTCTGCGATCAGTAAACAGCGAACGAGAGACAAACATGGAAAGGAGTTTTCCTCGAGCAAAGTGTTTTACTTTATTTCGTTTTGGATACGTTCTAACTCACCTTAAAATATAAGGTATATAACTTATTTTATTATTAATTATTTAAAAAAATTATATATTTTATTTTAATTAAAAATATAATAAAAAATATAAATAATCGTACATAAATTTAGTACTTATTTATTTAATATTTTAATCAAATAATATCCGAATAACTTTTTTTAAAGGCTTAATTATAAGATTAATAAACTCTCTCTCTCTATATATATATTCGTGACATTTTTCAGAGAAATTTAAAAAGTTTACTTAAAAAAACACTTCAAACTATGCCTAAATCTCGTTCATAAAATAATACATTTATCCTACATCGTGGATTTAACTATAACTGCACATATAGTTAGATAAGTTTTATAATAAAAATGGCATATAAGTACTAAGTAATATTTTATGTAAAAAATGGTGAATTAATCATAGAACATAAACTCTTTCCCTTTTATGCTACAAACACGGTCACATACATTTATGGCAGGAATAGTATCTACACTGAACGAAAGAATTCAGAACAATGAGTTGCTCACAAGATTAGTTGAAAATAACGATGATTAAAAATGTTTATATTTGTTTACAGGTCATAATTAACTCTTTGTTTGCTAAATTTGCATTAAATTTTAATTTTATTCCTTATCATACATATAATCTATTTAAAATTACTGTTTCCAAAACATGATTGAATTATTATAAGAGTTTAGATGCAACCAAATTAGTGCTGAAAGTAGTCATCGTACAGCAGCAAAATCTTTTAGACGATTTCAAATGCCAAAAAACTTTTAAAGTATTTTACTCTTGTTTGAACTCGTGTGCTAGTTTAGTTATACCCTAACTAAAATAATTTCATTTAGAGTCCACATATGATTAATCTCACATTTGAATTGAGGAAAAAATTGCATCACTTGATAAATATAAGAGACAAAAATTTTTAAAAAATAAAAAAATAAAATTTTTTTTACAAAATTAAGAGACAAAAAATTAATTTTGATCATATGTTGATGCACTGGCCCTAATTGATAAATTTATAAGTATGTAGAACCATTTAAGTGATTTCCCTAGATACTCTCATTTAATGGATAGTTTCATTTCAAACTTAAATAAAACATGTCTACGGTACAATTGCTATATTAAATATTAATGGTCATTCAATCAAAACACTGTTAAAATGATAGAACATAGAAAAGTTTAAAAAAAAAAAAAGAGAGAGAGAGAGAGAGAATATACAAAATAAATAAACCCTCATAAATTAAATATATTTTAAAATGTCTCGACATATTGCCTGAGCCTAGTAGTAGTGGTGTAAATTATGTGCTTTTAGCAAATACTTGCACATTAAATAACTAATGGAATAAAGCAGAACAAGTGAAGGTGATGGATGAAGAAAGAATGAAGAAAACCAAGCCATATATAATAGAAGAAAAGGAGAAGACAATTGAATTGGTATCCTCATCAAGCCAAATTTATACTATAATATATAACTTTAGACCTTTTGATGTCTTTTGATTATAAAATTATATATTAACATATAAATAACATGGAATATAAATTGCATTGAAACAATATAAAATTAAATAAATTTTTACTATTTTTTATTATTTTAAAATATAATAATAAAAAATTAATATAATTATTACTACTAGAAAAATAATATTACCAAGTGTGAGCTTTTAAAATAGAAAAGAGATTGAAATAAAAAAAATTAAAAAAGTGATAAATAAAAGATCCACCATAAATGGATTAACAATTTTTTTTTTAATTTTATTCTTACTTTAAAGATTTTATTTCTCTCTCCTATTTTAGAATATCTAAATCTGACTAAAATTCTATGTGCTCCCCTAGGTAACGGCTCAAAAGAATATTAAGCTACTAATATAGAAACTTCTTATTTTTATATAAGAGAAAGCTCCTGTGTAATTTTTTAATTATAGATCTTCTAAAATATAATTTTTGGTGAGGTGGTGAGGTACCGAGAGAAGAAGAAAAAAAAAAGATTAATTAAAGACTTATCATGAATAAATTAAGACTCATATGTATTTTTTCTTTCTCTTTCTTTATATTTCACCACTTCATCAAAATTTACATTTTAAAAGATTTATACTCAGTAACTTTTTAGCATTTGCCATCAATTTCTTCAATAAAAATATGACAAGTGAAAGTTGTTTACAGCTAAACATTTTTATGATTGGGTCTTCTAAAAAAAATTGCTGCACATATTATATTTTTATTAAAAAAACTTGATAGCAAACTCTTAAAAGAGTTTTACCTAAATCCTTTTGGATATCATTTATCATCTCCTTCCTCACTAATAATTTTTAGGTAGTAATATCATAATCAAGTCTTCAGTGGGGCCTTCTTCTCCCTGTCAGATGTCCGAGCAGGGACTGAGGAATGTGACTTGAATCGACCCCTTCCTCCCTCTTCTTTTTCCTGCAGGACCACACTACATTCAATCTCTCATCATAGTAATTGTACTTGTTTTCATCTCTTAACAAGAAAAGGACAAGAAATATTAAAAATCATGCGGACTCAGATAATTTAATATCCATTTTATAGGAATCAAATGGGTACTTATTGTCAGTTTATAAGAGGAGGAAAGTCAGATTAATTCAGGATAATTTTCCTGACCTTTTTCTTTACAATCTGAACCACATCCTCATCATGAAGAACATAACCAAGGCCACAGCGTTGAGGGCAGTGCCTTACACTTGTACCCCAGACTAGAACATACTTCACGTCTTTCACCCTATTTCTATGTATGTGGTTGCAGAAGTCTTCTACTGAGCAGCCACCTCTATCCTAGATTAATTTTCAAAAGAGAGTAAATAACTAAAGGAATTAATAGAGAATAATAAAGGACCAAAGATTATCAATGTAGAAAAATAAAATAAGGAACACAGATTCATATATCAATGTAGAAAAATAAAATAAGGAACACAGATTCATATATGTATAGAGATTATGCAACATACAACAGAGAGGACCACAGGTTCAGTGAAATCTGGCTGCTGACCTTGTGGCTTTGTGTAAACTCTAACCAGACCCATTTCTTCCCACATCCTTGAAAGTAATCTAAGTTTAGCTGTTTGCACAAGCATGAAATGAAAATTTGATGATAAATAAGAAAGGGGAATGGAAAATAAATAAATAAATGCTTTGCGAAACAGACTAGCTACTAAAACTAGGTTGAACTCTCATATTCCTCTGCCGCCAAATTGCAAATTATGTTATCATTAAATTCCACCACTAATCAATCAATTTAAAGGTGCTCTAAAAATAAAGAATTTACCTTCAAATTGCAGCTGATAACAACAGAATTGGGCTGGTGGGTTAATCTGTCTACGTCATCAATACGAATAACATCTATCTTGTTGTACACATAGACACACTTCATGTATTGACGGTTGCCTTCAATAACATCTATGAATTCATCCACTGTGGCATCCTCACGAAATAGGACCTGAAATGAGAATTGTCAAGTCGCCTTCATATAGATAGGTAGTAAGAAACAGAAGACAGAGACTCTCAATTACATTACAACGAATGTCATACTAGAATATGCAGAAAAACCTAAGAAGTTATCAAGATGGCAAGGTACCATCACTCTAGTAGAAAGATCAGACAGATCATGTCCTTGGCAGGTCAACTCTTTTATCCTATCTACAACAAATGCTAGTGTACCCTTTTCAATCACAGTTTATAGTTTTTACCAGTAAAATTTACTTCTACTTACAAAGGCATAGATGAAAGGAACAAATGATATCACTCAGTAATACAGATGCACTCAGTTAATGAGCCCACATCCATCAAAGAATGACCAACTATTGATTACTGGAGAATTGTAAGAGACAAAGACATTAGAGAAGAACATGTAATAAAAAAACGTAGATTAAAAGGAAATCACATATAATGTGAGAAGCTCATTCTCTGACAAAAAGTATCTTCCATCAACAACATGCTTATGTAAGAGTAAATCATGCTCCAGACATTAAGAAGAGTAGAAAAGTTTCATATGTCTACTTTCCTCTGTCATCGACAGAATATTTTCTTTTTTTCCTGTTTCCGCAAAAAAAAAAAAAAAAAAAAAGCATAGACGGAGACAGGAACTGACGACCTGCTGTAATGAAACATGCAGAGATTTTTACAGTGATAAAATGGGAGTATGTTGAAAGTGTAAGTGTGTTCATTAACAACCAGCCAAGACAAATACACATTCCCCAACACATTTAATCAACCTAAAGTGGTAACAATTCTAATTTTAGATTCAATTAACTAGACATGCCTCAGTATAACACTTTTTTATTACATTCACCTGAAATTAGAAAGAAAATTGGCATTACTTTACAGTTTGGTATATACCTCTGCATTGTGAATTTTGTACTCATGTAGAATCTGATAACAAAGCTTTTCATCCACGAGTCAAAGGCAAAGTACTGTTGAATGAAATACCTCCAGTCTTTTTCCTTTTAAAGTATATCTGCCAAGAAAGATAAAGCTCCTAAGCAATTAGAAGTTGATGACAAAAATAGCCAAGTCCAAAACAGACCTATAAAGAAAATTCACACATCATGTCATGCATCCTCGTATATCCTCAGGGGAACAAACATACCTGAGGTGGTCTCTTATTTAACCGTAAGCCCACAGCGTCCAGTTCCCTCGTCAATATTTGCCTATGACCCTCACTCTGAGATATTTCGGGGGAAAAAAACAGATAGCCATAATAAGAAGATTGGAAAATAGCTTTGGAATTCACGATAAACTAAGTACTAAAATTAATGTATCAAAACAGAGTGATTAAATATGGATTAAGAAAAAGGTGCACAAACCATAGTAAAAAGTGATGTGGTATGATTAAATTTTTCTTGGCATGGGGAAGGTCAAACATGATAAAAGGATCAAGTGACTGGAGAACTGTTTAAAAACAAGGAATAAGATGGCGGAGTCCAATTTATTCATTACCAAGAACAGAAGAGAACGAGAGACATTATCCATTCAACATATTGATTTCATGCAAGCATATGAAGTAATTAACAAGTACACTTATTTAGGGCAGTGAGTAATTGCATAAAAAATAAGCAGCTAGTAGTTCCAGACCATTTTGAAAGGCGTCTTTGGCAACTTGAGTTATATACTATCTCAAAGTAATTATCATCCTTAGTCAAAACATAATAATGGTCAAACGTCTAACATAAAGAATGAAATGCTACAACAGACAAAAGCACTTATTTTGGAGACATCAAGAACCATTAATACTATATCCGAAGATTTGGCAACGGCAATAACCTGAGATAAGCATATTGTTTAAGAAAATTTTGTACTATTAGTAATAGCCAAGCCCTGTTGTCCAAAGCATAATTAAAATGAACACAGAATCATACTCTAGCCTGTAATCTTTGTTTGATGTATTAGAAATAAGGGTAGAATACTCTCCTTTCCCCTGAGAAGTGGCTTGATTAGAGGACCTTCTCCTCTGTTATGAGAATGTACACAAACCTTCCTTAAAACCAAAGGAATAACAACTAAATTCATTTAACCACAATACCCTTAATGAAAAAATTGATTTCTTTTAGTAAAAATATAACTTATTAGAAAATATATTTTTTAAAACTTTTATCTCAATGTTATTAATTATGTTAAAAAACCATAAACTTAATTTATTATAAAATTTTATCAGATTTATGACAGTGCTTATGTTTATTGATATATATATATATATATTTAACACACACATTATTGTTAAAATTATATATTATTAATTATTATCTTAAAATACTATTTTGTGAACATGTTCTTAGCTTTTAATAATTATTCATTGTTTTATAAAATCATTTTAAAATTTTCTAGATTTGGAAAAGTTTCTATTTTATATTAGCAAATAGAGATTTAATACAGGGGTACTTTGGTCAAAATGAGTGTAAGTGTAACTTATTTTGTGATTTCAAGGAAGTTCTATGCGTATTATCATAATGGAGGAGAGGTCCATATGGTTAAATCCCCTCTCAGAGAAGAGGAGAGTAACTTACCCCAAAAAATTATAACACCAGTATTTCTTGCAAGCTGATAATCCGTTCAATAGTGAAAAGTAACTAGCACAATTTTAGTATCACTGTAGTTTATAATACCAGGAATACAGGTCATTGTTGTGAACTCATAGGATGCAGCTTCTGAATGTGTTCCTGTCAACGTTGTTAAAAGAGTTGACTTCCCCACACTGGAAAAAGAAAAGGGGAAAGAATTGGATGGGTGATGATTTCACAAACATATGAAATCTAAGTTTACACATCTTACACGGAAGACAGAGAAGCCCATACCTCGGAATCCCTATCAGTGCAACACGTCCATGGCCAAATTTTGTAACTTCAAATCCCTCTTCACCTCCACTAGAACCCTAGTCCACAGTTTGGCAACAAGATACCAAACTTTTTTTACTAATATATTGAGGGATGGTAGGCTGTGCAAAAGAGTAATGGAGAAACCTAGGCACACTGAACTAAAACATGATAGACAAAAAATTCACCATGGCTATTCCAAAACTTGAATACTCAGATAAACTCATAATCAAGTGAGAGCGTTCATCCTTGTTCTCTCCTATAAATATATATTCTTCTCAAGCATAATGGCTTAAGCATAAATTTTTCATCAGTACAGCAAACAGAGCAACTAAATATAAAACTTGGGCCTTGAGTACCAATTTGGCAAAAATTGGGGGAATAAGTTAGAACATATAAATGGTCGAGGAATTCTCTCTCCTTTCCCAACATAAAATATTTTAAGTTTATAGCAGATCTCATACTAAAAGGAAACCTTGTATATCTAAACTTGTATATTAAAATGAGTAATATATATATATATATATATATACACGCTAGTGGGCTTGGCATACACTTAATTTTTTAAATTTAATTTTAAATATAATAAAAACAAAAAACAAAATGTTATTTAATTTTCCAGTCTCCCATAACTCCCCACTTTCATATATCATATATCTCACATTTATACTTTATTATATAGTTCTAAACACCCCAAAGTGATATAGTATGGTATAGATAATTTAGTTTTTGGGTAAAGATCAATAGTTATCTTTTCCGTGTGCATTCAGGTTACTCATTCACCATAAGAATCATAGTCAAATTTACTTGATGATTTGCAGTAGAATGGACAGTAACAAAAACAAGGGCAGTGAATTATAAGCTGAGAGAAGACCAGCTCATCCAGGAAATCAATATCTGACATAAAGCGTATGAAGGAGTCAGAATTTGAAACTTGTGGATAAATATAAACGATATAACCATAGGGAAAAAGCGTAAGAAACATGCATACTTTTGGAGGCTCCAACAATTGTGTCCTTAATTTTGCAATCTTTGCTTTGAGCTGACCAAGATGATACTCTGCATCATAAACAAATTTAAATGCATTTATCCATCCCGTATGTAAACCATCATAAGGGGAAACCTCAAACAAAACAAACATACTCGATCAACCTAAATAAAAAAAGAAATTGGACAGGAATTATATATGGTCAAAAACTATTCGATTGCAGACTATGACTATTTAAATGTCGAAAACTATTCCCTAAAGCAGAATATCATGCTAACATCGAAAAGAAAATAGGAAGCTTCCAAATCCAGCAATCTTAGCTCGTTTGAAGGCTATTATTTATTTATTTTTACAGAAGCTAATTAATTTTACCAATTCAGTTCCTTTGTTTTTAATAATCCCAGCGATAGCAATCAAAGTAATCTTGTGCAATGATTAATCGCATAAGCTATAACGTTCTCTTAGAGTGAGAGCTGATAAAGGAAGAAATTACGTCCACCGGAAGGCTCACCGGAGCTAAGTTCCCGACGATGTCAGAACTCGGAAGTGAGAGAATCAGCCCAGCCAAAAAATAGTAACGGGCTATCATGTCAACAGGCCGACCCAAAGTTTTGGACTTGTAAATAAGTAACCCAGCCCAAATTTACTAGTAGTGAGTTAGGAATATGAGTCCATCAAAAGATTCAAAATTTTAGTTCAATCTATCTTTTCTTTTTTAAATAAAGGTGAGACTTTATTTTATTATTATTTTTACAAGAAATATTCTGGTAGTTATACCAAGTCAAAGAAAGATTATTATTTAATCGGATGTACTCGTGAGTTGTATATGGGTTACTTTAAATTCATGTTCAAAACTTATTAAAATAAAAAATAATAAACTTAATTAAAGGCATTAAAACATCAAACTCAAAATAGAGCCTATTCTCTAATGTGTCGCCTTGATGAATGCTTGACATTATCATTGCTTTGATTGGTATAAATATCAAGCGGTCAAAATTCTCTACTGCTAAGTCATATAAGATTTGTATATGATGATAATAAAATATTTTATAAGAATTTAAAAATAAAGCTAAAAATTAAAAAACCCAATTTCCTTACAAGTGGAGCTTAGACAAACCCATCTTGAAATGCTCAGAAAAATGATCACCTTAAACAGTACCATCAGGAAAAAACTGAAACTGAATTGGTGGAAACTCTTGCAGTTTTCAGTCTCTCGAAAGATTATCAGTATATATCTATTTCACCTCATTCTATTGGGTAGATAGCATCGGACCATGTCTTTGAAGGCCATAGATTTTACAAAGAACGATCAAAACAGTTACAGTGAAAAACGGTATAGAATGAAACTAATAAACGTGTCAGTACATTACACTTTAGATCAATTTCTTAACGCCTGCAAGACTTCGTCGATCCTAGCATCCAAGATAGGATTGACTTAAGACAGTGCAAAAGTTAGCTTCTTATTTTCATAGCCTGACAAGTAAACTGGTATTATTTACAATGCTACAAGTATCCTGATCTATCATCATGTGCAATCCTGGTACCGGCTGTTAGCTTGCTTGAGCCAAAGTTTGTAGGTACCTGAGAATTCAACTCTGCAAGCTCTCTTACTCGTACTAAAATTGGCTCGGGAATAGCAACTGTACCATGCTTCCGTGAGTTAATCTACAATGCAGGTGGTGGAGAAAAACAAACTTCAAGGTCAAAATAATCACCTAAACTGAAATTATGAACTTAGTAAATGGCTAATACTTCTCACATCCAGAAAGCAATTTGAGGGTAGATTTTGGGAATTTCAGTTAACAGGAACTGAACGAAATTATAATTTACAGAGGCATGCAAACTGAATGGCATTCCGCCTATGATAAAAACAATTTGGGTATGATCGTATACTTCATTAGAATCCACCATATACCAGTGTAGCTAACATCGGAAGTGACGAATAAAATATTACAATTATCTCAACTCCAAGGATGACTAATGACACGTCTACAGAATGGACTCACAGAGGTCACAGGTTTGCAAAAGTAAGAAATTAATAGTCACAAACTCTTACCCCTTCATCCGCAGGTGTCTGTGCAAAGCTAGCTTTAAGCAAATTCCTCCACTTATCCTGCATAAGCAAAATCTTGTTTCAGCCTCCCAACTTTAAGCATGACCAAACATCCAAATGACATGCGTATAATGCCAAACCTGAAACTACATACCTTGAGATCAACAGATGTACGATATGAATAAGATGCAAAGGCATGTCGTTTGATCTCAGACCAGCGCCCTGCTCCACACCGTGATACACCTTCAACCAATTTCATTACCTCCACAAGAGTCCATGCTCGATGATGTTTCCTTCTCATTCCACCTTTAGCAGTGGGAACAGTCACTATATTGCCATCTAAAGTATAGCTAGGTAGATCTGCTTTTCTCGCTCTCAATTCTTGTTGTAGTTCAATTGTGTCCTTTACTGTACACTGTTTATCTTTCCCAAGCTCAACAGTAGACTATCCAGCATACCCATCCCCAAAAATGGAAAATATCAGAAACAAATTGTAATATCATGGCATTATATTGAAGAAAAAAGGTTCCAGTATCATCAAAGTAAGTAGTTATCCCTATGACAAGTTAGAACCTGGAAAGGAAATGACGGACAACATAAGAGATCTTGCATGAATGACCTAGTTTGTAAGCTAACACTCCCATTGTTTGTCAAGTCCATGGGATTCTCTTATATCAAATAAGCCCCAGAAAATGTGGGACAGATAAAACATACGGGTAAAATTCTAATTTAAAAACATGAAAAAATGAAAGCCATTCGTAGCATTAAGGCATTAACAGAATAATAGTTTTCAAGCACTGCCAGAAATGTTCCTTTTATCAAAATTGGCGCCAGCCATTTCAGCTTAATCAATAATTCAGTGAATCATTGACTACTCCATTATTGTTACGTGACAACAATATAAAGCCTCAATTGGGATGTGGAATGGATATTACAATGGAATGATGCAGACTATTGCACTATGCTATTTAAAACAGCTTTTTCAGGCCCAAAGAAATACAAGAAATTGAGATTAAGCCAATTGTATTTATTTTCATCTCTCATTCTCTCCTGAAATGAGAAAAGTAGCTTCATTTTCCACTATTGAGTTTAACCATTGAATAAGGGAAAACGTCTACAGAAGCAATATAGAATATTAAGTAGATTACATAAATAAACTGAACCAAAACTGCACATTCTGAAATTCATCCAGGGGCTATAACTTACCAACTTCAGTGGCCAGAGTTGAAAACAAGAACAAACAAACACACACACAAAGGGCCTGTTTGAAAGCTATTCTTAAAAACAAGTTTTCATTTTTTTTTAAAAAAAAACCCTGTTTGAATTGCTGTTTTCAACTGAACAAAAAAAAAATAGAATATGTTTTGGAAACAAAAAACATAGAAAAACTAAAGGATGTTTTTAAATTCCTGTTTTTTAAAACAAAGAAAATAAAGAAAACAAGTATTTTCATTTCTGGGATGTACATAAATACATGAAGACAATACTAATATGAATTCTCAAATATTTTTATAGAACAGTTTAAAAAAATAGAAAAACAAAAACAGAACCAAACGAGCCCAAAATCTACACTTACTTGCTCCTGAAATTTTGCAGGTGTGGATCTTGATTTCAAGACTTTGTCCCAACTCTCACTATCAGCCTGAGAACCATGCTCTCCAAGGGCCTTACTACTTAATTTTTCAGCCTCCACCATTCTGCCACTTGGATGGAATTTCTGAGAACAAAATCATTTCAGTCTCTGTTCATAAGAAAATAATTACAATTTCCAGCAAAAAATTATTGCGGAGGCAGACATTGTTCACACTACAATACTGAATTGTTGAGGATGAGTCAATAAATTCTAACAGGAGAAAAACAATAAACTTCTATAGCCTACCAATAAAAGCAATAACGACAATAACAAACAAAAAAAGCCTTTTCCCATTAGGTGGAGTCAGTTACATGAATCAAGCGACTCCAACATGTTCTATCTTGACTCATTTATATTGTTAGGCTATTTATAGTTAAGTCCATTTTAGTAATTGTTCCTATTGTTTTCTTTGGTCTACCAATAAAAGTAATAAATTACAAAAAGAATGCTATTGCTGCCCCAGCACAGAGTGGTAGAGAGAGAACATGGAAAAAATATGCTTCGACATTTAAAAAACAAAACAATAACAAGAAAAGTTAGAGAGTTATTCACACAACACATATGAACCAATGTGCTAATAGAGTTATGGAATGCATTTTATAAAGAATAAGATTGTCCAGCATTAACCAGAAATAGAGACAATGATAATTAGCAGAATGTAGGAACAAGAGACAATTGTCCAAAACTAAAAGGGATAAGGATAATCCCAAGTTCTACCTTCATATCATTTGAGATGAAAAAGCACCACTCACCATAAGAGTCATGATATTTTTCCTTGGTCGACTTCTTCGAACCCGAGAAACACAAGGTATGTAAACCCCAGAACCTCCAAAAGAGTCAAACCTTGTCATAACTGTTCTCCCTTCTGAAAAAGCATTCCTAGCAGGCCCGATGTATGAGTTTGGAGGGACATGTCCAAGTCCCATATTTTTATTTGAGTTCAACAACCTAGGGTTGTGGTCTCTAGATTCATTTTCAGAGAGCTCTTCAATATATCTCTTAGTGGGCTTCCGGATTCTTTTGGCAGCTCTTTGTTCTGTCTGAAGATTCTCACTACCCAAATCATGTTCCACTTTATGATTTCTCAGTTCCTTTCCAGAAACAACTTGATTTTCTTCAAAACCAGTACCCTCAGCAGTTGATGAATCCTTACAGTTGATATCTTCTCCTGCGGTAGTATCCTTAAGGAGTAGAGCATTCACATTTCCATGACTATCTTCCTCACATTTTTTAACTAATCTATTATCTTGAACTATGAAAGTCGTTGCTGAAACATCACATGAGTTAGTTAAACTCATGGCAATCCTCCTCTTCAGCCACTGCTTGTCCTTCACAGTAGTTTCCCGACCAAAAGTCACTTTAAACAGTTCGTGAAGTTCTCTGATTGATAACTTGTCCAAGCATATTTCTCCTTTTAACATTGTAAAATCAGGCTTCAAAGTGGAATAGACAGCAGAAGTAGATGATCCACTTTCTATGTGTCCTTCTGAAGGTCTGGAACACTCACCAATAGTTTGCAATTGATTACTATGACTATTATTTAAAGCCGGTGCTAAAGAAGGAACAATTTCCTCTAAGGGAGTACCAGATTGAATTGTCCCATCCATTACAAGCAATTCAGCATCAGAACACTGGCCGTTTATATTCACATAAGAAAAACCTGATGATCCACAAGCCAAACGAAGCTTCTCTTCCTCTTTGACCTTTTGCAACATCTGCTCAATATACTACAAAGGATTTTAGAAGTCAAGAAGGATCCTAGCATAACAAAAACTACAGAAACCAGGATATTCAGACATACAAGCAGAAAGCCGCTGACCAAACAACAAAAATAAAGAATAAAGAAATCCACAATATGCTAATAAAAACAGATGAGATCAACCACACCCCAAATATATTTACATAGTTTGGTATAAAAATGAACAATTCCAAGGTAAAAGGCTCACTAGTACAAAAATCCCAATTGGTTACTGTGATCAAATCATGCAGGAATTAAGTCCAAGGAAGTACATATTGCACAGGCAAGAACCCATGCCCAAGATAATTTTTCCTATGTAAAAAAATTACCTAGGCTATCTCTTAAATCTTAATCCACTACTTATACAATGTAAACTTGTAACCATTTATTCTCTTTATCCAAATGAAATGCTCCACTAGTATGTGATTGAATATAATTACAGTTACATCTGAAATATACAGATTATGTTACTCCATGTATTCTAATCCTCGTGCAAGTGTACAACCTTATATCAGGTTCAGCAAGGTATATATAGAATATGAAATTTGATCAGAGTATCTAAAACAGAAGCAACAAATCAATGTATATTAAGGATTTCCTGACATAAACTAAATTCCAAACCCCCCACCCTCACCCCACCTCTCTCCTGGGTCAATCAAAATAATTCCTTTTAAAGGAAGTACAAACATGAACATGGTTTGAAGACCATTGCTAATAGCATTGTCATTGTATGTCCTTCCACACAAGTATAGATTGTTGCATGGTTTATAGATAGGAAAGTCAATCTAGGAACTCATCTTTTCCACATAAGATTTCAAGCATCTCAACTGCAAAAATATAATCAATTTTTTAAACAAAAATACACAAGATCCCATCAACACATATCAGACCCTAAAACCACCCTATAGAGTTTAAAAAGACAAACGAAAACAAAAAATGCCTCTTTCAGGCAAACAAGCATGAAGTGACTAATGAACAAATTGTTTAAAAATAAATATTATAAAATACAGCCGCAAGTTGCTATACATTTCATTTAATATGCACTGACAGCATCAAGCTAGATGGACAGAAGTATTAAGGTAGCTACATGAACTTATAACATTTTTTCAAGTTAGAAGGGAACTTTGATTGGTTTAAACATAATTGATGCATTAATGAAAGATTTAATTGTGAACAAACAAAAAATCTAAAAAGAACCAGTTGACAGTAAAAGGAATCCAAAAATGCGCCTATGTGAGCAAGGGAGAGAGAATAAAATGAAAGAGTCCAATACCTGTAGCCGTGCATTTAATTTCCCCAGATCTGCCTCTGCAGTGTCGGATTGTGACACACCTGGAATACAGATGCACAATCAGATATTAAAATTCATACGACAGAGACAAAGTATAAGAAAAGATATTTGTAAGGAAAATAAACTAGTTTGCTCACATGATATTTACCTAAACTAGGTTTAGGAAGTTCGTCCAATATTAATACTAAGTTTAGAAAGGTAATACCACACAACAGAACTATCTGGAATATGAAGAGTCCATCAACACTTACAATTAAATAATAAGTATCATACCCATTAAATAAATGTGCTGATGAGTTTCCTAAAAAAAATCATTAAGAACGAAAACATAAATTTGCAACACAGCTCCTGCAGCTTTACACACAAGCAAAACAAATCCAAACAACCAATGGATGGCAATAGAGGCCAGGCATAATTGGAATCAATTGTTGGTTTATTTGATGAGAACTAGGTTTGTCCAGCTGATCTTCAGGTTTTTCTAGCTATCAAATTTACTGGGTTGAGGAGGCAAAAGGAGCATAAAGTTCTTTGTCAGTGTTCGTTCAGTCTTTGCTGGTTTGTGGTATCTTTGGATGGAATAGAATGCGAGAGTGTTTCATCATTGTGGGTTTTTTTCGTGTCCTCATTGTGTGTTTCTACTAATGGTTTCTTCGGGCGCGTTGGGGGGGGGGGGTGGGTTGTGGTGTTTGTCCCTTGTGGATCAATAAAGGGATCGGGAGGCTCTTTTGAGTTAGATTTTTAATGTTTTTTCCCCCTTTTGTTTAGGGAGGATCTCTGGTCCTCTATTCTTGTACCTTTTTGTATGTTTTCTTAGATTAAAACAAAAAGACCATTTTGTATTATTCTCTACTCTTTTCAAGAAATGCTTTTTTTCATAAAAGAAAATGGAATTTGTAATCCTAAAAAGATAATAAAATAATAATAATTCAAACACATAAGCAATACTTCAATCCCTGGTTTTTGAGTGGGAAAAAAATTAAAGTAACAAACCCTGGACATAATTTGCAATTTGTATGAATAACTACTGCATCGCTTCAACATTCGTTTAAAATGTTTTAAGTGTTTCAGATATAGCAGTTTGTAGAACTCAAGAAAAAGCATATACCTTCTGAGCACTCAAATTGAAGCTTCCCAGAAGAAGACCTGTCAATCGATGCGCATCCTTCACTGTGCCCAGTGTCTGCATCAACACCCATTTCAATCTGGTCATACTCAAGAAAATCCTCCACCTCAATTACTTCATCATCTGTTGCAGGCACTAACCTCCCATCACCTTCAACCTAAAGATCATTTCAGACATCACAGAACCATGTAATTAATATTTACACAGTGCAGATAACATAAAATCCAGAGAAGGAATGAACCAACAGAAAGTGAAGTAGCAACTATAAAAAATAATGGACTTCCCTATCACTTCAGGTTTACTCAAAGAAACACCAACATGTTGTCACAATTCACTTTCGGCATTGTCCTTCTAATTAGAGAATAAAGGCTTCTTCTAGAGTTATAACTAACACAAGCAAGACAAAGTAATGCAGCAAAGAAAATAAGATCTGCTGACTCAACAATGTAAAAGATCCAATTATTATTTATGAGGGTTTTTCTATTATTAGATTACAGATTTTTGTAGGCCATTTTCCCTTAAATAAGACAAAAAGGAAAATTGACACCAGCAACTTTGCACTTTCTCTTCTTTGCTACCATTTGCTTGGGCCACTGAATTTTAATTGACTTGGATTTCAGGTTCAGAATAAGTATCTGCGCAGATATTTTCACCAAGTTGGATCCACTAAGAATCAGGACTCAGCACGGTTTACAATTTTAAAGTGCACCTTTAACAAACCGTATCAAATTATATTTACAATACATCAAAATGAAATCAATGCCTAAGTTCACTCAGCCTACATATATGGCCATGTGCGTATACATAAAGTTCTACAACATGCAAGCTTTTTAACAACATAGGCACCAGAGACTTACAGGCACCAATAATCAAGTTCTGCAGATGCCTAAAATAGTCAAATGCCATTACGTTACCATATTTTCTTTTTGGAATAAATACATTACTATAAAGTTAATATGGGCCCCATAAAACTCAGTCAAAAGATGTTCAATAAATATTCTATGGATTACAACAAGAAAAAAGGTCTAGATTTATCAAAACATATGCCATAGCCTCATGTGCCTTCCCGATATATAGGATATTCATCCTGGATCCAATATTAACCTAAGACAATAAAGCATAAACAAATTTGCAAATTTAAGACCTGCTGACCACTGCAAGTCAATTGCATTTATCAATTTAACTGTAAATATGTGAGAAAATAGCATATTAAACTAGCTTTTCACCATCTAATGCAGTAGTATTTATCACAAACTACTTCCCCATGTAGTTTTCTTCCTTATGCATGCCGAAGTTAACATTAAGTAATCTTTAAACTGCAACCACACCAGTGAGACCTATCACACTGGAGGCACCAATTAAATGCATATTATTGCATTCAGCTTAGTATTTCGCACATATCAATAACAGTCAATAAAATGATAATGACCGTTTATAACAGAGAAATTTCAGATATTTTCAATATCTTGATCAGACCAAACTCAAGTAGATGGTATTTTCATTTCACATTTACAAAAATGAAACTGCAAGTAATTCAATATACCCGCACAAGCTTGTACACAACTGGGTTGGCGATCTGCTTCGGTGAAGACAAACCAGAGCTACTTCTATCAATCCCACTGTCTTCAAGCTTCCCCTCATCATTATCCTCAATTCCAGCCAATATTTCCATGGAGAATCCGCATGCACCTCCAGTACACAAACTGGAAAGCCCAAAAAGAAAATAAAAAAGATAAATAAAGTTAACATCTTTTGCTTTACGTAATTAAAATGATAATTTGAAGTATAAACATCCGTAAAGTTCAACAATTTAGTTATAATTTTGAAACCCCCACAGTCCTAAAGTACCAGTAACACCACAAAACTTGAAACTTGCTCCACAGACATACTACAAACAAAACTCTACACGTCAAATTACAAATGGTAATAAATTACCCAAGAAGAAATGCATTCTAAGCATAACGGATAAGAAACAAAATTGTGGCTAACCCAAAGGAAATAATTAGAATTGGGGCTCACCATAGAGGCAGAAAAAGTGACTGATGAGCGAGTCCACTCAGTAGCTCCAACCGTAAAATCTTCACTCAGTGTGACCGATTCAGACTAGGGCCGAGTTGGAAGCGTCAGTGAGTGATTGTACAAGCAGCTTTTTTGGGAGATGAATTGGTAAGAGAAACTTCTCGCATACGCAAACGAGTTCGAACAAAATGTAATTTCAATTAATTGATTTTTTATTTTTTTGGCATTTTTCTCAGTTGTGTGGGTTTGCAAAGTGGTTTTTAGGTTCGCTTTTTCTGTACGCTGTGTTGTTTACTACCAAACAGTTCCGGATTCGAAATACTCTCTAAACTTTAGTTAATAGTGGGTGTGGATTCCGGATTTGCCTGCCGCTCTTATGTCTGTACCCTGTTATTAGCTTTCTATTTCTTGGTCTGGAAAAGCAACGTGTCCAAGAACCTGTAAACAAAATTCATCTTCCATACAAATGGAAACAAAATCAAATCCAACATCGTGGTTAAATTAGTTAATTAAAAAGCTATGTTGATGGCTAAGATGATGATAATAATAAGAAGAAGAAGAAGAAAATTGGACAAAAATTAAGAACTTTTAAGGGAAAAATAAGATCTAGGAATTTTATGTATTTAAATTAATTAATTTTAATTATATACTATCTTTTATAATTCTCTAACTTTAACTAACTTTCATAAAAGTATATAATTAAAGTCAATACATACTTATAAAGAAAAATTAGAGATAATAATAACAGACATTTGAAAACCTTTAATTTAAAGTAATTATGCCATTGCTGAATTGAAAGTTTGAAACCCCGTGAAAATATTGACTGTTAAGTTTAGTTGTGATGAATTTTATAGTTAGGCATCTCATAATGCTTCTGAAGAATGCATGACCATTGACCCTGCTAAAATTATCGTAGTGTAAAATTCTTCCAAATTCTTCACGTGTTATATGTTAACATTATTCCTTTATCATCAAACTTTAATATGCAGAGAGTACCTTTGCAGTAGTTTTATTCAGTTCCAACCTTAAGCTTGATATATAATATTATTATATTGAAGTGGTAAATTAATAAAATTATAATTGCACTTCTTGCCATTTTCGGAAGACAATCATAATGAGAAATTCTTACCAACAAATGCTGAGCTATATAACTTGCTAATGTGGGTATTTCTCATTTTATAAAGTCCATTAAACAACCTTGGAACTGCAATGGCGAAAAAACTTGCTGATTCCAATGTCAAACAATCTTACATGAAAGGAGATGAAGAATAAGACTCAGCCATCACAAGTTTAGAGCAACCAATGAGGGTGAAATTCATACCCTCAATGAAAAATAATATATAAGCTCAGCTGGAAGCACTTAGTTACAGTTATACCAATGATAAGACGACCATTAAAAAATTGAACTAGAACTATACATTCAGCTAGCGTTGCGATCGAGTTCAAAATGAGCAACAGTGACGACTCTCTACTCCTGATACTACATAATTAAAACAAAATTGAAGAAATACTAGCTGTAGTTGTCTAAACGGCTGCAATTTCTATGCTGGCAGGCTATGACAGGGGTCTGACAGTGTAATCCTCTTCCTCCTTTGGAGGATGGATGGTGACAAGATCAGGCAGTGGTTTAGTTGGGCCTTGCTTACCCTTGGGATCCCAATCAAGCATGATTTTCACCTTGATCCCAAGAACACCCTGCAAAAATTGTAGCTTATATGGATGAACTGAAACATTCTGATGTAACAAAATTAGTTCCTGGAACTGCAATCAGTTCTATACTCCTACTAAAATCTGAACCACTGCCAAATGCAAATACGCTCACCTGTCTCAAAAGTACATGCCTCACAGCAGAGTCAATGTATTCTTTTACAGGCTGATCAGATGATATCATGTACACATCCTTGAATTTCATAGATTTGGCCCGCTGAGCCCTGAGCTTGCCGCTAACAATAACCTGGAGAAATTGAGAGAATTTAATAACATGTTATTCCAGAATTTAATAGCAATCACACGTGCTAGAGTAATTTACAGAAAACTGTGAAATAGGAAGGAACTGGTGCAGGATTGCATAAACCCATCTTGAACCATATGGATAAACTCACCTCAAACCTTTAGCACCACTTTCCATAACAAACCTCAAGACGCCATAGCAAGCCCTAAAACAAGAAGGAAAGATGAAGTAATAACAAGAAGCAGACTCATGCCATAAAGAAATTTGCAGCACCAATATCCAACGAGAACTAATCAGGAAATCCAGAAGGTAAATAGGACTCTGCAATTTGTAATAAGTATAAAAATGTTTGACAATTGACATTGTTAAGAATCAATTATAAAATAGAAAATAGAGAATAAGTATACAATGGTCAGTGCAAAAACCATCATCGTTCATAATAACAATCCCAAATCCTCTCTAAGAAAATTAGTAGAGCCAGTTATATACCTCAGTGACAAAGTGAGGAATCAACTTTACGGATTCAATTTTGACATCTAAAAACTTAAATATAAATACATCTGACATACATATATCCGACATACATACATCTGACATATCTAATTTATAAAGAAATCACAACAATATTCATTTTTGGGGGACGGTGGTCTACATCAAACAGGTATAGGTTCATATTTCAGTTCCCGCACATCTAGATGGTTTCCTAAAATCAGCACACCCATAAAGTGGGGTACAGCATGAAGTTGTAGGATTTCCCGAACCCCAAGAACTATAATAATTCTCAAGGACTAACAAAATCCATCTATATAAGCATTGACGAAAGATCCTCTTAACCCATTATTTTTGAGCAAGGGATACTAATATACAATGCTAAAGCTAAATTTTGTTGACGGGAAGTAGCACAAAATCCAAATTTTGACTTCTAAAAACTTAAATCTACATACATCTGACATATCTAATTTATAAAGAAATAACAACACTATTCATTTTTCGGGGATGGTGGTCTACATCAAACAAGGACAGGTTCATATGTCAGTTCCTGCACATCTAGATTGTTCCATCAAATCAGCACACCTATAAAGTGGGGGATAGCATGAAATTGTAGGATTTCCTGAACCCCAAGAACTATAACAATTATCAAGGACTAACAAAACCCCATTTATCTATATAAATATTGATGGAAGATCCTCTTAACCCATTATTTTTGAGCAAGGGATAATAATATACAATAACAACAACAACAAATAAAGCCTTTTCCCACTGAGTGGGGTCGGCGGCGGATAAATGCTATAACTAAATTCTGTTTGATGGAAAGTAGCACAATATCCAAATTTTGACTTCCAAAAACTAAAATTTACATACATCTGACATATCTAGTTTATAATGAAATCACAACACTAATCATTTTTCGGGGATGGTGGTCTACATCAAACAAGGACAGGTTCATATTTCAGTTCCCGCACATCTAGATGGTTCCATCAAATCAGCACACCTATAAAGTGGGGGACAGCATGAAATTGTAGGATTTCCCGAACCCCAAGAACTATAACAATTCTCAAGGACTAACAAAACCCCATCTATCTATATAAGCATTGATGGAGGATCCTCTTAACCCATTATTTTTGGGCAAGGGATAATAATATAAAATGCTAAAACTAAATTTCGTTTGATGGAAAGTAGCACAAAATCCAAATTCAAAGATAGATCTTACACAAAAAATATAAAAAATATAAAATCCACATGAAAAGCTAAAAAAATCACAAAAATTATTTCCATAAGCTATTAGAAAGATGATGAAGAAATTCAGTTCATCATATAAAACCAGAGGAACCTAATGTACCTGAGTTCAATCCCCACCCCATCCCTTTCCCCACTCCCAACTCCCTAAGCTTCGTGCCTCCATTGTAACCAAAAAATAAAAAAATCGGTGTGATCTTGAATTCACATAAATCGGCCACCATTTAACACCCTTCATGCCTATGTCCTAAGAGCATACTGATGAGTGATGACTGTGGGAAACAAAGGATACATGGGATACTAATTTACAATCTAATAACTGACTCCCTATGATGAAACTATTGGAACTCGCGAAATCTTCAACTAACTACCAGTCCAAGGATCAAACAAGTTCCAGAAATTCAATGTAAGCATTAAAGAATACCCTATTAACCCTGTAGGAAAGAGATTTGTAAAATCAAATGCTATATTCATATGGCTTGTAAGTTATACTGCAAGACTACTGTAATAATAGACTATAAATATTGTTAATTATGGAAAACCAATGAACGCAAAAGAGGTCAAATGACATAAATATCAATCAACATATCAATCCAGACCATTATAAAGCATACCTCCGAACAGCAAGCCCTCCTAGAAGCTTGTAACGCAGAGACTCTGCCTGAGCAATAACACATAGCCCTCTGTTGTTGACTTTCTCAACATAAAGCTCAACACTGTTCTCAGGAAACTTAAAACGCTTCTGCACAACAGATGTCAGTTCCCTTATTCTCCTTCCCTTTTCACCTAAACAAAACAAAGTGAAGTGAAATTAAATACTGGAACTTCAACACATCATTGAGAAAATTCACAGCCGATTAAATTTAAACCCAAGCATCAAATCCTTTCCTCAAGTGTATACGCTAATATCAATAGTACAGAAAACGTGTTCCGTTTCGAGATAAGGGGATGAAATGGACTCAAGCAAAACTGCTAATATCCTCAATTTATTACAAAGTTCAAATTTCCTCAGGGATTTGGCTTCACACACAGTTTAAATTCTTTAAGTCTGTTTAAATTCTTTTAGTCTAAGTGTCATTCAATCCTAGAAAAATATAATATAACGGAAAAGCATCAAATTTGACAAATTACGCTCTTTGCGCTGATTACTGAATAATCCACCACACTGCTTCATCAAAGTTCCGAATAATTGAACACAACGGCTAATAATTACAATAACAAGAAGGGGTTAACTTTCCCCCACCGTTTGTGATCAAACTGACAGCCGCATACCGAGAACGTTCTGAGTGCGAGTCGCCCTTATGATGATCTCCGTCCGCATGGGCGTAACCCTAACTTCAACCCCAGAATACCCATCCTCGGCTAGCTCCCTGGTCAAAACCTCATTGAGCTCCGCAAAGAAAACTCCATCTGCCACAAACTGAAGGGATAAAGCTCTGCATCAGACACACCTTCCCACAAAAACATATAAAGACCAAAAGAAGTACAAGATCAAATTTCCGCTTGTTTAACGAGAAAAACGTAAATTTACCACTCACCTTGCGCTTTTTGCTCATTTGGGTCGCCATGTTAGTGAATTTATGTGAGGTCTGAAGAAAACTGTGCCTCCTTTCAGGTATTTGCGTCTAGGAAACCCTAGAAATAAAAATAGCTAGTGCGGGTTTTGATATAATGCAGCTAATAATGATCAAACGGTTATCGATATGGGACTCAATTTTTGACGGCTGTGATTAAAAGGAATGATTTTTTCGTGGCAAATATTCTCTATTATTCTAAGTGGCATAAAAATTAAAAATTGCATATTAATATGGGCATTAGAGGAATTATGCACAGTTATCCTTTCTGGCGGGAAGAAACGGTTGGACGAGACAGCGGGCAACGGTGGCGGGTGCTGGTACGCTTTCCGGTATTCTATCATGATAAGTTGATAACTATAGTAAATGAAACGGATAACTTAAATGAGTAAATTATTCCTTTAGTATTTAATTGATGTAATTTATTTTAATTTAATTTTTAATTTATAAAAATATTTAACTAAAATTTTAAAATATATATTATAATTTAATATAATTTTTAAGATATTAAATTGATACATAAAAAAGTGTTAATATTTATATGTATTACATAAAAATTAAATTAAGATATAATATATTTTTTAATGACTAAATTAAGTATTTTAATAATTTAGTAATAAATTGAAACAAATTATATGTTTTAAAAATTAAAATAATAATTTAATCTAATTTAAATATACTTTTAGTCCATTAAATTTATAAAAAAAATTTAATTTAGTTTTTATAATTTAAAAATTAATAATTTAATCCTTTAGTACATGATATGCACTTTAGATATTTAATTTTTCACTAAAATTTAAAATTAAATTTTAAAAAACTAATATGCACTTTAATACATGTGAAACTCACTAATAGAGATGTAGATAATATCTAAAAATAAGTTATAATACTTAAAAAATTTAATATATTTTTATTATTTTTTATTATTTTAAAATAGAATTAAAAGTGTTATGATTTAATTGTATATTTAAAAAATTTAAAAATTATCATACACTCAAAATTTGTATGTTGGCTAATGTGTAATAAGTAATTGTTAAACTAGGTTTGAGTTATAATCAAACTACGTAATCTTTAAATTAGATATAATTAGATAAAATGAGTCACACTCTAATTAATGATTATAATTTTAGCCTAATAATCAACGTTCAATTTAACTATTGGTATCAAAGTCATTCATATGTTTGATTCAGTTAGAAAAATTATTGGTCAAGACGTGTGGTAGAAACTGTCAAATTGCAAAAACTTGAATGGAGGCTGAATCACAGCTGTACTGCATCATACTTAGACTAAGTGTGACTAATAAGTATATTTTTTATATAATAATAAATACTTGATTTAACATTTTATAACTATATTATATGACTTTCTATAATCTCTTTAATTTATAAATCATATATTAACATATAAAAATAATTTATATTAAAAAAATAAAAATTTAAATAACTTATTATTTTTTTAATATTTTTAAAATATTATAATAAAATTAAAATTAAAATACATTTCAATGCATATATAGTCTAAAATATGATAGATATTATATTTACCTTAAAAATGCCCCAATGACCAATGTTGATTGCTGGGTTGATACAAGTGGTTAAAAATCTGAAAAAAAAAATTTAAATATTCAATATTTTATGTAATTTTGTATAAAATTTTACATATATGAGAATCTCCTCTATGCTTTCTTGTGAAAAAGAAAAAGGTGAAAGATTTGTCCGCTATAACAAATTTTACATTTATGAGAATTCCCTCTTTGCTTTTTTTGTGAAAAAGAAAACGGTAAAAGACTTGTTTATTATAACAACAACGATGACAATAACAATAATAATAATAATGATAATAATAACAATAATAACGAGGACAACAACAATAATATTATAGGTTATTTTCTCTAATTTCTAGTGTTATAGTTTGAAATTTGACCAGGGCTAGGATTTCTCTATCATATTAGGACATTTAGATTTCATTTGAAAATGTTAGAGTTTTCAAAAGTTGTTCTACATTAAGTATGTGAATAAATTGTAAATTAGATTTTTGGTATTTAAATTTAGTGTTGTCTTTGTTGATATGTGCGTTGAGCTAGATTTTAATATTTTTTATTTTTATTAAAATGATACATTTAAACTCTAAAAAGAACTAATAGTAATATCAAATTTAGATAGAAAGAGATTTAATTTGAATAAATTACGCTACAGAGAGGGAAAAATAATTTTTGGTAAAAATTCTATAAAAGTTGCTTTTAGAAATAGAATTTAATAATAGACTAGGATATATTTTTTAAAATAATTTAGTTCTTCAACAGGTAAAGTGCTTGCATTATTGATGAGTGATTCCGAGATTCATGATATGAACATTAGGAGCTACCATTTGAGTTAACGTTGATAAAAATATTTATATTTTATGAATATTTATAAAATTTATTTATCATATTTAATTTAGATATTAAAGAAGTAAGTTTAAATTTTAAAAGAGCGATACTCTATTCGAATTTAGATTTATTTTATATAAATTATTTAAATATTATTTTTATATTATAAATATATGTATTTAATTTATTATATTAAAAAATATATATAAATTATATTATTTACTTTAATTTTATCAATAAAAAAATTTAAATTTAATATAAATATATATTACTATATTTAATAATTTTGTAAGGATACATTTTTTAAAATTTTATATTAATTATATATTTAAATTTTACATAATATAATTAACGTAATTTTTATATATATTTTAAATATATACATAGATAAATCATAATTTAAAAAAATTAATTATTTAAAATTTTTCTCATACTAAATAAATCAAGGTCTAAGTATTTAGAGATTATACAAATTAAAAAATAAAAATTATTTTTTATTACCCTCTCAAATATAGGTTCACCTATAAATAAAACTATAAAACTCTACTTGTATTCTTCCTACAATCATCCCTAATTTGAGTCTTATGATTGATCTACCCTTTTGTTGGACAATAAAAATACGGGCCCTATCTGCTACATTAGCTAGATTTTAAAATCAAATTGTGATTCTATATGACTTTTACTTCACACAAATAAAATATAATTATTTGACCAAAAATTATAATTATTAGAGTTAATTATTTATCATAAATTTTTATTTAAAAAATCATATAATTGAATGTTAATTATGTTTCCTGCGATTAGGACCAACATAAGGTCTCTGGTCAGACAATCCACACATAAGATTCTAAACTTCCACGTTTGGTCTTGTCAAGTGCATACTCTTTGTCTCTTTCTTTTGTTGGTCCCCACTCCCCAAGCATCTTCACCAGGAATTAGAAGAAAGAACAATAATTGTCAATAAAGGTTAGTTTGCCAATAATAATTTAATGATACTAAAGGGTTTCAGTTTTTTCTATCATTGGAATCTAAAACAAAACCAAAAAAAGAAAAAGACCATCAAATGATCCAAAAGGTTAGAATAACGGGAAAATTTTATTTTCTTATCAGATAAATCAATTTTCAATTTCATCGTTCGCACGTTAATAAGTTCAATTTAACTTTTAATCGTTAGAATATTTATGATTTCACATCTTCATTTTATCTCCATTCATCCACCTACAATTTGATGTTAATTTCTAACAATTAATAATTAAATACAAGATGTGAATTAATATATTGTTATATTTAATGCTAAATTTTGAATCAAAATAAAGTAAAAAGAGCAATATTGCAAGTGATAGGAAGATCAAATAAAAAGAAATCATTTCTAAAAAATAAAATTCAAAGTGCATCTATCTCTTAGAATGAAAAGTAGGATTTTTCTTAGAACAGTTGAACAACTTTGATTCCTTCGCTTCAGTGTGATGTAAAATATTTACTGGAAAGTTAACACGCATACGAGTTACGGTATAAAAACAACGATAAGTACGTACTTCAGAAAATCTATTCTCCAATTCAAGCTTCAGAATTTGGCATCATATTTTGTGGTACTTACATTGGTAGACGAAAATTACAATCGAAGAGTTCTCTAAATTATCATTAACTAAAGCTTTGTACCTTCAAGCCATAAAACAAATTGAGGAAACTATTCGAAGTTACTTTATATGGAAGCTCAAATTCAAAGCCTTAATCCAATTAACCAGACCTAATTCTCATCTGGCTGTGTTTGCCATCAGATTTCAGAGTGCCGCTAGAGTCCCCTTCAGATGAAGCTTCACGAGACTTGACAAAAGAATTGGAAAGATCAGCATACAGATCAACCACTCTTCTGATGTTGTTATTGAGCTCTCTGATCAAACCCACATTTCGACTCAGATTATCCGGCATCTTTGACTCATGATTCTGGTTTATCTCATTGATCAGCAACCTGTTCTGGTCAAGAATGTCTTGAGCTTGTAATAAGCTCTTCTGGAATGCCTGGGGAATTCTGCTATCTACTTGGGTGGCATTATCTATGTCTCCAAATAAATCACCTTCCATCATTACGATTTTACACTTGTGATTCAAGTAGATGATGAGTTGATGATCCTGGAAAAGAAAAATCATAGAAGATGAAAAGTTCAAAAGATGAATTATGCAAAAGGAAAGAATAAGCATTAGGTTCTTACAAAGATCTACCCATAAATTAAATGACCAAAGTTATATTTTGTTCCTTTACAGATGATTTCAATATTGTTTAATCCATTCAATATTTTTTGTCTCAAATCACTGTCTCAGATACTGAAATTGTTTCACGTTCATCAATCTATCAATTCTTGGTTAAATGCGAGTGATGATATGACATGTTTATATTTGAGCTGTGAATGCAATTCTTTATCCGCCTCATGTACGATGGAGGATGAGAATGAGCTCTGTACAGTAAACAATTTTGAAAACAACTTTCAGAATTCTCAGTGTGAAATAATTTCAATATTAAAGGTGGCGATTTGAGACAATTCAAAGGACATTTTATTTGAGTTTTAACTGTTGGATTATCTCAATTTATTTTAAAATAACATCATCATCATCATCATAATCATCATCATCATCATCATCATCATCATAATCATCATCATCATCATCATAATCATCATCATTATTATTATTATTATTATTACTATTATTATTATGCACTAAGTTTGAAAACAATTCAAGGACTGAGAAGTTCGAGCTCTTCCTATCACCTTATTTTTGGAGCAACAAAATACAATTTTACTCAACTTTAATTAAGAAACAGTTAGAGTACTGGAACAATAAAATAGGATTCACTCAATTTTTTAAAAAATTGAAAATGTCAATTTATGAAAAAAAAAAATAGACAAGGACCGGCCTAATACAATAGAAAATGGATCCTCTAAAATACGTATTTTGTAAATAATATTTATTTTACATATTAACTGGTTTGCGATTAATGTGTAAAAATTATTTTATATATTAACCAATTTAACGTATAAAAAAGCGCACTTCAAGCTCTGAATCCAATACAATATGTACAATAGTGCAGAGAATTTAAATTCCAAACAATATGATTACACCTTGCAAGGACAAAAGCAATTTGAAAAGTTGACTCAGTTGAAACAGAATTTTTGGGAAGCATAATAGAATCCTCACCTTTGTCATATTCTTTCCTCTATTTCCTAAGCAACCCAGCAAGGGTCAGGAAGGGTTTGCATAAAATTCACTGAACCAAATCAAAGAGATCAAGCAGCTATAGCTTTTTCTATGACTTTAAACTATACTCTTTTACAAAAAGCTCTTATACCCTCCAAAGCACATGAGAACTTCTTCTCTTTTCCACAGGAAAGAACCTTTTTCTTTTGCTGTCTCCACTCAAATTTCCATATTAAAAAATAAAACAAAGAACTTCATAAACACCCCTAAGCTCTACGTTAGGTAGGAACTCCAAAAGCCAGTCACAACCACATAAAATGTCATTTTCCAAATTCCGTAAGTGAGAGGTAAAAAAAAAAATAATTTTTTTCAGAAAATTTCTGAAATTAAGCGACCGAAACTAGATAGCCAAATCGTATATTACGGTGAGTGGAAGGGATATTGAGGATATACATAACGAAATTGAGATCAATATTTGAAAAAAAAAAAAATCCAAGAGCCCAGGAAACGATAAGCAGACTGAAGTGAAAATCAAGCATTTTCTATATATTACCTTGACGGCATGGAGCTTCTCAGCTGTAGCCGTGGACGTCAATCAAAGTTTCGTGGGAAAATCGGTTTTCCCGAGAAACGGTGGGAAAAAGAATCGAATCTCCGCCTCGGCTAATAGGCGCTGAAAATCATGGAGGAAAATTTAAAAAAAAAACACAGAAGTAGAGAGGAGATTGAGGGGGACAGGACCTATATAAGCGAGATTAGATGGCTCGTTTCGGAGAAATCGCGAGGAAGCGATCTCTCTCTCTCTGAAAATTGGTATTTTGAAATCCTCGTCTACTTCAACTGCAGGGAGTGCTGCGCACACTCACTTTCCATTCATACATGGCTTTAAGGGGACAGATTTTCTTTGCTAGGTGTGACCGTGTGAGCCAGAACACGATACAAAATGTGGGGTTCGAAGGAGAAACAAAAACACAAAATCCTGGCCGTTAGATTGGATCCAGAAGTGGGTACGATCTAAACACAATACATAGTGCTTGCTTTCACATAGAGATGAGAATGGACCACAGAGAATGCTTTCTCATGCCTCGTTGTTTTGTTTTTTAATAATCGTCCTATAAAATTAATTTTGAGAATTTATTTTAATATTATTTTTATATATTTATATATATTATTAATAAAAACTGATTTTTTATATTTCAAAAAATTAAATTTTAAAATATCTTTTATTTATTTTATATTTTTTGTTATGAAAATATATTTTATTTTTTTGTTTTATGTAAAAAATAGTTAATCAAATAATTTTTTTTTTATTTTTAAAAATTTCAATCAAACATATTCTTACTCCTTGGACTTGCGTTTGTCCTTATTTTTATTCTTATTTTCATTCCTCACATCCTTAAAGGAAAAAATCTTTTTATTCTCACAAAACTTTAAGTGTTAACAAAAAATTATTAAGATAATGGTACAAATTTTCATAAATTATATTAAAAAATATATTAATAAAAAAAACTCAATTCTATCAATATAATAAAAAATTAATTATCATTAAAATTTTTTTAAATAATACAAAGAGTTATAGAATATGACTTTGATTAATTCTATTATTTTATAAAATTATTTATTTTTTTAATTAAAAAATAATAACAATAAAAGTTATAAAAGAAAACATTTAAATAAATATATATAAATTTTTTTAAAAATATTTATGTGTAATTTTAGAGACAGAGGACATGATCTTTATCCTATCTCCAACTTACTTAAAAAAATTTTATCCCATCTCTGTTCCTATGAAAAGATATTCATATTAATTCTCCGAAGTAATCCCCATGAGATACTCGTACTTACAGAGATTTGTAATTCCTACTTTTAAGTTTGAAATGTCCAATATTTAAAAGGTATAAAACTATATTAAAAAATATATTAAATTCATTGAAAATTTAAAATATGTACATTTAAAAATTTTAAAAATAAACTATTAAAGGTATAATCATATTTAAATTTTAAAAATATCTGTTAATACAATTTTTAAATATTATAGATATTTTTAATTAAAAATATAACTAATATTATATACTTAAAATTAATCTATAATATAGAAATAATTATTACTTGATACGTTACTAATTAGTATAAATATGTCTTATTTTTAATATTAAATGATATTTATAATTTTTTATTTTACATATGACATTGAATATCAAAATTTTTAATATATGTTATTATTGAATGAATAAAATTAAAAATTAGATTAAAGATATTTTAATTTTTATAATATATTGAATGTAAAGGCATAGAAACATATATTTTTTCTTATTACAATGTATTGAATGTAAATGACATAGAAACGTATTTTTTTCTTATTACACTGGATGCGCTTTAGTTGTAGTTTATAATATTATTTTAATATAATATATTGATAATTAATTTTATATAAATTTATCACCCAGATAAATAATTAAAATTTAAAATAATTTAATTTTTCATAATTATTATCTTAAATTTTTTTTTTTTGAACTCACACATATGAATGTTTATTGGTTGGTTAAGTAGCTAAATTCAACTTAACGTCTCATATTAGATTGGGATGGTTCGAGTCAATGAAATTGATTTGAGTTAAAAAATTTAACTTATTTATTAGATGGATGAGTTTGTGAGTTTAAAATTTTTTAGTCCTCTAAATCTAATTTAACTTGCCAACTTCATTTTTAATATATTTTTATATAAGCATTGCTTATTTTAATTTATTATTTATAATTTTATACGATATATATTTTGTTAATTATTTATTATTTGAATAAATAAGCTAATTTTATTTTTATATTATGTACAAAATTTAATTTAAATGTTATTAAAAATTTAAAATTAATTTAAGTTAATAAAAAATAAAAAATAAAAAATAAAAAAAGAGTTAGACACAATCCAATCCATTGAAGGTAAAGTCGATTCCATTTCATTATTCCATTTTATTTTATTCGACCAAATTCAACTCCCCTATTATTAATTGGATCGGTTATAATTTTTTTCTCCATCCAAGCAACCCGACCCGTGTACACTCCATGCGTCACAAATACATATGTCTTAAGTCCATAAAGTCACGATCATTGGCTTCCAAACACACATAAACCTCCGTCTCTAGAAAGAAGGAGCAGATTACACGAGCGGTGAGCAAAAACGTACCTCGCCGGGCTTCGATCTTTGGCCACCTCAAGGTTCAGTTCTTCAGCAGAAGCCTCATGATCTTCATTCAGTTTATGATTATCGAACTTTTGCTTCCTATCACACTCTTACGCAATCGTCGTCTACTTTCCTCCGATACACTACTCTCTGACTGAAACTAAACAATTTCCGGTGGATTTTAAGTCACGGTGTCAAATTCAGGAGAGTGTGTGCCGGCACTGCGCTGGCGTCGGCATTTATTTGGGAATTCTGTTCGTTGTTTTGATGTGCTGTAATAACGTATTTTCTCAGGAATTAAACGTGTTTCCCGCGCTTATGTTTACATGGACTCGGTTGTTAATGCCGCGCTTGAAGAAATTTGCTCGCAGCTTCAAGATGGACTCACTCCTTCCGCTCTCTGGCCCAGACTTCAACCAGTCCTTTCATCCTCGAGCCTCGACTTATCTCCTGGCGTCAAACAAGCTATTTGGGCCAATCTCCTCCTCATTCCGACCCTTCGGTTTGAAGTTCAGAAGGAATCATACAGTCCCGTCGACCCTTCAATTCAGTCCTTTGAAGACGCAGAGAGGCTTAATTTGAAGATTGTTTCTCAACGGAATCTCAGAGACAACTTTGTTGGTCTTTACGAATCGAATTCTTTGGCTTCTAACCAAATGCGCGTCCTTGAGCTGCTTACTAACGCCAGGTTCGTTACCTATCGACTTAATGACCTCTATATTATGTATTGATCTTGATTTTGTTTGTTTGTTTGTCTCTGCTTGGAGGTTTGCTGCAGATGTCTGATTGTCCCTCAAGTTGGTTTTTCTGTGTGATTAAAAAATGGGTCATCAACTTGGGGAAACTACTAATACTTACATGGTTTGGTCTTTGCTATGAAGCTAAGGATACTGACATGAATAATTTGTAATTTTTACTCCTAAAATTTGTAATTTGGTATTCCTCCGCGATGAATTGATAAGATCAAGCTGGTACTTTATAGCTATGTTCATATGGAGTTTGATGGCATAAAGGGGTAGAGAGGATTGGCTGATTTTCAAGGGTGTCTCTTAGCCCTCACAGTCATTATTATTTAGGATTGTGTTTTTGGCTTTTCTTTGGTGCTTCATTAATGGTTGTTCCATTCTATTAATGGTATGCAAGTTGATTGTGTTGTGGAGCTACTTTAGCTCACTATTTACTTTGGTGCTTAAACTATTTATGTGGTATACATTTTATGTGCTTGGTTTGTCCCTTGTCTTTTTGGACGGAGCTTTAGAACATTGCAGAATAAAGAGGTGAGGTAAGATGTAAGAGGATTAATTTCCTTTAGTGTTCGTTTTGGAATCATGTTAATTGTGATTTTCCAGCCGTAGTATCTTTCTCATGATTCATTCTCCTTGGTTAGAGCGGAATGTTCATACTTTTAGGGGTGTCTTCTTGTCTCTAGATGACATATGGGCAAGTATTCTATTTGCAGCATCTATATTGTGTTGGCTGAAGGATCTTCTAAGGGAGTGTCTCTTTTGGTTACACAGAGGGTTGGGCATCTTTATTGCATGTTTAAATGTCATTTTTTTATATTTTTGTTTTTGGTTCTTGGTTCTGTAATTTTTCTTTCTTGGAGGATACCTATCCTCTTCATTTGTATCTTTCTTAATTTCTTATCTTATTATTATTTTTTTTTATGTATGTTTTGTCTGCATATATGAATATTATTTAGACACTGAAAACCTGCAGAGTGCATGGAATTACACAAAGTCAACTTGGTAAACAGTTGCGCATTGAAGGGAATAACTTTCATTATGTGTTGAGGAGTCTCGAATGTCAGGGGTTGATTGTGAAGCAGTCTGCTCTTGAAAGAAAGAAAGAAACCTGTGCTGATGGAGAATTGAAAAATTTACCGTGTGTATCTACCAATTTAGTATACTTGCATCGCTATGCAAAACAACTTGGTTCTCATCAGAGATTTGAAATCACCACAGAGGAGCAGAAATTGAAGAACCCAGAGGATGCTAATGGAAATTCTAGAGGAGAAATGGATGTTCTTATAAAGGATTATACTCCTCAAATTAAAGCTATCTGTGACAAACTTGCGAAAGCAAATGGCAAGGTTGCTTTCAACATTGTTTTTATAACAATTATCAACTAACGAATCAAATATAAATTATGGTGTTTGTGTTTTCTAATAATCTTTTTGTTGCAGGTTCTTGTTGTGTCTGATATTAAGAAGGATCTTGGTTATTGTGGATCTCGTTCAAGACAAAGGGCTTGGAGAGAAGTATATTCTAGTTATATATTCTCCAACTTTAGGTTTTCATATTTCTTTTGGGGTGCAGTAAATTTTAATCTGTATGCCTAATGGTGCTTTTAATTTTCTTTTTTAGTATACTTCATTACTAATTTCATTGCATTGCTCTTTTTGTGATCAGATTTGTCGCAGGTTGAAAGCAGATAATATTGTGGAGCAGTTTGATGCTAAAGTGAATGGCAAGGTTAGTTGGTGCAATATTCTAATTACCTTTTTTTTGTTAGTGTTATGTTTCACATTTCTATTTATTGACTATATGTATTGGGTAACTTAATACAAAAAATTTATTTCATATTGGGATTTGTTAAGTCAATATGCATCCTTGGCACATGCTTCTGAGATGGCATAACATTATATTCCTTATTGATATAATTGATTATCTAGGTGGATCATGTTCAATTCGTTTTTATTGTGTCCCTTGTTGTTGAAGTTGCACCCATTCCTTCTTAGGCAAAGACACTGACCAAGACATGTAGGTACTGCTTACACTTTGTTGATTTTGCTTCTCTTTGGTGCTGAACTTGCAGTTTGTTCCGCATAATTCCTCTTGTGGATATTACAAGCATGTTTGGTAGATTAAATATGTCTTTATGGAATCATAATAAAAATGAGAATGCATTTTAAGAGGGAATCTTTGTTCTCTTGAGATATTGTGGGAATTTATTTTTGATATTTTGCTTGTGGATATTTAAGGGGATTCCTATGGTTCTCAAAGGAATTAGGCGCCTTTATGTGGTTTTTGTTCTCTTCTTTTTAGTGGTTTCTATAGGAAGACGACTTATCCTCTTATGGGGATGGGATAGTATGGGATAGTATGGTATGTTCCTAGGGTAATATGGGCTACCCAAGTCTCACATTGAGTAGTATAGGATGCTCGATAAGATATTTGGTATTAGAGTTGATTTAACGACACGGAAAGGGCTACATGCAGATGGATCTAATGGCAGAGGGGTTGCCCGTAGTAGAGTGAAGCAACGCCAAGTAAAGTGTTGAAGAGTGCAACCGTTGGGGTGTTGGCTCTTTAAGGATGGCTATGATGAGGGTGGGGATAGTATGAGACGTCTCTAGAGTAGTATGAGCTACCCAAGTCTCACATCTAGTAGTACTTAAGTGGCTTGGTTCTTTTCCCTCAACGGCTAGTTTTTGAGGGAGAGTTTATCAAGTCACTTGAGTTCCATCATCCTTCCATTCTTTTGCAATTTCCTCCTTTCTTAATAATCTTTCTCTTTGTATACAAATAATAAAAATTAGAACAGGAATGGATTAACCATTCTAGTTCACAAGTTTGGTTTCAATAGGAATGAATAGATATTCCATTCCATTTTTTTTTTTGCATGTTTGGAGTGTAGAATCAGCTTGAAGTGGACTTATAACTATGACTGAATGATGAAAAATTAAGGAAACCAATAATCAAGCCATTCTAGATTGCTGGAGAATGAGAACAGTTTCTACCCCTTGGAAGGAATGGTAACTTTAATCTTTGTGGAATCAAAATCTGGAATGGAATCACAATTCTAAGTTTTTTTGGGTACATAACATAGAATTCATTGTTGGATAATCAAGAATAATTGATCGAGAGTTAATTAGGGTAATAATTATGGAGAGAAAGAAACAGGGTAGTGATGATTGATCAAAGAATATCTACCAAAGTGAAGGATTGAGTGAGCTGTCTAGGAAATTGAAAGAGACCTTAGCAGGCTGGGGGTACCTACACTGAAAATTGGCATTTAAGGGAGAAAAACCAACCCCCTTAGTACCACATAAATGCCTCGTGGCTACCGGTGTGACTACATCATAGCACCACCTCTGAAAAGATAACATCTTCAACGTCTACACTCTGCAGCACTCTCACTGGCTCACTAGGATGCACCATCTGCAGGTAGTCCTTTTGTGAAAGTTAGTCCTATCCTAACTCTGATACCAATTGATAGAGATTTATCCCACCCTTAAAATCAGCTTGTAAGCCAAAAAAAAACTGCGCCCTTTAAGTACCAGATGGATATCCCATGGCTCCCTGATGTAGGAGTCCATCAGAAATAAATTAGAATTAAAGCATATTATATGATTTTAGGTTGTGATTTATGGCAATATTCTGGGATCTGTTGAATAATTTCCCTCTCTGAGTAAATATAGATAGGATGTTTAGTGGCCAATATTGAATATTTAGAACCTGACAACTTTTGTCCCAGTCTTTCCTCTCTCCTCTCTCTGCTTGCTTCCAGCAGCAATTGTTCTCTGTTTTTTTCAATATTATATCAATGATTGATCTTGCAGAAGTGAGTCAGGGAAGGCAGCAGGATTGGAGTTTCCATTCTCAATTATCAGCTGTATAGCGATAGTGTGTTGTCGTCTTTTTTGTTAAAATTGAGTGTTATTAGTATGTATGGTTTATCTTTTTTTTTTCTTATGTATTTACAATGTATTCCCAAGTACTGAATATGATTAATTGGTTATATATTTTAACAGTATCTTTCCACATAACATGGAGGTAATTGCAACTGTACTACTAATCAGTTAGATGGAATATTCAATCTATGAGCAACCTCTTTGTTTTAGTATTCTTCACGTTTGCAGAGTCTAGTGGTGTTCTGTGTAGTAATTGATACCTTTCATACTTTTTACGGTAACCAAAGTCATTTCTTGTCATAACTTGGTTTACTCTGTTTTTGTGGTACTATAACTGTATGCTTTACGTGTTTTGCAGGTTGAGGCATGCCTACGACTGCTTGATACAATAACTACTGGATCTGAAAATGAAGATAAAAGCTTGAACTCTGGGAAGAAATGCCAAGTCGTGGATCAATTTGTAGAGCTTCCCATAGAGCATCAAATTTTTGACATGATTGATGCTGCAGGATCAGATGGCATTAATTTGAAAGAGGTTTTCATTTAATTATTTTTTTCTCATTTTTGGTAGGATATAAGAAAGGATGCAGAGGTGCCATAATGCATGTATAATAATTTTGGGAGCACTATGCATAATACCCGCCCCCCCCCCCCCCCAACCCAATAAAAAACAAACTAAGAAAATTAGAGCCAACAATTTCTCTAGCTTAGGACACTAATGAATTAAAATAACTATCAAAAGTAAGTGAGTTTCTGGTAAGTTTTTTTCCATGATGTTTTTCACATTTGTCTTGCTAGTCCCTCTATTTTGATGAATTTTGTCATTTTAGTCACTATGTATCTAAAACTGCCAATGTTGTCCCTTGATTTTCATTTTGACACACTAAGGTTCTTTCTGTCAAATATATCTGTTATATGGTTGTGGCATGTTCCACTGTAAATATTATGTGGCTGTTGTCCAAAAAGGCTTTTGATGTCTTTATCTGATCGGACAGCAGATCCATGTTGTATTGTATCAGAATAAAATCTGGGGCTACATTCACTAGTTTATAGGACTGATAGTAATATAACTGACTAGTTGCAGTCTCACACCCCAGGCCACATAGAGCTCTATTACTGGTTGTGTTCTGTGTATCACTGAGTCAAAAACTAGCAACCATTTTTTAGTTTACACTTTGTAGTTGCTAGACATTTGCATAGTAGCCCTTCTGGTATTTTGAATGTTGAATTTGTGTAGTAGATATTCGTGTGTTTTTCGATATTGTTCTCCTTAAAGGAGTTTTTCTAGACCAGGCTCTCATTGATGCATCTCTAAATGTGCACAGTGTTGCATTCCACTTTTAATATGTTTTGATGTTTCTCATAAACAGATCAGCGAGAGGCTTGGAATTGACCTAAAGAAAAACCACACTCGACTCATAAATATGTGCTATAGATTTGGTATGAAAGTGCAGGAAGAACACTGTCAAAAATACAAGACAATTCGAGTCTGGACATCAAGGAATTTCAATCCTGAACCAGAAGTTGAACTTATTTGCAAGCCTGATGAAAATAAAGCTCTAGACCAACATGTGCCTGATAGTTCTGCTATTATAGTTTCTCAAAATGGTGTTCCAACTTCTTATGGAGACCCAACTGACCCTGAAAAATTGGACCATCCAGGAACTGATACCGAACTTTCTTGTGGATCTCCAGGGAATATTGAGTCTAACTATTTGGAACCTCCAATAAATTGTCAAGAGGTAGTCCTTGACCCAAAAGGTGCAATTTCTAACAGCAAACATGATTTAGTCAGTGCTGCAGCAGAAGGGGATGTTGCATCATCAAGAACTCCTCCTGATGATTCTAAATTATTTTCAACTGGAGCATATCGGAGTTTATCTTTCACTATGAATAGCACTAGAAGGGCAAAAAGAATACTTGAAAGGCTAGAGGTCCATGTGGTTTTCAACCTTACTCAATGCTTTTAGAAGAGTATTGTTTATTGCTTTGGATTTTTTTTTAAGAACTGTTGATGTTACATTTTCTTGTGCAGGATGAGAAGTTTATTTTGAGACCTGAAATGCACAGGTGGCTTAATAGCTTTGAGAAGGACAAGTGTGCAAAAGTGGACCGGAAAACTATAGATAGAATATTGAAAAAACTTCAGGAACAAGGGCTTTGCAAATTGATCACAGTGTCTGTTCCTGTTGTTACTAAATATTCTGGGCAAAAACAATGGCTGGTAGTTGTGCATCCATCCGCAAGTTTATCTTCTGAATTATTTGATAAAATTCAAGATAGAGCAAGATCATTTGATATACATATTCGCAGCCAAGGCATGTCTCACAGAAAGGATGACGAGTCAATACCTGTAATGGAGGATGTTCAGAAAACTCAAAGTTCAATATTACCAGATGAACGGCCTGGTAAAGCAGAAGCCATGCGTGCCAATGGATTTGTGTTGGCAAAAATGGTTCGTGCAAAGTTGCTGCACTGTTTTCTATGGGATCATCTGAATAGCTCAGCAAGCCTTAACAATGCTTCATCATCTGAATCATGGGTCAATGAACTAAATAATCCTCATAGCAGCAGCAAATTGTTTTCACTGGAGGCTGCTATTAAAGCAATTCCAGTTGAGCTATTCTTGCAAGTGGTTGGATCTACTCAAAAATATGAAGAAATGATTGAGAAGTGTAAGATGGGTTTACGACTTTGTGATCTTCCTGCAGAGGATTACAAGAGTCTGATGGATACTCATGCAACTGGAAGGCTGTCACTGGTTGTTGACATTTTACGCCGGTTAAAGGTATTTGTCAGAAGTCATTTGAGGTTCAATTTTTATCTGCATGTTTTTAAAAAACAACTGCTGTATATAATCGATTGAATTGATTCCATCATATTAAGGTCAAGGAGTGGGGTCAGCGGGGGAGCAATGAATTGCATAATATACTAGAGTTATCTTTATTTATTTTTTAAACCAACGAAAGAAAACAGTACCTAGAATCATTGGAGAATGTAAATTTTTGATCTTTAATGCAATGTCTGTTCATGCATTTTATCTGTAGGCTCCTTTACAGAAAATTCCTTGCCATTTATTTTTCAGGTTAGGGTTTAGTTGGTCACTTATTGATATATGTTGTTTTCCAATGTTGGTTGATACCACTGGAATCCAGTAATGGTGTCAATGTTGTAAGGACCTGATCTCAATCTTGTAGGCATATTTAGGGTTCTGATTTGATGAGTTAAAGCTGACAGTTTTTTGGGTATGGATTTAGGTTAGTATTGAATTACTTGGCCATGTTGAGAAAATAAGGAGAGCATAAGTTAGGTAGTAAAGGAAGGGACCAGTCAAATTATATATTATTGAAATACTTAATGATGGTGACTTTGCTGACTACATAGAGCTGACTTCTCACTATTTATACTAATACTACGACCCCACAAAGCCACTTATATTCTTACTTGTGTGTACTACAAGTAACTGATTTATATATACAGGATTTGTCAAATTGCTAATAACACATCCCTCAAGTGGAAACTTAGAAAGCTTGCACTTCACTACAAATAATAGTAATACCCTAATAAAGAGAAAAGCAAAGAAGTGAAAGAACAATAACCAATTCAAATAAAAGAACTCAACCATTGACTCAAGAACTAAAGCAAATAGTTGTTCTCTTGATGGTGTCCTTGGAAAATAACGAGGTCCCAGAATTTCTTAACTTTTCCCATTAGTGGCCTATTCAACATTCACGTGGTTGCTCTCTACAGCTATATTGTCTAGCAAAATTATACAACTTTCAAAGCTCTTTAACCTGCATCATATAGGAAGCCCCTCAACCTTCTCCTACCTGATCTCCACTACTTGGGATGCGAACTAGGGCACCAAACAACGGACAAGTCCCTTACTAGTACCAAAGTCTTCAATATCCAACTTCTAGGGTCTCCACATATTAAAACTCCTCAAGTTGCACAAAGATCTTTAATTGCATCTTTCTTGACTCCAAACCAACAAACCAACAGTACAATATTTACCCATAATACCAAACTACCAGAAGTAGTGTGACTACTGTCACCATATTAAAACTCAACATCAACAAATATGCAATAAATAAAAAACCTTTGCGTATTGATATCTCACAAGTCTCTGAAATATATGAATCCAAATCCTTAGATGGTATATCTGTACTCAGATATCATGTTAATAAAGCAAGGAGAGAGAAAGTTAGGGAGAAAAGGAAGGGATCAATCAAACATATTATTGAAAGACTCATTGGTGGTGTGTACATAAAGCTTCTTTGGTACGCTACAAGTGCCAATAAAACTTTTAGATACCCTTACTACCTCTTAACAGCTAGAGAGAAAGGTTTGTGATTTGTTCGGTTTGATTTTGTGTGCTTTGTCATAACATACTACTTAGTCATGCAATAGACCCGTGTATCTGGGACTCATTCCATATTCCTGCTCTTGGCCTCTTGAAACTTATATTTATTTAATGTGTTCTTTCTTATTTGTATTTAATTTATTCAATTCTTCCTTTCTAATTAAATAAAAAATCTGGAAAAGGAAGAAAGGAAGTCATAAAAGAGAGAAACATACTAGAGGAAACTGTAAGGAAAACACAAAAAGACAGAAGATTAAATATAAAAGAGTAAGACTACAGTGTTGAGAATTTACTGAAGCATGTGTAATAGTAAAGCTATTTGTGTAGTTGATTCGGATCGTGACTGATTTGCAATCAAGAGATGGAGTCATGATCCCACATGCTTCTTTTACTCACATGATGGAGCTTAAGCCTTATATTGAGGAGCCCCTTTCAAACGACGCGGCATCTTTAAATTTTATTTCCATTGATCTTCGACCAAGAATCAGGCATGATTTTGTTCTGTCTAATAGAGATGCTGTTGACGAATATTGGCAAACATTAGAGTATTGCTATGCCGCTGCTGATCATAAAGCTGCTTCATTTGCATTTCCTGGGTCTGTGGTTCATGAGGTAAGTTCCAAGTCTCCAATGAACAGTTGAGACTTTAATATTGATTCCTTATATTAATTTCCACCAAAAAATTACAATTTAATGCTTATTTACCAGTTAATGATGGTTTGATAGTTATCGTTACTGCTTGCTGTCAGCAATTTCCTTTTGCTTATATTTGTCATAGTGGTCTAATTCCTATCCAAAAAAAGGACAAAACTTAGGTAAACTTTGAGGTGTTTGCTGCTAGGTTTTCCAATAAAAATATAACAACTGGAATTTTTTTACAGCTTAGCACTACTTGATTGGGTCTTTCAAAAAAAGAAAAAATCTTCCACATGTCATTTTTGAATCAGAGAACTTAATAGCCTGCACGCATACACCTAAAGGACTTTATCTAAGTGTATTGCCCTGATGGAACCATCAGAAAGCTCCAGCCCATAGATATACTGAATTTTCTATTTCCATTTGTTAGGTTTTTCGCTTCCGTTCATGGGCCTCTACTCGCCTTATGACATCTGAACAACGTGCTGAGCTTTTAAAGTGTGTAGCGAAGGATGATTCAAGTGGAAAAATTTCATACAAGGACTGCGAGAAGATTGCAAAGGATCTAAATCTGACCTTGGAGCAGGTTAGTTTGTTTAAAGCTGTTGACTTGATTTTATTTATAATATTTGGCAATTTAAAATCAGTAGGTATATGAGACCCAATCATTATGATTCTCTGTAGCACTGAACACTAGAACCAAAATTCTCTAGCTTATGTCGCATTGCGTGCCAATTAAACTGGTTTGTCCCAGCCTGACTTTGGGAAGATGCTGGGTCATGCCAGTGTTTCAGGATTTTGGTCTCGACCTCCTAGTAACCTACTGCAACCTTCGGAAACCTCCTTTTATCCCAATACATGTAAATACATTTGCCCTATTCTGCTGAGTTGCGTTGTGAATCTTTCATTCTGTTCCCTTGCATCTGTTATCCAAAATGTGATTGTAAATCCTTAAGCACCACAGCTGCAGAACTGACATTGTGAGCAAGGGTAGGTTCCAAGTTGATGGCTTTGCATTCATTGTGGCTCCAAAACCTCAATGAGAATATAATGGGTTGCATGCATCAACATATGAATTAGAGTCAAATTACCCCCACCTACTTCCACTCAGGCTTGCAGGAACCAGAATGGTATGACACCTTTACGCTGCAAATAACTCTAACGTCTAAGAATCCCTCCCTACTATTCTCCCTTTTGACTTCAAAAATGGATTCATTTTCCTTCCTACACCTCTGGCGAGTTTGCTTCATAAGACAATCATCCTTAGCATATATCACAGTAAGAAGCCAAAGAGAGGCTTCACTACCCAGGATGATAGCATGAGGAAAACCACATACACGTTCCACAGTATTAAATCAGAAATTATCTGCTCTATTTGACTTCATTGCTTCTGGTGATCCCCACAGCATATCCTGGTTTTAGGGCACATCCAAGAATCATTGAAGATGCTGAAATGCCTTACTTAAATGTGTGTAGCGGTTGGGCAACCTGAGGAGGATATCTTATCCTTCATCTTTGTACTCTGGCCCTGCTGATATAATGTCTTATTTTATGCCAAAATTTAGATAAAAGCTGTTTGTACTTTCTCACTTATTTAGTATGCTTGCCAGTGTTTCAAGACAAGGTGATTGTTGCTGTTATGTTATCAATTATGTCTCTCTCTCTCTCTCTCTCTAATTGAATGCCACTTGCAGGTACTTAGTGTGTGTTATAGCAAGCGTCGTCAAGGCCTCAATCAGTTTAAAGATCAAGCAAATGAGAATGTAGGGAATGATAATTGTTCACTTGGACAGAAGGGTAGGCCATCTCAACGCCGAAAAAAAAGTTCTCCAGAATCAAGGCCAGCAAAGCATGCTAGAATTGATGCAGCAACCGATATTGTGGGAATCCACACCGAAGAACACGATGCAATGTGTAGTTATTCAGGAGAGCCTGCCACAAATATGCAAGGATTTCAGAAGGATGATCATTGTGAAATTGAGAACTCTGAAGACTGTTATCCCCTTATTAAGGAGTGTGTCTTATCCAAAATGAAGCCAACACGTCAAAGAAGATTCTTGTGGTCTGATGAAACTGATAGGTAAGCAAAAATTTGGAAAGGCTGTTGAATGGTAAGCCAGGGAAACATTAAACTACTGATATAGGAGGTGAATAATTATGGGCTCTTTGAAGGTGTACCATTTACATATTCATACCAACTTTAACCAAGTAGTACAGCTGACTGTTGCAAATTTTTTTAATTTTTCCGGCAATACCGAGGTTCATGACTATAATATTTGTTATTATACCTGGTAGATTTTATTTTCAATATCCATGATATAGTTGCATATTTTCTGTTTTCTTTTTTGATAAAATAAGAAATTTTATTAGGAAGAGAAGACTCTACGTCTGGCTGGATGATAAAAAAATCCTCAAACCAGAAAATACAACAAAAGCTCAAAACAGAAACACAGTAAAAAAATTCCTTGTAAAGCCTTATTAGTGTAAAAGAGCTTTCCAATCTCTTTGCTAGGTGCCGAAGCCCCCTGCCCTTTCATTGACAGTATAAAATAGATTATATGCATGTACTTTACTCATGTATGGTTACAGATATGGTTTTACCTTGTCTGAGTATTCTCTTGATATCTTATTTTAGGAAGTTGCTGATTCAATATGTTAAACACCGTGCTGCTCTTGGTGCAAAATATCATCGCACAGATTGGGCCTCAGTTTCTGATCTTCCAGCACCTCCTAGCACCTGTCAAAAAAGGATGATTTCACTGAATCGGAACTTAAGATTCAGGAAAGCTGTGATGAGACTCTGTAACATGCTTGGTGAACGTTATGCAAAGCACCTGGAGAAGACCCAGAACATGTCATTAAACAAAGATGATTGCAGACAGTTTGTACGATCTCCATCTAAGAAAGTTGTTCACAATTTTAGCCATAATGTTGAAACTGACGTGACTAGTTTAAATGAAGAAGCTTGGGATGACTTCGAGAACAAAAGTATCAAGATAGCCCTTGATGAGGTTCTTAGGTGCAAGAAGATGGCTAAGCTGGAAGCCTCCTCCGAGAAAGATAGATCTCTAAATCAAGGGTGGTCAGTTGCCAATGCGCATGCTGAAGGATATGTAATTCTCTTACACTTCTGACAATAATGCAAAATTTCAAGCCTTTGTCTCCAAGTATATGATAGAAGATTCTTTTGAACTAAGACTCAGTGAGGCTTAGCTTATTTCCTTCTTACTCTGATGTTTGATTAAATTGATATTTCTTTCCTCTTTCTCTCTCTCTCCCCTTTTGCTTTTCTCTGTGGTGTCTTCTCCCTTCCAAAAGAGACTTTATTAATATTCTTTTTTTACAATCTTGAGTTGTTATGGAAGCTGTCTGACTTTACAAATCATTTCTGTGGCAGGATTCTCAAGAGACCGAAGTAATTCCATCAGTCATTCCTAGTGAACTTATCCAGAGTCGTCAAGGGAAGGACCTTGCATTTCCTACCCAAAGAGCACGTCGTCGTATTGATAAAAAATTTACTAGGTTTCTAAATATTAAGGCTAATATTAATAGACAAGTATATGAATCATTGGCTGTTTCAAATGCGGTGGAGCTATTTAAGCTTGTTTTCTTAAGCACCTCAACGGGCCCACAGGCATCAAATCTACTGGCTGACATTCTTCGGCGTTACTCAGAGCATGATCTATTTGCAGCTTTTAACTATCTTAGAGAGAAGAATATTATGGTAAATGGTTCTCGACCTCAGGTTGTTGTATTTATTGTGTGAGATGTTGTTGTATGCTTGAGTTGAAGCAATTATACTTCATCCAGTCAAGTTTATATAGGTCAATATGTAAAATTAATATTATAAATAATATATATACTATAAGCTATGTTAAAATGAGAACTGTTTCCCATAGAATATGGCTCATATTTAGTTTTTGCGCCTATAAAGTGCTCCTTTATGCAAAATTTCGTCTACATTTCAAATGAGGTTTATAAGACTGCCCTGAGATGAAGTGAACTTTGCCATATAGAAGGTGAACTGTAGCCTTATTTTTCTATTATTGTGTTCCAAAGACTAGAAATATAGCAATATGAGGGGGGAAAAGTGATGTGGTTGAGTTAAGCATTTTAAGGTCAAGATATCAATTGAAGTTAGGATGCAGGAAAAGTGGCTTGAGATTGGTATTGTGCTGTAGAAATAGTCAATGGCCCAGTGCATATTGTGGAGTATTATGTTGTATGTGTAGAGAAACAGGGAAACTAGTGATGACTGGTTAATACATCCTCCAAATTCCACAGTATTATGGCATCCTTCATACCAAATTAGCTGAAATTGAGCCTACTGTACTTGTTCTCAGGGATACAACCAGTCAATCAAACTAGTGCTTATTAGACTACCACAGGCTTTTTCCTTCAAAATAGAAGGCAAGACTTTATTAACGTGGCTATAGGCTTCCAAAGAGGTTGAAACTTCAATGAGCAGCCAATGGAATTTCTTTAACTTCCTTTGAACCTTTTTTTTTCCTGGAATTTTTGCCAGTAACTTTTATTTGACTTGTGTATTTACAGTAGAGATTTATGGCTAGCTGGTCTCTTCTCTTCCTCCCTCCTCTGTCACTAATATGCATCAGACCTTGTCTTGACTACTTAGATGCCACTTTTATTTTCTTCTTGGTTTTTTGATTTATGTGTTCAACCTAAGTGTTTATTTTCTTTCTAAGCTCTAACTATATTCGCAATTGATAGATTGGAGGAAATGGCTGTCAACCATTTGAGCTATCACAACACTTCTTGCATGGTATTTCCAAGTCACCATTTCCATTTAACACTGGAAGGAGAGCTGTCAAATTTTCCACATGGCTCCAGGAAAGAGATAAAGATCTTACCATAGTAGGGGCTAACCTTGCTGAAGATCTACAGTGTGGGGACATTTTTCATTTATTTGCTTTAGTTTCATTAGGTGAACTTTCAATTTCACCATTAGTACCAGATAATGGTGTTGGAGAGGCTGAAGACATGAGAAATGCAAAACGTAAATCAGATGTTAGTGAGTCTTCCAGTGGTGATAAAGCTAAAAAACTGAAATCCTTGTTTGGTATAGAAGGTGAAGTTATTTCTCGTCGGGAAAAAGGTTTCCCTGGTATCATAATATCTGCATGCCGTGCAACAATTTCAAGAGCAGATACTCTAGACTTGTTCAAGGATAATGAGACTTTTAACAGTGGACAACCTTTTGAGGGGGTTTTTCAACTAAGAAAGGAACAAAGTTTTAATTATTCTCTTCCTGACCATATGCTAGAAATCTTCAACTCATGTGAAACTGTACCTATAGAAGAAAACCAATCTGAATCACCTTGGGAAGCTATGGCAGGCTATGCACGACATTTGATGCTGGTGCCTTCCAATCAAGAACAGAGCAGTGTTATCTGTGCTGAGGTCTTCAGGGTTGTTTATGCTGCCATCCAGAAGGCTGGTGACCAAGGATTGGGCATGGAAGAAGTTTCCCAAATTATAAATTTGCCAGGTATTGATGCTTTGAGATTTAACCAACCATATGATTGATTCACAAAAAATTGGAACTATTTAAAATACATTGGAATTATTTCTTGGTTTATGCCTTTCAGGAGCAGAGGTAGATGGATTAATTGTTGATGTTCTTGAAGTATTTGGACGAGCCTTAAAGGTTACTTCTCCCTCCCAATTGAATATTTTAGCAGTCTAGTGTAGCTATTGTTTTGGATGAGTAAAAGAATTTAATGATGAGAAGAGAGAATAATACAAAAAGATACAAAATGAGAAGATATTCTCTCGAGACACAAGTTAAAAACAAAAGAAACCTACCCAGGCTTTAATTTAAAAGAGCCTCCCAAAGTAGATCTAGTCATCTAGAGTTTTTAACGATAAAGAACTAATACCTCATCTTTGGGCAAGAATCACCTTCTTGTCTTTTTTGTGGGTTACTTCTAACAGTGTGTCTTTTTGGTTTGTTTGTAGAGGATCCCTTGTCCTCTATTCATGTAATCTTTTGTATCTATTCTCTTTAATAATTTTTGTTTTCATCTTAGAAGAAAAAAATTCCTCTCAAAGAAGATGAGGCAGAAGGAATTGTTTATTAAACCCTTTAGCTTTCCATTATAACCGAAGACAACAAAAACTAGCAAAAACTGCACACTGCTAAAGAACTTTATGCTCCTTTTACCTATTTGAAATAAGCAAAAAGAGACAGTTATTCATCTCTGAACTTCTCAAACATATAACACAAACATGAGGTGATAGAGAGCTTTTGTGGGTCTGAGTCTAAAACAAACCATTTGTGCTAATTCTATTAAGTACTGCTCTCCATACAAAAGCCTTTACCTTAGAAATTGCTCTTATGGTTGTTAGTTTTGCAGAAATGTGCTGAAATGTGCATTTATGGGTTTGTTTGCGTTTGCGTGTCCCTTCTAGTAGGATTTGGATCCTCGCAATTTCTCTCTAAGATTAACTTCCGATTTCAAAGAGAAATAGACAGTGTGGGACTTGCCACTCGAGTGAATTCTGCACACTTTGTATTTATCTCTCTCCAAGATTACATTGTCAATTCTGAAGAGAAATTGACAAGATCCATTTTCCTTCTAGTGGCATCTTTGTTTCCATTATATTGTCTCTTCTAGCTGCCTTTTCAGGAATATTTAATGATTAGTAAATCTAGGTGTTTGTCAGTTGCAAGTTGCAACAAGAATCTGTCATGGACATAACCTAATTGTTTCTCAAGTGATCTGATTTTCATAAATTTCATTCTTCTCTGTTTCGGTTTTCTCTGTTTTGACCATAAATCATCTAACTCCTGGCATAGATGCTAATATGAACACTTGTTTTGGAACTGAACAGAAGGAGACTGATAGAGCCTAGGAGTTTTACTGAATAATACCTCTGTTCTATAAGAGAAAATGGAGTTACATTCACCAATATACTATGCAAATAATAGGAAAAGACTCACTAAACAGCAACTCAGACACACAAAGACTCTAAACAGAATGCTCACAAAAGGAAAACACTCCCGGAAACCACAATCAAAACTCAACCAAGTGACCCAACCCCTAGCAAAACACACGAGAACACCCTCACAGCTAGCTATCGAGAGGCTAGCCACTCTCCCATTCTTCCTTACTAATTCCCTCTCTCTTTCCACACTCCTCCTCACACCATACACTCAATCCACTCATGCACAGTGGGCCCCATACCTGCCAGGTTAGTTAGGATCTTCTCCCTCCTCTCCATGCAGCCCACTTTTCTTCCTTCTAGAATACACATTTAGCTTGTGTCCCTTCTTCCTCTTATAAAATTTCCTAACCGGAGGCCTATCAGAGAGCTAGGATTGCTTGTTGAGATTTTGCTGAGTTAGTTCATAGCAGCAGTAGTAATTTGAACCTTTACCTCCAAGTAGTTAAAAATTTCTCCTAGAAATTATGATAGTAAACTCTCAAGCTGATTTCAGTATGTCTCTTTTCAATTTTGTAAATTGTAAATTCAATAACTTGAGTGATCAAGAAATTTTATGATGTGATTTGATGCTAATACACCTACCATGAGTATATAAATTTGCAGTAGTTGAGAAGGAATGTTCTTCCTCTCATCTCCTTTAAATAGATGAAATATCACAAAAGAGCAATGACAAATCAAAGAGCTTGCTTCAATATGATCTAGAATACTTTTCTAGTTCCAATTATGAAATAAAGTTGGAGTAACCTTCTCTGAAATCAGAATATAATATAATGCCTTGTTTCTTTTTGAAGGAGGTTGTAATTTGTTATCCATAAGTATATGTCAGTAGCTCACTGTTGTGCAATTATTGCATGTAATATATTGTCTTTATTTGGCAGGTCAATGCTTATGATTCTGTTCGTGTTGTGGATGCTTTGTACCATTGCAAGTATTTTTTGACCTCTAAGTCTGGTATTCATCAAGCTGTTCAACAACCTTCCTCAACAAAGAACAATGAAAAAAGTGATGCTGCATCCAAGCTTGACAAACCAGAAAAAGGTGATGCTAATCAACCTAATTTTCCGAGGGAAAGAAACAATAGCGCTGGTCATGTGCACAAAGTGACAATTCTTAATCTTCCACAAGGGGACGTGGATCCTGAAAATCAAGCTCGCAATAGGAATAAAGGCTTGCAAGACAAAGTTGTTTTGTCTGGAGCTGATCATGAAAAAGAAACACCCAAGTTTTCTTCTGATGAATTATGTGTGCCAATATTGCCATGGATCAATGGAGATGGGACGATGAACAATATTGTCTTCAAGGGACTCAGACGTCGTATTCTAGGAATTGTGATGCAAAACCCAGGGATATTGGAGGTAAATACAATGTTTAATTCTGTTTCTGGATGTTATAAATTTGAACTTCATGAAAATTATTAATTGACTGCGAATGATAGTGGCTGCATCCTAAGGTTGATATTGTGAATACATAATGACTCATTGATATAGATACCCTTAACCTGGGTGCATCCTGAGAATGACCTTTCGTGATATTCAACTAAAAAGTAAGAAATCTTATTAACCTACTGACGATTTCGTCCTGCATCTGTTATAGGATGACATTGCATGTCAGATGCACGTGCTGAATCCACAGGTATACTCCAAATTTTAATGTTTCTAGAAATCTATTCTGAAATTGTTAGCCACGACCTTTACATTGTTTTTATTTAAAAAGCAATTTTGATCTATGCTTAGTGATGATGACCTAATTCTAAGCATTCTTTTCCTTGTTCGATATGGACAATATTTATCTTAAATTTATTTAGTCTCTTGGAATGCTATTGAGTAGGTATTTACATTGTCTTTGCCTGAAATATTTTATGTAATATAAGAAGTCACTTAGCTGCATTTTCATTATGATGCTAGATAAGAACTATTCCTCTTTGCATCTGAAAGAGTAAATGGGCAATGTAATAAAATGACCCAAGATCAAAAGAACAATGAGGCTTTTAGTCGGTAGTTCGACCTTACTAAAACTCTTGATTGAATAGGATAATATCATCAAATTCAAGTCATTATGATATGAACTTTTTTTTTGAAAAAAAAAAATTGTTTTAGTAATACAAAAAATATTATGGATAATGAAAATACCTTATAGTTTTCTATAAAACTTAAAAACATAAACAAGTTATAAATGTTGTATTCTATATTAAAAAAAAAAAAGATTATGGCTATTCTTGATAATACTATCTATAATGTAGTACAAACCAGATAGAAATTATTGAAAATTTTCCATTAACTTCGCGTTCAGGATTACACAATAACTTTGACTGTTAAATTGGATCCTTAGAGAAATGTGGTTTCTTTGTGTCATTGTATATGTTGAGCGGTTCAATCTGGTTTAGTGCTTACAAACCAGTCAAAGCCAATCTAATGATTTTCAGAAACGGGACTGGCTGAGAGTTCAATCAGTTGAATCATCTGATCCATCCTGGAGAATTGTCTATCATGTAATTGCTTTAAGGTATAGATGATTTGACTGGCGAAAAATGTCGCATTCTTGAATCAGTGGAAGTGTATTCAAAAGGTTGATCATATCTTTGATTGGTAATTACTAACTACATGAATCTCTCAGAAAGAGACCTGCTCCCACGGAAAAGGTAAGGGCTTTTAAGAACCTTTTTTGTTGCATAGGAGGTCCACATCACCTGGGGAATGTGCAGTTGGAATGGAGAAAGGCGGAGAGATGAAATCTATGTGGGACTGAAGCTGGTGCCATTTAACCTATTAGCTCGCTAGGAATATTTTTAAGAATTCAGATAATGTTTTAGAGATGCCTTCTGTTACGATACCAAAGCCTAACCCCACTATTCTCATAAAAAGAGGGCCACGTAAGAGGAAAAAACATTTACTAGTCCCTAACTACCAGCCACTAATCACTTATTCTAGAATGAAGTCTATTCAGAATATTCCTCGCTGATTTGCTTTTGCTGGAGTTACTAGGTCTTCCACTTCACTACACATTCTAAGCCCTGCACTTCTATTTATTTTCTCACTTTCAGCATTATTAATAGTTCCTATTTCACAGGCATGTACTCCTATTTTATAGGCATGTTGCAAATCACTTTCCTATTTTCATCCAGCACATTTAGTTGGGTATATGGTTAAATACCCCTTAGGACTAGTTTAGGTTGTCAAGTAGTTTTTCAGATCATCACTTTGTATTTGGGGTTTGCCAGCACCTACGGTCCACCTCTTGCAATTTATTAATGTTCAGATTCTGCATTTAATATCTTGCTGGAGTTCCTTTTCTTAATTTCTATTTTCTGTTCTAAGGTTCTAACACCTTCAAATGCAGTAGTACAAATAGAAGATTGCTAGGAGTCCTGGAATCTACACATGACAGTATGACATTCTTTTTTGGGACTTTGTTGGCCAATTGATTAAAATTTGAAGTGCTCACCGCACCCATCTTTATCCTTAACAGTGTTAGAGGCACCATATGTCCGAAGTTCATTGATGTGCTTCATAATTTGTTTATATTTTTCCATCTTCTTGTGATATTTGATCTTGGTTTGATTGCGTTTATGATAGTGTTGTCTATGTTTTCCTTTTTGTATGAGTGGGTGTATGCCCACACTTCTACTGAAGAGTAAATGCTGATGCAAGCTTTTTACAGAGCTGTAGAACACTTTTGGAAATGATGGTTCTGGATAAACACCTTATTGTAAGGAAGATGCATCACAATAGACCTGATGGTGCCCCCTCCTTGCTACAGAATTTGATTGGAAGCAAATCTAGTCAAGATAAGTTGGTTTGCCGGAATCATTTCTTCGCCAATCCCTTGAGTAGTTCCTTACTGTAGCAAATTTTGCTTGGAACTACTTATGGGCCATAATATATAATATGTTGTGTTTATAATTATGGTGTTTTTTTTAGTTTCTATTGAAGTTCGTATTTGACGTTTCTTGGTGAAGAGTAGATTACTGCAGGTCACATGTAGGCAAGCAGTGTTATTTATCAAGTATGCTTCTCTGCGTGTGTTCTCTCTTGTAAGACGTGGAAATTAGCAACTAGGGTTATCTATCTTTGTATCAATATTAGTTTTTTTAAAAATAGAAAAGTCTACATTGAGGTTTGCCCGTAGTTTTTTTTTTTTTAAAAAAATTGTTCCTGATGGATATCTTCAAGTAACTTTTGTTGGGATTAATCTGCCTCGATATAGCTAAGCAAACAAATGATTAAGACTCTATACTGAATCGCAATTTTTTCACGAAAATTTTTAACAAAAAACTGTTTTTGTTACAAAGCAATTTTAAATATCGATCAAAAATTTATTTCTAATTTTTCAGAAAGTTTTTTTTGGAAAAAATAAGGAAGAAAATTTTGAGATTTATATTAGCCTATTGTCTTTTTAGCTTAATAAGTCGATTGTCACTGACTCATCATGAAACAATATTATCATCTGAGTTTACCATGGGTCAGTGCAAACAAAAATTTTCATGGAAACGTCATCCACGAAAATTGTTTCGTAAAAAGTAGGCAAAATATAATTTATGTTTTTAAAATTTATATTAATTTTTAAATTTTTTCACAATTTTTTCTGTTAGTTTTGTCTTTAAAATTTTGTTAATTTTGTTCTAAATTTTAATATTTACTATTATATTAATAAAATTTATATACGGAACAATATAGATAAAATTAATGAATTACATATTATATCCTATATAGTTGTATAAGAGAAAGAAAGAAATAAAATAGACGCTTACAAAAAATAAAAACAAATCATAATACTTATTTCCCTCCGTAATAGAATTATGTAAGAGATCCAATTCCATTATAATGACATGACTTTTGAAATTAATAGGCCTTGATCACTGTTCAAGTTGATTAAAAATTACTTGAACACTGATCAAAATTTTTTTTTTTACTTGAACGTTTTATATACATATTATATAAATATGGGTTTGAACTCAAACTCTTTTAATATACATTATTCGAACTAGACTCGGTTTGATTAACAAGAAAAAATATGGTCTGGCTCAACCTGAATTTAAAATTACTAAACAATAAAATTGATTATATATTATATTTTTGTTAAATTAAATAAAATATAATATAATATTTTTAAGTTATAAACTTAAAATATAAGAATTAATCAACTAAAAATATATTGTATTTAACTCTTGTCTTTAAATTATACATAAATCATAATAATTAATTAAATATAATTATTTGTATATATAATATATTTTTATGAATTAAAATAAAATAAGAAATATTATTATTTTTTATACAATATATTAAATTTAAGAGTAAGTGTTTGTATTATTTTATATTATATTATATTATATTATATTATATTATATATATATATATATATATATAAATTTTTTCGGGGCGAGCAAACTTTCAAATCTATGATCTTGTGTTGAAATCCTCAAACTCATGCTGGAAGGCATTTCAACTGCAACCTGTAACTAAGGAGTGATTAATATGCCAACAGTGATTTTTAAAAGGATTTCAGTGTTTGGTTCCTCTAATTTTATGTTTAAAAGGATCCAATAGTTTTGTTGGCGTTCTTGGACAATTTAGAGCGCTTGTAATTTTTAAAAATTGATTTTTTATTTTTAAAAATAAAAAAATAAAAAACTATTTGAATAATTATTTTTTACAAAAAAAATAAAATTTGTGTTTTAAGAACAAAAAATATAGAATAATTAAAAGATATTATGGATTCTAATTTTTTAAAATAAAAAATAAATTTTGTATTAATAAAATGTATATAATATATAAAAATGATAGTAGTATGAATTTTTAAAATTAATTTTATAAGATAATTATAAAAAATAAAAGAATAAAATAATGCATAAATATGTCTTTTTTAAGTCTTCAAATCAAAATTTTATCTAGAGTATTACTTCTCTCTTCATTTTTAACCAATTTATCATAGCTTTGACCAAAATATAGCCTTTGCATTTAGATTTTTGTATTTACCTACAAATTATCATTTAGGAAGAGACTATGAAAAGATGGTTTGTCTTCAGACCTCACATCTTTTTTCTCTTTTTAGTTTTAAATTTTTTAATTGAAAGAACAGAAGGGTTAAAAAAAATGAATATAATAAAAAATTTCTCATTGTTCTAAGCAAGACAAAAATTTAGAGTTACATATTTTGCCGAAAAAGAAAATGTACATATGTGGAGTCCATTGGGCTGAATTTTGAAAGCCTCCGTATAAACGACATATCCAAAGCTGACGATACCACCGTTTTACCCTTCACAGCATCGTCGTCTGGACTGAGTCGAAGCGGAAGCAGAGGCGGATGTGAAAGTGAAACAAAGAAAACACTGGCAGACCCAATTGTAATTCCATCACAGCTTAACGAGCTGTGACCCACGCGCGGCACGCGCACTATGTCACTGTTCTCTGTGCTGGCATTCTAACCTCAACGACCATGGTAGTTAGGTGGAGAGCGCTCTTGCTGATTGCAGTTAGCTCTCTGTTAGTTTTCGAAGACTGGGTTTCAACTCCCAGTTGCAAATTCACTCCCAGCATCGATGTTGATGATGGAGATGTTGAGTTTGGAGAAGAGCCGGATGGTTTGAAAGTGATGATGGTCGCCGACTTGCTTCTCTTGGGCCCCGATTCTGGTTTTGTCGACCGATATTTTAGAGACTACTATATGTCCAAGTTCTTTCGGGTAGATTCTTTATTTTGACTCTTTTGGATTTTGTTTGTTATATTCTATTATTACAATGGCTATGCTTGCATTCACGAGTAGTTTCTGGGTTAGATAATGCTAATGAATTTAGCTTCTCCTTGAGTAGGAAAAGGACAGGCGTATAGCACCAGATTGCTTCGGCATATTATAAAGTAGAAGCCCGTTTTCAGTTTTTGGTTTGTATGAGGGAAAGATGGAAAATTATGTAGAGTCATAACCAGAGTTTTAATGGTCATATATATACTTATGGTAAGTAAGTCTAGGATACATGAACATGACTTGTTTAGAGTTATATGCCATCTAAAGTTACATCTCATACTTGTGTAGTGCTTACGTATAGTGGCTTGTGGTTGAAGTCTTAGAGTCGCAAAATTTTCTGAGTGTTACAATTTTTTTCATTCTTCCAAGCATGTGGCCTACACATTTTGGGAATATAGATTTAGTAAGTATCATGCTAAGATTAAAATTGTGGATTACTTCGCTATCAAATTTAAACCTTGGCATCCATCTATGTGCTTCATTCAACCTTTTTGATCCAATAATGCACCAACTGGCCAGAAATCTTTTGAAAGTTTGAAGCCTGATTTGCTTCTTGTCTTGGGAGATGTTTCTGCAAAAGGTTCAGAGTTAACGAAAAGCAAATGGATGTCTGTGCTCCATCAGTTTTATGGAATGTTAGGTCCATTTGTCGGTCTTCCATTCCATGCAATTCTTGGTGACAGGGACATTGGAAAATGCAGTGATCTTGATATGAAAAAAGTTGATTGGATTGCTAGCAAACTCCCAGGATTGGATCCTTCTGGTTGTGGTGCATTTGAAATTGGTAACATCAGTTTTGTCTCGCTTAATGCTGTGGCATTACTTTGTGGTAATAACCATCTACGTTTTGATGTTGAAAAAGTAATAGAGAGGGAAAGGCTTGAAGTTCGTCTGGAAACAGAAGATGCAACAGAAGCAATGAATGATACCTCTACCACTAACGTTAGAGATGCAGACTTCAACTTTGGTTGGAGGGAAAGCACAGTGTTATCTGGATCTGGTCCTGTACTCCTACAACACTTCCCCTTAAGCCAGGCAAGAAACCAGCAGTATGATGGAATTGGTTTTTTTAAGAGGACTTCAAACTATTCAAAAGATGAATTGAATGTGCGAGAGATCAGGTTAGTGGAAATCCTTCATGTTCAATGTTTGTTTTATATGTATATATAAGAGCAGGGTGTGCTAGTATATGTCTTACTTATCTATATGATGGTAAGGAAATGTGTCTTGTTCTACTATCCTATGATTGAATTTGTAAAGCCAAGTTGTTGAAGTATGGCCTGAAGCTTCATCCTTTATTTTCACAGAACATAAGATTTCTGATGAATTTGAATTTAGGTGGTTAAAGGTACTATTTCATTCTAAAAATCAAGAAAAAATATGCATATGGTCAGTGGTTAGGCTTTTGTTCTATTGATCATCTTCCAGGATGTGTTGGGCCAATAAGTGTATTGTTGGTTTGTAGGCCATGTTCATTTGTCTGGTTCTTGTGCCATTAGGCTTTCTAATTTATAATTATGTTCAACTTCTTCACACTAGGGAGCTTACTGGGGCTGGCCCATACAATTTATTTCACACCCTCCCAGAAAATGCTACAGAATATGTTTTTCAAGCTCTAAAACCAAGGTAATCAGCACTCCTGATTGAGAACTTATTTTGTGACTCAATATGCAATTACTTGCTTCATCCTTCTTCCTTTTACAGACATGTCTCTTTCATTTTCTGGTAAATATTTTGGACTGGTTTATTTTTAAATGGTGGTGTTTTATCTGCCAAACTCCTTAGTAAATCGAGAAATGGATTCTATAATATAGACACCTTCAGGCTTATAATTCTATTCTGTGGCTATGCACATATTGTAACAGGATGGTTGGCTATTGTCTTGGAAAATTTCTTAGAAACCATTATTATTATATCTTTCACCACAGTGTTGGATACTCCTGGGGTGAATTATACGTGATATGATACAAACTACTGACCTTCAATTTATCAAATAAGTGATTTGTCCTGGCCGGCTTTGAAGTTGTATACCTCAGAGGATGTGGTAAACCGTCAAGTTGCAGAGCTAAGGTGTCAAATGATGCTTGAGTTCTTTGTTAGCAGTACTTTGAACGTCCCATATTCTTCTTCAAAGAAGTATGTTAAAGATACGTGCAAATTTGCATGTGAATATTTGACGTCAGTATAATATACTCCTTGATTTCATCTAGCTTAATGGGAGTTTGTTGCATATGCTTTTAAGATAATGTTAAACTAATTGGTATCGTGAGTGAAGCAGAATATAGTTTGTATTCTCTATGACAATGGATATATGTTATACGATATTATATTAGAACAGTGGGATGGTTCCTCACTCTATTACTAATTGGTGGTTTGACTTGTTCTCTTTCTAGATGACAGTAGTGAAAAATTAAATTGAAGTTACATAGCTAGAGAATACAACAACAACAAAAATCCTTTCCATAGAGTTGGTTATATAATTTATATTATTAATAGTTAAATTCATCCTAATAATTTTATTATTATTATTATTATTATTATTATTTATCTTCCTCTACCTCTAGTTATTGAGAATATTTAAAAAGAAAAATCTAAATGAAATGTTCCTTGAGCTATCTTGTTTTGTGACCTGAAGGCTGATTGATGATGCATCTGCTTATTGTCTGCAGAATTATTTTTAGTGCTCATAGGCATGCATTTTCTGAAACCATCCATTTGGACCGGATTCGAGAAGTCACTGTTCCAACTATGTCTTGGAACGCAAGGGATGACCCTGGATTTGTGGTTGCCACTTTCCAGAAGACAGGAAGAGCGGTGAGCATTAGCTACTGTTCTCTTGCTAGGGAGTCTCATATCATTCTAGTCTATATCTCTACTGTGGTTCTGTTTTGTTTGATATGTTTAAAAGGATAGTAAAAAATATTCGGCCAAAATTCACTTTTAATCTTTTTAATTTTGTATGAAATTTCAATTTTGTCCTTTATTTGTACTAGTTGATCAATTTCTTTCTCTAATCAAATGTTATTAATTATATGGAAGTTATAAATAAAATTATTTTAGTCAAAACATAATTGAGCTATAAATGAAAGTTAAATCGTTGTATTGAGTTAAAAATGTCAAGAAATTTTCGAACCTGCAAAAGAATTAAACTGACATTATTTTGGTTTCATTTCAACTCCTATTATATTTTAACAAAAATAATGTCATTGAAAGTTAAGGGATAAAAAGTTAATTTTAGCTAAGATATTCATTTGTTATAATTAAATAACTTGATAAAAAAAAAATATTAAAGTTGCTTGCAAGTTTTTCCCCTTGGATATTTGGTATACTTACATCTATTTTAAATGCTTCCTATATATTGGATGCGTAAAGACATCATTTAATATCAAGAAATCTAAAACGCTTAATGGTATTTTGGTGAAGGTTGGCTTTTTTTTATCCCTCTAAAAGGTGGGAAATCAAATAAGAACCTCGTTCTATGAAGGAATATTTATTATATTTTAATATTGCTGAAAAATTGGATAATGTCATAGGCGAAGTTTGGAAAGGGAGAAAAGGAAAGTCGTAGAGAAAATGTTAGACAGTATCTGGACGTGGTAATACGTCTGAAGCTAATCCAAAATAATAATAATAATAATAATAAAGTCTCATTATTTTACACATGTAAATATCTTTCGGATAAGTCTTTGAGGTATGGTTTATTGAGTAGTTCACTCCGTAGAATAATTTGTAAGAATTCTAACCTATTGTTACGAAAATTGATACAACCATATTCTTTGCTCCTTATACATAGGAGGAGGAGTCGAATAGAAAATTCCGGAAATATGTATAAATGTTTTACACTTTTTATTATTACAAAAATTTTAAGCAAAAGTGTTTATAGATCATTTTTATAATTTTTTAATCATTAAAATTCTTACGATGAAAAACTTCATTAGGAAAGATGTGATGTTGGCATATAATTGGTTGCTATAGCTTCTCTCGGTCTCTCCTATTTTCATTCAAATGACAAATCTGGCTTGAGAAATGGTAACAAATAATATCTAAATCAGAACTGTGATTTGAGTTAATTTTTGAATGAAATTTGTGTTAAGTTTTTAAGGAAAATAAAATATAAGGGCAATATTATTTTAATAATTAAAAATTTTAATGGAAAAAATTATTTGTAAAAGTTAAATTAAAAGTTCATACAAAATATATCATTTTACTCTAAGAAACATTACAAAAATTAAACCAGTTAATTATACCTTAATTTTCATGCCTGATTAGAGTTAATTAACAATTTTGGTTTTAGTAATAATTCAAAAAATATAATTTTTATATTTTAAAATTCAGATATTAATGCGTGTATGCTCTAGTACATGTCATGAGACACACAAGGCATTTATATGGAGTTGCTTGCTTAATGCTCTTCCTTGTTGAAGTAACCTAAACAAAAGAAGCATGCCAATTGCCGATGAAGATTTGCAACATAGATTTGTGAAGCTAAATGCGGATGGATCTTGTTCCTCAAAAATAGTGGAGCTTAGATGTTTGGGTCTAGTGAAGCTTTGTGTAATAAACTAATTCAAATTTAATTAAAAAATTGGGATAAAATATTTGAAAACTTTAAAATATTAGTGGGAGGCGATTAAGGAAATTTTTTTGAGCTTATAGCTAAAATTTGAGAATTTTTCAAAATTAAATTATATCTGATGGCAGAAATTTTATCTAATTCGAAAAACTTTGTAGATAATTTTGGAAAACTTGCGATAGTTTAAAAATTTTCAAATCTCTTCTATAGTATCCTAAATTCTTTCTTAAATCGAAAAACACGTTTGAAATTCATCTAAGGTGAAGTAAAAAAAGACCAAAATACCTTTAAGAATATTAAAATATATATTTCCACTATTTCCTCCAATTTCCTTTCTTTTCCTGCGACTTCCAGCGTCCTTCTTTCTTTTTTTCCTTTCCTTTCTCTCACATTTCCTTTCTTCTTCACCACTACCACCGTTTACCCACCAACCAGCCACCGCACCACCACTCGTAACCACCGGAAGGTGCAGCACCTTCGCCAGACACCGTCGACGCCACCAAAAGCCTCGTCGGACCACCACCGTCGCCAAAAAATAGTTTTTCTTCTTTTTCGTCACGATTTTGAAAGAGCTTCGATCCGGCCATTTCAGAGCCGTTCAACCACCAGTGATCGATGCTTGAGCCACCCAGTAACATCCCCGAGCTATAAATTTCCAAAATCTTTGGTATACATCGAAAACTCTGAATTAATTCATTTTTTTGCAATTTCTAGCTTCTATAATGCCATTAGGGATGAATTGAAGGGTTAGATTAGAGAAGAATGATGAAAATCATAAATTTGTAAATAGGGACTAAATTGTAAATTTTGAAAAAGTTTGGTATGGAGTAGAATTGCAAAAATGGATGCATCATTGTAGTCCTTAATTTAATTAGAACTCTTATGAATGTATGGAATTGGAAAATGAAAGGAAATGGTTGGAAAAGTTTCGATTTAAGTTTAGGGACTACACTGAAAAGATTGATATAGTCTGTTTAAGCAGCGTAAACGTTGTACATTCTGAACCTTTGAGTGAATTAAGTTATTTAGCCTCATAGAAGCATCATAGAGTGAATTCTATAATTGTATAGCTAAAGACCAAGTTTGGGATAAAGGAGGGACTAAAGTGCAAACTTATTGTTTTTAGGCTTTGGAATAAGTTTCAATTCTGAATATTGGTTATAAAAATGTACAGAGGTAACTTGAAGAACTTGTCCAAGGAAAAGAAGGAGAATCTTAAATTAAACGAAAGAAATCTTGATTTAAGGTAGAGTAATTTACACTCCCCTGTTTATTTTGATGAATATTTACTATGAATTGATTGTTGCGACTGTGTTTGCGAACATGTACTAGGAAATGTATGCTGGTTAGATAAGTATAAGTAAAGACCTGCTTGTGTTTGAAATATATTTGAAAATTCTTTGCTGCTTGTTTTGATTGGACTATTGGAATTGTATACTTATAGTGCAGATGAAATCTAGGATGGATACTTGATAACTGGTATGAGACGGTTGTCAAGTATCCCATATTCAAACTTGCTTTTAAACTTTCATTCTTTGAACGCTGAAATAGTCTGCATATGTTAGGGTTTACCCATTAAACCAATACACCCCTATGAAAGATTATAAGGAGTAAAGGAGGAGAGTCTATACGAGGGAATGGATTGGTTTAAGAGTAAAGCCCTATGATCCTGAGTATTAGTCACCTGCATGTATACGTTGCTTTATAGTCGGCATAGAGAAATGAGACCTATTGATAATGTGCACATGACGGGGGACGCCCCTTTCGATATTAGGTTCTCAGTCACAAGGAGGACGGTCCTGTGACAATCACCGGGAGGACGATCCCCGTGATCTTAAAATAAGATTGAAAAACAGCAGGCAATGAATTGTGAATTTATTTATATGATTTTATGCATATATGTACAAATGACTAAAATTCTTGCAGTAACGTAGTAGCGTTATGCAATGGATATGAAATTGTGACTGCAGGCATTTGAAAAATGACGATATTTCATAAATACTTGTACTTTTTGATTGAATAAATGATTTTTTTCATTTATAATTTCTAAATAACCACTATATTTTTCATGTTTATTGAATTTTGATAAATAATGCTTCAATTCACATGTTTTGTTTAATAAATGAGTTTGGGGAGAGGTTTTTTATACCCGGACGGAGGTATAGCTGAACACTCAGTTGTTTTAAATAAAATTTTTTGGATATTACTCTACTGGGATTCAAATCTCATTAAGTTGTGTGTTTAGACACTCAAAGGCATGATGGCGTTAGAAATTAGCCTAAGACAGACATATTTGCTGCGTAGAATAGTAAAGGACTGAGAAACTATGTTGTAACTTATGATATTAGTTGTAAATGGTTTAATAGTTTTTATATGGTGTATATTAGTCACTGAGTTTATATTGGGAGTTAGTAATGTAAGAGTGTTGTAAACGTTCATGTTTTATATTTTGTAACTAGTATCTCAAATATAATGTATGAAAGATAACCTAGATGTATATTCCAGAGTATATTAATGGATATAGTTTTGATGATTGAGGTTTTAGATTAGCTGCGCAAGTATGGAGTTGAGTAAAATCTGAATAGGGACGGCTATTTGGATTACACTCAATCAGTAGCGGCCTTGAACGATGCATTATGATAGCAAAAATTTTTTATAACATTTCACGCTTTTTAATTTATACGCTATGGTAAGGGGTCGTTACACTTTGGGCTATCACCTTAGGACTTGATATGGCTACAGAATTTGGAATACAAAACTCAATTATTGAATCACATTCTTTGCCTGCTATGAATCTAATTAAAAGTGAAAAAACACCCAAGTCTCACCATTTTTTTCCCTTAATTGATAAACGCAAGTCATCCCTCAAATGCATTTTTTAATCACATCTACAAGGAAAGAAACTTGTGCCGATGGATTAGCAAACAATTTCCTTCCTCACTCCCTTTATCTTTATCACAGGGTTCCTTCATTTTTTTAGTGATGTGTTTTTGGTATATTACGTGGGAAATTTGTTTTCACGGAGTTTTGGGGTTGGTTAATTTCTCTTGCATTTTTCTGTACCGAACTTTGTTTATGCTTAATATATCATCATTTATGAAAAAGAAAGAGAGGGGAATATAATTTTAATATTTTTTAAAAAATATTTAATATATTGTGATCTTAACTTTATTATTCACATACTATCGTATTTTTTTAAGAGAGCATTCATATGATCTTGACCTTATTATTCACATACTATGGGATAACATACTGACATCTCTGATAATACTTTTATATCACATCATACACAAAAACGAGTTATCTAAAAATAATCAAAACTCAAAATATTGTATCACCTCATAAAATAACTTTTTCAAACTATCAATTTTATTCTTAAATTTTTATAACAATTAATTTCATAATAAAATTTATTTATAAAAAAATGTAAGCATGTAAAATATAACAAATAAATTATTAATATATATATATGAAAAAGAAGAAAGAAATTATACATAAGATTTTTAACTTTTTCAATTATATTTTCATCCAAAAATAATAGTGAACATATAGTATAAAATTTTAAAATGTATATTATTTAAATTGAAAAAGGTTGATTTGAAAATTCAAGAAATAAATAGTATTAATTAACATTAACAAGTAGATATTACATTTTATATCACTAAAATGTAAGGTGTCACCCATTTATCATGTCAAACATTCTATATTATACTAATCACATTCTATAATATGTAACATATTATAATATATAAGATAAGTATGTATCAAATATTTTAATATTTTTTTAAATAATTATTTTGTTAATAAATTTTCTCTTTGGAATTACTTCCTTGAACCCCATTTCTCTGTTTCCTCAATCCAACGAAAGCAGATCACTGCAATCTTTTGCTGACGTGTACGATCCAGATTCAACATCCTCTCTCAGGTTCTGAGCTCTCTCTCTCTCTCCTTCACTCTTCCTTCCGTCGTTGCTTCCAGCTCTTCCCTTTTCTCTATGTTGCCGCTGAACTTCTAAACCCCAATTTCGCCATGCTCGGAGAGGAATTGGGTTGACCTGCCTACGACCACCACCAGAGTCTCCTCCTCAATCACAATTGGAGGGAACAAGCCTCCAACGCAATAATGGCAGAAAGTGCCTCATCATCATCCCCCAAACCCCTCCAATCCGCCTCAAACCCCATGGACCCAACCACCGTTGCTCAGAATCCGTCAAACCCGCCAATCCAATCACCTTCCAATATTTCTCAATCTCCGTCAATTGACCATCTCCCTCAGATGTCTTCCCCTCCTCTCCCTCCCCTTTCGCAAATCTCTAACCCTCAATCCCAACAACAACAACAGCAACAGCAGCAGCAGCAGCAGCCGCCACAGCTTCTGCAGCAGCAGCAACAACAACAGCAGCTGCAACAGCAGCTTAGTCCTGCTGCTGCTGGGTTAGATTATCAACAGAAATCCCTGCATCAACAGCAACAACTACAGCAGCAGCAGCAGCAGCAGCAACAAGCCCAACCTCTGATGCAGCAGCAGCCGCAACAATCTCAACCTCTGATGCAGCAGCCTCAAAATGCGAATGCGAACCCCATGTCAAATTATCAAATTCATCAAAGCCTTCAGAGATCCCCTTCAATGTCCAGGTTGAATCAAATTCAACAGCAGCAGCAGCAGCAACAGTTTGGTGTCATGAGACAGCAAGCGGGTTTATATGGGCAGATGAATTTTGGTGGTTCTGCTCCAACGCAGCTTCAGAATCAGCAGCAGCAGCCGCAGCCGCAGCAGCAACAACAGCAACAATTAGGAGGTTCGAATTTGTCACGGTCAGGGTTAATGGGACAGAGCGGGCACCTCTCCATGTTGCCGGGTGCACAATTTAATTTATTGGCCTCGGTATACTGAATTCTTTAAACTTTTTATTCTTTTTATTGCATGAATTTATGCTAATTGATTTGTAACTTTATATATGAATAGTTCCTGAAATGGATAAACAACTGCTGTCTGATTTGCATCTGTCAATTGTTTTTCTTGGTTTTGGGGGCAAAATTTGCATATTTAGTTTCTAACAAGCAAGATGTGGATTGGATAATATTTTTAAAAGACATGGAAATTTTGAGCCAAAAGTTTATTGAGTCACTGGCAATTTTTTAGAGGTGCGAAAACCAAACTACAGAGTAGTTAAATGACATCAGAAGCATTTCTTTGTTGTAATTCATGATTGATACCATAATAGAGATTAGATGATTGAGTTATAGACAAAAAAGACAATCTGCAAAGTAGATGAAATATATGTAGAAATCAAGTAATTCAAACAAAAAGGCACTCTACCTGGCATACCATTTTCTTCGATCATGCTTTGTACATCAGTATCCTAACAGCATTTAGTTATTTAATATTGTCACGTCCCATGCCTTCGATAAATATCTTTTATTTTGTGCTGAAATGGGTTTGAACTTGGGGTGTAGCCAAGGCAGAAGGGTGGGGTAGCCCAAGCATCACAATTTCATCCTGGTAATTCTGCTGGACAACCTCTGCAAGGAATTCAATCAATGGGGATGATGGGTTCACTTAATCTCAGCTCGCAACTAAGAGCGAATGGAGCCCTTGCTTATGCTCAGCAGCAGCGAATTAACCAGGGTCAAATTAGGCAGCAACTATCACAGCAAAGTTCACTCAACACAACACAGGTATAGTATCTTCTTACTTTACACTCTTTGGTGTGATTTTGGTGAAATAGGAATAGATATACTTCCCACTGTTATAGATATACTTTATAGTGTCAGCACAAGTCTACACCTTTTCGAGTTTAACTATGAACTGGCCAGTTTTGCCTATGTGTGCTTGTAAACTGTTGTGCCCGCTGTAATGAAAACTTATAACTAAAGAGGCAAAGGGGCTGGATGTGGGCGCCAAACCCAAGTGAAGGTACCCCTGAAACCAAAGTATATATTCTAGAAAGAAGAGAGGGGTAGGGAGGGAATTAGGGAGTAACTAACTCTGACATTTGTGGCTGGCCTTATTAAGGGTACCATCATTGTATGGGAGGCAAGAAGAAAGTTATGAAGGACAAAGGAGAGCATCTGACCTCTTGAATGTCAAATTACTATTCTACATTCCTGCTTTTTTTTTTTTTTTGCTTCTTGTGCTGTTTTGGGATACTATGATATTTCACATTTGTTTCTATTTCCTAGTTCAGTTGTTTCTTTCTTTCTCTGGTATTGGCTACACTATTGTACTGGTTCTGGTTTGAATGAAATGGCAAGAGAAGTTCCTATGTAAACTCATACAAGTTTACATGTTAATTTGCAAGTTTAACAACAATGGTTCATGCAGTCAAGATTTTGCTATTTGAGTCTTCAAGATTTACACTTCTGCTTCTCATGTTCATGCTCCCAGCATGCAACTATCTGACTGTGATTAACATCATTGGAAAATTTGATTAACTTTTGCACTATACCTGTTCATCATGCTTTAGGATTTGTCTTGACCATACTTTTTAAAAAATGGTAATTAAATGTCAAATTTAACATGTAGCCTCTTTTCTTTTCCATTTTCTCCCTTAATTGATGAAGGGGAGAAGTTGGGTGTTCCTTGCAATTGTAGGCTATAATGTGAAAATTCATCTTCCTCATAGAATCTATGCGCATTTCATTTTTATTGTCATGAGAAGAAGACCAGAAAGAGGAAAATGATTTGGGTGACATGCTATTAACAAAGTGAACTTTAAAACTTGAATTGGCATAGCTATTGCTAAGTCACTAAGTTGTTTTCATTTGCAATGGTTTTGAAAAGTGTCTATCAGATTGATTTCAATAAATTCAATTTGTAGTTCATGGGAGACTAGGATCAAATTTTTCCAGCTGGCTTGTGTTGCATATTTCAGTAAGTTGACGAGGTGACAAAATTACGGTTTTAGAAAAGAATGTTCCTGTCATTAAAATACAGATTGAAAAATAGGCTCTCCCCTCTTGTGAATCACGCTTTTTTGGCAGTTTCAATGGGACTTTCGAACATGTTGCATAAACTCTTTGTCAAGTGATGGTGTTGGTAGTGAACAAATATTTCTTTGTTACGATTCTTAATTCACTCTGATCATATAAATCACTGGCGAAAGCATAATCAAGTTACTTATATGTTCTATTTATTACCATAGGGGCACAGCAGAAAATAACTTTTGTTCTTAGTATTTATGGATTTATGATGCTTAAATTGCTTTTTTCTGCTTTCATATATGTGATGGACCGGAGCTGGTTCCCTTGTCGAAACATGTAGTGAAATTGCAAAGCATATTTTCTTGTTTATTCTTTTCTCGACGTAGTATCATGGAAAAGTAGAATTTCACGTTACTATGAAAAATGCAGCAAGCAAGCACTCTCCATATAAAGTGTAGATGAAATATTTGGAAAAGAAAAAGAGCATTTGGCTTTCCACTCTGCATCATGTAAGAAAATTAACACATTGCTTTTCTTTCTTAGTCAATATGTTAAGAAGAAATCTTGAATTAATTAATCAATCAACATTGTTCTTTTAAATTATTTTGATTTATTTCCAAACACATATCAGTGGTTGATGAAGACAAGAAACAAAATATGTTCTTGAATGGTGTAGTTAAATATATTGACTCTTAGGCTTTTTATTGCGTTAACTAAAAGAGTGTTTTCTGTGTATGAATATTGATAGAGAAACAATACTACAAGAAAATAGGGAAAGAAATTTTTTAGTAAATTTTTTGTATATATTGAAAAATTATTTACAATTAAGTTTGATATGGTACAACTGTAAATGAAGTTCATTATGTAATTGCAAGATTTACTTTGGTTGTGCATTTTTATAGAACATTGGCAAGGCAATGTTGATGAGTTGTTAAGTGTTAACTACAGGTCCAAGGCTTACCAAGGACATCTTCCCTTGCATTTATGAATTCTCAATTACCTGGGTTATCTCAGAATGGACAGCCAGCAATGATTCATAATTCTTTAACACAGCAACAGTGGTTTAAGCAAATGCCAGCAATGTCTGGCCCTGGTTCACCTTCATTGCGTCTTCAACATCAGAGACAGCAGCAAGTCTTATTGCAGCAGCAGCTGGCGTCATCAACTCAACTGCCACAAAACTCTATGGCCTTGAATCCCCAGCAGTTGTCCCAGCTGGTGCAGCAGCAACAGCCAATGGGACAGCATCAGCTGCATCAGCAGCAACAGCAACAACAGCCCCAGCAGCAGCAGCAGCAGCAGCAGCAGCAACAACTAATGCAACAGCAGTCACAACAACAATCTCAACTTCAACCACCTGTTCATCAGCAGCAACAGCAGCAGTCTCCAAGGATGCCAGGACCCACAGGCCAAAAGTCACTTAGTCTAACAGGATCACAGCCAGATGCTACTGCATCTGGCACAACTACACCAGGGGGTAGTTCAAGCCAAGGAACAGAAGCAACAAACCAACTCCTTGGGAAGAGAAAGATACAGGATTTGGTTTCACAGGTCTTCTTTGCTCTTTTGTTATCTGTTTTCTCAGTTATGTTTATTGCTTATATTTTGGACTGTAATCATCTTTCTATCTGCAGGTGGATCCACAGCGCAAGCTGGACCCTGAAGTTATAGATATTCTTTTAGAGCTTGCTGATGAGTTCATTGATTCTGTAAGGATTCTAACACATCTAACTTCTTTTTGTTCTCATGAATTTTCATTTTGATTTAGTAGTCATATGCAACAATCATGCTTTATTATTTATATCAAATTTCCACTATACTGAAATTCATCATTAAGAAGGACATTAATAGTAAATTCATCGTAATAACTTAATTAGACTTAACTAGAAAGCATGCATCTTAATACTATTTTAGAGTATTCAAGATTTTTCTCAGTCAAGGTCATGGATTTATGTGATTTGCTTGATTTTAAAATCCATTCTTTTTCCTTCACCTAACTGCTTATGCAGTTCTGATTTCAAGCACACCCAAAAAAAACTGCTTAGGTTTTTAGGTTGAGTGATTCTTTGACATGATAAAGCTATAGAAATTTCTTTTAGGGAGTAAAATTTATTGAACAGCATACATCGTGCCATTGTACATACTATATACATAGTGCTTACAACTCTTAACAGATAAAGATAATGAATCGTACTGAATAAGTAGCAAAGTTTCTATTTCCTTATTCCTTGCATTCCCCATTATATATTTCCTTATAGGATGAGTGGTCTTTTATATATATATATATATTTGAACACATGCTATAAATTTTTATTTTCTATTCTCTATTTTATACTGAAATCAATGGTTGATGGTTTGTGTGTTTTAGTTTGGGTTGCTGTGTTTTCTATCAGAACCTTATCTTATTCTTCTTTGCAGGCAACAACACATGGTTGCATCTTGGCAAAACATAGAAAATCATCAACTTTGGAGTCCAAGGATTTATTGCTACATCTAGGTTTGTTGTTACTATATCTTTTTTTACTCTCCCAGCCCCACCCCCAAAAACAACTAGTGCATATTTCAAATCTGCTTTACCTTGATTTACTTGCACAAATTTTACCATTAGTATAACTGGAAACTGGTTACTCTAATTGGCTAGAAAAGATTTTTTTTTTTGGGTAAAATACAAATTATGCCTTGTGGTTTGGCCTGTTTATACTTGGGTATGTTGTGGTTTAAACAGTCAGCATGTTAGTACCCCAGTGGTATCATTCCATTAACTTTTTGATGATTAAAATTTATCTTAAATTTCAAACTTCATGAAATCTCTAGTTATCTATGCATTGAAGACTGAAATTCTTCTCTTAGTCAATTGCACAACAGAATATCTCCTCAATTTTCCCCCTGAATGGAATCCTCAATTTTGTCCTTAAGTTCCCCCCCCCCCTTTTTTTTTTTGGTTGTGTGATTTTATTTTATTTTTTATTACCAAATAAGATCAATAGTTTGTATATTAAGTTGAATATTATTAAGTCTAAATATAAGAATATCAATTTAACACTTTCATAAAATGATGCAATGAACATGTTTCATAGATTGTATGATGTATATGTCAGGGTTTGCTGTACTATCGTGAGTGAGATCCATCTGAATGTTTGGATTAAGCCATGGCATATTATATATTTTATAGATAATAAAACCATTCCTGATTCTTCTCCTGAAAGTCTAACCTTTTCTGAAGAAGAGGTTCTTCACAAGTTATTAGAGCCTCTTATGACCTAGTGATTAAGAGTCCAATGAGAGCGGAAAGGATTGGACTCCAATCCTTTCTGCTCTCATTATCCTTACTAAAATTAAATTTCAGCACAAGGCATGGATGGCTCTTGATAATATGTACTGGTAAGAAAGAGTTGACCTCACAACTTCATTTATTTACTTGTTTCCTGAATTACCATGCAGAGAAAAATTGGGATTTAACAGTTCCTGGATATTCAAGTGAAGAAAAGAAGTATCAGAGTAAACCTGTAAGCAAACATTATTTTTCTCTCTCCCCCCTCCATTGCCGCCCCCCCCCCCCCCTTCCCTCCCCCAAAAAAAAAAATAATGTCAACTTGAAATATATGCATGCGATTACTAATGCATCGAGAATTTATTATAATGTATAAGTAATAAGTTGCATGAGGCAAAAATTCATTTTCCTGTTTTTAAATTGTTAATTTCCTTAAAATACTCCTCCCTTCCATTGTTTTCAACTCAAGGTGAGTGCGTATATTGGCCATTAGAGGCCCTTGCATCACTAATCTATTTAATAATAATCTGGATTGTGACTTGCTTTGCTTCAAATTTACAGAAATTAAATGATCTTCACAAGAGGCGCCTAGATATGGTAAGTTGGAGGATCAATCCATACAACTGATTTAAATGTTTCTGTCCTTGGACACTAGTAATTTTTGTTTTCCTATCTTGCCAAACAAATAATCAGGTACGCACATTGATGGAGTCCTCACACTCTGAAACAAGTATGAACAATACTAAAGATATGAGTAGACAGGGCCTTGCTAACCCTGTGGGTGCCCACCAACTGATAAGGCCGTCACTAAGTTCAGAGCAGTTGGTTTCTCAATCAACTAATTCTCAAATGGTACAGCAGATGACGAGGTTTTAATCAATCTTTCAGTTCTTACTTGGTCTCCGTGGTGGTTGGTTTAACTGCCTGGATAATGGTAATCTTCTTTTGCTTTCAATAATTTCATTTTTCTCTGGCTTTATTTTCTTTTGGGGAAAAAAAAAAAGCGGGGGAGGGGGGGCAATGTACTTAGAACAAACTTTATATCTTATTTATTTTAGCTGACTGTTCCAATTAGTCAGTATACTCCAAATGATGTGTATAATTATTCTAATTAGTATTCATGTTTATTAATTGCTTTGCAGAAGTCGTGAGAAGTGGTTTTTAAAATTTAATGTAAGAAATCAATATATTGTTAGACCCCACTGTGAAATCCCTTCCATTCCTCTAAATATCATTTTACTCAAAGCTCTGCTACCCAAGTCTGGAAAGGAGAGAAAGGATCTCACTGTTTCATCTATTGCTAACTTCCAAACCAAGCCTTAGAGGTTCCCCATGTTAAGCAATGATTCAAATAACAGAGAGCCATTATTCCATCTCATTTACTAAATCAAAACACTTGTAATTCTTTGCCTTTCTAGAATCTAATTTGAAATTTTTCACCTTGTTACCCTTACGCCTAACCAAATCAAATCTTATGTTTTACACTACTGAAAATGTTAGACAAGACTTTGCAAGATCTTGATCACTTAGAGCCATGCCAATGGTTCCATACTTAAATTCTAACAATGTGGCTTTCTGGACAAATTTGTTGAAACTCCTTGATCATTTTTATAAATATCCTAATGGTTTTTGTTTTGTGTTTTTTTTTTTTGACGAAGAATATCTTAAATGGTATTAGAGACCGGAAAGAAGCTGTAATGAAGTCATCTGGACTTGGTGACCTCTCTCCATGCAGTTTCAAATGGACATGTTTCCTTTCTCTTAAAATTTCAGTCTAAGCACTCTTTATAGTCACTGGGATACAGTGACAATCTATATAAATTCCTTATTAATTATTCTTTCCCGCCCGCTTTTCCTTTATTTGGCTGTGTTCTGATATTTGCTGCACACGCCCTTATGAGTAATGTTTTGTATAAGTGGAAGCAAACGAAATATATGAAATGTTAATTTAGTGAAAGGTATATTAATTTTAAGACAAGTAAAATTTGGAGATCATTAGTCATTACATATAAGAAATCTAAGTGGAAATGATAATACGAAATAATTGAGAAACAAAGAAGGATTTAAAGCAGAGTTTAAATTGGGTAAATGAAATGAAGAAAGATTTTAAGTATTATTTATGATAGTAAAGTATCATTAAGTTAAATAAAAAATTTTATCGTATAGGCTTGTATTGTTGTATAATATTAAATGTTAAGTGATAAAAAATTAATATGAATTAAAATTTAATATTGTAAAAATGATAAAATTGTGTTTAATGAATAGTTATAGTAAAAAGGATAAGATTTAAAATGATTATATTAGATAAAAAATAAATAAAAATTAATTATAAAAATTTGATAAAAATGCATATTCAGAAGTTTAATTATGTACAGAAAAATTATTAAAAATTTTTATACAAAGAATTAATCAAAATAAAAAATAATTTAATAATTAGAGGGAAAAAATATTAAAAAAATAATAAAAATTATTAAAATAATTTAATTATTAATAATCTAATAATAAAAATAAAATATGTTTACGTTAACTAGATTCATATAGTCAAATTTTATTTGTTGTTGCATGCCCTTACGAGTAATACTGCCTGCACTCATCTTGCACTTAAGTCTACTACACTGCGTAGCGCCCTCTACATAAATCTGTTTTAGAACTGTTTAGCTAACATTATTATTCCTTAATTGCATAAAGCTCTGTCTGTTCGTGTCTGTTAGAAATTTTCCTAGACACCTTTTCATGCATTTTGAATTGATTCAGAGGGTTTTCTCCAAAACCCCTCTTGGTTTTACTGTCTTGGGGTTCTTAGTAAGATCACTACCAAAATTTATGTTCTTTATAATATCTGAAATAAGTTATACCCTCGTCCATCTTTCAGTAGTGTCCTTACGGAAAAAAAAAAAAAATTTCTTGCTTGAGCAGCTGGCATGCTGTTATAGATCTTCTCCTAGTAGTTATTATTTGTGTCTCAGGTCTGGGAGCGTTTGCGATGGTAACTGATTGGCTTACAAGGGAAGTGTATTTCCGTATTTTTTAGACATAAAAATTAGGTCGAAAAATATAATAGCATTTAACAACGTCTCGTAGTTTATATATTTTTCTCAAATTTGGATTCTTAACATCTATTGATTCCTGTATACAAGTTGGTCTATTAGAAAAGCAGGGCATTTTTTGTTGGACAAAATTAGATATAATTTTTAGATATTTGATATCAGGTTCTTTTAACAAAATCTTGACATATGGAATAGTGTTTTTGACAAAAAAAAACTTTTAAATATAATATTAATGGTTTAATAAATTATGATATTTTGGTCAAAGTAAAAATTACAGCTTTTTTGGTGGGGGAAGGGGAAAAAGAGGGGGGAGTGGGGGTCTAATTTTTTTATCTATTATTATATGCAAACTGGGTTACTGATCTTTCAATTCTGAATGCAGGGTTTTTCAAAGCGTCCAACAATCTTTCTAGAATTTGGAACTTTCTTATGAAGAATATGCACTAAATGGATTTTATTTTATGCAGTACATTCAAAACCTTGGACCAAGGAAGCAATAAATTCTAACATCTATTTAACTCTAAGAAAGGAAACATATACAAAAATGCAAATGTGAGTTTATTAGAGTAAAAAATATTCAGGAAATCATTTGGTTACTTAATATGTTGAGTTGGTTCTCTATTTCACAAAAAAGGAGAGTCCCGATATCATAAAATTTGAAGGCAAACTTAATGGGTTTGCACGTTGGGAATGGGCTCTATACAGAAGGACAAGACCTTAACTGATGTAGAAAATCTGAAAGACCGACATGCAATACTGAAAACAATTTGGAGGAAACAAACAAGACCGTATCTTGTGCACCGTCCAATGAAAGATCTTCGCCATCAATGTTTCTGCATGTTAGGCTGTCAGCGAATGATGCAATTCAAAAGCATTAGAAGTGCGCATAAATTAAAATTAATTACACGACACAAATTAAAGAGCCTGTCTTTTTTAAATTCAGATGAGTTATCATTTTAACATTTTTTAATCAGTATTTTTAAAATATTAATTAAAAATATTTCATTCATTGATAAAATATTTAATAATTTTAAATTAAAAAATATTTCATGTATTTTTTTAATCAATATCTTAAAGACATTGATTATAATAAAATTTATTTTTTATTGTCATACACCCAAATCTTAAAAAGATCTCATGAAAAAAATTAACTTAAAAAAAAATCATCATCTCTGTAATATGGCCCCAAATTAAATTATTTTTTCCCAATAGATTTAGATCAATTAAAATGTTTTACTCAATAAAGACAAAAAGAATTTAAAAAAAAAATGAGTAAATCTATCTTTTTATTCTTAACAAATAGCTAATATTATGATTTAGTCCTTGTAAAATTATAATATATATTTTAAATCTTAAACAATCATCATAATTAATTTATTAATTTTTAAATTATTAGTTATTAATGACCCAGGTAACGTTGTCTATTGTTGGAACCCAGTCAACTTGTGTTATGTGTTAGGGTTCAAAAGGAGAAGCCTTAAACAAGTCAATGAATTGTAATTGCAGAAAAAATAAGTATAATGACTCTCACCAATTTCAGCAATTTGAAGGTAGTGGCAACTCTTCTATCTTGTGATGCACACATTGTTGTGATTGCGGAAGAAGGATGCTAATGTTGATAGCAACAACCAAAGCAAACTATGAGTGTTAATTTCTAAGGTGTCCTTTATATAAGGTGAGTTCTGCTATGGTCTCTTGTATTGTCCTCTCGCCCTCTTTAATGTGAATGTTTCAAAAATCAAACAATTGAATAAATTACAAAACAAAAAATAAAGAAATTTTAATATTGACTATTTCTATGTTGTTCAATCACATAGTTTTCTCTCTTATATAATCAGTGTTGTGTTGTTCCTCTTTTTGATAGATTTCAAATTATGCAAGATAAACTTGTTACACGTAGATTCTTAAAATGGATAGATAGAGATATCTCTTGTAAAACTAACCAAGAGCAACCACCACCATACGATAAAATGTCTTTTATCAAAATGAGGAAGACGTTTATTGAGTTAGAACATCAAGTGAAGATGTTAAAGTTGATTTTTGATATTTTAGTTGCCATTGATGTTATGCTTGTGCTATATATATTGAAATATATGTAAAAGTTAGAATTTAGTTGTGCAAGTTTAGGAATTTATATTTAGGTTTTCAAGTTTAGGAATTTGTATTTAGGTGTTCAATTTTAGGAATTTGTATTTAAGTATTGTTTGTGTAATATAAAAGTTATTTTGTCAACATTATATGTAATGTATTTTGTTCCATCTAAATTTCACAATTAAATTTGTAAGAACTTTTAAAATTACTTAATTAAGAGCAATGCAATATTTATTAGTCATTTTTTAATGTTTACTTTTAAATTTACTCGATTCAAATTTACCTAATCAAAAGCAACACAATAAAAATGAGATGTTTCCTAGAAAATAAATGAAAATGAATATAAGGTCACAAATGAAATGAGTTTTATACACAGCACACACACATATCTTACCATTATATTGATAGGTGTCATGTACAAAATATTTTTAGTAATGTACAAAATATGAGTCAATTGCTTACATAAGTCAAACATATGCCCAATAGCACATTTACACAATCAAAATACATTTTCAACAAAACACATTTACAACAAATTTTCAAGAGCACATTTACACAATCAAAATACAAAGTGTGGGAAAATCCTTTCCAACAAACTTTTCTTAACACCAAATGTTATCATTCTTCTTGTATCAATACAATTTGCTAATATGGATGTTGTAATCTTTGAAAACTTGCTTAAACTCGTCTAATGTCTTAAACTCCATTCCAAGTTAAAGCTTCACATTCCCAAACTTAGAATCATCATTAAATTTTGGATATTTTCTAATTAATTGGCCTTCTCACTCTTCATCTGAAAATGATGGGTAATTAGGATCTTTGGAGTGGTAGCCATCACTACCATTATCTGAAAATGGCATTCCTCCCACACAAGTATCCTCAACATTTTCGTCTCCTACATCAATACCAATACCAATAACCAATAATGTGCTTTTAGATGATGAATAACAACAACCAAATGTTTCACACACTAATAAAGGGATTGAAAATGATAAATAGGATTTGAGAAGTGCATTGCCTTGACCTCCCCACATGCTTGATCTTCATTATTTTGGTGCACAGTGGTAGGGAACTAGTCCACCACTTTAACGGTGGAGATACGATGGCAACGAAGGTCCACGAGAAGCAACCATGTGCTTTACCCTAGCAGAACAAATGGGACCACTCATTATGTTTTTGTTTTGTTGCGATCATTTTTCCCATTTTGCACTCTATTTTTTTTTAGATAGAGTTTACATGACATTGAGTTGGATTATTTTACACATAAACAAGATGATTGGGCTCCAACATTATACTTAATGAGCCACATCACCTGGGCCATAAACGGTTAACAGCTTAGGAACTAACGAGTTGATTATAGTAATCTTTCATAAATTAAAATATATATAATAATCTTTTAGAGACTACGATGAAATAAAATCAAATATCAATCTTATCATGGTTCTACCTCTATCGTCTCCAAGGAGTAATAAAAATAAGAATAATTTAAATTTCAACTTTTAATATTTTCTCTTTTTTTATTTTACTTATTTATCTTTAATTTTTTAAATTATTAATACAATATATTAAAATACTCAAGTATATATGATTTAGAAAAAATATAAGCTTTAAAACTATATAATATATTTTATATATACATAATATAATATTTAAAATTTTGCTACTTATGTAATTTAAAGAATCTCTTTCAATTCGTACATGATATTTGTTATCGTGTGACACTTTTGTAATCAATAATCGCATTTTTAAGTTTACTTTACTTATATCTTAAATAATTTGAGCTTAGAAAATACGAGTTTTATCCTAAATTATTTACACCACCAAAAAAATTAATAAAAATTAAAAGCAACGGTTGAAATAACCGCCACCATATCTTATTTATAGCCGTTAGGACCGCAGTAAATGTCGCCAAGAATCTTGCTATGGATCGAAGATAGCGTCGGTTCTGAGTTCTAAATTCCATAAAACTTTAACAGCGGTTTCAGCCGCCACTAAGCCGCGCAAATGGTACTCATTCATATTTTCCGCCGAAATTTTCTATTATATAATAAAAAAACTCTTAAAAAGTAAAGATAAAATTTGTACAATAAAACTCAATGTAAGAATCTAATTTCTATCATTCATTACTTGTTATTATACGTACATTAAAATATAAGAGTATTTATGAATTAAGTTGGTTCTTAGGAGATTTTTTTAACCTAACTTAATGAGTTAACATACGATAGATTAGATTAGGTTGAATTTTATGAAATTTATTATAGAACTTAAACTAAAACACTCTGCACTTTTTTATTTAATTTTTAAAAATAAAAATTATTTTTTTATTTAATTTTTTCTAATAAAATAATTTAAAAATAATATATAAATCATAAATATAAAAAAATTATTATTATTTTTTATCTACAAGTATTCAGATAAATTAATTTTAAACATATCATTTTTCTTACCTATAATAAATTATAATTTTTTTTAATTTGTTTGATCCTCTGTCCACATGTAAAAAAAAATAATTGATAAATTAAAAAATCTATTAACTCAATTCAAATCAATTTAATTATGTAAATTTGGTTGAATTTGATGGATTAGTCCATTTTTTAATAAATAATTTTAAATATCAAATTAATTACTAAAATTAACATATATAAATTATATTTTAAAATTAATATTATTTAAAAGATAAATAATTATAATTATTCATCATCATTAATTTTTATTAAGATTTTTATTACTAATGAAGTAATTAAGATATAAAAACAAAATCACAGTAAATTATATTTAAAATATACATATATAAAAGTATTTTAGGCTCTAATGTATATGTTTTAAGATAATATATATTAGACGTTGTTTTATGATAATAATATTTAGATGTATTAAAATATAATATTCACTAAAAATTAATAAATTATTAAAAAAGAATAATTCAAACAAGGAGAGGTTTTTAGCTTAAATTTTATGATAAATATTAACTCTTGGTACGGGTGTTTTTAACTTAAAAAAATTTAATTTTCAAACAAACATTTACTTTGAGTTAAAGAACATTTATATTTAAGAAAGAAAACTTAATCAAACATCTATTTTCAAAATAAGCCCTTTTAAAAAAATAAGCACTATTTTTCTTCTCCAACAAATTTGGCCAAGAGTCTCGTTTCGAAAGCTCTAAAACGTCGTCTTCCGTCGGTATAAACGATGAGAAGTTGGACCTTACCGTTCTGAATTTGAAGGGATTTATTTTAGAGGAAATTATACCTTTTTTTAGATATTAAAATTATATTTTTTTCTTAACTTTTTCAAAAACTTACACTTTTTTTTAAAGATTAATAAACTTATAATTTTATTTATTTTAACTAAAATATCCTTAATGATATTATTAAATTTATTTTAAAAATTATGATTTATTAAAAATTTATTATTATTTATTTTAAATTAAAAATAAAAATTTTATTTTATTTTATATTGAAAATATATATATAATGAATACAAGGATTTTTTGTTTAAAATAAATAAAATTATAAATTTTTCTTATCTCTTAAATAAGAAAAGTTAATTTTTTAAAATAAAAAAGTATAATTTCAACATCTGTTAAAAAAAAGTATAATTTACTCTTAATTTTATAAGTTTTTCTAATCAAGGCTTAAGTCATTTGTTAAGATTTTATTTGATTATTTAATTAAGCTTTTAGATATTAAAAATTATTATTTTTATTAATTTTTATAAATTTTAAGTCATTAAATATTTTATTAATCAATAAAATAAACGTTAATGAATGTCTTGAAAATGGTTTTAAATCTTTTGTATTTGAAAAGTAATGCATTTTTTAAATTCATTTAAAAAGAAATAAAAAAATTATAAGAAATTTATATATCTTAAATAAATTAGAGGCCAGGCCCTATTTGATAACAGTTTTTGTTTTATATTTTTAAAAATAGTTTTGAAAACTGTTTTAAAAAATAATTTTTGGAAGAACGAAAATTAAAAAAATAACTTGTTTGATTAATTTGTTTTGAAAAAAGTTTTAAAAATAAAAGAATGAAAAAACTTGTTTGATAAAACTAATCTAAAAATAAGTTTTGAAAAGAATAAAATAAAAGCAATTTATGACATGGGTTTAAGTAAACTATGCAAGCACTCGTAAAGGCAATTATTGAACTTTGAACAAGATGATAACACACATTCATGAGACAGCACACCATTAATTGAGGCGTGAAGATGCAAACGCTGAAGATTCACGAGAGGGTGGACGTTGTAGGATTAATAAGAAATCGTTAAAATTACAAAATTGCCATTAATAAAAAACTTTGAATCCTCTGCCTCGAGTTTTTTGTAATTTCTGTGCCAAGTTTTTTTGCGGCGGTTTTTTTCGTTGCTAAAGTGCGTTTCAATATTCTCTTGCAACGTATACTAGTGCTGCTATAAATTTTGTTTAAATAATTAACTTAATAAAATTTATGGCGGCAAAAATATTTGTTGCAATAAACGTTAGCAACGAAAAAAACCGCCGCTAAAAAGTATGCAGAGAACTTATGGCAGAGAATCCGGACGCTTAATAACAAAAACAGTTTTGAAGCTTCTTCTCTGTGTTTTTTTATTTGAAAAACAGCAAACTGGTTTCTTGCAGTTATTGAAAGTAATTTTTCAAATAAGTTTTTTGATCCTCTTATTTTTTAAAATTGAAAACAATTTTTAAAAATTATTACTAAACAGGTCCCGAGCTTTTGTTCTTTTTACCTTTTTTTAATACAAAAAATATTATTATTTCTTAAATACAAAACTCTTGCTTCATTGCATAATAGTGGGACGAGGACCACAAGTAGGAGCACAAGAGGGGAGATGAAATGAGCAATAATTTAATGGGAGGACGAAAAGGGCGTGTCAGGACAGGGGACATAGGGTTTCCAACTTTTTCTCTTTTAAGTCAGCTGTCTCCACCAAGACGTGAACCAAAATGGAAAAATGGTGCAATGATGAAGGATCAATAATTGAATATATGTTGTCTACTAATGCCACACAAACGTGCTTTATATCTTTGGGTGAAACTTCTCAATGGTCAACATCCAACAAGGTCCATCTTCTCAGTCGTTGGACTACTCTTCCTGGGGATGTGTCTTTTTTTTCGTTTCAGTAAAAAAAAAAAAAAGGTCTCATTTTTTATTTGGCATGGCTTTCTCGGAGAACGGCATTTCGGCATCTTCAACCCCAAATCTTTGTCTTCTATTCTAAAACTAGAAAAGAAAAAAAGGAAAAATTAATGGACAATATAGAAGAAGCAATAATTCAACATGTTGATGAAAAATACTAACTTTTGAATACGACTAATGCTACACAAACCTTGAGCTTAAGATTTTTTTTTCTTCTGAAAAATCAGTCTTAGTATTCCAAACCAATCATAAATTTGGATAGTTTGGGCAAAGGTGACGAGCGAGGTGGATCCGAGATGAAATAGACATAAGGTACCGTGTCCTTGATTTCTTTTTTATAAATTTTTTTATTTAAAATTTTTTATCTAAAATATTATTAAATATTAAATATAAATATTTTTATCAATAAAAATTTTAATTAAAGATATTTTGAATGATCAATCGAAGATGTGTCAATGCACCATACACAAGATAGAATAGAAAAGAGTAAATTACAATTCTCTATTCTAAAAGGTGTCAAAATTATATTTTTTTTATTTTAAAAATTTATACTTCTTTTAAAGGAATAAAAAATATATATAATTTTATTTATTTTAATTAAAATACCTTTAATGATATTATTAATTTTTTTAAAAAAATTATAATTTATTAGAAAGATATATTTTAAAAATTAAAAATTTATTCTGTATAAATTAACACTTATTTGTATTTTTTTACACTTTATTACTTCACTTTTTTATTCTTAATCTTTATTTTAAATGATCCAAATTCATGTCACTAAAGAACTGTAACGAGAAAGCTTGCCTTTTTTCTGTCCAATTGATTTTAAACTATTTTTAGAAAATACTTTTTTTGTTGAAAAATAATGAAAAAATAGGTATTTAAAAAAGAACATAAAAAATTAAAGATAATATAGTAATTAATGATTTGAAGTTGGAATATATTATAGTTAGAAAAAACAATTTCCAACTTCTCCTTCTATCCCTAAAGAGCATGGTTTCAATTTTTTTACTTTTCGTCCTCATAAAAAATTGTTTTTGCTATATATTTCTTCTTAAAGAAGTTTGGTTAAATTTTTTTTAATTTTTTAAAAAATATTCTTAAGATAATAAATACATTTTATACAGAAATTTGGCCAAATAAAAGATTTATTGTGTGACGTAATTATTTATTAAGTACTATTATGCTTGTGACTTTTTCGGTGTAATGACCTTAGTTGCGCAATTTAACGAAAATGTTGAGATTCCATACTCATCAAATTAATCCACTCCTACTTTTTTAAAAAAATAAGTTTTAGTAGCTATTAAAGTTGCAAGTAAAAGTATATTTTTGGTGACATCTTTCGAAAGTGATCATTGAATATCTATCTTCAATGACATATTTCAAAAGTGATCGTTAGATATCTATCTTCAACATCAATTTCTATAAGTCATTGCTAAAAGTATTATTTTTCAATAGTGATTTTGAATGTCATTACTCAAAATCTTAATTTTTTTGTAATAATTTTATTAGGCTAATCTAGCCAAAAAGGTGATCAACTGTGTGTGCCTCTTGCAACAGAAGGATTTTAGATTGTGACAAGGTTTTTCTTGCTAACTAAATGTGGAGGTTGTCACTTAATTAGTCCCAAATTTCCAAAAGATTTTTCCTAAATTTTATTTTTAATGATATCAAAATTTTCCCAAACTAAATGTGGAGGTTGCTATTTGTGTCACGTCTTCTTCCTCTACAAATCCAATGAATGATTTTTGTGTTTCTGATTTGCCCTAGTAGATGATTTTTGTAAAGAGAGACTAAATTGTAACTATTTGTTCTATGGAAACCAAATTGAGAACTTGAATATGTAAGGGACCAAATTAAAAAAAATGAGTATATATAAGAGACCAAAATAAAATTTTAGTCACTAAAAATATATCCCATTAAATAATGTAAAGGGTTGTATTACTTTAAGAGACTAAAGTGACCTATCACGGCGGATAAAAACGTTAGAAAGGAACTCTTTAACTGTTTCTGGACCACGGTTCATAAACCTACAAGGAGTCCTTTCTTTTTCTAGCCTAGTGAGCATCTTCTCGCTTTCGAACCTCTGATTACAACATATGGCTAAAAAAAATAATTAGTTAGAATAATAAATATTTTATTTTTTAAAATAAAATCTCAAATTTAAATCTTAAAAGAGCTCTAATTTTACTATATAAAATATCAATCAACTCCAATTCTGTTAATTAGAGTCTAATAAATTTTAAAATATTAATCGTTTCAACAAAGAAAAGAGAAAAAAAAACTCTCCTCCGTTGTTTAAAGAGAGGCATCTGTTAGAAAACAAAAAGGAAGACCACAATTGATGAAATTGACTTGCCACTAAATATGACTCCTTAAATATGCAATAGAGATGCAAAAATCCAAAACATAATGGCGAGAGGTCGGAGACAATTTGGAAACTTTCCAAAACTGAACAGAAACTCTTAAGGGCTTTTCGAGGAAAAATTCAAATGGCTTGTACGTTCAGTGTATATAAGAGTATCTTTTTTGAACCATTAGATGCAGAGCTTAAAGTGATCATTTTATACAATATACCTTCTTGCACCAAACTTATCAATTCCATTACAAGTTCTGAGCTCATAATTTTAGGGCAAATCTTATTGTTGAAAGCATAAATCAATGAGCTAGCTAGCTAGAACTGTTTTTCTTTAATCCACCACATTATCTTATTCTATTTATTGTATCTTCACTCTCCGCTTTAAGAAAGTGCAACCGAGGTCATTGCAGATTAATTAGCGAGTGAAAACGTATATATAATTCCGTTAAAAACTTATTCGTTTTAGCTAAGGTCAAAATTTTATCATTATTCATGAGTGAGTAAAAATTATATTATAGACTATTGCCTTTGAGTCATTTTAAAATGGAATTAAATTCTCTTCAATAATTATTTGTAGTAATTTTTTATAGTAAAAAAGAGATAAACTCTAATTTATATAAATTAGCCTTTTTATTTTTTATGAATCTGTATTATTTTCTTTCTAGACTAGACTAACTCAATGACTCATTTCGTGAAGGCAATAATCAATCCAAATCTCAAAACTATGGCTCTAGAAACGATCCTGGATTTGGAGCTGTAGTGTAGACATTGGTTTCGTTTTGCACTGAACTGACTCATGAACCAATGAATTAAGGGATTTATTTTATTAGAGATACCACAAATAACTAAAAGAAAAAGAAAAAGTGAAATCCAACTTTTTTTTTTAAATAAATTTATATGAAATTTTAATTTTTTATCTCTTATTTTTATTAATTGATATAATTTTTCATGATCAAATGTCATTTGTAAATATTATTAACAATAAAATTATACATAAATCTCATCTAAAATTACTCTACCCGTAAGTTCATAAAGCTTTCGGATTCACTGCCGGGCGCCTGATGGGCTTTTTAGCGGCGGTTTTATCCGTTGCTAAAGCGTGTTTTAATATTATTGCAACGAATATTATTGCTGCTATAACTTTTGTTTAAATAATTAATTTAACAAAAGTTATAGTGACAATAATATTTGTTGCAAAAAACTTTAGCAACGGAAACAACCGCTGCTAAAGCGCCCAGCAGGGAATCCGGACGCGTTGATAAAAGGGTACAAATGAAACGAAAGTAATAGTTTAGTTAGCCCTCATGCAGTTTTGATTTCATTAGTGTTTTTAATTTGAAAATTTGAATACTCAAAGGAAGAATGTTAAAAAAATTTTATAGCATCTTGATTTTATCTAAGTTTCAAACATTTCTTACTAAAAGAATTCTGTTTAGACTCTATAAGTGATTTACGACAAAAAAAATCTAATTAATTGATAAATATTTAATTAATAATTTTTAAAAAATTAAAAGTATTCAATATGTTATAAATTAATTATATGAATTTAGCTTTTTTAACTAGTACCTCAAGAGTACTATAACTAACAAAATTCTTAATTTTTATAATAAAATTTTTTTTGTAATTAAAAAACTATTAGTATGATATGAATAGAGTATTGTAGTTTTATTTTGAAACTTAGAAAAAATATCCTTTCATTTCTAAAATTATATTTTAATAAGTACGAAAATTTATATTTAATTTGTTTTGTCTACATATTTTAGGAAAAAAATAAAACAATAAAAAAGTACATATTTTTTAATTTAAAAAAATGAGAAAACAAGCCATAAATGCAGCGGTTCCCCCAAGTGCAGTCTGTATTAGTGTGGTGTAATTAATTTTATGACCACTTCTATTCTTTTGACTTGTACCATCACTACATGGTGTCATCATCTTCTGCACTCCATGACATTGATCTATCAATGCATTTCGGACAACCTACACAGCATCCAGTTAATTTATGACTGGACCTTTGCTTCTTCTTTTTTTTATATAAAATTTTAAAAAGTATTAAAAAATAATTTATTTTTATAAGATTATTTAATAATTATTTGAATAGATTAATGATTTAATTTTTTCAAATTACACTTAAAAATAAAATATTTTAATTTAATTTTAATTAATTTAATTATTTAGTTAATAAAATAAATAAAAAGTTAATTGATAATAATATTAATATATATTAAAATTAGATTATATTGAATAATAAAAAATAAAATATATTATATTTTTTGAAATAAAAATTGTAAACATGCACAATTTATATTTTTTTTGTACAATTTGTAAGGTATATGTGTTTTATTTTATAAATTACACATTGTTAAAATACATAATTATACCTTTTTGTTAAATAAAATTTAATTTATCATTTAATGATTAGTTAGTATCTATTAATATTATTAATAATTAATTTTTTTATTAATATTGTTAATTAAAAATAAACTAATTAAAAATTAATTGTTAAAAAATAAATTGAGAGAATATGTATTTTTTAAAGATTAAATTATTAATTTATTTTTATTATTTTTATTAATATTTAAAAATAATTTTTATTTGACCAAATAACATATATTCAATAGGACAAGTAACAAAAATTGAGATGAATAGACTATCTTAAAAAGAAATTTAGTAAAATACCTATTTCTTAAATAATTATTTTTTAAAAAAGAAATAACTTCTTAACAAAATTGGCTAAACAATCAATTTGTTTCACTACTTAATTAATCAAGGAGTATTATTATGCTTATAACATTCTGTACCATTCAGTGTCACATGGCACTGGTAGTGTTTGTTTCACGTGAAATTACTTATGGAGAATTTAAAAACAAAAAAAAAACAAAAAGTTGCAAGACTTTTACACTTGAATTAAGACATGACGTATAACATTATGAGTAGGCATGTGCCGCCAGTATCGAAAACAAACAATAGTGAGACGAACATCCCTGCCTGTGTGATTCCTGACAAATTTTACGGGTGTATGATGTGACGTTTTACTTATATATTAATAAATGAAATTTATTATATCAATCTTTTAATTTTAAAAAATTAAAAATTAAAAATTAAATAAATATTATTTATCAATATATAAATAATACAGTACAATACATACATTTAATACTTCTCGTGATTTTTATGACCAAGAAGACAAAAAGTCCCCCAAATTGGGTACAGCTTCAATTGCGTCCTTTTGTCTTCATAATTGATTTCTGATACGTGGGGGTGGGTGGAGATACTTTCCCCTTGAATTTTCTCATATATATATATATATATATATATTTATTATACATTTAAAATTTTATGTACGGCCATTGGCTACCTTTGAAAAATAATAGAATTTAGATTAAATTAATTATTTTATTTATAATAGATGAAGCGTTTTAATTTAATTTTTAAAATATTAATCTTAAATTAATTTAATTACTTAATTAATAAAACAATTGAAAATTTAATTAAAATTTTTATGTTAAAAATTTTGATCTTATTAAAAAATAATAAATAAAATAAAACACATTAAATTTATAAATTATACATAATAATAATATAAATTATACATTTTGACTACACATAATTTATAAATTTAATGTATTTTATTTTTTAGTTGTTAAATATTATATAATTTATCATTTAATAATTAAATTAACATTTATTGATATTATTATCAATTAAATTTTTTATCTCATTAATAGAATAATTAAATTAATTAAAAATTAATTTTTAATAATTAAATTAAATTATTCATATTTTTAAAATTAAATTAAAAAATATGTATATCTCAAGAATTAAACCATTAGTTTCCTTTAGAGTTTACGTAGGATTCCTTAGTTAAGAAAAAAGTTGCTTGTGTAAAAAATATGATTATATAATTAATAATATATAGTTAATAAAATAAAAAATTAGGAATTACATATTACTTTTGTATATGTCATTAAAAAATAAAATATCACTAACTTTTAGTTTTTTTTCTTATGAAATAGCTACTTTTTGAGAATTTTAAACTTTTAAATCAATAAAAAAAATTTATATATATATAAGTTTGACTTCTTTCTTATTTTTATATTAAAAATCTAATTAAAATTAAAAAAAATAAAATGAGTGATGTAAAAATTCAAGATAGCCCTATATAATATTATATATATTTATGCAGAAAATAAAATATCTACTCCCCATTATGCATGCATGCAGCTCGTTGTCGTGGTAATGTATAAAGAACAATATTAGTGCACACAAAGCAAGGTCACATCTATGACTATGAGGACGAACGACATTTAATTATAAGAATCTATTGTCTTCTGGACAACGGGTAATATTTATATCAAGTAGATGAGAAGATTTTAAAATTATGACTAATAATAATAATAATAATTTTAAAATTTTTTATTATTGATCTTAAAATTTACATATTATATATATAATTTATATTATAATGAATAATAATTTTAAGATTTTTTAATTATTGTTTTCTAAAAATCTATATTATATAAGATAAAATGTATAATGTAAAAAGAAGAAGATAAAAATAGTAAAAAATTAAAAAATATAAAATTTGAATAATTTTTTATTATTTTAAAATATAATAATTATTTGGAGAAGTATCTCAAAATTATAGGATAATTTAATTTAAAAAACTAATACAGCCAGCTAAATTTTTAATAATCACCATTAATATTCAAACGAAATTTTGATCGAGAGAATTAAAACTTGCACACCTATCGATGAAGCGAGAACTTATTTTCTAAATTTTTAATAATATGTGCCACCTCAAGTTGGCTAATGATTAGGACTTTGATCAATAGCTGAAACGTTATGAGGAAAATAAAAATTAAATAACGAAAGTAAGAAGCAGAGGAACAATCACTTTTCTAAGAAATTAAAATACAGACAAGTAGACAACCCAAGTCATTGCTTGCCACTATCTCCTTCACTCAAACATTATCACAATTCTCGAGAGAAAATAATTGTACAATTCAACACTGTTACAAATAGAAGTTGCTTGGCTGTCATGTTCGACAAATTAAAATTTTAATTCTACTATTAATTTAAATAATGTTAACAATTAACACGATATTAAACATTTTTATAAATATATAAGATAAAATTAAAAAATTTATTTGGAACTGGTAAATTTTTAATAATTTCTAACATGAAAATTAAGGTTGAATAAAACTTTAAAATTAAATTCAATTAATGATTCAGTCTTTAAAAAATATTTAAAAAAAAAATAAAATATCTTAATTTAATTTTGAATGAATTAATATATATGACATTAAAATTAATTTAATCATTCAATTAATAGAATTAATAAAAAGAATTGGTAGACTCAGATAACATTAATAAATATTAATTCTACTATTAAAAAATAAATTAAATCTTATTTAACCAAAATAAATAAATTAAAGTGGATTGACTTTATAAATTATATATATATAAAGTAAAAATAACATATTTTGATTATGTTTAATTTATAAAATTGATATTTTTTTTATTGTTGACTAGTATTCAAGTTATCATTTAACAATTAAACTATTATTCATTAATATTATAATTAACTTCTATCTATTTTATTAATTAAAAGATTAAATTGATTAAGAATTAATTTTTAAAAAATTAATTAATTCAAATATTTAAGTTATGTTTGGGTTTTGAAAATATTTTTAGTTTTTATCTTCTACTTTTGTTTCTTAAAATCAGCTTTCATTTTCAACTTTTTAATATTTTTAAAAAATTTTTGTTATGTAAATTTAAAATTTTATTTATATTTGTTTTTAAGTCAAATAACTTAAACAATTATAAATTTTTTTATTTTTGAGTTTAATTATAATTAAACTATAATATTTATATGGTAAATAAATTTACTTCTTAAAAAAATAATACTAATTATTATTTGAAAATGTTGAAAAATAAAAAAATATTTTAAAAAATATAAAATATTAAAAACCAAACACATCCTTAAATTTTTAAAAAACTAAATTAAAAAAAATATACATTATTTGTAATGATCTCCATCGATTACGGTTTAAAATATCAATTAGAGCCGACTCTGCGTTTCTTATGGAAAAGCAAGCGTACAACTGCAACATTTGTTTTATAAGTGAAAAGCAAAGAGACACAGTGGGGCCATATGTGCTTGCAAGATGTATAATTGTACATGGTCATCTTCCCTTTAATTAAGCTACATCACAAATCTGACAAAATAATACGTTGAAATTGTTGCACCCAATAAATGCAACACATATGGCCCCCTTTTTTTAAAAATAAAAAAATTAGTTAAATACATTTGTTTATATTTTTATATATTTTATTTTTATTAAAAATATATAAAGAACTGTGATTAATTTAGGCTCTTAAAAAAATAGAACTTGCATAGGATTGCTTAAAAAAAAAAAAAAAAAACAGAACTCAAAGTAGTAGACGATGAGGAAAATAAGACATTTTAGACATTTTCTCTTTTTCTTTCCTTATATACTTCTCCAACCCTTCTCCATTTTTAACACAGAGAAGGCAGGTAGTGAATCTCTTTTTTTTTTTTTTTAAATTCTTGTAAGTGATGAATCAGTTCTAAGCTAGGTCATAAAGTAGAAAAAATTTGTATAAAGAAAGCAAACCATTAAATATTAAGGAAGAGATAACTTTTTAGTTATGCTTTCAGATAAATAAAGTCAGAGAGCATGAAAGAAAATTATCAAAGTTCAAATATTCACTCACCTATGAATACTAATAATTTAAATTTAAATTTATATGTTTTTAAATTGATTTGAGATATATAATGTCGATTAGATGAACCTTATGGACAATTATCAACCTTGGCAAAGTCCAAGTTTGGGTTAGCCAGTCATTAGAGAACAATCGTCTACAAATATAATATTATTAACAAATATTTTTTATTAAAAATAAATTTATTTAAAATATTATTAAATATTAAATATAAATATATCTCTTAATAAAAATTTTAAATTTTAATTTATTATATTTTAATAAAGTAATTGTAATTATTAAACTTAACTTTTATTGATGTAAGTGAATTTGACGAAGAAGACAATATCAAGAAATTAATATATATATATATATATATATATGAAAAGCGTGATCTCGATCGTATGATTATATAATGTAACTCGTGTGAACTTCTGGTTCAAGTTGAAGGAGTGGGTGTCCTTCCTTTACCCTCCTTTCTCTCACTTCACCCAATACACATGCTCATGTCTCTTCCGGGTCTCACAAAATGGTCCTATAATTGGTCTCAACCCGTGATTCTTCTTCCAGTACTTTTATAGCTATCTCATCAGGTATTTGATGCCCCTCTTAATTTATCTTGTCTTCTTCTCACAATCATTGCCCACTTTGAATTTTTTTTTTCTTTTCTTGTTTAACGAAGTTGGCTCCGCCATGACAAATGTCAGAGTTTTGAGGAAAAATATTTACAGCGAAGCCATGTTATGCAAATTTATAAATTTGGATTTTTTTTCCTGTCAATTTATAAAGTTGAGGGAGTTAAATTGTATTTTAACCCTTTTTTTTGCTTGAAATTTGTCATAAATATCACTCATGAAAGTTAACCAATAAAATGACATAGTATTTATGTAGGAAATATATACGTTTTTATTTGTGTGGTATTACATAAAAAGTTATTGATTAGTATAAGAATTATTTTTTAGATTAATAGATGTAAATATTAATGCATAATATACATTTTAAATATAATAAAGAATTATTTTTATTGCATGCTTATAGGCAGGATAAATTTTTTTACAAGGTTCATTGTTAGATCATGATTAAGTTCTTATAAATACATACATGTAAAGATGAATGCAGAATATGCATTTTACGTATAAGAAATTAGTAACTATTTAATTTTATATTTATAATTATTTAAATTTTACGAAATTCAGCATAGAAGTTGAATCAAAGCATACTTAATTTTTACTTCCAATACAACATTAAGATTAATAAAAATTAATCTCCATAATAAAATGTTGAGAGGTATATATATAATATTTATAACTTTGACCGATGTCAATTGATTATTCTTCCATAAAGAAAATGTGCTTTTTCAATGGGAACACTTTTTGTGCTCTAGGAAATTACGAGGACCACCGAAATCATACCATCATAAGAGTATATCTCAATCACTCAAACATTATCGCAAGTCTCTTGGCAAAGAGAAAAATTACCGTAAATGTCAAGAGAAAATGACTGAACAAATCAATGCTCTCAACAAAAGCTGCTCGGCAAACAAGAGAGACAAGGGTATCCCATAAAGTTGGAGGGTGTGATGATGCCGATGTTGATGATTTAAGGGTTGGATGCCGTACATTTAAAAATTAATATGTTTTTATGTGACAGGAAAAAAATAATCTTTACTTCATAGGTTGTTAGTAGTGTAAATTTTTTAATTTTTTATCTCTCTTTTATTATAAAAATTATTATACAAAAAATATAAATAATCTAAAATTAATAATTTTCTCCTCAATTTTGATCCAAAAGATCAAATCCTCATTATAACAATTGGAGATTATTTGATTTTTTTGTCAAATATTAATATATTACTTCTTCAAAAAAAATCTAAGACAATCAAATTCATACAAAAAATTACAAAAATATGAAAATGAAATAGACACAATATAGAGCATAGAAAAGTTTTTTTTAAAAAAAATAAATCAATATCAAAGTATTGATAAATGTCAATAAAGACGAAAAATTATAACTCAACCAAAAGGATATATCTTCTTAAATGGCTTGAATTGTAAGAGGAAGAACATAAAAATATAATGTTGCCAGGACTCCATATATGTTTTATCAATTTGTCTTGAAAAACTCGTTGTGATAACATCTTCTGCATATTAGAAAAAAAAAACTTTAATTGCAACATCACAAACTATAACCGACACTAATTGAAGAGAATAAAACTCTCACAAGAGTGAGAAGAGAAAACTCTTGTCCTATGAGAGAGAAAAAATTATTCTCAATTTCATAAAAATAAAAAAGATTTCTCCCTCTGAACGGTCGATTTCTCATTAAAATATAGAAAAAAAATAAAATAATAATAAAATGTATTAATAGGAGTTTAAGCTCCCCACATCACTCCTTTGATTACTATTATTATTATTTTTTGTTGAGAATTTGCATTAGGTAGTCTCGATCTGTCACTTGCTAGAATTGAAGGTTATTAGAAATAATTGATGTATGTGATTTCCTTTTTCAAACGCTTCTCATGGACCCTTCAATATTTTCCTTGTAACAAATCAACATATGATTTTTTATAAATAAGAAAATATGTGCCAATTGAAAGATAACATTAAAATTTTTTTTAATTGATTGATAGAATATTTAATAATTTTAAATTTATAAAATATTAATAAAAATAATAATTTTTAATATAAAAAAATTTCATGAGTTAATAAAAAAATTAACTAATTAAGAAAATACTATAATTTATGACTAATAAAGTAGGATATTTAATGCATGAGACAAAAGATCCTTGCAACAATAACCTTTTGGAAAGAACACATTAATTTCTCTCCAGCTCCTATAGCATGGGAAACTTTTGAAGAATGTATTTTGTTTTCTTGACCTTCAATTTTCAATTTTCATTACCTCTGCCACGCTCTCTATCTCCACACTGTTGCTGTTGCCGGTGTTACAATTGTTTGGGGAACAGTAAGAAGCTGCTGTGGAAGTATCTATCAAGAGAGAGAAGAAATCATAGGAGAAACAATACGAGAGGGATTAATTGTACAAAAGTAAAAAAACAAGAGAGAGAAACAGACTAAACGACAAAGAAGATAAAATATAACTTTTTAGTTTTTCCCGAACTAAGTTATTACTTGTTCAAGTTCCTCTAGTTGGCGATGCCCAAGCACAGCCATTGAATCACTTTTAGGTTAAGACGTTAACACATAACGTGTCCATGGCTGGCTATTTTAAAATTATTCTCTTTTAGGTTTTATTTTAATCATTATATATATATATGGACGATTATAGATACTAATATATTTTACACGTTGGATCAATCCGGATTTAGATATTAAAAAGTCTAAATTTCAATATAAAAATCTTTACGACATTAATCTTTAATTTTTGTAAATTTATAAAGAATAAGTCATAATTTTTGAGTTGTTTGTTTTGAAAATTTTTAAAAATAAGTCTAAATCTAGGTTTAAAATAAAATAAAATATTATAATATTCCATCCATGCTTACCGTGGAAGATCGTGGAAGATCCTAGTGCTGGCGATGGGCATTAGGTCCCCCTCTGCCCTAATTCTGTGATGACATGCCTTATCTTCTGATTCTGTGGTTAGACGAACACCTCTCCGATTCCATGATAAGATGCCTTAGCTTTTTAGCCTTTTGTCAATCATCATTTATATTGTCTACTGTTCACTCGTGAAGGTACTATATCAAAGTTAAATAAGATTTATTTTTAATATATTTAGTATTCAAGTATCGATAAATAATAAAAATATGGTAAAAATATTTTTTTATATTTTTAAAATTTATATCAATTTTTTATTAATTTTATTTTTAAAATTTTAAATTAAAATTAATTTAATATCATTATTTAATATTTTTTAAATTATTAATAAAAATAATAAAATAATATTTGATATGTAATATTAAAATATTAAATAAAAATTTAATATTAACTCGCAACAATTTTAAAAATATATTTAATTGTATATTAAAATTTTAGAGATATATTTAACAATAAATTTTAAAAATATATTCAAACTTTAGGATATATTTCACATTAAATTTAAAAAATATAAATAAAAGTTTAATAATATTTAAACATTAAATAAAAATATAGATTTTAAAATTATAGTATTTTTATTTTTACTTAATTATTATTAAATACAATTTTTTTAATAATAACTTTAATAAATATTTTATATATAATTTAAATAATTTTAATAAAAATTTCACATTTTTTTAAACATAATATTTATTAAATAGATTAAATAAAAAACCTTTGCTGCATCCTCAATGCTTATAAATTTAAGCAAGGAACTCTACGTGTCAACATGACGTCACCGTTCAAAAATTAAAAGTCAAAATCTATAAAAACTCAATAGAGCAACTTTGTTTGGGCAAGTAAAAGAGGTTCCACAAAGTTGGTTCCTTAGACTCAATAAATAAGGAAGAAAAAGTTTGTGGATTTGGACGAAGGAAATAAAATTATTAACGACGTAGAGATTGTTTCTATTTGTTTTTTTTTTCATATGTCTTTACCATTTATAAAAAATAAGAAGACGATGATAATAGGTAGTGTAAAAGACAATGCACTCTTTTTTAAGGTTATACAAATTTTGACTATTATCGTTGTCGAATCTATTTAAGGGAGATTCTACAATTAGAAAAAAATACGAAGCTATTATTAAAATTATTTAAATTATTTATAAAATATCAATTAAAATTATTATTATAAAATTTTACTGTGTTTGATAATAATTAAAAAAAATAAAAATATTATAATATGAGAATATATTTTGTATTTAAATATTACGAAAATATTATTTATACTCTTAAAAATTATTATCAAAATTTATCTTTAAGTTTGAATATACTATTAAATATTTTTTTAAAATTAATATAAATTAAAATTTTATTTTTATTCACTATTTTAATATTACACATCAAATGTTGCGTTATTATTTTATAAAAATAATTATATTTAAAATATTATACTCTATTAAAAATAAACACATTTTTTTTAATGAAGAGCCAATAATTTAAAAATAAGAAATAGGTGGCATAGTATCTCAATAGCTGGACTACTCCATAGCAATCTTTTATCTATTTATAAACCTAAAAATACAACGTATGGCATGGAGAAGTTTTAGATCTTCTATGTTCTTGTGTAATAAAAAAAATTAAAATGGACCACACAGAACAATAATATAGAAATTGAATATGTTAATTAATGTTATTTTTTCATTTAATTTATATATATATATTAAATATATTAAATATGTTAAAAAAATAATAAATATTTTAGTACGTACTAAGTCTACTAGTGTGTGTATATATATAATATTATTTATTTATATATTTATATATGACTTGAGCTCTTTGATATTTAAACAATTCAAAAATATAATATAATATATTAGAGCATAAATATAAATTATAATATGAGAGAGAAGTTCAAATATATGTAAAAAAAACCAAAGAACAAGACAAATGGTTTTCCACCATATTCAAAAATTCTGTTTGGTTTTTAAAATTCTATTTGTTCCATTATTTATTTATAGATATTTATTAGTGTTTTAGAGGAAAAATATTTCATCAATAGTGACAACTCTCACCTAATTTTCATTTAGTATACTCTATATTTATGTATTATAATAAAGAGATACTTGAAAACTAAACTTATTTTAACAAAATATATCACATTCATAAATATTCACTTTTACTACATAAGATAAAAAGTACTTTTTGTTGTCCTTTGAATTTGAGGTCACCTATAATTTCGCATTATATATTTCCAAAATTTTTCTGTGTTTTCTTAATTCACTAATACCATTCAAATTGCTAACATAATTAGTTATCTATGAAACACATGATCAAATAGCAGTAGTGAAACAATTTATAAACTTCATTTATAATTTATTTTGAATAAGAAGGAAAAAAGATGAAGATCATGCCTTTTATTGAGGTTGGGTTTAAAAAATATATATAATTTTTATTTTTTTATCATCAAAATCTCTAATCAAATAATATTACGTGTAAAATTTATACAATTAAATCTTTCATGATTATTTTTTAAAAAATTTATAGATATTTTATTATAATTTGAAAACTTAATATATAATAAATTCATAAAAAATATATATAAATATAATATTTAAAAATTTGAGTCTATGGGATCAAATACTACAATAAAATATTTGACAATGTCTTCAACAAATCAAAATTTTTAATTACTAACTTGAATATTCTTAACAATTAAGACAATATTAAACATTTTTGTAACCATACAAGATGAAGTTGACTACAAATAAAAAAATTTAAATACAATTTTTATAACAATAAATAATTAAAACACATATATATAATTTATACAATTAATAATCTCTTTTATATTTGATTATTTTAAAACTAAAATTGGGTGAGATACACCAATCAATTAAAATGGGACCATAAATCTATTATTGATGTGGACACAAGTATCAGAAAATAGTGAAGATGGTCCACAAAAACTTTGTTTACATATATGGAGGCTACAGCTCAGGGCTTAATAAGGCGAAATGGTTGCACCCAATACAAGCGAGTTGCGACACTCGACATCAAGTGGCGGAGGGGACCTGGGACCAGTGGCTACTTCCGCTTCCCATGTCTTCTCAACTTTTATTACTATTTTATGAAGACAAGAGTATAAAATTATTTAATTTATCACATACATTTAAAATTAAATTTTTCAAAAATTAAAATTGACTACTCTTTCTAAATTTTTAAAGATTTTTTCTTTTTGATTATTTTCTTATTTAATTTTTTTAAATTTTCATAGATGTTATTTATAAAAAGTTAATTTAGAGCTTAATCATATCAAAGAAGAGTTTGTTGATAATATAAATGATTCAAACCTTTGATAAACAAATGGTTAGATTTTGCGATGTACAGTTCTTGAAACATAATGATGTTGAGATACTTTATGTAGAGGATGGTCCGTAACATACCGACTATAGATCACTTAATATTCATGTAAAATATATATACTCCACTTCATATATTATTATATATATCAAATGTTGTAATATTGCATAAATAGTACGTAGTTGTATGCCCTAGTTCTATTAATTTATGTGATTTTCATAATATATATATATATTATAAAACACTTAATAATAAATTTCTCAAAAAATAATAGTTTATATATATATCATAACGTATGTTCTCAGCCTGTTTACAGTGATGCTAATTAATTTATGAAGAAATTGAAGTACAATTTTATATATTTGTCAATAATTTTTTTACATATTTTATTTGATTAAAGAGCCTAATCTCATATATATATATATATAAATTTAATATATGTTTGTATAGATCGTTCAAGTCTTAATTAACACATACAGATTTTCTATCAATTTTTTAAATTAACAATCTTCTTCACGTAATAAGTTGTTCCTTTCCATCTCTGAAGATTTTCTTCACCAGCCATTCATAAGCATTACATACAATATTTACTAAGAAAGTGTAAATTGAATTTCTCACATGATACAATAGCAAAGAATGTTTATATTACCGGAATTTAAAATTAATTAATATGGTTAGATAAAAGAGAAATGCGTGGAAACTTGATCATCAAGCTGAAATAGTCATTTATATATTTATAAACTGTTTCCATAATAATAAAATCAAAGTAACTAGTGTGTACGTTATTGATACATACGTACGTATGTAGACACATCTAATCTTTATTTTGTTATTTAGATATATATTTAGGTCTTTTTTGTATTTAATTTTTCAAAATATAACTTAAATTATGATTTAAAAAAAAAACGTTACAATGATTGTGAGAGAGAGTGGAATAATTCTTGTACCATGTTATTTGAATTCAAATATATACTCCATAAGTTGAAGACCGCAAAAAGGCTTGCCTACATGAGTAAATTAAATAATTCTTGCTCTCCTAGAGGGTGGTTTTCTTTCTATTGGAATGGTAAGTAAATTAATAAAGCAATTTTATTACAGAGGAACTGACAAAAAATAAGGCCAAGTTTATTTTTTTGTTCTTTAATTTTGTCCTTTATCCTTAATGTAGTTTCTTTTTCTATAACCAAATCTTATATGTGTATCACTAATAATAATATTATGTATATAAAACTTACGTGAAATTATTCTTGTTAAAGTATTAAATTAATTGAATAGTTTAAATAAAAATAAAATAATTATTAAATTATTTTTTATATAATTTTAAAATTTTTTAAGAGTTTTTAATTTTTGAGTTTTGCATATCTAAATGAAGATTTTTTTTTTAAAAAAAAGTCAAAATGTTTTGACTTTATTTAAGTTTTAATTATATTATAATTAGAGTAATTTCACTAAAACTTGACATATAATTAATTATATTTAGAAAGAGAAAGAAATTGTAGTGACATAAGAGACAAAATTAAAAAAAAACATGACGAAATTAAAAAGTTAATTTTACCTAAAAAACAAAACCATACGGACAATTGTGAAAGAGCAATTATTGACATGCGCCACTTTTGTGGAAGCACGGGTTAAAATAATTCAAGGAGCAATAATTGATACGTCCAAGTCAATGAATAAGATTTGAATCTTTCTGTAGCACGTTTCTTATTTGAGTGTGTTAATTTTTTGAGGTTTTCAAAATTTATTTGTAAAATATATAAATTAGTTTTAGGCATTTCGACTAAATTTCAAAGTTTCGTAAATAATAGAATGAAATGAAACAAAAAAAAAAAACAAGAAAGGAATGAAATAAATTTACCTCCCCATTTTTGGAAGTTTAATATGGATTTGTTTGACAATTATACTAAAAGTGAATAGAAGAGCAAGTATTGTAAATATTAAATGGACTAGATTTAAGTACAAATTATGAGATGATAATTATAAAAAAATAAAGAGTAGTGAGAATTTTAAATGAAATTCAAACATGACAATATTGACGATTTTATATTCAAACTGTGATAGAGTTGGAGTGAAAATTGAATTGGAGATAAAGAATAACAACAAATTAAGTTATAAATTTATGGACTCACTTGTCCATTTATAATTAATAGAATAAATTTTATTTTACTTTTCTGGTAAGAAATATGAAAATTATATTGTTCTCTTCTATTTTAAAAACTTACATTCTTTTTTTTTAAAATAAAAAAATACAATTTCACTAACTTGAACCAAAATAGCCTTAATAATAATATTAATTGTTTAAAAATATTATAATATACTAAAAATAAAGTTTAAAAATTATTATTTCATTATTATTTAGTTTTATTTAAAAACAATTTCTTTATATTACTCAAAACATATATTTAATTATATTAATAATAAAAATAAAGATATTTTGATTAAAATGAATCAAATTTTAAGTTTTTTTTTTAGATGAGAGAACAGAAGAATGTAAGTTTTTAAAATAAACATGAGATAAATATTAGTAAAATTGTATATGCTTTGAAAATTATTTTATAAAATTAGTTATGAAAATTTATGTTATTATTATTTCATGTATTTATATACATATTATTAATAAAAAAACTTATTTTCTGTATTTTATTTGTTTTAAAAATTGAATTTCAGGAAATCTTTTAACTATATTTTTTATTCTCAAAATATATATATTCTATTTTTTATTTTTTATTAAAAGTAGTTATTCAAACACGTTTTTTATTTTTAAAAAGTAAAAATAAATTTTAAAAATTGCAATCAAACACGCAGGATTTTCTGTTTTCCTTTCTTTGTTCCTTTGATATTTACAGAAATGGTTGATACATAGAGATTCACCAACCACAACTTGCATGTATTTGGTGGGCTTGGATAGGCAAGATTGTCACATCTATATAAATTATCTACAGCACATGTATTTTTCTCATGCATCTCAATCAACATGGAGTGACAACGGCAGATCAAATCTCGAGTCCCTAAATACGAATTTAATGGCTTGTGTCGGTTTCATGACTACGTTCTGTATTTATAAGTCGCCTCCATCAACTTAACCAAAACGTGTGAGCTTCTTCTCTACACACATATTTCCCTTGCTGCTTTCAATTGCCAAAAGTTGCAGTTGGCTAACAGAACCAAAACCAACTCTGCCATTTTAGATTTAGTGAGAGCTAGCGAGATAGAAATTGAAGCATATATATATATAACATGGGTAGACGAAGATCCTGCAAGAACGAAATCAACAAAGGAACTTGGTCGAAAGAAGAAGATGAAACACTGTTCAACTATGTCACTCTTCACGGAGAAGGCAAATGGCGAGAGGTTTCTCAATACTCAGGTAACTTACCTTCATATATTACTTTTGCTTTTCCGCTTCATTAATCTTGCTTTTTTATAATACAAGTAACTTCTACCTCTCACCTCTCGAATGCAAAACTCAGATTTCAATGTATTCTTGCGCATGTTACTCTTGCTTTCCTTTTCCCAGCAATGTGCCCAATGTGGGAGCATACTTTATCCTTTCCACAATCTTTTTCTTTTATCTTATGTTAAGTATTGTACTATCTTATTTATTTATATATTAATTAAGAATATTTAATTAATTTTTTATTTTATATTAATGAACTTACATATACCATAAAAATATAAAAAAAATTAATTGAATATAATTGAGTAATACATAAACAACATTACGCAATAATTATACTCAAGAATTTTTCTTTTTGCCAGCGATGTGCCTGTACTTCATCCTTTCTACAATTTTCAGGTTCAATACTTTGCTTTTTCATGTGTACGTGTATGTATATATAGAATATTATATAATATAAGTAGCTTTTGTTTCCTTATTTTTCATTCATTTTTCTTCAATAACCAATCCCTTCACGCCTCATCTCATGTTTACATTATAATATTTTTAGGTTTGAAGAGATGTGCAAAAAGTTGTAGATATCGATATTTGAATTATTTGAAACCTGGCATAAAAAGAGGTGACATTGATGATGATGAACAAGATTTGATCATAAAACTTCATCATCAACTTGGTAACAGGTATTATTTAGAATAAAGTACACTTTAATTAGTATTATAATTTAGCTCGATTTCATTTTGGTAGCATACAGTTTAATTGAGTAAAAGACACACTGGTGAAACTATTATTTCATAGTTACAAGTATTTAAAAATTATAATAGAAAATAGAAGAATGCTGGAAGAAATGAACCAAAGATTCAAATACTATTTGGGATAAAAAAGTATTATTTAAATTTTTTTAAAAAGAAATTTTTTTGCACAGGTATAACATTTACATTATTGTATAATACTAAATATTAAGCGATGAAAAATTAATAAGAACAAAAATTTGATGTTATAAAAATGAGAATATTTTATTAGATGAATAAATATATTAAAAATGATAAGATTAACAATAATTGTTTTAGAGAGACATTTAGAATAGTATTTATCATAGAAAAGTTCGTAGAAACATACTTTAGGTTGTTTGGTCATCTAATAAATTATTAGAGGCTCTTATATGAAGGATTGACAAGATAAAAGATAATTTAATAATTAGAGTTAAAAAAATTAAAGAAAATAATAAAAAAATTATTATGATGAATTTAATTATAAATAAACTAATCATAAAAATAAAATAAGATAAAATATATTGACATCACTTTATCAATGTAATCAACACCTACTTTGCTTTTTTGTTATATATATACATTAGAGGCCTTGCATACATAAAAATGCATGTTATTTTTTTTAGTTTTCAAAATATAATATAAAATAATTATTAAATTTAAAAATAAAAAATTAAATAATAAAAAATTATTTAAATTTCAACTATTATATTTTAACTTTTCACAATTTTTACTTTCTCTCTTTCTTCTTTTCATATTACATATTTTATTTTATATTATATAATATATAATTTTTTGATTGAAAACAACTCAAAGTTAATATTATATATACATGACAAAATTGGAAGCCAAGAAGAAACCTCACTCTCTCCTTTTTTTGGCAATTATATATAAATATAAATATATATATATATGGATATGATAGTGAGAGTTCCAGCTGTCCAACACTCGAGCTCTTCCTCTCTTTCCATTTATATTTTAAAATAAAAAATAAAAAAATATTTTTTTTATAAAAAGAAAAAGATTGAATGGCAGAGTTCGAACTCGAGTAACATTGCCCTATATATATATAAAATCAAAATAATGATTTTTTGTAGGATCAAATTTAAATATTTTTTTATTATCAACTTTTTTAATAAATTAAAATGTGTGGATAAATTTTTTTATTAGAATTGCTTGGTTATAAAAAATATCTTTTTGTAAGGATATCATTAGAGAAGTCCAAAAAAAATATATAAATATTTTATTAAATTTTTTTAAAATATTATTATACATTAAATGTGAATATTATTTTTAACTAAAATTCAAACATTGATTTGTGAGGTGGTGAAAATTTGTATTAGTTGATTAAATATTTTAATTAATTGATAATTAGTGTCAAATTTATATATGATTATGTTGAGAAAACAATTTGTACTAAATGAACTACTTTCATGCACATTCATCTCCCCCTAGCCTCTCGCATCAATTATCATTACATTATCTAATAAAACAATTTATTATGAATTGTCATAGAAAATTAACAGTGTCTTCATATCTTTTAATTCAAAAAATAAATATATCATAATTACCAAAAAGGGTACATGTATATAAAACTCTACTTGAAGGTTGAGCAAGTTTTTATTAGGTGATTTGAATAAATTAAATGTTATTATTATTTCACTAAAAAGCAAAAAAGAAAAAAATGGGCATAATAATTTTCTTATAATCTTGTACTTATATTGAGGTATTTAATGAAGGGCTGGACAACTAAATTGAGTAAAATAATTATTTTTTAAGAATTAAATAATTAATTTGCACTATTATATATGGTGTGAGGAAACAATTGAAATATATTACATCAATGCATGCATGTTTGAAGTTTATGTATATAAATGACTTTTTGATAAAATAAACAATGCATTGAACAGGTGGGCGTTGATAGCTAAAAGGCTGCCAGGAAGAACAGATATTGAAATCAAGAACTACTGGAAAATTTATTTGTCTAAGAAATTAAATCATCAACTTAAACTTCAAGAAAAAAAGGCTAAAATTTCGGCGGATAATATTATTATTGGGTCATCTGATCATAGCACAAATATCAACACTAGCTCCTCAAATAATATTCAAACAGAGGATGATAATGATGACGAGGACGAATACTTTCTCCTTAATAATATTGATCAAAATGATCAAATTGGTAATATTAATGTAAATGATTTGAACTCTAAGATACAACAAACTGAAGAGCAGATGAACAAGGATGAGAAGGTGATTGGTAGACATGGATTGAAAGGTGCTTGGTCGAGGAAAGAAGATGAAATTCTCTCCAATTATGTCGCTCTTCATGGAGAAGGCCAATGGAACAAGGTCGCCCAGAGAACAGGTACGTACAATGTGCTATATATGTAATAAATTACACTTCTCTTCTTTCAAACATATTAAAATTACATTCATCTCTTATATATATATTTTAAATTACTTGTACATAAAAATTTATTAAATTCCAACTACTTTAATTCGAATTAACAAAAGTCTTATAATAAAATAAAGCTCTTTAGTAAGAGTTTTTTCATATATAAAATTTAAACTTCAGACTTTTCTTAAAATGAATGAAGTACTTACTAGTTATTTCAACTAACCACCTATTGAATTTTATTTTTTTATTTTTTAAAAACTTATACTCTTTTCTTTTGAAAGATTAAAATGTTTATAATTTTATTTATTTTGACTAAAATTAATATCCTTAATGATATTATTAAAATTTTTAAAAATTATAATTTATTACAAAAATATATTTTAAAATTATTATTTTTTTATTATTTATTTTAAATTTAAAATGATAAAGTTATTTTATTTTAGTTTTTTTAAAACATTTATTTTGGTCAAATACATATTTAAGTATATAAATACTAAATATAAGAGTATTTTAATCAAAATAAATAAAATTATCATTTTTTAATCTCTTAAGAGAAGTTTATAATTTTTTCAAACAGATGTAATTTACACACACACACACACACACACACACACACACACATATATATATATATATATATATATATATATATATAAAAGATTAGTTTCAGGTAATTTTACGCTTACTTGGGCTTAGAGAAGGTATATATAATTATTTAATAAAAATATTATATATCAAATATGTTTTATAATTCAACATCATAGAATTTTGAAAATGATCTCTTCGCATATTATGTTTTAATCAAATAGGCAAATATTTAAAAAATTTTACCTAAATTTTGTTAAGCTATCTATATATTAATTAGCACAGCTCAAGAGTGTTCTTCAGCAATATATGTGTTTTTTTTTTTTTTTGTTATTTCGTTTACTTCTCTTCATTAATTATTCACTGCATTGCATGCATGGATGCAACTTTTAGTTATAGTAATTACAATACATATTTTTAGGTTTGAAGAGATGCGGAAAGAGTTGTAGACATCGGTATTTGCATTATTTGAAACCTGGCATTAAGCGTGGTAACATCTCTAAGGATGAAGAAGATATGATTATAAGACTCCACAGTAATTATGGCAACAGGTAATAATATTTATATATGTATGAAGTTTTATTGATTTATTTATTTTTGAAGTTAAATGGCCTAATTTTTCATAAATTAAAATTACTTTGTCAGGTGGACTTTGATAGCTAAAAAGCTACCAGGTAGAACAGACAGTGAAATTAAGAATCATTGGCACGCTTACTTGTCTAAAAAGTTAGAAGCAGAAGGCACATCATCTTCTTCTTCACTTAAACAATATCAACGCACATCTGAAGATAAACATAATGAACAAATCAATTGGGTATTCACACCACAAGTTCCTTTGCCAACAAGCGCCAACAGTACAATTTTGGAGGATAATATTACGGACTCATCTGAATTTGATCATAGAACACAAATAATTAATCCCTCTTCTTTCCAAATTGAGAGTGATGATGCTTTTCTTGATGATTTTCTCTTCAATATTTTCCAAAATGATCAATTTGGAGATGAGTTGAACTTCAAGACACCACAAAAAGAAGACCAATACAACATGTTTGGCTCATCATCATCACCATCATATATTGATGATCATCAGTGCCAACCACCAGAAGATATTTTGGATTTTTGGACTTCAAGTGATCACTTCCCTTTCTTGGACTGGTGGGTGAATGAAGGGACTTATATGTAGAGATGACCACAAATGGCGAAAATGGGATTTGGATCTTTTAACGTGAGGAAAAAATGATGAAGTGAAGTGGAGAAAATTAAAGAAGAAAAAAATTCAGATAAATTTTAATTGATTCATAATAAGTCTTTAATTTTTCTTTTTTTTCTTTTTTTTTTGCTCTTTATCATTTTACAATTTTCTTAGAATTCAAATCCAAAAAAAGAGCGTCGGCTATGGCAAGGAGCACATATAATAAATGAATTCTAGATGGTGTAAAAATCAAATAAAATGTGATATTTGTGTAAGTTACCGAGTAATCTAATAAAAATTTAGCTGGGTTTTTTTTTGGCTGGTAGTATTATTTATACTTTATTATATGATTTTAGATATTTAATCACTTTACTCTTTTAAAATATATGTATATACACAAGAGTAAAATTTGTTTTTTTTTTACTTCTTACTCATATTCAAAATTAAATTTTAAAAAATTGATCTATTGCATACCAACCCACTAATATATAATACTCATCTTGTGACGCTCTCAAGAAGACACTCTAATTATCTAGTAAAATTTGTTTTTTTTATAAAATCAATTATCTAGTATTAATATTAAGTACTCTTTACATGTACAAGAAATTGGGCCTAGCTTTTCAAACTGGATTGAGCCCAATTTTCTTCAGACATACAAAGCCTAGAAAAGAAATTCAAACACACTAGATAGCCTTGGAGGGCCAGTGGGCCACACAATCACACGTAGAAACAATTTTTGCATCTTTAATGAATGAATTATCATATTTAAAAAAGAAAAGTGTAATATTTTAAAATAATAAACTAACAGTATAACTTGAAAATCTCTAATTTAATTAAAAAATAAATTTTTTTAAATAGAGGTTTTAGCAAAATTAGCAAAATTAAGGCACAGGATGAAGTCAAAAGACCTGAGAACAGTTTTTCTATTTATTGAATAATAAAAAGAGAAATAGATAAATATAAATTACTCTTCAAAAAGTGCCATTCAGAAACATTAATGCAACACTTGTCTAGATTTCTTATATGAAAAAATAAGGTAACATAATTATGTAAAAAGAGAGATCAACAGAATATATATTAGATGCTTCACATGTATAAAAATCGATATCATTTTTTTAATTTTTAAAATATATTATAAAATAATTATTATATTTAAAATAATAAATTAAATAATAAAAATTATTTAATTTTTTATTATTATTTTTACTTTTACTTTCTTTCTTCTAGTACATATTTTATTTTATGTTTTATATTATATGATATATATATTTTAAACTAACAGCCATGAGATAGAAGAATTATAATATATATATATATATATATACAGAGAGAGAGAGAGAGAGGCACCATTATATTTTTTATGTAAATAGATTTATTATTTAAATAATTTTGTGTCTATTTTATTTTACATATATTACTATCATGATCATCCTTCAAAAACCGTCATTAATTGAAAACAGCCATAAATTTAGTGGAGGTTATCATCTGCATTAATTCAGGTGGCGGTTTAAAACCGTCATTGCATTTGCCATACAATTGTTCCTTACATTAGTGGCGGTTTTCAATCAAAAGGAGTATGTATTTTTTGTAATTTCTTTTAATGTTTACATTAAACTTATTCTAAAATAGGTTAATAATATATATACAAGTTTAATACTAAATTAATATAGAAGTTTGAAAAGGCGGTCGCTATTCATTTTTATAATTACAAAAAGGGAGAAATTGTTTAATTCTTCGATTATGTGCTTAAAATATATAAAATATTTCATTCATTAATTAATAATTTATAAAAAAATATGGTTAATTTTACTGCCGTTAAAATTAATCTGGACTAGAAATATGTATCTCGATATATGTATATACAGTAGAGCGCGATTATGTTATTTTGTTTTTTTATATGAAAATTTCTAAACGTTATCTTCACGAAGATTTTGTTCTTTAGGAATTCAAAGTTAGTAATTATTATCTTGTTCAAAGTTACGTTACAGTTTTGTTTATTACAAATTAAATTATTAACTTACCAAACAAGTTTTCTGCGCATTAGATTTTTCTATTGAATTCATTATTAAAAGAATATTTTTTATACGTATCCATATAGAAAAACTCATGCATAACATGCGTAGAGTATTATTATTTACTAGAAAATATTAATTAAACCGCGTTTTCCTCCTTAATTCCTAACACCATCTCATCAGGTATATCAAATATTTTTTCAACAAAGTGCTACTATCAACATATTTATAATCAATTGTCTTCCATTCAATCGTCTATTATATTTAAAATATTAACAGGAGATCAACTTCTTTCTTTAAATATAATATCCTCTTTTGATAATAAGTAGGTGATTTCAAGCTTCTATCATATTCATGATTGAATTTTATCATATTAAATAAACTCAATTTATTATTATTATTATTATTATTATTATTATTATTATTATTATTATTATTATTATTATTCCCATTCTCATTCTTTTTCTATATTTTTTTTTACGTGAAAGCAGTAATATGCAACAATATTGTTTTCTCTCTTCATGATTTATGCTTTTTCTTTTTAATTGGCTCTCCATTAAAAGTTTTGAATATTCCTTCAGCATATTTTTTACTTCCACACGTGCGTGATATAAATATATATATATATATATATTTCATTCTTTTTATATTATTTTTCATTCCTATATTTACTATAAAAATTAGGCAATATGTGCAAAGCTCGTGCTTTCTACTAGTTGTAAATATAAAAGAATAAGTTGTTTATAAATTTATTTTCAAAAAAATGCCCTTTAAATTAGTCTATTCAGGAAATACACAATTATTTAATTTTTTTTAACAATTGTAATTTTCTTTTTTAAAAAAGTCACACCCTTCAAAGACTTATATATTCACTAATGGCGTTATATATAAACTAAAGTGTCTTAAATGGTGTCAATTCAGGACAAGCACAACTGTTTATTTTTGTTCTTCTAACCCTTGTAACTTTTCTTTAACAAATCATACCCTTTAAGCCATATTCATCATATTGATCCTTCAAACATATATCTCTTCACTCTATTAAATATATAGATTCGCCCATTATGTTTTCCCTTCGAGCATCCTTCAAGAATTGCTCTTCTCTAAGCATACCGGATGTTGGTTAGTAGAACCTGGTTGTATTCTTTGATATTTGTATATTCATTCATGCACAAGGAAAACAAAAGGAGGAAAAGAAAAAGAAAAAGACAAGAGGGAAGCATAGTAATTTGTCAATTTCCTTCCTTTTCTTTTTCTCATTGTATTGATTAATTTGTGATTTTCCTTCTTTTTCTTTTTCTCTATTTGTGCTGTACTTATTTTATAAGAATTAATTAAGTTGATATTTATTAGCAATATTTAACTATTTTTGTATTTATATATATAATATAATATAATTTTTCATTTAATTCATATGAAAAAATAGGAAAAATTAGTATAAAAACTATCTTTTCAATTTCTACATGATAATAATAATAAAATATGACACAAATTGTATATTCCAAATAGATTACCTATATCTCATAAATATCACCCTTAATTTCTTGAATTATCACTTTTCTCAAAATATCAATGTCTTTATTATATTTCACGTTAAGTATTCAACTCAAATATTTAATAAGTATATCTTTTTATTATTATTATTATTATTATTATTATTATCATTATTATCATTATTATCATCATCATCATCATCATCTTATATATATATATATATGAGAGATAATTGATATATTTCTTTTAATAATTTTACTATTACACATCTTTAGGAACCAAAATTAATTTTTAAATTAATATTTTTTACTACTAATTGTCAATAAAATAATTAGGTAACACGTTCATTGAACGTGTTCTCTACTCGTAATATTAAAGGTCGGCCACATATATTATTGAAGCTTGTAATCAAAGAGTATAGTAAAAAAATTTATTCAAAGAACAAAGTTTCCTTTCTAACCTCATCATATATAAACATGACTTTTTTTTTTTTTTTTTTGGCTTCTACTTCTCGTTGAGTCGCCTGAGACATTCGCACCGAACTTTATGACTCACATGACCCTAAGGGGAATCTAAATTTTTTCTTTTGCCAACAAGTAATTTTTTTGCGTGCCGAACTTTTTCACGTGACTCACGTGACGCACCGAACTTTTTGTGTCTTTTCTTCACTTAAGGAGATACATTAACTTGTCGAGCTGTTAAATCCAACTCACTAATATAATTGGAATTAGTTGGGATTGAACTGAGGAATTACTTTGAATTATTTTTTTCCAACTCATTATTAATAGTTTAAACTAACCCAAAGCATTATTTTTTTTTAAAATTATCTTAGCTTTTATGTTGGTTATTTTGAGTTTTTTAATGTTTATTAATTAATCTCATTCAATAACTTTTTTGTACAATGTAAACAAATTATAAGATGTGATAATATTTGATCATTAGCAGACGATGACCCTCTTACGCTTGATTCATCCAAACTTGAATATCAAAAAGCAACACACATTTTAACAAATCTAAAACTTACAAAAAGGTTAACAACCTAATTAATTGAATACTTCGAAAATTTTTCGTGGTCTGACAATATCTTATATCCAACCCTCTTTGTAGATTAAGTCTTTCAAGCCTTCATCTATCAAGATTAGTCTAAATCTTCAACATCTTCACCTACGATAATAAAGAAAACCACAAAAAATATACTTCTATGAATAAAAGAAAAAAAAACTTTTTAAAAAGAACAAATATTTCAAAGAGAAAAAAAATCCCATTAAAAAAAAACTTCAGCGCTTGGCTGCTCTTGAGAGAGAGATGCTCCTAGGATTTCAACTTCTTGTGGAAAGAGGTGGGAAATCAGCGTTGTGTAGAACAATTGAAAATGTGTGAAAAAAATGATATTTCCGTCAATTAGTATAATTTTCCTTCTAACTTACATGGTAGTGTACAATTTTGAATTGCTTATCATGCATTTTATATAACAATGATTGAAAGTGAGACTATAAACTTAAGGGATTAAAATGAAAATTGATATCCATGTCAATGATTTAGGTTTGGATCCTATAACGCCAGCGTGAACACATGAGTATCTTACTTTTCAAAATTTTTAATATTTATTTATAAATATTTGAATTTAATATATAAGAAAAAGTTATTATGGGTACGTTGTTTGAGATTTTAAACAATATAATGAACTGACTGCTCTTGAATTTAAATATATAAGAAAAAGTTATCATCGTACGCTCTTGAGAAAATTTAACTTTATGATAATTGTGTGATATCATAGATTCGGTAGGTTGCGTGAACTAACTTCTAAATTAATATGGGGTAATTATTTGAACTATTTTGTAATAAATCTAATGTTGACTCATGTACATCTCTCAGATTTTTTAATCAATTCAATAACTCACCAAGAATTTGGTCGAGTTAATTAACCTGACCTTTTTTTAACACAATAAACTTTTTAGTTTGGGTAAATTATATATATATATATATATCTTCCTTGTATGATATTAAATTTATAATTTATTTTTAATTTATATTGAATATAATTGATTAATTTTTTATTATTTAATATTATATAACTCTAAATATTCAAACATATGTATTGTAATTTTTTGTTTTAGTACATAATAAATAACTAAATATTATAGGAAGTGGTAACTAAGTTTGTTTTGATTACATCTTTATAACCTGAAATGTATTAAACTTTTAAGTTATAAGTCAATAAATTTTGTTTAATGTCCTCCAAAAACTATCCTTTTAGCGATCACAAGGCTAAGAAGCAAAGATTTTATGTCTGAAACGATGAAAATCATACACTTAACTCTGCACTATTCCATATCTGTCATTTAGATTTATGCCAAAATGCACATAACATCAGTGAGTTTTGGATCTTTTACACATAATACTCTTAAGTTTTGAAACTCAGCAAACAATATCTCTAAGCTTTTCAAAGCATGCAAATAATACCTTCCGTTAAAGTTTTTATCCAATTTTTAATTGTTAAAGGCCACATCAAGTAATTTGACTCCACACAAGATGTCATGTAGGCAAAAATGCTTAGTTAGACTCAGGGGAATTTTCATAATTTTATAGTGTTTCTCTTCTTTTTCTTCCTCCTGTCACGGTGACAATGACAACGACTAGATGAACGCCAGAGTTGATTGAAAATCATTGAAAATTGCTAAAAATGACAAAAATCACAAGAAAATTATCAAAAAATTTTGAAATCTGATGAAAATCGCACGAAAATCTCTCTCATCTTTGAAAAATCACGATCCATTGCATAAGGGTCGCCTCTTCTCTCTCGCTCCTCGCCCTCGTCTGCGACATTCGTCACTTGCTGTTGCTTCCTTTGCAATTACCATTGACATTCATCATGTTGCATCAATGTTGGTTTGCAACGTTCTCTCGCGCGAGAGATCACGATTTTCATCACACGAGAGTGTTGGAAATCCCTCACAATTTTCAACAAGAAATTATGCCAGAGCCCTCGTCTCATTCGTCAGTTGCTTCTACATCCATCGCTGTTGCCATCGCCGATGATGGAAGAGATGAGAGGAGAGAGAGAGAAGAGGAATCAGGTGTGAAGAAAGAGAAAAAAGGACAAAGGACAAAAATGCCATTGAGTCCAACTCAGTATTTTTGTCTATATGGCATCCTATGTGGAGTCAAACTATCTGAGGTGGCCTTTAACAGTTAAAAATTGGACAAAAAATTTAACGAAAAGTGTTATTTGCACGCTTTGAAAAGTTCATGAGTATTTCTTGCTGAGTTTCAAAACTCAAAGATATTATATACAAAAAATCTAAAACTCAAGGGTGGTATGTACATTTTGGCCTTGGATTTATATATCTATCCTCTAGTATTTATTAATTTAAATGTCTTCTATTTATAATTTATTTTCACAATTTATGTTTATTAAAAAAATACCCATTAATCTTAAAAGGCATAAGAACTTCAAAAGCTCCTCATTATTTATTCTTCTTTCATATCTTTTAGAATTAGTATTTGAGGATTCTCGCATGCTTGGTGAAAATTGGAGATGGAAAATATTTTTTTTAGTGCCATATGAATGCAATTTGAGTAGAAAACCAAATGAAAACAAAGAGATTTCAAAATTAGAGAATTGATGAGAATTTCATTTAGAGTGGAGTTGCATAATTAAAGTGCTAATTAACTTTTTTAACGATGTATTATAGTTGGAGTGAAAATATGAACTTATGATGAAGAATAATTATAAATTAGGTTATAAAATTCAGAGAATAAATTAAAATTATACCAAACAATATTATTGGCCTTGAAAAGTATCCTTTAGCTTTACTAGCTCCTTCCATCAATTTTCACTCATCTTGTAATAACCCAGGAAAAAATTAATTAAAGAATTGGTATAAAATAATTAGAAACTTTGAAATATTGATGGAAGGTGATTAAGAAATTTTTTCTGAGTTCGTGGTTTAAATTTGAGAATTTTTCAGAATAAAATTATATCTGATAGAGAAATTTTTATTTGTCTTGAGGAACTTTATAGATAATTTTGGAAGGCTGATAATAACTTAAAAACTCTAAATCCCTTCCATATCATCGTAAATTCTTACCTAAATCGAAAAGTGCATCCAAAATTTATTTAGGGCAAAGTGAGAAAAGATCAAAATGTATTTAGAAATATTAAAACCCCATATTTTCTTCATTCTTCCCATTTCACTCTCTCACTCTCGCGCCTCCCACTCGCTCTCGCGTCTCTCTTCCACCTTTACACTGCTCAGTCATCTTTCACCCTAAAATCATCGGACGTCATCGCTCCACCTTGCCGGAATGCAAGGCTTCCATCAACACTGCCAGAAGCCTCGTCGGGCCACCATAGTGGTCAAAAAACAACGTTTTTACCTCTTCATTGTGATTCCAAATGCAGCATCGATCCGGTCGATTTTGCACCATTTGTCGCTAGTGAGCACTTGGGTTGGGTTGCTAGAGGTCCGTCGATCCTCTCTGTCACCTCAGCCGCCACTGTCGCTGTTGCTAGTTAACAAAAAAAGCCAAGGAATGTTCAGAGACTAAATTGTAAATTTTCAAAACTTGTGGTATACATTGAAATACTCCAAATTAATTGCTTTTTTTTGCAATTTCTAGCCTTTAGGATGCCATTAGGGATAAATTGAAGGGATAGATTGGAGAAAAATGGTGAAAATCATAAATTAAAAAATAGGAACTAAATTGTAAATTCTGAAAAAAATTTGGTATGAAGTAAAATTACAGAATTTGATGAATCCCTGTAATCCTTAGCTTAATTATGACTCTTATGAATATATGGAATTAGAAAATGGAAGAAAACTGTTAGAAAAGTTTCAATTTCAAGTTTAGGGACTAAACTAAAAAGACTGATATATTCTGTTTAAGCAGTGTAAACCATGTACATTCTGAACTTTTGAGTGAATTAAGTTTATTTAGCCTCCTAGAAGTATCATAAAATAAATTGGATAATTTTATAGCTAAATACCAATGTTGGGATAAATGAGGGACTAAAGTATAAATTTATTTTTTAGCATTAAAAATAAGTTTTAGTTTTAAATGTTGGTTACAAAATGTACACAGAGTTTGCTTGAAGAATTAATCTAAAGGAAAAGGAGAAGAATCTTAAGTTAAGTGAAGGAAATCTCAATTTAAAGTAAAGTAATCTACACTCTCCTTTTGTTTTGATAAACGTTTAATGTGAATTGATTGTTGTGACTATGTTCGTGAACATGTACTAGGAAATGTGTGTTGGATTAGATGAGTATAAGAAAAGACTTGCATGTGTTTGAAATGTGTTTGAAAATTTCTTGCTGCTAGTTTTGATTGGACTATTGGAATGTTATGCTTATAATGTAGATGAAACTTGGGATGAATACTTGATAACTAGTATGAGATGGTTGTCAAGTATTTTATATTCAAACCTACTTTTTAACTTTTATTATTTGAACGTTGAAATGGTCTCTATATGTTAGGATTTACCCGTTAAACCAATACACTCCTATGAAAGACTATAAGGAGTAAAGGAGGAGGATCTGTACGAGGAAATGAATTGGTTTAAGAGTAAAGCCCTATGATCTAAGTATTAGTCACCTATATGTATACATTGCCTTATAGTCGGCATAGAAAAATGAGACTTACTTGTAATGTACACATGATGGGGAACGCCTCTTATTGATAATAGGTTCTCAGTCACAAAGAGGATAGTCCTGTGATAATCACCGAGAGGACAATCCTGTGATAATCACCGAGAGGACGGTCCCCGTGATAGCAACAATCTCAGTTACATAGAGGACGGTCCTGTGACAATCACCGGGAGAACGATTCCTGTGATCTTGAAATGATATTGGAAAATAGCAAGCAATGAATTTTGAATTAATTTATATGATTTTATGCATATAAGTACAGATGATTAAAATCCTTACAGTAACGTAATAGCGTTATGTAATGGACATGAAAATTTAGCTGCAGGCATTTTGAAAAATGATGATTTTTCATGATTACTTATACTCTTTGACTGAAAAAATGATTTTGATTTATGTTATCTAAATAGCTACTAGATTTTTTATGTTTATTGATTTTTGATAAATGAAGCTTCAATTCACATGTTTTATTAAATGAATGAGTTTTGGGATAGATTTTCTATACTCGGACAGGGGTATAGCTGAACACTCAGTTGTTTTGAATCAAATCAATTGTATATTACTCTACTGGGATTCAAAATCTCATTAAGTTATTTGTTCAGGCAATCAAGGGCATGATGGCGCCAGGAATTAGCCTGGGATTGATGTATTTACTGCATAGAACTGTAGAAAGACGAGAAGCTATGTTGTAGCTTATGATATTAAATTATAAATGGCTTAATGGCCTTAATATAGAGTTTATTGTTCATTGAATTTGTATTTGGAGATTATATACTATTGTGGTCAATGGTTAGATTTTATATCCTGTAATTAATATATCAAATGTAATATATGAATGGTAATATAGATATATATTTCAGAGTATGTGATGACTATATTTTTGTGATGATTTGAAGTATTAGATTAGCTATGTAGGTATGAAGTTGAGTGAAATTTGAATAGGGACAATTATTTGAGTTACACTCAACCAGTAATAATCCCGAATGATGTATATTTTGAAAGAAAACAATTTTCATAATATTTCATGCTTTCTAAATTACATGTTATAGTAAGAGGGTCATTATACATCCGATAATAGTTGTGAAAATTTTAATTTTTTTTAATGTTTCAGAAATGATTTATATACTTTTATTAAAAAATAATGTCCATATACACACATTATTTTCGCCTAATGCATGTTTCACGCGATTAATCGCATGCACCCACGTCCATCTAATCTTCCAAATCCCTCACGTTTAATTTAATTGTTTCAAGTGATCAATTATTGTAGAGGCTTATGTACAAAAATTCGTGTTATATTTTTTTAATTCTTAAAATATAATATAAAATAATTATTATTAAATTTTAAAAATAATAAATTAAATAATAAAAATATTAAAATATTAATTTTTTTATTTTTTATGATTATCTTTGCTTTCTTTCTTTTATACTAACATCACATATTTTATTGTATAAAACATATCTTTTTTAAAATTAATAATCACAAAATTATAAAATTATTATAATATAGATATAGTGGGACCATTGTGTCATTTAGTGTTATGACCTTTTAGCTAGTATTTATAAGTTGCTCTAACTTAGGAAATTAAATGTGAGTTTCTCTAGATATCTTTGTTGCCAAAGCCAACTTCACCATTTTAGATTAATTTATAGAGCTAGCGATCTAGAAACTGAAGTAAATTAACATGGGTAGACGACGATTCTGCAAGAATGAAATCAACAAAGGAAGTTGGTCCAAAGAAGAAGATGAAATTCTGTTCAACTATGTCACTGTTCATGGCGAAGGCAAATGGCCAGAGGTTGCTCAATGCTCAGGTAACCTTCATTACTTTTGCTTTCTATTTTTCTGTTGCTGCTTCAATCTCCTTTTTTTTAATTGTTTTTTGCTAATTTTTCTGATATGTCATATATACAATAAGAATAATATGAGAGTAGCTTCTACTTATTTGCTATTCAATTTTTAAATAGTAATATGATATTTAGATATTATTTTACAAATTAGTACAATCATATAATTGATTTTTTTAATTAAAAAAGTTTTACTAATATATGTTTATATATATCTATATTATAATTAATTCTGAATCTTTTGTTCATTGACTTTTAAAATTATATTTTATATGATATATGATATAAAGAGCAAAGAGAAAAATAAACATAATAAAAAATTATAAGTTATAATAAATAATAAAATAATACAAGTTAAATAATTTTTAATTATTTAATTTATTATTTTAAAATATAATAATTATTTTTTAAAAATAAATAAAAAATTGTTATGCACTAATGCATTTTTGTACAAGTAGAATTTCTAATTTATTATTAATAATATTGCATAGGTAGATTTTGTTTCTTTCTATTCAATTTTTTGATTATACTGACAATTTGTCCTCTAAAAAATACGTTTGATTATACTTTAATTTTTAAAAAATATTAATTATATAAATTAATTTTTAAAAATTTAAAATAATATATATGTTAATTCTTTCATCAGTTATTAAAAATATTTAATAAATATATTGATGAAAACATTAACTACTTAAATAAAATATTTAATAATTATATAAATTAATTTCTAAAAATTTTAAATACTATACTATACATATTAAACTTTTCATCAAATTTTCTAATGATATTTAATATAAAGATTAATATGTATAATATTTTAAATTTTTTAAAATTAATTTATACAATTAATATATTTTAAAAATTAAAATATCAGTAAATATATTTTTTAAAATTAATTTATACAATTAATAAATTTTTAGTATAATTTAATTTTTATTTATTTTTCTTTATCAACCAATCATTGCATTCGCGTGTTTTACCTTCTGACTATATTATGTAGGTTTGAAGAGATGTGCAAAAAGTTGTAGATATCGGTATTTGAATTATTTGAAACCTGGGATAAAGAGAGGTGACATCTCCAAGGATGAAGAAGAATCGATTATCAGATTTCATCGACAGCTTGGTAATAGGTATTATTTAAATATATACTTTGGTATATTTTTAACTATGTGGAATATATATATATATATATAATACAGTACTTACGCAAAAGTAAATACATAAACATATTAAACTATGCATAAAAATATTGAGAAATTACTATTATTATTATCATAATACAATACTTATATACGTATTAATATCACATATCAAATATAGAATATTATATTCAATTTAAAGTATATATTTATTTTTAATTAAAAATAATTAATTTAACTAGTTTAATTAATAACCTAACATTTAAATTATAATTAAATTTATATACAATTCTTATATTATTACTTTAAATTTTTTTAATAAAATAAAACACATAAAAATTTATTTAAAAAAAATAATTATATAAACTATCTATATATATATATTAAATTTTGATTAAAATATTTAATAATAAAAGTATAAAAAACCTAAATCAACTATCAACTTAACTGTTAGACCCTACTCCAGAAACATAGATCTGCCTTCAAACCCGTTCCTTGTCAAGTCGTCTTGGAAATCACGACACTGTCGCCTCCTTCTTGTTTTTTGGGTAATTAATTATATATTAAAAAATGATATGGGGGCATTATTAATTTTTTTTATAAAAATTGATTAGATACATAATGCAATGATAATTTATGTGAAAGAGAAAAGAAAAATAGTTCATCAATTACAGTTTTTTTATTTTTTTACTAGAGTGAAAATTGGATCTATTAAAAAATGGAGCATTTATATATTTTTTTAACTTTTAAGAAAATTTAAAATTTATTTTAAAAAATGAATATATAAATAATTTTAAAAACTCGAGCTGTCAAACTAAGACTCCCGTATATTAAAATCATATATGGCTGTCAAAGAGAAAAGGAAGTTGTGGTGAAATGAATGAGAACAAGAGTGGGTCATTTGTCACAGCTTGCTTTTCATGAATCATAGGTATAGTTAATTTTTCTCTTTCCAAATCATTTCGATCACGAGAGAGAAAAATAAGTTATAGTAAATAGAAAAGGGCGAGAATAATTTATTTATTTTACTCTTTATAAATGTCTTTTAAATACAAATAAATTTATTTATTAAATGCAAATATCTATGGTAACAAAAATTTTAATTTTAATTTGTTATACGGGGACGAACTAAGGCGTTTTTATCAGAAAGTATATCTTCTCGGGAACGATGTAAAAATTTGAACAAAAATTTTGTTTAATATAAATTATGGGTTGTTAATTATTTTTATTTTTTTTAACATTTTATTAGAGGGTGGGTGCTCTATTTTAATAAAAAATTTAATTCTTTTTTAATAAATCTTGTCGATCTAACCTGTAAGTCTCACTTTTTTTTTAGGGGGTCAATTGGTCCCTGTAAACTAGAGGGGCCATTATCTAGCCCTTGAAGTGTTGTTGTTTTACGAAAGTTTTTCTCTCTCGTGAAGTAACAGTAATTTTTTAAAAAATATATGATAAAATGTTTATAAATAATAATATTAATTATTAACATCTATTAAATATAATAATAAAATTAAAAAATTTCATTACATTAATTAAATAATAATATTAATTATAACTTTTTAAAGGCTCATAAAAAATTTTGATTGGGACTCCTTGTTCTGTTACGTGACACTTGTGATTTATATTGAACAATACTTTTGTTCTAGAATCTGCACCATTCTAAAGATTTTGAGAATAATGTTTTCAGGTCAAAAAAGAATTAGTATTTTTTTTATTAAATTTAATCTCATATTAATTAGATAATGTATTTGTTATTATAGTTTTTTTTCTCCTTTATCTTTCAAATATAATTAAGAAATAAAAAACTCAATATACATTAAAAAGATTAAATTAATGATAGTGGATTAGAGTAAAAAGTATTTTATTATTTTTAAATAATGTTTTAAATTTAATTCTTGTTTATGAAAAAATTAATCATTGGGAGAGCTTTAATTACCTTTATTATAAGATCTCTATTAGTATATATAAATTAGATTAATTAGAGTTGAATAAATTTTTAAATACTAATAATTTTTAAAAAATAAAGACAAATTGTAACAAAGGATCGAATTATCTTTTTCCTTTTCGTTTACTACAACTTATTTTTCTTTATAGTAAATATGAATATAAAAGAAATAAAAAACGATAATTGATTAAAGAGAAAAACAAGTTGGAATAAAATGAAAGAAATTGTTCCAAAGAAAATGAAAAAGACAAACTGTAACCAATGAATTATTCATCTTTTTCTTCTTTCATTGACCACAACCTATTTTTCTCTACAGTCAAATAGGACTATAAAAGAAAAAGATATAGCGATAATTGATGAAAGAGAAAAACAAGTTGGAGTAAATTAATGAAAGAAATGGTTTCGATAAAAATAAATATATAAAAAAGATAAACTGTAACAAATGAATTATTCTTTTTCTTTTTTCTTTCATTGACAACAACTTGTTTTTCTCTATACTCAAATATGATTATAAAAGAAAAAGGGAAAACGATAATTGATGAAAGAGAAAAACAAGTTGGAGTAAATGAAAGAAAACAAAATTAGTTTATAGGTTTAATAAAATAGTTTATACATAATGTTAATTATGACTTGTCTAAGTTACTTCAAATCCCAAAAAGACATTATATCAGTGCTAGATTTTAGTGTATGAAGCTATGATAGAGGATTTGAGAGAGAGTATTTTTTAGAGACTAAACTAAAATATTTAGCAGAATTGACCAAATGATGTTTTTTAAGAAATAAATTATTAATTTATTGTTCAATTTTTATTCATATAAATGGTTCTGTGATAAAGTAAATAATACATTGAACAGGTGGGCTTTGATAGCTAAAAAGCTTCCGGGAAGAACAGATATCGAAATCAAGAACTACTTCAAAATTTATTTGTCCCAAAAATTGCATCATCGAAGTAATGTTGAAGGGAAAAAGACCGAACTTTTGAAGAATAATGTTATTATTGGGTTGTCAGGTCATAGCACAAATAACAATCCTAGTTTTTCGAAGATTCAAAGAGAGAATGATGATGATGATGATGATGATGATGCTCTCTTCAATAACATTGATCAAAATGATCAAATTGGTAATATTGTGGATGATTTGAACTCTAAAATACAAGAAACTGAAGAGGTAGGTAGACATGGATTAAAAGCTGCTTGGTCAAGGAAAGAAGATGAAATTCTCTCTAATTATGTCGTTCTTCATGGAGAAGGCAAATGGAAAGAGATCCCCCGAAGAACAGGTTTAGTATTTTATGTATATATTCTTTCTCTTTCTATATATATGTATGTATGTGTATATATATGTCCGTATGACAAAAATATTTTACAGAGTCAAATTCCTAAATTAGGATAAAGATATGAAAAAAATTAAAATAAAAGATTCATCTTAAATAGATTAAGTTTCAAATTTTTATCTTCTTATCTCTTATTTTTTTTAAGAACTTTACGTTTCTTTTTTACTTTAAAAAATTTATATTTATATGTATGTATGTATATATCCACGTTATGTGTGAGTGTGTGTTTGTTTTCTTATTCATTTTATTTCTCCTCATTCACTAGTCACTGCACTGCATGTATGTAAACTTTTGGTTATGATAATTATAATTAAAATTTCAAGGTTTGAAGAGGAGTGGAAACAGTTGTAGACATCGATATCTGCATTATTTGAAACCTGGCATAAAACGAGGTAGCATCTCTAAAGATGAAGAAGATATGATTATAAGACTACATCGTCTTCATGGCAACAGGTAAAAATACTTACATTATGTAGGCAATATATATACAATTATTGTTTATTTATATATAAGAACAGAAATTGATATTGGTGTTAATCAAAATTAATTTTACATCATAAGTTCTCATGGTTTGATTAAAACTTTATTATGCATATCATGTTGACCAAATTTGACATTAATCCAAAAATTATTTGATACTCCGTGATACCAAAAAGTAATTAATGTATTAAGTGCATTATACACACAAATTTGAAGTTTAATTATGTTCCTTTTTATTTAATCTGCATTTAAATGACTGTCATAAACTAATAAAAGTGCTTCAACAGGTGGACTTTGATTGCCAAGAAGCTACCAGGAAGAACAGATAGCGAAATCAAGAACCATTGGCATGCTTATTTGTCTAAGAAATTACATGCACAGTCCAAATCAAGTCCATCATCTCCTTCACTTAAACATCATCAACACAAATCTAAAAACAAAAATACTGAACAAATCAACAGCGTATGCCAACCAGAAGTTCCTTTGGAAGATAATAATATTATGGGATCGTTTGAATCTGATGATAGTACAAATACAGTTAGTCCTGCTAGTTCCTTTCAAATAGAGTATGATGATGTTTTTCTTGATGCTTTTCTCTTAAATATTTTTCAACATGATCAAATTGGAGATTATTTGAACTTCGAGTTACCACACATTGAAGACCATAACATGGTTGGCTCATCATCGTCATTTACGAATCATGAGATTCAAGCATCAGAAGATGTTTCAGACTTTTGGAGTCAGATTCAAGCATCAGAAGATGTTTCAGACTTTTGGAGCTCGAGTGTGTTTCCTTTCTTTAACTAAAAGATGAATGAAGAGATATTTATCTGTGAAGACAACCACGGATGAGAAAGAAGGTCAATTTTGGTATGGAACTCGTATAATTGATTGTTAGACCTTGTAGAAGTTAAATACATGTGATTTATATATTAGTTCGCAATCTAATAGTGATTAACTACTCTTTTCGATCATTTAATGCGTCTCTAGCTAGATGCGTCTTTTAACCTTTTTTTTTTTTTATCCTATAAAATGATCATTGGCACGTTGCACTAAATCCAGTTCTAACAAGATTCTAGCCTGACAGTTGTTATTATTATTAATTATAGGCAAACTTCATATGAGATAATTAAGTAATTATCTCAATTTTCGTGAAAATTAAATTAGCATGCTGATGTCTTAACATATCCTTCAAGGTCTATATGATTCTCTGGGTGAAAAGTTGTATTAAGATCTAAGCTGTGTGTTTAAATAATACTTTTGAGTTGAGAGAATGGTTTGAGAGTGATGTTAAATAATTTGTAATCTATATGAAGTTGTGAAAAATTAAGTCTCACATCTAATAAAAGAGAAGTATTGTCTTAGTATATTAATAGATTTTAAATAATGTGATTAAACAAAATTAATATATATTAATACGTATATATATAAATATTAAAAGACTTGAACTTAGAAATGTTCAATGAAATTTAATTTTGAATTTTTAAAATAAATATATAGTTATATTTATAACTATTCAAAATATTATTTAGATAGAAAAGATATGACTATTAGAAATATTTATTCAAAAAGAGTAAATAACTAATTACTCCTTTATTTAAAAATTGATGTCCTTTAAAAAATTTTTAACAAAGTTTTGTTGTATCTTAAAGAAACTTATCTATTTATTCTTTTATAAGCTAAATCTCTTTAAAGAAAGTGATTTATTACGCCTCAAAACTCTCAATTTTCTTCCCTCTCAATTACTTTTCTAACATTCTTAAAGATATTTTTCTTCAATATGAAAAACCCGAAGGATTTTATCAAACTTGATCGATTCAATGGCACGAATTTCACTCGTCAGAAGGCCAAGATAGTGTTCTTGTTGATTGCACTGAAGATATACTATGTCCTTGATTAGAAATTGACTAATTTTTCAAGCCCTACTATAGAAGTTTTTGATGAAGTCAAGATAGCAAGACAAAAATGTGAAGATGATAAGTTACTCTGTCGTGGACATATCTTGAACACTCTTACAGATTTTTTATATGATATGTACTCTATATCGAAGATAGCAAAAGAAATATGAAATGCCTTACAAATTACATATCAAAATAAAAAAATGAAGCACTGATAAATTTTTTATATTACAATATTTTGAATTCAATATGATAGATTCAAAACCTATTATGAATCATATTTATGAATTACAAGTGTTGGTCTCAAAAGTAAGGGTCCTTGAAGTTGTAACTCTTAATGAATTGTAAATTAGTGTAATATTGTCTAAATTGTCTGCTTCTTGGAGCAACTATAGAAAGAAAATGTTGCATTCTTTTAACAAATTAACATTAGAGTAATTTCAAACTCATCTATAAATTGAATCAAAGAAATTTTATTAGTAAAAAAAATACTGATGGCAACAGTAAAAATTTAAAAATTTCAAAGAAATCCTTCTTAAAAAGAAAAAAAGATATAATATGTTTCTACTATAAAAAGAAAGGTCATGTCATTTATGAATGCAGGTTTAAGAAAGTAGAACAAAGTTTCAAGGTTGAAAATCTTGGGAATTTTAGAAACTTTGAGAAAGGAAATAATAGTTAGATTCAAAGAAATAATAGTAGAAAAAGTTATCAACAATGATGATCGTCACTAATAATGAGGACAAATTTTATGAAATGTGACGATGGTCATAACTGTCACTAGCTTCACATTTTGGTGACAATTCAGATCGTCAGTAACTTAGCGACAACCGTAACTGTCGCTAGAATGTGAAGCTAGCCACGGTTATGACTGTTGCAAAATTTAAAAAAGAAAAGATCACATCACATACGATTAAAATCTTTACTAATTACTTTTTGTCTTTTAGCAACAGTTATTCCAATAATTGCTATAATCGTCGTTAGAGTTGGTTACAACCTATACTTGAGCAACGATTGTAGCAACCATTGCCAGATGCCTGTTTTGACCATTGTTAAATTCTTTTTGTTTTTAGTAAAAAAGTAATTTATCATGTTTTAAAACTCTCAACTTACTACTATCCCAATTACTTTTCTAACAAGTGAGGTGGAATAGTTTAAATATAAACCCTTGGTTAAATATTTGAAAGATTTAAGATGATTTAGAAGCTATTCCAAACCATGTAACACCACGATTTTCAAATGAGACCTTTCCAAATGGTCGAGGTTTGGGATGGTTTAGATTTTCAAAAAATTTTAGTTCCATTTTTTACTCTCTCTTATTTTACTTTTATTCATTTTATTTCATAATTACATATTTTTTTATTCTAATTATTTCAAAAGCACAAATTTTCATTCTAACTCTGATCAAATTTACACAAATTTTAGGGTTACTCAGAACTCCTTCCTTCTATTTTTTTCTTCATAGAAAAAGAACATGTATAAGGAAGTATGAACAAAAAAGTAATTTTTGATTCTATTTTGACCCTAAATTTTAAATCTTTTTTTTGTATGACATTATGTGAATTTTTTTATCCATTATTTTATATAGATTATTTTGTTATTGATATCACTGTTTTTTTACATTTTTATATTAAATACTTAGATTAATAAATAATAGATAGAAAATAAATCAATAATAAAATATGAGATATAAAGTATAGATAGAAATTAAAAAAGGTATATAAAATAAATTTATTTGATTAAAATAACTTATATTAAAATTTTAAAAGATTTTTTATTATAATTATAATATTAAAATCTTTACTAGCGAACTTATTTCATCCTATTAATAATATAATAACATCAAATAATTAATAATATTTTATTATTTTTATTTTTTTTTAATTTTCAATCAATAGAACATTTTGTTTAATACACTCAATTACACTTTATTCTATATTATTCTGTTAATAATTAAGTTATTTTGATCTTTTCAAAACTGTCAATCAAATTCATAGATAAAAATGACAAACGAATCCAATAATCATTTTGTAACTATATTAATTATCTTTATTGTTATATTAAAATTCTTATGTTAGGCCTGATTATTAATTTAAATTAATTTATTATTATATTTAAAATAAAATCAAAGTCTTATTTTGTACAAAAAAATTATTTTTATTGATAAAAAATTAAACTATAATCTATAATTTAACTAAATTTAAAAAAAATCGTAATTTACTATTTAATATATCTTATAAATAATACCATTCTCGGAAAAATCTGGTTTAAAACTTGTTTTTTCTTAGTTAATCGATGAATTATTGAATATTCTAATAAAGTTGATGTGAGAAGTGGAGCCCGAAGATTCACATAGTGGCACGATCTTTTTTTTTTTCTTTGTTTCACTCTCTCCGTATAGTAATAATTTAGTTTAAATACTTTTGTCTCTTTCACATAATTACTTGTTAGCAGCACTTTCTTTGCTTTTTGTCTTATATTATTATTTGCACCCACAAAATCTTTACAAAATCTAACCCAATTAAACTTTTGTCGTGTAATTAATTAATGAGCAACACTATCTTCTGACCTTTTTTGTCATTCCCCGTCATGATCTTCGTATTGATATCTAATAAATCGTTTGGCAAACTCAATTTTCGTTTAATTTGATACCTAAATCCTAAAATCTCAATTTTTTAATTTTTTGAATAAGTAGTTTTAATATAATAATTTTGATATATCAAAATATATTGTTTATTAAAAATTAATAAATTATTTTAAAAATATTCGTACATAAAAAAGCGTCTACAGTTTGGTAAAATAAATTGGATTGTTATAGTAATAATTTTTAGTAAGGGTATTTTTATTTTAAAAATGTTAATAAATTTTTTATAATTCAAAAATTACTTTTATTGCCATTTAAAACGAACAGACCAAACACTATTATCTTTTTAAAATAAATATTTTTAAAATTGAATAAATAATCTATTTTTAAATGCACGTCGCACAAGTTAAGGACACCACTGAATAAAGTGACAGCCATCAGATCATGTAAATTTCTCAATAATTTAACGTGTCACGTAGTTAATTAATGAGTGCACCTTATTTATCTTGAATTTAGATTTGGGTTGAATTATCAGACTGTGTGAATGCGGTACTAAAAAATGAGACTTGTATATAGTGAATAGAATAAGAAATGCAGACAAAGATGACTTCCCATCTGCCTATAATACTAAAATAAGTAAAAAAATCAAAGAGAATCAGAATATTTGAATATCTGGAGATAAATTCATATTTAGGACGCTTCCACATAATAGCAAGTGCTAACGGTGCCCAAGTCACCATTGTGTGTGTTCGCCAACCCCAACCTCAACCTCGAGCACCATTGGGCAATGAACGACCTGAGCATACTGAAGGTGAATGTTAAAAGTGATCGAGAATGGTATTATAATATTGATTAATAAAATTCACTTATTTATTTTTTATTTATCATGTGAGTTTTGTATTTTTATTATTAATTTATGTACAAATAATATTATACAAGATATACTACAAATAATTAGATATTCAGTGATGACTTAAATTTTTGTCATTAAAAATCATCATTCAATGGTAACAAAATCAAGTTGTCACTAATAATTCTTTTTTATTCGCCTCAAGTGACAACTAAAATAAGTCGCCACTAACAAAGACACAATAGGCGACATGTCGCCACCACAAAGATTTTCAATAGCCTTGGTCACCATTTAAAGGACCTTTACTGGCACCAAAAATACCTTTAGCAGTGATAATTTTATCACTGATCGTTTTATATTTAATAATTTAATTAATTTTTAGTGACAACTATAATTACTACTAAATATTCTTTAGTTATAACTTGGTTAATCGTCACTAAAAGTTTAATAACAAAAATAATATAAATTAGTCGCGATCCATTGATCATCATAAAAAATGTTAGTAGTGACTTTTAAATTTTGGATGACCACTTTAATCATCATCAAAATTTAAATTTTTTTTAGTGTTGAATTTCTCTTGGCAATGAGTAGCCATTCTATTAATTACATTATTACTTACAAGAAATTAAGAGAAAGGAACTCTTAAAAATTTTCTTTTTCAGCAATGTTTAGCCACTTGACTTGGTATCAAGAATGATGTAATTGGAGAATGGAGAGAATTTCATTTTGTTGCCTAATCCTCCTTAAAATTGGCATCGCCAAAATGGGGCCTCTACAGTAGTTTTCTTCTACAATTTGATTGTGCCCAAAGGCAAATTAAAATTTTTCAAAGAAAAAACTAATAAAACCAAATTATTAAAGAGCTACCAATTGAAGTTGCAACTTACTGCAAATTATACTAACACCACACTCTCCTCCTCACATGACAAACTCTCCCGGATATATGGATTTACAAAATTAATATTAGTATATTTTGATATTCGTGAATCAATATTATATCATATAGATCTTTTAGTTAAAATTATATTACTTTAAATATTTATTAAACAATATATAATTTTTTTAATTTACTATATTATATTTAATTTAAAATATACATTAAATTTTAATTGAAAAATATTGATTCACTGGATTTAGTTGAAGTTTTTAGGTTTATATAATGTATGCTAGTTACATGATTAGAAAATCCGTTTTAAAAATTTCTCCATATAGAAAAAAAATCATCAAAATTAAATTTTATATTACAATTTATTGAAGAAATTGCAATTTGCCTACAATATTTGGCTTTAGGAGATGGTGCCATGCCTTCGAGATGTGGCGTGGTGATGCTCAGAGTCAGAGAAACTCCGGATCATCATAAATAATTAAATATGACCCAAAAATAAAAGCTCAATTTTACATTAAATTTTAATAATTAATTAAATTGTCTTTATTGTTATGTTAATGAAATTATATATAATCTTACATTATATAAAGAGTAAATTAAAGAGATATTTTTTGCAACATATAGTTAAATATTATATAGGTTGAATATAACTTCTGAAATAAAAATATTATATATAATTTATAAAATTTCAGAAATATTAATGTAATTTATTTAAAAAAATTGTTCAAAACTTGATGAAAGAGCATGAAGGAAATAAAAAAAGAACGGTAAGCAACAAAGTGGTGACAATTTCTGGAGAGCAGGATGACATAGATGTGATGTAGCACTTGGAGTCATTATGCATCCTTTTTTTTTTTTGTGTGTAATGAACGACATATATTTATTTAAGAACGTATTTTCATAGATTCAAATATGTAAAAAAATTTATATTAATCTATCACATAGTAATAGTATAAAATTGATAATATATAATGACCTAAAAAATAATTTAATTTAATTTATTTTTTATAACTATTAATTTTAACTCCATAAATATTATTTTTTAATTTTTTACTAAACTCTTAACACTTGAGTACTTTATATATAATTTATATAATCTTGAGTTCATCAAATCAACACTCGTTTATTTATTCCACAAAGACAAATATCTCAATGAGATTAATTTCTTTGTATTGCCTATATATAAAAGTTGAGACTTGAAACTCTTAATTGTCGTTCGAAGCCAGCTCTTGTATAGATCAGTTTGTTAATTAATTAGAATAATATATACTTTATTTAAGATTTTAATTTGAATTTTGCATATAAAAATATTTTTATCTTCGTTAGAAGATCTTAATCAATTTTAGCCTCATTAATTAAGTTTAACTAACTTCTGAATACTTTTAGTTTTTTGAGCCAAAAATCTTTTCACTATGCATTGTATTTTTATTCAGAATAGAAGAAATTTGTACTTTGAATATATTTTAAAAAAATATGATTCTATATTAATTATGAATAAGCCTATAAATATGCTTAATTATATTTTTCATTTATGATTAATGATAATTTAAATTTTTTTTATGATTAAAAATTTTGACTTGTATAAAGTCACGAAAGCCTTTTATTCAAAGCACTGTTTAATTACACTTTTTTTTTTTTGGGGCCAACCTCCCAGTATACTCTATCGATTTGTGAAGTGTGAGACCCCAACATTACTCAAATTCTTTTTTTCTTTTTCAAAATTGAGCCTTTTTTTAATAAAAGAAATTATGTTAAATAAAATTTGAAAAAAAATACAAGATAATTAAAAGGCCAGTCGGGGCCCATAAACTTATTGAAAAAAAAAAACTAGATTACAAGAGATCCTATCAATTTAATTAAATAACTATATAATTTACTCCCTTTAATTCTAAAAAGTTGATAAAGTTACTTGTTAAACTTTTAATTTTATACAGAATATTTTCTTTTTTAATATTTTGTTAAAAATAGTCATTAAACATGTGCTACACGGTAGCGTTAAAATATTCTGACCTAATTCATCGGATTAACTTTAGCCATATGCTTCATTAATAATTGCTCCAACCACAATTGTTTTCTTTGTCAGATAAACTTATTTTTTTTTTTCAAATTGAAAGAAATTCTCTCTAATTGAAGATTGTATAATTTATCTATTTTAATTTAAAAAATTTAACAGAAAATATTTTTAATTGTTAATTTTTACAGAACATACCTTCAAACATATAGTTTAGTGCCCTCAATTTTGTTGATATGAATAAGTGTTTAAATAAATAAAAAAAATACTAAGGGAAGGAATATATTATAGAACATTGTAATTTTTTTTTAAAAAATGTCAATTTTAAACTTGATAGGAAGTTACACAATCCTAAAGAGAATTTACCAAAAATAAAGGAAGGCTGACGAGGAAACAATTATAGATGGTGATGTTATAATGCTAATGTGTGGCACGTACGTGTATGAGATTTTAAAATTTTATTTATAAAATATTTGAATTTAATATTGTATTAAAAAGTTGATCGGTTGTATATATTATTAAACATATATACATTTTTAATGAAGAAAGTTTAGATTTAGCATAATGAATTAGTCTCCATAACAAGATAATCTTTTGTTAAAAGGTGTGTTAATATTTAGGCTTTTACTATGTCTCAAGTGTGACACATGAACATATATATATATATATATATAAAGATATTTTCACTTGTATCTGTGTTTATGAATTAATTTTTTATTTTAAAACTTGTTGTATTATATTGTATATGATTTTAAGATTTTAAACAAAGACTTGGACGGAATTATTTTTACTTTTATATATATATATATAATTTTTTATTATAAAATTTGATAATAAAAATATAAAATCTATAGCTACAAATTTTTTTCTTTTTCTAAAAAGAAATGGCCATCATACTCTTGATCCAGCAATTAGGAGATTTCTCTTTTCAATAATGAAAGGAAAAAAGTTGGTGGATTTCTCTTGACTATGTCTCAAGTGTGACACATGAATATATATATATATATATATAAAAGATATTTTCATTTGTATCTGTGTTTATGAATTAATTTTTTATTTTAAAACTTTTTGTATTATATTGTATATGATTTTAAGATTTTAAACAAAAACTTGGACGGAATTATTTTTACTTATATATATATATATAATTTTTTATTATAAAATTTGATAATAAAAATATAAAATCTATAGCTACAATTTTTTTCTTTTTCTAAAAAGAAATGGCCATCATACTCTTGATCCAGCAATTAGGAGATTTCTCTTTTCAATAATGAAAGAAAAAAAGTTAGTGGATAACCCACTAACTCTTGACGATAGTTGACTTCATAAACTTGTTATTCTTTTTTTTTTTTAATTCTAAAATTTTAATTAATATTGGATTTATCCAATATCCTTGCCCTTACTCTGCTTCCGTCACCCTTGTGGTCTCATGGCAGTCTCACAACAAATTGTGTTTGGTTTATGAAAATATTTTTTATTTTTATTTTTTAAATTAATTTTTATTTCTATATTTTAAAAATACATTTGTTATGTAAAATTAAAATTTTGTTTATATTTATTTTTAAATGATTCTAATTTAATTTTTTATTAATTTTTAAATTTGATTATTATTAAATGATAATATTTATATGATTGAAGGATTTATATTTTTAAAAATTATAAAAATAACACTAATTATAAAGAAAAAATGTTAAAAAAATTTTAGAAATTTTCCATTTTTAACTTACTTTTAAAAATATTTTTAAGTAAACTTTTCCAAATGTATTTTCAATCATATTTTCTGTGACGCACCTTTTGTGGATGAAGAAAATTTTTTCATTGCGAGGATCACGTACAAGAATAGATGGTATAAGTTAGTGCACTCACAAAAAGTAAGGAAGCACTTCCTTACTTTACCTACATCGCCATCGTCCCTAATAATTAATATTCTAATATATGAATGTAATCTCAATTAGAGGCAAATGAAATCAAAGAGTTTCAATATTAAAAAATGGATGAGATCTAAATATAGAGATGATAATTTTATATAAAAAAAATCAAGTGATTTTTTTTATTTTTTTTAACAACGTAACTATCCCATTATGGAATGATTGTTAAAATTTTGTGTGTTTTATTTTTAATAAATTGAGGTAGGTTTATTGAGGAAAAAATGCGATTAATTACGTAGTTGAAGAACAAACATGTTTAACCATGCCATTAATTAATTGTCTTCCTCTAAATAATTATTAGCTCTTCGATATTGTCCACATAGAAATAATTTTGGGCACATACATACATGCTTCACGCGATTGACCACATTATGAAATGTTTGAATTTGTGTTGGGTCGTCAACTATATATGGAATTCTTTCAACTTAATCAACCACATTATGAAATGTTTGGAATCAGAATATTTAATGAAGTAGCAAAACATAGTCTACCATTTTAGATTTACAGACACGAGAGCTAGAAATTGAAGCATATATATAATATTATTAATATGGGTAGACGTCGATCTAGCAAGAACGACATTAATAAAGGAACTTGGTCTAAAGAAGAAGATGAAATTCTCTTCAACTATGTCACTCTTCATGGAGAAGGCAAATGGCCAGAGGTTGCTCAATGCTCAGGTTTAATTTGATAGTTTGTTTTATAATGATTTCAATTTTCTTTAATTTTATCTTGTTTGCTATAAAGTAGAGATTACATAGGTTTTAGTTAAAGTAATATTGAACTTAAGTGCTTTGAATTTAGTAGATGTAAAATTGACATTTTGGCTACTTTTTAATTCTTAAATTACGAACAATTGTCTCATTAATGAATCCTTATTATATAAATATATGCATACACCTCTTTACATTACAATATTTTTAGGTTTGAAGAGATGTGCAAAGAGTTGTAGATATCGGTATTTGAATTATTTGAGACCTGGCATTAAGAGAGGTGACATTTCTCAACATGAAGAAAATTTAATCATCAGACTCCATCGTCAATTTGGTAACAGGTACTATTTATATATATATATTTATATCATTTTAAGTGAATGGACTGTTTTTATGTATCAAAGAAGATGTTATATTGTTATTGCACTTGTAATAATAATTATTATTATTTTTTTGCTTATTTTCTATATATATATATATATATAGATATAGATATAGATATGCTCTCTGTATATATGTATATTCCAGTGGATGAACTTTTTATAAACCATGATGATTTCATTATAGTGGACGAAAAGCAATAAAGGATGTAATGGAATATGATAAGGAAAGAGAACAACAGGCTTTAATTACATCATCTGACATTACTGATCTCTCATCTAATTAATGTATTATGATTATTATTATTATTAAGATTAAATATTTATAATATTATGAATTATATTAAATTCAATACTAAGGACATCGTAAAATTTTGCAAGATGTAAGGCTCGTGAATTGCAGCATTCTATATAGAAATGCCCCCACCAGATTTATTTTTTTCTTTCTTTTGGCAATTATCAAAAATCATGAAAGCAACTCTTATATATAACTTAAAATGAAATGAATTTAAGACATTAAAACATTTACTAGCTTTACTTTCTCATAGTCGAATATCATTATGAAAGAGAAAAACATGTTGTGATAAATGAACTACTTTGAATTAATTATCATTACAATGTCCAATCAACTATTATTATAATGAATTTCATGTTATAAGAAATTAATAATGTTTTCATATCATTTTAATTTATATATACAATAATTAACCAAAAAAGGAGGATAGTAATATCACGGTTTCCATCTCTCTCTCTCACACACATATATAGGATTAAATTATAGCAACTTTTTTAGGTTCAGTATAATTCTACTTATTACCTCTTTAATTTTAAAAATTACATTCAATGTTACAAAATTTATTATGGAGTTAAGGAATGACTAAAATATAGTTGTATTGATTATGTGTGTGTGTGTGTGTGTGTGTATTCATATTTAATATGTTGGGCAGGTGGTCTCTGATAGCTAAAAGGTTACCGGGAAGATCAGATATCGAAATCAAGAACTACTGGAAAATTTATTTGTCAAAGAAATTCCATCATCAACACAAACCTCAAGAGAACAAGAGTCAAATTTTGGAGGATAATACTATTATTAGGCCATCTTATAATAACACAAATAATATCGATCTTACATTCTCAAACATTCAAAATGATGATGATGATGATGATGATGCTCTTGACGATTTTCTTCTCAATAATATGGATCAAAATGATCAAATTGGTAATATTGTAAATGATTTGAACTCTAAGATACAACAAATTAAAGAGCAGATGAACAAGGATGAGAAGGTGATTAGAAGACATGGATTGAAAGGTGCTTGGTCTAGAAAAGAAGACGAAATTCTCTCCAACTATGTGGCTCTTCATGGAGAAGGCCAATGGGAGAAGGTTTCCCAAAGTACAGGTATAGTATCGAGAGAGATATATATATAAATATATATATATATAATTTTTTAAAATATTTTATAAGATGAAATTTTTAAACAGAAGAGAGATAAAAAAAATTTAAATATATATAAATAAAAAATTCAAATAAAAAAATTTGTTTATTCTTATTTCTTTTTTGTTTAATTAACAAACCAAATATGTTATATATATATATATATTTATTTATTTATTTATTTATTTATATATTGGGAGTAAGAGAACTGATGCTATATCACTATGTACATTACATTGCATGCTTACAACTTTTGATTATATTAATTATAATTAATAGTTTTAGGTTTGAAGAGATGTGGAAGGAGTTGTAGACATCGATATCTGCATTACTTAAAACCTGGTATAAAGCGAGGTAATTTCTCTAAAGATGAAGAAGATATGATTACAAGACTTCATCATCTTCATGGCAACAGGTAACATTAATATTTATATTAAGTAAGCAATATATATATATATATATATATAATTAATTGTTGTTGACCTATATTTAAGGATGGGTAAATTTTATATCTGTTATACTCAAAGTTAATATTCCGTACATCATTTTATAAGTTGAATTTCTTACAAATAATCTACCATTGCATTAAATCATTTTGACCAAACTTGACATTAATACAAAGTTTTATTTATTTATTTAAATGGCTTTGTCACAAACTAAAAATTACTTCGACAGGTGGACTTTGATAGCTAAAAATCTACCAGGAAGAAAAGATAGTGAAATCAAGAATCATTGGCACGCTTATTTGTCTAAGAAATTTACAAGTACTCAGCCCAAAATTAATACTGAACAAGTCAACAGTACGACTGTAGATGCATCAGAAGTTGGTTTGGAAGATAGTACTGAATTAGATAATAACACAAATGCAATTACTCCTAATAATTCCTGTCCAATACAGTATGATGATGCTTTTCTTGATGATTTTCTCTTCAATATTCTTCAAAATGATCAAATTGAAGATGATTTCAACTCCAAGATTGAAGACATGAACATAGTTGACTCGTCGTCGTCGTCGTCGTCATCTTCATTATCATCTATTGATAATCTGTGTCAACTCTCAGAAGATGTTTTGGATTTTTGGACAAGTGAGTTTCCTTTCGTTGATTAATAGATGAAAGAAGAGATTTATGTGTGAGGATAACTACTCATGAGAAAAACAAAATCAAATAAATGTGATTTCAGTATTATTTTGTCAATTGGTCCACCAATTATCTGGTAGGAGATGTTGGGCCTATTTTTTAACTGGATTGGGTGGAATTTTCCGCAAACATACAAATCCCACAAAAATAGACGAGGCTAGATAAGTGTCTTCGGGACCCTATACAAAACTATGCACTCTAGATATTTTTTTTTTTTCTTTATCTCCATTGAGTGAATTACCATCTTTCTTTTTTTCATTCACGCTTTGAGTACTCTCAACCCTTGAATACATAATTAAATTCCAATTAAAATTCACAATATTTTAGAAAAAAATAGAAATAAAGTTTAAAAATAACGGTAAAAGAAATCAAAATTCAACTCGTAATTTTATTTGAAATACAAGTAATAACAAAAATTCAAATTACGAAAATTAAGATTTCAATATTTTATATATAAACGTTGCTGACAGGATGTAATTAAATAAAATTTAGAGACAATAAAATTATTCAATAATCGTGAATTTTTTTTTGTGAATATAAGAAGGATTAATTCATATTCTTGTTAATTAAAATTATTCTTTACATATCACTGTGAATTTTTTTTTATAAGATGATTTTTTTCCAAAATCTTCTATTTGATTAAAATATTAGTAATTATGCAATAATATACTTAAATTGAAATGGATAAACATTGTTAATACTTTTTAATCTAATAAATAGATTAATAAAAATCAAAATTTGTATAATGAAAATATTAAAAAGTATACAAATGTTAAATTTTATATCTATATCAAAATATCTTACATGCTAGTCTTAAAAGATAATGTTACTTACCATTTAGTCCTTGAAAAGTTATAATATCTTAATCCGAAAGTAATGATGTATCGGTAGGTATGAGTGTGATGAGACAATGATGTGAGAGAAATTAATATACACTATAAAAAAATAAAATTTTAGTAACTGAAATTTAATGGCGATAAAAAATAATCCTCACAAAGTTCAATTACTATCACGGTTATATTAGTCACAAAAATCAACAAGTTAACGACGATTTAGTGGCAATTGGCCTTGACCGCCGCTAAGTTCAAAGTCTTAAAGGCGTTTTAAAGACTTTTGTAATATTTCAAAAACTTTTAACGACTTTTGTTTCATGTCCTTTGATGTAACTTGTGTATATCAGTCGCATTAAATTTTGGTCTTTGCCGACTGAGGAATTATAGTTAACGTGTCCTTTCGCCTATTGACTCCATAGTATATTTCACTATTATTCCATTTTTTGATCTGATTTTCATTTCAACAATTTCCAAAAACAGACTATCAGTGTTATAATCCAATTACAATAACTCATAAACTAGACGAATTAAAAAATTTTATGCTTTTTTTAAATTATTTTATTCATTTTAGCATTAATTAATAGTATTTATTAAGCACAAGGAAGCTATAACATTAATTGCTTGACAGTATTTCGAAAGTATGAAGGCTAACTTATTATCTTCTTATTTTGTACCATATTTTAATTTTAGTTTTATTAATTAATATAATTATTTTCTCTAATTAAATATACAATAAGGTCATATACAAAACTCATATAGAATTACGTGTGTCAGAACATAGTTAAACTTGCAAAAAAATCTAAATGAGATCAAGAAACACTTAATCCACGTGTCATTTCAAAAAAATTTTGAACTTTTCTAATTTTAAGGTTTGAATGTTCAAATAAAATATAACAATAAATTTTTAAATTGTTTTGACTTGATAGGTGACATTTGACTAAACAAATAAATAAAATTAAAATATTATATACAAAACTAATAAAAAATAAGTTTTACCAAGTATCGATCCAAGTACTATCATCAATTTTGACAAAAAAAATTATCATAAATTTCTTATACTTGGTCAAATAATTTTAATTTTTGCAAGAATAAAAATTTATTAAAATTTTATTTGTTAGAAAAAAAATTATATTATAAAATTAATAATTGAAATATATATATATAATATTATAATTTATAAGTGAATTTTAATTATTTATAACATCTTTGGTTTAAACTGTGATCTAAAAGCCTTCTTATGTCATTACTAATTATCTTTCTACCTTATTATCACATTTCAAAAAAAAAAAAGTACCTGAAAATATTGTTTTCTTACAGAAAAAATTCAAATTCTAGCTTTGCATAAAACTGGTAGCTACGTACAAGGCCTACAAATTCTGTCTTTTTCCATTTACCATCCAAAAACACGTAAAACTCTGTAAAGTTTGCAAATCTTTTAACCATGAAAAAGGTCACATGCGTCTCCAGAACAGAACAAGACTTATGGTTAATAGCCCTTCGCTAAATATTGACCATCTTTCTTTCTGTCATGTGCCTAAATGAGTGTTGTGGCCCTAAAGGGAATACAATAATACACATCTCTTAATTTTTCTTTGTGCTTATGAGTGATCACTGCATGCATAATAAATTATGGGTTCAGACTCTGTGATTTCCATGTGCAGGAGGTACAATCAAAATAGATGATTTGGATACTTTAAAATAAAAAAGAGAAATGGAAAATTTTTAAAATTAAAAATTAAAAAAATTTTAATTTTAATTTATTTAATGTAAATTTTTATTTAAATCTCTCTTAGTATTTTTTTATTTCTCTTATTTTAAAAATTTTATCATGTTATCCTTTTTCAGAATAAGATACCATGTATAACAAAAATCATTAAAGCTTCAGAGAATCTAGCAGGACCACCTCATCATCTGAAAACTCATGATATTGTTAAAGATAGAAAGACGAGGGATTTAGATTTTTGAAATAAAAAAATAGTGAACTAGTGAAATATAACCAGAAAAAAGTTTTAAAACATAAATTAAAGATATATTTTATGTGAATAAAAAAATATTATGTTTTATCGGTTCACTACCCCTCTTTATGCAATTACAAAGATAGGCTGGAAGCATATTGGGATTGCAGGAGAGAGAGTGATGTATAGAGACGTGAAATACAATGGCACAAAGAAAGGATGAGCTTACTATTATTGTTCATTTGACCTTGTTGTTTCAGTATTGGAATTATAGATAATTATTTATAGTTTTATTATTAAATTTTTTAATAAAAATAAAATATGTAAAAAAATTTAAAAAAATTAATTATAAAAAATATAAATTATAAATTTATCAATTTAATTATAAAATTTAATAATAAAAATATAAAAATTACATTTAATTTTTTTTTCTCAGAAACCGTAGACCAATTCAAGAGCAAATAACCTTAAAGTAGTATTCGCATTGGTAATAAAGTGATATCTAAACAAAAAAATTTTAGTGATTCAAGTACTGCACGAAGAAAATATTAAGGGTCACGATCATATGTATTTTTTGGTACGAACTAATATTAATCTTTATCTCTAAAAGGTTCAAATGGATAGGTAGAAGATTAAAAAAAAAAAAAAAAAACGAAGTTTGAAGAGCCGTATTTGGGAGAAAAATTTTAAAAGATAATAAAAAATATATATTAACCTTTCTATTATTTATTTGTTAAAATTTTAAAAGAAAAAAATTAAAAAATTTTATGTTAATTTTTTTAATTTTTTTTAATTTTAATTAATTCAAATTATGATAATTTAAAATTTTTAAATAAATAAAAAATAAATTATTTTTTTTTCTCTTCTTCTTTTGTCCTTCAGTTTCTCTAATTCTCTCCTCCTCTTCGTTTTTAAACACATCTTTAAATTTATATTAGGGATGAGAATGGATAAATGAGGTGGGTTTTGATTGGGTAAATTCTTTGAAAGAAGAAATTAAATTTTTTTATTATTTTCGACTAAGAGACTAAATAAAGATAAAAGTCGTCTAGATCAAATTGAAAAAAAAAATAAAGTATAAAAGAGAAAAAAAATAATTAAAAAAAGATAAATAGATAATTTAATTTATTTTTTATCTCTTTTTCTCACTTTAAAATATTTAAATCCCACCAAATTATCTAGTGGAGTGCCATTTCATGTGGAGATAACAGAACAAAAGGAGAAGCTACGTAATTCATTTATGATCAAAGACTTGACTTAAACCAAAAAATATGAGTTATTTGAGTAAAGAGTTGTGATGACAACCAGGTTGGTATAAATTAAAGCCTAAACGACAATCATCTTAATTAGTAAACAGACAAATTGAACAGATTAGGTTACGTTGCACTCTGTATTATTCAATTGAAAATGAGAACATATTAATTAACTAATAATTGAAAGTAATTAAAAATAAAAGAAAAGAAAAGAGAAAATGGGTGTGCTTAACATTTATTTAATATTACACTGCAAATTGAACCGTTGCTTTCATAGTGATAGTGCTTTCTTCTTTATTGGACTTGGCAAAGTGAATTAATGGACTTTATTATAGTGGGACCATGATTGAAGGAAAGAGGAACACAAAAGGGGACAATTATAGATGGAGCAATTATTACTTTAGGACGAATCTAGCTAAAATTGATCTCAGATTGTATGGGAGCAATAATTGGGAGAACGAATATGATATTTTTCTTATAATGCTAACGTGTAGCACGTATTTAAAATTTTAAAATTTTATTTATAAAATAAAATAATTTAATTTAATTCATATTAGAAAGTTGGATGGCCTCTATTGTCATGACATATGTAAAAAGTATATTTTCTTTTCTTTTATTTTAAAAATATATACTCCTCTTCAAAAGTCCAAACATGCCTGCAATAATTTACAATTTCATCACCAAGACATTTTTATGTTTATTATTTTAATAATATAATATGTATTTATTTAATATAAAATAGCAAATTTTTTATAATTTAAAAAATTGCAATTTTTTATTTTATAAAAGAAATTATTATTATTTTTAAAGGTATTTTGGTCATTTTAAAAATATATTTTCAGAATATATATATATATAAAGAATATGTAATTTTTTATATATGAGAAAAAGTGTAATTTATCTTAAAAACTTTATCATTTATATTTATTATAATGGCTCAATCTTTTAGTTATTAATCTTTAAAACTATAAATTATATTACATAAAAAATAATATAAAAATAAAAATAAAAATAAAAAATAAAAAAACTAAAAATTTAAATATTTTTTTATTATTTTAAAATATAAAAATTATTTTTTATCTTATATTTGTGGACAACGGTCAACAGGGACAAGGCAGCAAACTCCTTTAGTCCCTCAAACCATTTTAGGAAAAGGAGTACACATCGTAGTGTCCGACGCTTGACCTCGCAGGATCCTCATCTCTTATCATTCAAAATTATATATACATTTTTTTTATAATTATTTTTTATTATGATGTTAGTAAAAAATAAATATAGACATAAATAACCTGGTAAGCCCCAATATTCTTTGTACACTCACTTTCTACCTTATTTAAGAATTTTAAAATTCTAATCAATATTTTATTATTTTTTTAGAATTAGAGAAATTTTTCATCAAAATTTTTCTTTTTTTTCTTTAATTTCAGAAAATGTTACTAATTTTTAAATAATATTTGAACAGTATTTAAGGGTCCCAGTGGGTTCTAGCTTCCTCGATAGGAATAGGATGAGAAAGACTTTTTCCTATTGCAAACTTTGAGGACGAAGAGCATAGAATTCGCATAATGAATATATTACAGTCCTCCTTGCTTATTGTCCTATTGCATAATTATATTTATATATATATATATATGAAAGTAATATTATTACAAGCAAATGAAACCAAAGAATTCTAAAATTAGAGATATGAAAATTTAAATATAGGGATGATAATTCTATTTTCAAAATCAGGTTTGTGGAACAAATTAGGAGTTATGTACCTAGTGATATACCTACTTGAAGAGCAAACGTTTTCAATAATATGTAATAGAACAATAAATTGTGTTAAAACTTTTAGATAATAAATTAAAACATATATTCATAACTAAAATTAAAAGAGAATTAAGGATGATAAAAATCTTCAAATTTGAGAATTCTTGTAAAAAAAAATTTTATTTGAAAACTTGAATATGAATTTTTTTTTTTTTAAGGATGCAAATAGAGGACAAAATTTTTTCAAATTAAGTTTGAGGATGGAACAACCATGCCTTGTGAGATTTACATTCTCAAAATTTTATAAAAATATTTTTTAAATTTGTGAATATATATATAAATATCTTTTTTCTAACTTTTTTATTATTTATTAATTAAAAAATTAAAAAAAAACAAATAATTTTAAAAAATAATAAAATTCTTAAAAATTATTTTTTATGGCTCGTGATTTTATTTAAAGACTTTAAAATTATAAAATTTTTTATTATCTTGGTAAAAATAAATATTATATATATATATTATAAAAAATTTATACTATTATTTTAATCAATTATTGTTAAAACTTTAAGTCTTCGTAGCAATCTCAATAATTTTTGAATTCTCGATAAATGAATATAAAAAAGATTTTCTCTCTGATATAAAAATATAGAAAGTGAGGAAGCACTCATCGTTCTACCGCGTCCTGTTGCTGTCCCTTGGAGAAATCGAATTTAGTTTGTTAAAAGGGGAGAGATTAAAAATAAGAATTCTTCTCTTCTTTTCATTTCTTTCATTTATTTTTAAAAATTTCAAACTTGGGAAAAGTTTCCTTTTCCTTAATAGTTTCATTCCATCGATTTTCATTCGTATTCTATCCGGTAAAGGTTTCATTTCATATTTCAGAAATGAATGATGTAGTCACATATTCACAAACTATATATGCCATTTATACATTTGTTCATTCTATAAATGCTTAGCTCATCATTATTGTCGATATATATATATATATATATATATATGCAATGCAAATTATGTTGGGCACGTGCATGTCTTAATTAATCTATATACCGACATGACATTGACACGTAGAATCGTTTAAATCCGTGAACTAGAGTAGTATGATTATATAATGAGAATGACTATTACAGTACATGAAAGGTTTGGCTCAGCTTAAGGAAAATGTGTGAGCTAGATTCTCTCTCTCTCTCTATCTCTCTCTCTCTCTATATATATAACATGGGTAGACTTGATCCTGCATGCAAGAACAAGATCGATCAACAAAGGTACTTAATTTAATTTGGGCCGTTCAAAGAAGAATTGAAGATTAACGAATTTCTCTTCAATTATGTCACTCTTTCATAACCTAACTAATGTTTAGATTCAGTGTACATAGTGTCTGCTACTTCAGTATTCTTCCTCTATTATCTTTTTTAATTGTTATATAATAGGATCGAGCAGATCTCTTTGCTTATCTTTGTGTGTCAATAAAGTCTGCTAATTACGTTCATGCATTCTCTCCTCTTTAATCTCACAGGCTACCCGAAGATCATGCTCTTTGTCCTTAATTTCTTCATCTTTTTGACTTATTCAATGATCATTGGAATTCTTATGCTAATGAAAATAATAAATCCGGCCGCCACAGATTGGTGTATATTTTGTCAACAAGATAATTAATTAGTGTCTTGATTAGGCTTAAACGAAGCAATTATTGATTGATCAAGTTAAAATATGTCAAAATGGGGTAGTGTGCATGGACAATTTGTTTAGCTCGTGAACCAAATGACTTGGGATTCTGATGCTAATGAAAATAATAAATCCGGCGGCTACAAATTAGAGTATAAATATTTTAAAATGTAAATTTTGATAAAGTAAAAAGAGAAAGAAAAAATTATATATATATATAAACAACTCTAATTCATATATTTGTGAATATTTAATTTGTATCTCAAAATTTACACTTGAGAATCCAGAGTCTACAAATTGCTGTATATTTTGTCAACAAGTTACTTATTATCTTAGACTTTAAAGAACAAATAAGTTATTGCTTGATCAACTCAAAATATGTCCAAACCGACAGATAGTGGCTAGGGGTCAATTTGTTTAGCTCGCGAATTAAATTAGTTTGAAAATTTAATATTAAATTAGTTTAAGATAAAGATAATACTATTTTAAAAAATAAATAAAATAGTTTTAAAAAATTATTTTTACCTTAATAAATTTAATTCTTTTTTGTTGTGAAGAAATTAACTCTCTTTTATTTGTTTAATAAATTATACAAAAGAGATTTATAAATAATATTGCCAGCCCGTTCACATTACTGGGTCAAGTATTGCCGTTGATTATAATAGCTTACGTAGCTAATAATGTTAATTTGGTGGAAGAAACTACATCAACACAATAATCAATTTTCTGAACGAAAGTGTAGCTGAGGAGTTGGATTCTCTGTACAAAAAAGGGAGGCAAAAACTTTGTCTCTAAACTTTATATAAATTTTTAATTTCACCTTTAAAATATATTTTTTATCAATTTTATTTTTAAAATTTTAAATTACAATTAATTTTATCTCATGATTCAACGTTATCTAAATTATTAATAAAAATAATTGACGTGACATCTAATATATATATTTTTGTTGACTTAATATTTTACTTATATATTTATTATTAAATATAGCATTAAAGTTTGAATAATATCAAATGTATCTATAAAATTTATTAATATTATTAAATATGTCCTCAACTCTTAAAATAATTTAAAATTTCTTGATAGCTGGTGTAACGTCTAGCATGTATATTTTTATTGACTACATACACGCTATAATTCAGAAAATTACATTAAACTATGAAACGATACCATATAAGTAGACAGAAAAACATCTTTATTTATAAGTTATTAAATTGTCATATTACTAAACAATTTTTATTGAAGTAAGTTTATTAATTTTGTTAAAATCACGCTACACTGAATTCGTCGACAATTAAGGTAATCGTTGAAGTCTGTCGTTTTAAAATTTATTATTGAAATCGTTAAATTTTATTTTATCATTTAAAACGCAAGGCAAAAGTATGAAAGATATATAAAATATTAAGTTTTTTTTTAACCATAACATAACATTATTATATAACAATTTTAATAAGTTATTCTATTTACCAATGGTTTCATATATCATAATTTTTTTATGGAAATGTAAGAATTTTACGATAGGTTGATAATTGATGAATTTTTTTATATATGTTATGGTCTCATGTTTGTAGAATCATATATATATATATATATTGTAAAATAATGTTTTATAACCTAAACTCATATATGTTATAGATAATTTTATATGAATTTGTTTATTATTAAAGTTCACCATGGAACAAAATTCTTTAGAGAACTAAATTTAATATATGCTAGTGATTGTACAAGTTGGTAGGTGAAGTGTAATATTGATAAATGAAGTTATTGAAAAATTATAAATCGTTTAAAAAAGTTAAGAATATATATAATAGTATTCATAAATTTTAAAAATATATTTAACAATAAATATATAAGTAAAATATTGAACTAATAAAAGTATATACGTCAGATACTACATCAAATATTTTTATTAATAATTTATACGACATTAAATTATAAGATAAAATTAATTATAATTTAAAATTTTAAAAATAAAATTAAAAATTAATATAAAATTTAAAAATATATCACATACTTTTGCCAAAAAAACAGAGAACCGTGTTATATAAAGATTATGTCTTTAATTTTATTTATTTATTTATTTATTTCTTTCTTTCTTTACGGTTTACTACTTCACTTTGTCTTCCCTGAAGAATATTCAAATTCCATTTTGGTGGGCTTTACTGTGATAAGCTAGAAACCTGAACTGAACCAATTGGCAAGTACCAATCGTATTAATTGTGGACAGAGTAGATGCACTTGAAGGCTTATAATTAAGGTTATGGAATTTGTCTGAGAGAGGATGGCTGAGTAGCATAATGAGATGAGACATATTCCTAATTCCTCTCGACGGGTTTCAAATGCGTAGACCAAATTTGTTTTAAATAAAGTCTACAATTCTGTGCAGACAAACTCATCAGACTTGAATTTTCTATTGAGTGCGACACAATTCTAAATGGGGATTTCCAGCAAACCCTTCTCAGTTGGTGATTCATAAATGGAGCTTGGGTTGTGTAAATTTTACTATATCTTAAAAACAATATAAAAATTAACTAAAAATAAATAAAAATTAATATTTTTAACTTTAAAAAAATTTAAAATATATTTTTTATATCTTTAATATCAAATTTTTTAATAAAAAAGTGATATATGTATAAATTATATAACTTATTTTTTTATGATTAATTTTTTTTAAAAAATTTTAAATATTTTATTTTGTTTAAAAATTTAATAAAAAATATATAAGAAACTGTATGTAAATTTAGTACTTTAACTTATACTTTTTAAATAAAATTTAATTATTTTTAGATAATTTGATTAAATTATGATAAAGTTTTAAAAGTATAATTCCTTTTAGTATAAACTACATATTTTATAATAAAATAGTTTAGCTATGTTTAAAATTTACTTTCTATCTCGTCCAAATTAAATATAGCATTAGTAAATGTATCGGTACCACTTATCTGCTGTTTTTTCCTTCTTGTTATTAATTGTCATTCAGAGAACATTATAAACCATATATATGGTTTTGCAGTTTTTCAAAGTTTTTATTTTTCTCTTGTTTTATTCATTCAAAATTGAATGGCTTTAACTGAGAGATTGTAGTTTTCTACGGTCGATTTCTGTGGTTGTCGCCTCGTGGTTGATCTGGTAACTGGTAAGCATTAATGGGCGATATTAATTTAGTTTGACCTTTTTATTTATTCATTCAATTTTATATTAATAATTATAATTAATGTATAATATATAAAAAATATTAAATAATTTAATTTTTAATTAATTAATTTTGGATATCATCTAAGTATATTAAATAATTAAATCAATTAAATTAGACTTATCACATTTTTATCAAATTAATCTAATTAATCAATCAATTTTTATTGATTTAGATTAGATCAATTTAAATCTATTTGATTGAACTGAGATAAAATTAAATGTTTCACTATTTATCTCTCTCAAGAGAACAAGTTTTTATAAAAAAAATGAAAAATAAATTTTTAAAGGAAAATATATGAATATCTATAAAATTTACTCTTTAAATTTGGGTAGTAAAAAAATGTTTATGCACAGAATTATTTTAAATTTTAGATATTTTACTGAGAACACCTCTAAGTTTTAAAAATTAACAAGAAATCTCTCTAAATTTTTAAAATCGTATAAATAATACCCTTTTATTAAATTTTTCATTGAAAAACTAACGGTCAAATGTCTCGCCAAATTCGTTGACTCTATGTAAACAAAAATGCTGAGTTGGATAGGGTATTTTCATCTTTTCTATTTTTTTTCTCTTATTTCTCTTCATTCTTTCTTCCTCAATTTTTTGATGTACACGGATGAACAACGACTAGGGCAATGCAGACAGGACAGCGAGGGTGAGGCGAGGCGGGCGACCACAACAAACAAGAGATGATTAGGCCAAAAAACAGAGGGCGAGGGCAAGAAGAATATGAACACATGGACGACAAGGGCGAGGGCAAGACAATCTAACGACGAGACGAGATGAATGCAACAGCAAAGCTAAAAAACAAAGGGAGAGGGTGAGATGAATGCCAATGCACGGACACACGGATCTGTCCATTTCATTCGTCTTGTCGTCTTCCCGTTTAGTCTTAGCCGTTGACCTTTTACCTCTATCGCGAGTCGTGCAAGGCATAGCAATTGGTGCCTTTTGTCCATCGAAGCCCTTGCCACTATTCATTTGTTCGTCATTAAAAAATTGAGAAAGAAAGAAAGAAGATGAATAAGAGAAAAAAAAAATAAGAAAAGATGAAAATAATCCTATCCAACTCAACATTTTTGTTTATTTTGAGTCAACAAATTTGACGTGACATTTAACTATTAATTTTTGAATAAAAAATTTAACGAAATGATGTTATTTACACAATTTTAAAAATTTAAAGAAATTTTTTGTTGACTTTTAAAATTTAAGGGTATTTTTTGTAGGAGGTCTAAAGTTTAAAAAAAATTTATGTATTTTAACCTTGAAAAGATGATATAAGTATAAGAATTGTTTTAAAGAATGTTAGGGTCTAAGTTTAGAAAGAATACTACTCAATTTAGACTATATTTAAAATTTTTGAATAAAATTATTAAAAATTTTTATCAATTATATATTTAAAATTTATATAATATAATTGATGTAACTTAAATAATTTTTTAATAAATTAATATAAAGATAAGTGATAATTTAAAAAAGTTAATAATTTTATTTTTTTTTAATTTAAGGATTTAAAAACTAAAAAAGTTGGAAGATAAAAATTAATTTGACTCTCCACTCATCCGAACCTAAAAATAAAAACTATAAGGCCTGTTGAATGTAAATTATTTTTTATTTTTAAAAATAAAAATATATTTGAATAATTAATTTTTATGAAAAACAAAAAATATAATATAAGTTTTAATTTTTTAGAACAAAAAATACAAAAGAATTAAAAGATATTTAAAACTTTAATTTTTTAAAATAAAAAAACATAAAAATATTAACAATATATATAAATAAATAAAAATAATATTAATATAAAATTTTTTAAGTTAATTTTATAAAATAAATTTAAAAAATAAAAATAACGTTGAAACATATTCATAATATCTTAGACTATGTTACGAAAAGATCAAACTGTGCAGAGGCTAACCTCTTCGTAAATTATTTGATGCATTTGTTGTTGTATGTACGATTTCAACCATAAGTGGGTTATATTAAGGAGAGATCGAACTCTCTAAAAGTCAACTTTCCTTTTTTTTCCCTCATTTAAAATTTGTTTATTTAAAAAAGAAAAAAAAATAAGGGAGCTCCACCAAAGTATTAGCCTCTCTCAATTCTTAATTATATCCATTATGATTTGTTGTGGTCAGTTTTTCCCTTCAGTCCACAAGGCATTAATTGGAGTGGTACATACTGTGGGGACCGTACAAACGACGACGAATGCAATACAAGCGCACTATGAAAGCAAATAATTATTGTAGTTTTCAAAGTGATAGATATTCTATCACTATTCACATTTTTGGTCCAAATTTGTGTGCTCTGCGAGATGGGTACCCCTTAGTGGAATATTCAAATACTTTTACTGACCAATTCAAAGCATTAATCTTTAGAGATTATTGTTTCACTGGTTAAGTTTATTTTTTATTTCCTTTTACAAATTGTTTCTTCCCCAATTCTTCCATCTCTTTTCTTTTTGAAAAAAATCTCATCATTTTAAAGAATTGGTTTTAGCATGGAGTTTCACTGAATTTCGAATTAATTATTGTCACATGGAATTCCTTTTGTAATATTTTTTTTGTTAAAAAATGATATAAAACTGAGGCACCTTAACTATCAAGTAAGACAGTAATATGTTGACTAGACTAGTAAGGACGCAACTTTCGTATGAAAAGATATCTGTATCTTTGTTTCTAACAACCTTCATTCTAGTCATCCAGACATGTAAAGTGTATGTGTACTAGAAATGAGGCATTTCACATGGGTGTGAGGCTCACAAATAATAAACAAAGTTATGAAATTATAAAATTTGCACAATACTTTTGAGAATTTACAGTTGCAATTTCTTATACAAAAAAAATAAATAAATTCATATCTAACATAATACTAAACTTATTTATAACATAGAATTTTTTGGTGCTTATTTAAACAAACAAAAAAAAGATATTTTAATAGTCCGTTAAGTCTATATGTCTTATGATGCAAAGAGCAGAGTTAAATATTCTTATTTTTATTGACAAATTGTTCTAACAAATTAATTTATTTCATGTAATTTTTTTATTGGGAAACTTAGGGTTTGACTAATACATTTTAAAAATACGGAGTGAGACGGAATCAATTAGAATTTGAATTTGAATATAAAAAAACACATAGTATCCAATTTCTACACTCAAACTAACATTGAAATTAATTTCCCCTAAATCCACCACATGAATGTTTTGGCTTTAATTAATTAATTAATTAAAATCTATACTATATTTTATAATTTTTGGCTTTTTGTCTCTTTAATTTATCAAATTATATGACATATGACATGAATTAAAAAATTGAGAATTACAAGTGAAAAAGTTAAGTAATTTTTTATATTTAAAAATTTTAAAAACTATTATATATACTTTAATGTATGTGTCAAAGTCACTAGTATAAATAATAAAATGACAATAAATATTTTAAAATAAATTATAAAAGATTTATTTTATTTATGTTCAACTTAAAATACTTAATTTTTTTACAATTAATTTGACAAAACACCTAAATCTTTTAAAATAAGTATTTTTTTAAAATAATATTTTTCTTATGGTAAAGCTTGACCAAACATGGGTATGAACAATAAGAGAAGGGAGAGAAAGGAGTTAAAAGACAAAAAAAAGTAGGGTAAATTTGTAATTGAACGTGTATATTAATGTACAAGAAGACAATATAGATATAATATAAAATATGAATTTCACCAAACTTGATGTTACCTCCCAGCAAGTTGCTTGTCACCATGCCCCAAGGCCCAAGGTTGGATCACACATATGATTCAGATATCATTAAAAATTAGAAGTTACAAAAAACATTTAACATTTCAATATGAATACCCTTAAATTCGTCTTTAGTCCAAGTCTGCTTCCTATGCTTTCACGTGCCAATCTTTTCACCATCATGTCAAATTTATATCTCTTTCATATAATTTTTAAAATTTAAAATTTTATTTTTTTACCAAAACATCCTTGTATCTATTTTTATATAGTTAAATATACATTTAAGTAATATAAAAATCTTATTTTTTAAAATTTAAGATATATTATTTTTTACTCAAAATAAATTATAGTAAAATAATAATTTTTAAAATATATTTGTAATAAATTATAAAGTTTTAAAGTTTTTAAAAATAAAAATAAAAAAGTATGATTTACTTTAATATATCATTATAGAAAAGACTTTGACTATTTACTACTGGTGTTTTTATAATAAAAATGGTTTATGATTTTCTTTTCTTTCGAGATGTTGATGCCAAAAACCATAAATTTTTTATATAATAATATAAAAATATTTTGTACTTTTTTAAAAATTCATTGTGAAAAATAACTTTTCGTACCATCAGTTTAATTTTGTTTGGGGGCACAAGCCTTTTCCCCAGCACTTGATCCTGCGACGTTTGTTCTTTAGCTGGCAAAAGCTTTCACTGCACCATTTTCTGCTGCAACGTCTGATTTTTCCAGCTGGCAAACCTTTTTTCTAGGTCTGTATCATTGAGCTTTATTTCCAAGTACTCTAGTTTCTTCCCAATAATGAGAAGCAGCGTAATTTAAGTGACAAACGTGATTCACATTATTTTATTCATTTTTTAAAATATCATTATATTTTTCAATATAAAATAGCATTTTTAATTACACATTTACCTTATTTAAACCAATTTTTGTGTATATCAAATACTAATAATTTCAAAATAAATCTTAATTACGACCCGTTGGTCAGTCATAATTTGTTTTATTTGATGTGGTCCAGAGAATTTTTGGTCTTTTGAATACATAATTTTTAATCTTTTTTTTTTTGAATTTAGACTATAGCATTTGGAAAAAGATAATATTACGTCGGTCTTTTAGCATCACATTCAATGAATGAATTGAGAGCTGCCTCTTTCTTACATTTCATATATCACAGGAGGTTATTCTTTTGGATGTTCTCAACTTTCATTTTAAATCTGGCCCAGCGAATATTTTTTGTCAATAATGATTATAACGAAAAGTTGTTAAGACTTTTGAGAGGAATTAAATTGTTTAATTTTTTAAAAATTAATTTATGTAATAAATATTTTTTATATATATGATGAACGATTCATTTAAAGACATTCATCAAATACTTTTAGTAATATTTGATGAAAGAATTAAAGTATATAATATTTTAAATTTTAAAAAATTAATTTATATTATTAATATCTTTTATGGATTAAAATATTAATAAGTATATATTTTAATGATTAAATTATTAATATAATATAATTTTATTTTTATTAACTAGTAATTTTTTCTTGAATACTCTGTATATATCTTTAATAACACAGTCATATATAAGTACAAAATTATTATTGCCAAAATGTAACAAAGCGTGTAAACTTATATCACTTGGTAAGAGAACAAAAGTGAAACAAAATAAAGATATAAGAAAGAAAATTTAAATATTACACAAAATTAAAGAATAACAAGTTAATTTTAACCTAATATTAAATAATTAATATTTCATAAATATTAAAAATAAACTACTAGTTTATTTAGTAAATTAGCAATGAGAATCAACTTGCCTAATATTACTAAATCCTTTCCTCATTCTGGCTCGACTCTCTTACCTAAATATCTTTTCTGACAGAGACGCCAAAAGAAAATCCATTCTTGCTGTCGTAAGCGGCAGCGGAGTGCTTGGGTTTCCTTTCTTGCACTCGTAAATAAATTAATGAAAAAAGTTTATTATATAGAGATCAGACGAGAAAATATATAATTTTTTTAAAAAAACTAGTATCATAGTGTATTAGTTAGAAACACTTCAAAAAAAAATTATAATTTATGTGTAAATAATTTTTTATATTATAAAAATTAATTTAAAATTTTTTAAAATTTCAAAATTTGTGTAAAAATTATTTTTGTTAATTTTTTATTAAAAACTTTAAATAAACAGTGACACATTAATAAACTAAAATAATATTAAAATAATTTTTTACACTCTAGGCCGCGTGGATAACGTTTTTTTTTTAATTTTAAATTTTGTATAAAAAATTATTTAATGTTTTTACTTTTTATTAAAATTTTAGATAAAAAATTATTAAAGTTTTTCTTGACATAAATTATAAAATTTATAAATATTTTAGGTAAAAAATTATGTGAATGATTACCTTTGGAAGCATGAGGCCAAATTAAGTGAGGGAGCAATAATTGACATATCGAAGCGTAGCTCAAGATCATAATGCTAACGTAAATCACGTGATTAACATCTAAATATTTTATTTAAAAATATTTCATACTTAAATGAAACTTTAAACACAATTACGCTCACAGGGGAATCGTGAGTCGTGTCTATGTTCAGACTTTTCCTTACAGCGAGCGACTCTGATTGACGTACGTGTCCTCTCAACAATACAAATCATACTCCTCGTTCCCATAAATATTCGGATTTGAGGGATTAAATTTATGATAATGACTTATAGATAATTAAATTAAAAATTATTACATTTGTTAAAAGTCAAATTAAAATTTTTATTTATTTTAAAATAATAATAATATTTAATTATTTTGATTATATTAAATTTTTGTGTTTAATTATAATATAAATTGAATTATATTTATTATTAAATTAAAAATAGTATCAGAGTTTTTTTATATAAAAAAATATTTTTATTAAAAAATATAATTTTTTAAATTAAAAAAGTAATAGATATAATTTATCTAAATATCATTGAGAAATAAGTGTAAGTTATTTTTTTAAAATTTTATTGTTTTTATTAGTTAAAAAATTACAAATAAAAACTCCTATTCTTTGAATTTTTTTCTATTTTAATATTTTTGAATAATTTTAAAACTTTAATTATTTTTATAAAAAACTATTTTTAATCAAGATCATTTTCCACTTACGAAAACTTATTCATTTTTATTATTGTTTTTTACTAATATGTGATGGTCTGAACAAATCCTTGTGTTCCCACAGAAAATGAAATAAAAGATTTTTGTCCAATATGCAGGACTGGGTGTGACGATATAGCGTAGGGTGCATAGGTGGTGCAGCGATAGGGATCAGAGAGCACGAAACCACTATTTTAGTATTTTCTCTCGCTTCCATTCACACAGATGGCTCTTTGGGATTGTTCAAAAAATTTGTTTATTTTTAAATAATCGTTTTGTAAAAATATTTTTGATATATTTAAATTTTATGTTAATTTTTAATTTTATTTTTAAATTTTTATAATAAATTTTATTTTAAAAAATTTAAATTTATTTTATTTTATAATTTAATATTATCTAAATTATAAATAAAAAATAATAACATAATATTTAATATTATATTTTTAAAATTAAAATTAATTAATATTTTATGTTTTTTTTGATATTAACATCATATCAAATATTATATCAATATTTTTATTTATTAATTTAAATAATATTAAATCGTAAAATAAAATTAATAATAATTTAAAAATTTGTTGTCAAAATTAATCATAAAAAAATTTTAAGAAATAAAATTAAAAATTAATATAAAATTTAGAAATATAAAAATGGATTTTGTCTTTAATTAAATTAAATTTAACAAAAAAAGTGATTTAAGAAATAAATAATTTTTGTATAAAAAATTGAGTTAAAATTTTTTTTATTAGTAAAATAAATAAATAAATAATTGTAAATATTTTATTAATATTAATTTAAATAATTAAATAAAAGAACAAATATTAAATTAATTTATTATTTAAGTAAATTTGTTTATTAATTAAATAAATAACTTAGTTTATTAACTAAATAAATTATTTTATTAGTGAAATAAATTGTTAATAAAACAAATTATTCATTCAAATAATAAAATATTATTATTTATATTTATTATTTTTATTAATTAAATATTTAGTAATATTATTTAAATAGATACATCGTTATAATTTTTATTAATATTATTTATTTTTATTAATTAAATAAAATATAAAAATTATAATCACAATATAATCACTTAAAAAAATATATGAGTAAATAAATAGGTAATTACAAAATTCTAGCAAGAGTAATTTTGTTCTAAAACATTTAATTTAAAGTTTTGATTTTTAGGTAGAGCAAAGGTTTAAATTTTTAGCTTTTGCTCTTAATTAAACAAATTTATGTCTCTTACCACTCAAAAGTATTTTACAATTTTTTCAAACATCTCATTTTAAAATAAATTTTTTTTAAAAAGCACTTTTCACACTTCTTAAAGAACTCTCTACAAATGTTTTCGTTTTCTGTGGATCCTTGTTTCGTTCTGTGCTTTCTAATTTACATTATTCGCAAAAAAAAAAAAAAAAAAGAAGCACATTTGACACTTCAAAATTAGACAAAGGATGAGAATTTGATATGAAAACTTAATAATGGGTATGATAATTCCGTAGTCATAACTAGGTTGCCTAGAAGATATTGGATAAGCAACGTACTTGGAAAGCAAATGTTTTTAATAATACAATAGAATTGCATTGAAAATATGAATTTGAAATAAATAAATTACACTTCCCTTATTTTTATTTTAAAAATTTAAATTTTCTTAACAAAATGTGAAAGACATACATTTTTATTTATTTTAATTAATTTATTTTTATTTTAATGATTTACATAATTATATATATATGATTAATTTAAAAAATTATTTTTGAAAATTTAAAAATTAGCTTCATTATTTATAACCAAAAGCAAATAATAATATTCAAAATACATTTTTCAAAAAATAAATATCATTAATAAAGATGTTTTGATCAAAATTAATGAAATTGTAAATTTTATAATCTTTAACAAGTGCAAATTGTAAGAAAAAACTGTAATTTATTCATATTATATAACTGGTTGTGAAATTTACAAAAAAAATTAATATTTTACTAATCGATACCTTTAAAGTATTGATTAAATTTTTTTTGTTAACAGAATATTTAATGACTTAAAGTTTATAAAAAATTAATAAAAATAATAATTTTTTATATTTAAGAATTTCATCATCTAATAAAAAAATTTTAACCAAGGGCGTTGTTAGAAAACCCAATAAATTAAAATGTCCATTCTCAATTAACATCAAGTGTTTAATTTCGTAATTACGTGATGGAAAAGTTCAACTTCCAATTGCAGTTTAGTTGGACTAAATTATCCTTATTATTTTTGTAATTTAAAAATTACTTTTATTGGAAAGAAGTATTCTTTTTCTTCGTCATTTCATTTCATCCATTTTTGTCCGTTCAGATATACTATTATAATGTAAGAACCTTCAACTCTCTGCAATTTGATTGATCTGTTTAATATTTTAAAGTATATATGTATACCCATATTTGATAATAATAGTCAACTTTTGGGAACTCAATCATTTCATATTTCAAAATGATTGATGCCTGAATATTCACTAGGGAGATGTATATTATAATAGTCAAATTGTATAATATAAAAAAATATGACAAAGTTGAAACGTTATAAAGAAACAAATTAAGAATAAATTATTATTTTGATACTTAAAATATAAAAACTTTTAATTTCATCATCTAAAAAATGTTTTTAAAACAATTTAAACATTAGTTATATAAAACCCTCATTTGATACTCTAATTATTGTTTTTGGTTGTTGTATAATTGTTTGGACAAATTGACAGTCAATTTAACTTTTTATAATGTGATTTAGACATTATACGTGTGAGTTAAATTGTGAGAGTTAAATTTTTATATATACGTATTAAAAATATATAAATTTAAACTTATTTTTATATATTTTATTTGAATTAGACTTGAGATTGGTTAATAAAAAATGTTTAATTCAATTAAAATTTATAATTTTCAAAAAATAAAATTAATTATGTATATAATTTTTTATTTAACATAAGTTATAGTAAAATATAGTATAAGATTCGTAAGTTATAAATGTAAATTATAAGAATTAATAAATTAAAAACACATTAATTTTAATTTTCTATCATAAAATTATACATAATTAATAATAAAGTATTAAATAGAATTATTTTTATATATAAATATATTTATATGAAGTGAAATAAAACAATTAATATAATATTTTTTTCTTGTTATAAAAAGATATTAAGTCTAAATGGATTTTTTTGTTTTATATATTTTATATTCTATTATATATATATTTGTCAAATATTTATTTAAAAAATAATTTAGGACTTTGGTTCAAGTTTGAAAAAAGGCCAAACTTAACTTAAATTTAGCTAGACTTTTGAAAAATGAATTTTTTTATTCAAACAGTTATTTTAGACCTATATCTTCATCAAATTGAGCTTTATTTAAGCAAGTGGTTTTTAAGCCCATCATCATGTTTATTGGACATATGTGTAACAAACGTAAAGACAAGTTTTTTAAAAAATATCGCTGAAATTGAAAATTTTAATATTTTATAAAATAAATTGAAACAAATAATATTTTTAAAAAATCAAAAGAATAATTATTTTATTTAAAATTGAATTTTTAAAAATATTAATCTACATGCCAAGACACCAAAACTTACATTCTTTTTATTTGTCCTTGTGTAAATTATGTTGGCGGGTGCATGTTTCACATGTATCTTAATCCCTGGAGTCTCAGAGGCCCCTCGAATCATTTGAATTGCTCAACTAAAATTAACCTTTGTGTCGGGTTATGATTGTATGATACGGGGTCATGATTTTTTTTTTTTTTTTAATTTATAAAGTTGCTTACTTTAGGAGAATATTTTATGAATATATATGAGCTAGGTTCTCCATTTTTCTATTGTGATGAATTTTTAATTGCCTAAATAGCATTTAGTTGGGCTATATATATAGCACTCGCGCTTTGTGAGAGAGAAGAAGTCAAGTGACCAAAACGTACTTGACACCTTCAAAACTTTTGATTTGCAGAGAGAGCGAGAGAGACGAGAGAGAGAGAGAGGTAGCATAGCAGGTAGGCGTATATTCCATTGAAGCTTATAACATGGGTAGACGACGATCCTGCAAGAACGAAATCAACAAAGGAACTTGGTCGAAAGAAGAAGATGAAACACTGTTCAACTATGTCACTCTTCACGGAGAAGGCAAATGGCGAGAGGTTTCTCAATACTCAGGTAACTTACCTTCATATATTACTTTTGCTTTTCTGCTTCATTAATCTTGCTTTTTTATAATACAAGTAACTTCTACCTCTCAACTCTCGAATGCAAAACTCAGATTTCAATGTATTCTTGCGCCTCGTCCTCCTCTTGCTTTCCTTTTCCCGGCAATGTGCCCAATGTGGGAGTACCAGCAATGTGTGCCCAGAAATTTTTAGATACATATATTGGTATTGTTCTATTTGTATATTAAGTAATAATATTTAATATCATGTTTTTTATTTTTTATTTTATATTGAAGAGTAAAAAAAAAATTACTTAAAAGATATAAATAAAGTAGCATAATATATATATTTAATATAAATTTTTTTGATATTAAAAATAATTATTTTTATTAACATTTTGTAAATTACATGATTTATGTATGCCGTTCTCTGAACTTGCAAGTGCCCGAGCCCCTAACTTTCGGTCGTCATCATCTCTGACCTAAAACCTTATTTTAATAACAATATAGAAAAGTTTCGTTACTTAATATTTTTGAGACAGTAATTAAAATTTGATTTGATTGATAAATAAAATTATTATTTTTATTAATTTGAAGTTGTTGAATATTTTATCCTTCCATGACAAAATCTAACCAATAGACGCTTGTTCCCAGAATCCTATAGAAGAAGAATAGTCTCTAGTGTCTACTCTACTCTAGCTCGTTAAGTCTTAGTCAAGAGGATAAAAAAGACAAAACTCACGTGCACTGCTTTCCATGTCGGCTATTAAAATTTTAAATAAAGATTTTGGTTTTTTTGTAAGGAGCAGTGAAACGGGGGAACTCAGCCTTTTTATCTTGATTCCTGTTCAGGGATATGGGTTCATCACTTTACTTTCTCTTTTCTTTTTTCATTTCAAAATTTTTTTCATATATAAAGGAGGGAGATCCATCCCGAAGTTTGTCTTGCCATATGATTACCCTTTTCATAAATTATGGTGTTTTAAAAAGATTCTTCTCAAATCTATTGTAGTGTAAATTAATTTTTTTATTTTTAAGTTTTTGACATAAATTTTATAATATTTATAATTATAATAAAAATAAATTTATAATTCTATTAGAGATAATTTGAATTACAGTTGGTCTTTAACGAAGAGTAATTTACTTTATTTTAATCAAAGAAATTAATAACAATATTTGAACTTATATAACTTTACATCAAAGTTTGGTGCAGTCTACATATTGTATTAGTGCCGTGTGTACTGGTAGAATATTCGATGGGTAAGTTTTGTTTCCTTTTATTTTTGTTCATTGACCATTCTTAATTAATTCTTATATTTTATCAATTAATTCATTGACCAATATTCTTAATTCATAGCTTTCGTAAATTTTCATTTATTGTTCTTCATTCACCTATATTCTTAAATCTTAGCTTACAAGCATCTTTTGCTGCATTATAATATTTATAGGATTAAAGAGATGTGCAAAGAGCTGTAGATATCGATATTTGAATTACTTGAAACCTGGCTTAAGGAGAGGGGATATTTCTGAATATGAACAAGATTTGATCATAAAGCTCCATCATCAACTTGGTAACAGGTATTATATTTATTATATATTTAATATTTTCTGTGATATGACTAAAATTTAATACAATTTTTTATATTTTTTAATCAAAATAAAATATATAAAAATGAATTAATTTACGCCATCATAAAAAGAAAATGAATACTTTGAAGTATATTTTTTATAAATATTGAAGTATGATATTTTGTATATTAATGTGTAAAATAAATATTTTATATTATATATTAATTCAAATGTAAATGAATAAAAGAAGTTTTGTTAGGCATTGATTTTGTTGCAATCCAATTGGAGAAAAGCAATAAAAGAAGTAGTCAATTATGGCTAAGAGGAAGAAAGTTAAACTTTTAGTAAGTGAACTTAGTTCGTCTTTTCTTTTCACACGTCGAATCATCATTACTCTCTCGTCATATTAAAATTTCAAATAAAGGACGATGCCTCTTTTTTATTTTTTTATTTTAATTAAAGAATGGCTGCTTTTTGTAATTTAAAATAAGACTAAACTTATATTTTTATTATAAAATTAAAATAAAGAATATTAATTTTTTTTAAATTAAATCATAAAAATGTGTTATGTAAATTATTTTTTATTAAAAAATAGTACTTAAATTTGTTTCTTTAGAATGTTGATATGATATTTTAATTTATAATTAAATGTATTTGATTGTTTTTTAAAATTTGAAATATCAGCTTATTTTAGTATTTTTATTTAATAATTCTTATAATTTGATATTTAAAAATTTTATTTTTATATATTAATATATTTTTTATTTGATGAACTAAGTTCTTCACTCAGTACTTAGGAGTTACTTAGACCAATCAATAATACAATAAGTGGAAGTCTTCACCGACTGAAGTTCACACATGACGCACCCTTGTGTGGCACGTTCGCTTGTGTATTTACCAATTTGCCCTCATCGGGGTTGGCCACAGTACCCTCGTGGACCCCACCATAAATCTGCCTTCAGACCTCTTTTTGTCTTTTCATTCTGACAATTGGAATTATGACTGCCACTACTTTTTTTAGGGTAATTATTATAAATTATTTTTAAATTAAAATGATACGAAGACACTGTGAATTTTTTCTAATAATTCATGAATTAGTTAGGCAGTGAAATCATAATTGATGAGAGAGAAGATGATAGAAGAAAAGTGAAATTAGTTTTGTTCTGTTTTCTTTACCACAACTCTTTTTATAATCAGAGTCGAATATAATAATGAAGTTAAAAAAGACTACATTAATTAAATCATTTCTTTAATCTTTCATATATTATATCATACTTTAAATTAAAATGCATTTGTGAGAAAAAGCTCTTACTCCACTTGGAGTCCTTTCTGCCTTTTACGAATGAGTGGTTCAATCACTCGTCAATTAAAATATTATGGTGTGATTAGATTACTTAAATATCTTACATTAGTGTGTGTTTTATGTAAATGCTTTTGTAATAAAGTAATTAATGCATTGAACAGGTGGTCTTTGATAGCTAAGAAGTTACCTGGAAGAACAGATATTGAAATCAAGAACTACTGGAAAATCTATTTGTCTAAAAAATTAGACCATCAACGCAAGCCTGCAAAGAAAAATAAAATCTTGGAGGACATTCAGACAGGGGATAGTTATATTGGTGCTGGTGGTGGTGATGATGATGATGATGATGATGATGATGATAATGTCGATGATTATGCTGATCTTGATGATTTTCTGCTCAATAATATTGATCAAAATCTTCAAATCTTGAACTATAAGATACAAGAAGTTGAAGTGAAGAAGAAAAATGACGAGGAAGTGGGTAGACATGAATTAAAAGGTGCTTGGTCAAGAAAAGAAGATGAAATTCTCTTGAATTATGTAGCTCTTAACGGAGAAGGCCAATGGAAGAAGGTCCCTCAACGAACAGGTATGTATATATGCTATTATAATTTTTTCAATAAAATTATAATATACGAATGCAAGTAATTTTAGTTATATATATTAATTATAATTAACTAATATCTTTAGGTTTGAAGAGATGTGGAAAGAGTTGTAGACATCGGTATTTGCATTATTTGAAACCTGGCATTAAGCGTGGTAACATCTCTAAGGAAGAAGAAGATATGATTATAAGACTCCATAGTCTTTATGGCAACAGGTACGATTATATGAAGAGTGATCAATTAACCAATGTAATTTCATTCCATTGATTATAGTTTTGACTTTACAGTTTAATTTATTTAATCTAATTATTGTTAGTAATTTTCCATTGAATTCTATTGATGTGACCAACATGTACTACTACCATTTTGACACTTTCAACTTCTGTTAAACATCATTTAATTGATTTGAATGATAAATATTCAAAATGCCGAAGTAGGTAATGCCAACAAATCTTGATAAAAGATTATTGAAAGCTTAATAGTAGGAACTAGACTAAAAATTTTAAAATTATTGTTTTTGCATTTAAATGTCTTAGTCTGAAATTAAAAAATGTTTGATCAACAGGTGGACTTTAATAGCCAAAAAGCTACCAGGAAGAACAGATAGCGAAATAAAGAATCACTGGCATGCTTATTTGTCTAAGAACTCACAAGCACAGATCCAATCTTCTCCTTCACATAAAAATTATCAACACAGATCTGAGGAGAGAAATACAGAACAAATCATTAGTGTACATACACCACAAGTTGCTTTGCCTACAAGTGCGAATGCTACTAAACATTTGGAGGATAATATAATGGAGTTGTCTGAATCTACTAATCACAACACAAATACAATCAGTAGCCACACATCCTTTGAAATAGAGTATGATGATGCTTTTCTTGATGATTTTCTTCTCAATATTTTCCAAAATGATCAAAATGGAGATGACTGTTTGAACTCCCAAATACCAAAACATGAAGATCACAACATGGTTGCCTCATCATCTTCTTCATCTATTGATAATCTGTGTGAACTACCAGAAGACATCTTGGATTTTTGGACCACAAGTCAGTTTCCTTTCTTCGACTGATACATGAATGGAGGGAGATGTGTAGCTGTAAAAGCGACCAACACAAAATGGAAAATAAGGTCACAATCATGGTATTGAACATTTGTAAATTGAAATGATCGTTAGAATCAGACAAAGTAGGATTTCTGTATTTTATCTATTGGCTAGTTATAAAATAACTATTCCTGCCACTTGCTGCAGCTGCATCTGCATACATCTTTTAGCTTTTTTTTCCATCAATTTAAGTGATCAATTTGCATGCATCCATGACTATATATCGATAAATTAACAAAATTTTTGTTGAGTTTTTGTTGCTTGTATATTTTATATAGTAACTGGTCATGGGGTGTTTTCAAGAAAAAAAAATGTAAAATGTTTTTTATAGTCTAACCGATTATCCGGTGTTATGTACAATCATAAGTAGGAGTTATTTGACTATTTGAGTATTGAGCCTCTTATTCAAATTGGAAACAGCCTAATTTTGCCGTATGATACAAACCAAAGCCCCAAAAAAAAAAAATCAATCACACTAATTGAGTGATTATTTTTATGCAAAATAAGAACTTAAAAATAAAAATATTCGACCTTTCAGAAGGATTAGTGGCCAAAATATAATGATAATGAAAGAGTATTTAATTTTTTCGTGAAACAAACGTCATGTCTTTTTTTTTTTTTTTCGGCTGCTATACGAGTACTCGCTAAATTCTTCACTGAATATAAAAATGATAAATGACAAAAACACCCCTCCTGACGAATTGGACAGTTCATTCCTAACCAACATATTATTATTTGAATTTGCATATTTTATTGTTAAATGATTCATTTTGTTCACAGCATATTCCTAAACCCAAATCTATCCAAGCCTTCCTCAATAATCCCAACTCCCAAGTCAAGACAAAAACAACTTTACCTTTTGTCATGAAAATTATACTTTCTTACTTTATACAGAAAGCACCATACTTGCCACACTTGTCTTGCAAAATGGATCAATTATTGTATAAAAGAGAGACGGTTACTAAACTCATATATGCCGTAGCTTACACATTAGTTGTTTGATCGAAAGAGGGAGACTTTAATTTATATAAATTAATTTTTGTTATTTTATTTAAAATATTTTTAAGTTATATTAAATTTATGATATCAAATGAATAATGTTAAAATAAAAATTTTTAAACAAATATATTTTACGAGATTCAAATTTATATAATCTTTCTTATAAAAATAAAATCATTTTCACCTTAATAATTGAAAAAGTACCATACTTACCACAATCTGTAGAGGATAAAATGAAAATAACCTCCAACTTAAAGAGTTAAATTTACATCCTTCACTTTAAAAACATCTCTAAGAATTTTAATTTTGTGTAACATTTTATTTGTTAATATTTTGGGGATACAAAATTTAATGTTTTTTCTTTCTTTTTTTTTGGGGGGGGGGGGGTTAATTTCATCTTTTCAAATTGGAAGAATAAATTGCACGACTTACGAAATTTGTTGACAAAAACTTTAACTACAGAATTTTCTGCACAAAATTAAAAGTTTAAAGGGATTAATATATTGTCAATTTCTAAAGTCGGGCAAATTGTACAACTTTCTAAGTTGAAATTTTTTTTACATTTTCGCCTATTTATTATTGATATAGTATAATAAAGTATAAAATATGTATTTGATTAATATAAAATATTTATTTTTTCAAAATTTAAAGTAAAATAAAATTATAATTTTTAACATAATAAATCAGGTTTTGTTAACTTATGCCTTAATGATTTTGAATATGTACTAAGTAATAAAAAATAATAATAACTTTTATTAACTAAAATTTCATCAATCAGTGAGATATATTTTATAACAAGTGTTGTTAGAGCAACCTCACCTTAAAAATTGAAATAAAAATTGCTTTTCAGTGCAAAAGCAACCTTACCTTAAAAAAAAAAAATACAAATTTCTTTATATTTTAACAACTAAATTTCACAATAAAAATAAAATATAATTTTTTAACAAATATAATTATAAAGTAATGAGTTATAAAAATTATTTACATATTACTTTTTTTTATTAAATAACAGTAAATATATAAAAAATTATAGCTAAATTTTTTAAAAAATTATAAAATAAAAGAAACTGATCGCATAACCGAGGGCGGCCCAAGCACGTGTGGGAAAAAAAGACACAAACACACACAAGAAAACAATTACGGATTAAAATTTTTTTAATTATTTGGTAATAAATTATAAAAATTAGTTACATGTCATTTTCTAACTAGATAATTTAATAGTAAATACAAAAAAAATGATATCTAAAATATTTTAAAAGCATAAAATAAAAGGCACTGACGAGGATTAGCGAGGGCCCATTCGGAGCAATTATGAGTTATTACTTATTACTTTTGGAAAGCAATCTGCCTAAAATCAAAATGATGAATTGGATCTTGCTTTTATTACATTAACGAGTAGAACGTGTGTAATTAAGATTTTTTAAAAAATTTGTATATGAATGATTAGTTGTTTAACATTGTCTATATACTCTGATGTTTTAATCATTAGTTTACAAAATTATAGGGGAAAGAAAGAAAGAGAGAAGATAAAAATAATAAAAAATTGTTGAGTATTAAATAAGTTTTTAATATTTAATTTATTATTTTAAAATATAATTATTTTATATTATATTTTAAAAATTAAAAATAAAATAATATATATTTTTATATATGCGGATTCTATATAAATTAGAATAAGTTACATTTCTTTTTCTATTTTAAAACTTTATATTTTTCTACCATGAAAGATGAAAAAAAAAAGCTACAATTTTGTCACTTTTAACCAAAATAATTATATATATATGTATGTATGTATATATAATTAAATATGTATTTAAATAATATAAAAAATTATTTATTAAAATTTAAAATAAAATAAATTTATTAATTTTAACTCAAAATAAATTATAATGAAATAATAAAATTTAATAGTTAAATTATATTTTTTTAAAAATAAATATTAACATTAATAATATTTTAGTTAAAATATATAAAATTATAAGCTTTTTAATTTTTAGAGCATGAGAGTATAAATTTTTAAAATACAAATAAATAAAATATAATTTTAACTTTTTAAAAAAATGAGAGTATAATTCACTCTAAAAATCATGTTCCCCATGTTTCACGCCATAAATATAACACCCAATTTTTAATGTGCACGAGTATTGTATTAATTTGTATCCACTCAATTGGACTATCGTATCAGTCAGTGTCATGATCCTTTGTATTTATAAATTGCCCTACTCAACAAAAATCTATGAACTTGTTATTTATTACATATTTCTATTGTGGATTTAATTTCCAAAAGAGTGTATTTGGTTATATATATAGCAGTTGATACCGAGAGAGAACTTAACATAAACGTTGCAATTACAGGTATAACTCCATTTTAGATTTATATAGAGGGAGCAAATTCTAGGAATTGAAGCATATATATATAAAACATGGGTAGACGTCGATCCTGCGTGAACGAGATCAACAAAGGAACTTGGTCTAAAGAAGAAGATGAAATTCTCTTCAACTATGTCACTCTTCATGGAGAAGGCATGGCCAGACGTGAGAATATGGGAGAAAAAATCAAGATAATGATAAATTAAAAAAAAATAAAGAATTAAATAATTTTATATTATATTTTAAAAATTAAAAAAGTTATATATTTTTAATATAATATATAAGAGTAGTTTTTAGATAAAATGCCAAACATGTTGTCGTGACTTCAATAAATATGGGCTTGAAATTAATTGATCATTTTGGTACTTTAATTGGCCAACTCATTTTCATTATCACTTAAATAAAAAAAAGTAGCTGCCACTCTTTTGTCTGGTTTGATGAAGATTAAATATAAATAGAATAAAACTAACGTGTAGTTTTTTTTATTCATTATTTGATAATAATTGATTCTTAAAAATGTTTTACCAACACATACTATATTTTATCAATGTTTGGTGGAGTATAAACATCATTTAGTGTCATAAAGAGGCAGGTTTTGTTTCCTAGTATTTTATTTTTTTGAACCACTAATGCTCACATACCTCTTGATTATTATAATATTTTAGGTTTGAAGAGAGGTGCAAAAAGTTATAGATATCGATACTTGAATTATTTGAAACCTGACATAAAGAGAGGTGACATCTCCAAGGATGAAGAAGAATTGATCATAAGATTTCATCGACAACTTGGCAATAGGTAATATATATATATATATATATATATATATGATATTGCAAGGGGAAAGTGATTTCTTAGAGATTAAATTATTAATATTTATTATGAAACAAATTAATATCCTTAATTGCATTAATGCATATGTGTTTGTGTATATAAATGGGTCCGTGATGTAAAGTAAATAATGCATTGAACAGGAGGGCTATGATAGCTAAAAGGCTACCAGGAAGAACAGATATCGAAATAAAAAACTTCTGAAAAATTTATTTGTCTAAGAAATCACATCGTCAACACAAATTAGAGGAGAAAAAGACAAAAATTTTGGAGGATAATATTGGTATTGGGCCGTGTAATCATAGTACAAATATTAATCCTAGTTCCTCAGACATTCAAAGGACGAAGGATGATGATGTAGATGTTCTTGATGATTTTCTCTTCAATAATATAGATCAAATTGGTAATATCGTAAATGATTTGAATTGTGAGACTGAGACACAAGAAATTGAAGAGGGGAACAAGAAGGATGAAAAGGAGAATAGAAATGGATTAAAATGTGCCTAGTCTAGAAGAGAGGACGAAATTCTCTACAACTATGTTGTTCTTCCTGGAGAAGGCCAATGGAAAAAAGTTGCACAAAGAACGGGTCAATGTGATTATATTCGCGTCCGGATTCTCTGCTTGGCACTCTCTGCCTGGCACCTGGTACTTTTAGCGGCGGTTTTTTCCGCTGCTAAAATTTCTGCAACAAAATTTATTGCTACTATAACTTTTTTAAATTAATTATTTAAACAAAATTTATAGCATCAGTAATATTCGTTGCAATAATATTAAAACAAATTTAGCAGCGGAAAAAACCGATGCGGATCCAAAATAATTATATTCTCCCTTTATATCTATATATTTGTATATAAGTTAATAGTTGAAATCACATTAGCTTTTTTTGAATAGAGAGAATGATACAAGTTCTAAAATTAAAAAATAGACTTATTAATGCGTACTTACATATTACTTTATATTTTTGTTTGAATTTTTTAACAAGAAGATTAGCCTTTTACCTCTCTTCTTATAGTTAATTTGCTTAATGAAGGATAAATAGGATTAGAACTTATAAGATAAAATTTTTTTAAAAATAACCTGATAGATATATAATATTTGGTAATAGTCAAGCATCTATATGTGTGTGTGTGTGTTTTTTTTGGTTCATTTTATTTCTCTTCATCAACTTTTAGTTATATTAATTAATTATATTTAATATTTTTAGGTTTGAAGAGATGTGGAAATAGTTGTAGACATCGATATTTACATTATTTGAAACCTGGCATAAAGGGAGGTAATATCTCTAAGGATGAAGAAGATATGATTATAAAACTTCATCGTCTTCATGTCAACAGGTAATTGTATATATTCCAAATGTAATTGTTGTCGATTTATGGAAGGAAAAATTAATTGATATCAATATTAATTATGAAGTTAATCTTACATCATTTCATAAGTCAACACTTTTTTACGAAGTCCAGCGTTAGATTAGAACTTCTCTACCAACCTCCATATTATTCCAAGTCGTCGTTAGATGTTCATTCAAAAACTAAATGTACAATAGAAATTTCAAATATGAGAAACTGTTGACCATTTAGTTGCAGACTTAGAGTTGTCTAACTTTTATAAAAGTAGAAATCAAAGTTTAAGATCGTACTACTTTTTCCATATGGCTTTGGGCCTTACGGTGGGTTATGTTACAAAACCATATCCATTCGAATCTATGTGCAATATATCAATATTAAAATTATGGCAGAGTAAACAGTTGACTAATTTTATATTTTTAATTATATCTAAATTATAAAAAATTATTATAATTTAATATATATATATACACACATATTAGTGGATACTAAAACCACTAATAATAACTGTGGATTTATAATCCAATTATAGTATGAATAAAAAATAATTATTATAATAAAATATTAAAAAGTGTATTGGATTGTCAACTCGATCTTAAAGACTGAAATAGTTTAAACTATATAACTAATGTGTAAATAATTATTTTTTCTTATAAAAAATAACTTACAACCATTTAAAATTTTATAATTTGTGTAAAAACATTTATTTATTAATTTTTATCTAAAATTTTAATAAAATAATAATACGTCAATAAAATCAAGCCATACCATAAAATTTTTTTCTAAACTTCTTTTAAAGAAAACTTCTCTAAACTTTAAATTTTGTATAAAAAATTAATTTTTCTAAACTTTAGACTTTATGAAAAAAAAATTTTAAAATAATTTGATGTCTTTGTCATTTATTAAGATTTTGAGTAGAAAAGTTATCAAAATTATATTTTTTTTACACAAATTATAAAATTTGAGTAAATTTTTATTAATTTTTTTAATTAAAAGAATTATCTACATAGTTCAAGGATTATTTATATTTTAGTCCATCTTAAGTCAGTACCAACTTATCCCTCCTTGTATAATATAAAATGAAGTTGGTAGATTAATTTATTTTTTTATAAATTATAAAGTTTGACAGAGTATTATATCAAATTTTTTAATTAAAAAAATTATTTACATTTTAGTCCACCTTAAATTCATACCAACTTATCCCTCCTTATATAATATAAAATGAGGTTGGTAGGTTGGTTTATTTATTCTTCTGCATTTAAATGGTATAAACTAAAGTTTTTCAACAGGTGGACTTTGATAGCTAAAAAGCTAGCAGGAAGAACAGATAGTGAAATCAAGAATTACTGGCACGCTTATTTGTCCAAAAATTTACAAGCGCAACCCAAATCAAGGCCATCATCTCCTTCACTTAATAAACATTATCAACATGAATCAGAAGACAAAAATTTGCAGGATAATATTATAGGATCTACTGAATCTAATCATAACACAAATCCAATCACTCCTCATGATTTTGAAAGAGTGTATGATGATGCTTTTTGTGATGATTTTCTCCTCAATATTCTTCAAAATGATCAAATTGCTGGCGATTCCAACATCAAGATATCACTGATTGAAGATCACAATGACATGGTTGGCTCATCCTCATTTGCTTATCATCAGTGTCAGCTATCAGAAGAAGTTTTGGATTTTTGGACCTCAAGTGACATTCCTTTACTCGACTAGGAGTTTGTAGAGAAAGAAAAAGGAAGGAATTGAAGAAAAAAAAATAGAGAAAAATGAAAATATCAAGATTTCTATGAATGTCATTTTATTTTTTATTTTTTTGAAATTCTTTTATATAAAATTAGTTTTCATAGTTCATATTAATATTATTTTTATGTATTTATATACATAATTTTTTTTTATTTTCTTTCTTTTAAAAATTAAGGTTCAGAAGATATTTTAATTATTTTTTACTTTCTATTTTTTATTTTAGTTGAAAATAGGAATTCAAACAATTTTTTTAAAAAAATTCACTGAAATAGGCCCTTAAATGTTATTTTTTATTTTTTTGAAGTTCTTTCAAAATTTTTTTATTTGAAATAACTAAAATTAATATAAAATATTATTCTTGTCGTCAATAGTTTGTAATCTAATACTATTGACTATTCTCACTTTATTTTTTAGTCAAGTGGCTTTCATATTATCTATAAATTTTTAGTTTGGTGAGTATGTAGACAGTCCAAATTAAATAATCTATGGAGTATAGACCGGGTCGGTCAAATGATAGAATAGGATAATTTCTTCAATCTTAACCCACAAGCTTTTGTGGGCAATCAAGAATTTGACAATTACTTTACAATATGAAAGCATTAATGACAAGAAACAATGGGTCCAAAATCCAAAGTTGCTTTAATCTCCAAATTTCAAAAGTTTATGGTTTGGTATAATCATTTTATCCTTTTCGCTGTTCAGGAAAAGGAAGAAAAATCTAGTTGATTAAGTCAAGTCTTCCCAATTTTTTTTTAAAGTGTACCATCTAATATAATTAAAATTAATTATAAATAGATTAGATTTGTTTGAAAATGGCTTAAACGATTAGATTAATTGAATAGCATTTTTGATTAAAAAAAATTAGAATGGGTTAATTCAAACAGCTCATTACTGCTTCAGGGCTACATTAAAACCTACAGATTTGAAGTCAAAATTGAATCAATATTGGAAAAGGACAATCTCTATCTAAAATTAAAAATACTTAACTTGTCAAAAGGATCAGAAGCTGAATTAAAAAAAATTATAATAACAATGTTGATTGAAAAAATAAGAATGCGAACAAAAATAACAACTATATTTTTTTAGTTTTTGGTTTTTTGGACATAAATTCAATAACAAGTACTTGAGAGGATCAAAGCCCAAAGAATGCCCTTCGTTTTCGTTTGGGTTAATGATAACTGGATTACAGGGAAGCCCATTCAACAAATCATGTGACTAATAGGCCGAAACAAAATCGCAAACACAAATTTTAGAGCCCATTATTTGGGCTTGAGAATCTGAAATTGTCATTTGATTAAAAAAGAATGACCCAAAAACAAAAGGAGAGAAAAAAATTAAAGGTTCTAAAATTATAAAGGGCCTGCTCTTGCCAAATCCTTAAATTAAAAAAAAAGAAATCAAAAGACCAAAAATATGGAAAGATAACTTTCATTTGATCCAATAGTTAAAAAGGCGGAGCTCTCTTTCTGAATCATTGTCCAATTATGAAATTCTCTAATTATGACTGAAGGAGTGGCCTATGGCTCCAAAAGGGAATTGATCTTTTATTTTTTTATTTAGAACAATATTTACTTTAATTCATATTTTATTTTTTTAATGAATTTACATATAATTTTAAAGATGGATGACTAAGAACTAAGAAGTTTCAAAGTCACATTATAATAGTATAGATGATAAATGTATAGAAGGATGAAACAAAGAGCTCATTTTCAATAACTTCGTAGTATTGGGTGATAAATATTAGAGTAAATTAATAATTTAGTATTTAAAAGATGTAGTTCATCTCAATTTGATCGAGGAGGTTGATCAAACTTGTATTCCTCTATCCAGTCAAGCAGTTTGTTTGGTAGAGATATTTCAATAAAGAAGAAAAAAAGAAAGAAAGAAATGGTATGATATTTGGGTTGTCTATAGATTAACTATTGCATATGGACAGTGAATGCATAAGGAAATGCACATCAGTGCCAGTTGTGTCATGACTATTGCCATAAACAATTTAACGTTGATTTCCTAATTCATTGTTGAGTTTGTTGATCAGACTTCCAGGCCTCATAATAAGTCCCTATGTGTTTGACTTTTGAAGTCCAAGCCTGCACAACTTAGCTTGTAAGTTAAATGAGCTGGCTTTTAGGTCTTTCTTTTTAAATTATATTTTAATCAAAATAAAAGGATGAAACTAAGAAGGTTTAGTAATTTAATTTAGCATTAGGTTTTGAGCAGCATTGAAATATGTGTTGCCTAATTTGATTTCCAGCTTGACTTTACAATGCCTAGTGTGTTGCACAAAGGAATGTTTTAAAAACTAGATTGGTTTGATAGACTGATTGGTTGGTTCATTTAACGGTCAAATTAAATAATCTCATAAATATATAAAATAATAACATATCTCATATTACAACGTTGTGTAGCATAGTGCATACTAAAATTTTACTCAATTGATTTTTTAAACTCAATCCAATATTTCTGTCTAAGTTTTTTAAGGATTGTTGGGTTCTCAAATTTTTTGTTCGGTTCCCAATTGTTTACGGATTCGTCCAATTTTGAAGGATTTGATCGATTGAAACTGGTTCGACTGCTTATCCGAGTTTTTGACAAGAATACAAGTAGATGCTTGGTGGAAAGCTAGTTCTCTGAGCACAAGATTGAATAGTCTCCTTATAACCACAAGGGTTCGTTATTCTCAATCTCTCTACTTAGGGTCAAAGGATGAATATACATACATACATATATATATATTTATATTCTAACTTCTAAGCAGAGCATAACACAAGAAATGTACTATATTTTCACTCATGAATCTATTCCTAACTTGGATTTTTTTAGCGTAAACATTTGTCGAGTTTTTTAAAAAATAGTGTTTTGCTTTAGAGATGCTCAGATATTGCATTATTATTATTTTTATGCACGATATAATTATAAGCACAAATAATTATTCTACAAATTACTTAATCACAAAAACAAATGATTGGAGTTATTGCAGGTTTGATTTTGATTTTTTAAATGTGAAAAATTTGTTGTCCTTCTGAATTCAAGCTATGAATTTGTAAAATTCAAAGTCCGTCCAGGCTGATCCATCGTCAATTTTACAAATAAAGAAAATGCTATATTATATTTTCAGACATCAATATTATACTTTTTTATTTTTGAAAAATACAGAAAAGAGATTGGATATTAAGGTCGAGTATATATGAATTTGATCCTAAAATGTATCCAACAATGACATCTCCAGATAGAACTTTTGTTAAATGCATTAATAATTATTATATGGCACGTACATGCAATGCAACTATTATTATTGCTTGTGTGTGGGTCTCACATGTATAATGTACCCCACATGCTTAAAGGCATTTTCAATCCCACATTTACATTTCATGTTTGTCCATACAAGAATTACTCTTCCAAATAACGAGCACCACAATTCATCAATGTTGAACTAGTATGAACCAAATATGAAATATCCAAGACATTGTATATATACAAATTGATTACATAACAAGTACTTCTCTTAAAATGTATTTTACATTTCGAGAGCATTATCTCAAAGTGGGTAATTGTGAAGGGAGCTCAAGGCAATGAAATAGAAGAATAATATTCTACTTTCAAAGAATGGACAGTGACTGAAGAGTTTATTGCAAAGCTTAAAATGATCCCTCAAATTGTGAATTCTGAATGTGATACACAGAATTTTCTTTTGGTGGTACAATATTATGCCAAATTATATTCATTGTCATCGCACATGTTGTCTTTGGGAATCCACAAACGTGTTTAGCATAACCAAAAGTTACATATCCCAATTTGATTTGAATTCCTCACTAGTCACTACCACCCATTAGAATGAAAGTACACTGCAAATGCTGAACTACACTCATACTTGAGATGCTTGCTTGCTTGTTTGCTTTCTTTCTTTCTCTCCAGTCAGTCAAACAAGCAAAAGTGTGCAAATATGAGACATGTTTACTTCAAAGGGAAGCAAGAGGAAGAAGATATAAAATAAATAAATATCAAGCAAAAAGCAAGGACATAAATCCTAGTGTGGCCCCCCACATAACTCAATAAAGATCACACACAACACAGCTTTACCAAAAGAGAGCCTCCCTAGCCACACAACTTTTATCTTTATCATCAACTCTCTCTCTCTCTCTCTCTCCATCTCTTGGCCGTATCCAGTTACACACATAGCCAAAACGTCATTCATCTGCAAGGAAGAACAGAGGCTATATAAGTTTAGTAATAAGTGTTAATCATTAAATTACTTGTAATCTTACTCTTTCAAAAGGACGAGAGCCATTTGTTATGTTTGATATTAAATTTTAGATGAAAATGAAATACATTGAAAATATTGTAATTGATGGAATACATAAAAAAGAAGCAGAATAACTAACGATGATGATCACCTGTGGGGATTCTGGAGTTGGAAGCAAGATCAAGCCAAGAATTTGTAGTCTTTGGAGGCCAATGATCCCCAAAGAAGTGGTGAAGTGGTCTCTGGGTAGTCTCTGTGTTAGTTTCTTTCTCACTTTCGGTTGCTCTTGCTGATTTGAAGTCAGTGCCCAGAACAAAGCAATGTTGCTCTTGTTGTTGTTGTCTTGGATTATTAACATTATTATGACTGAGGTTTTGAAACTGGTGGGAGTTTGAATAGGATTTATTGTAGGAGCTCATAGATAATTGTTGGTATGAGTCAGGGAAGCTTCTAGCAGTCCCTGAGGCTTCTGGGAAAAAAGCTCTTTCATCCACATCCTCCCTCATCCCATTAACATGCCTGCAGGAAAAGAATAAAGTTAACCAAAGATAAAGAACAAAGCAAGAGAAAAGGTTAAAAAATAAAAATGATGTTTTGCACAAACCTGTAGTCCTTTTCTTCTGGAGAATAAGATCCAGAGTCCAAAAACAGGTGGTGGGTAGTGTTATTGTGGGGTGAAAAATCAGGATCAGGAGGTCTGGGAGAAGAGGTTGAATGGGTGTAAAAGAAGGGGTTAAGAGAAGAATTTTGGTAAGGATATTGGGATAATGATGATGATTCAGAGATAGAGGGTGTGTTGTTGATGTTATATGATGGGATTGAGATTGCTTGCGAGGTGTTTGTGGTAATGCTACTGCTTGTTGCTGGAGAAACTTCCACAGGCTTTCTTGAACGGTTTCTACCTCTGTGCATGTGTTTTTCACAGTACTTAGAGTCTGGATATGCTTCCTTTGAGCATCTCCATTTCTTCCCATCTGTTCTTCTGCATCTTCCTGGCTCTGGGTCTACTTTTCTCCCAAAACCCATCTCAAAACATCCCCATCCAACTGCAAAATTTATATATATATATATATGAATACAGTGATCCAAAAATTTAAGAAAACAATATAAATATACTTATGTGTATATGGTTGATATGCTAACCGGGGTGGTGAGGGAAGAGCCTTGAAGAAATTGAAGAGTCTAGGCTTCTTTTAATGGAGAAGATGAGATCAGGTGGGATGGGTGTCCCTGAGACCATGTACTTGAAAACAAGTGCTTGCTGTTCAAGTTCTTGCCACTGAGAAGCTGTGAAAGGAGGCCTGTTTCTTGCACCCATCATTCTTGATGATTCAGACAAAAGAGAAGAATATGTAAGTTTCTCTTCCACACACACACACACACAAACACTGATGAATAAAGAACAAGAGCTTAAAAAACAGAAAGACTTGAAACGAAGACAGAAAAGAGAGAGGATTTGAGTCTGTAAGTTGGGGCTGATAGAGAGATAGATAGATGATAGATATTTTTATTTCAGAGAAAGCAGAATCTTCTTCTTCTGTGCATGGATTATAAATAAATAGATAGTAATGGCTCTGATGATATATACTTGTTCTGGCTCACTACTACTGCCACCTCCTCTCTATTTCTCTATGTGCTGTGAGTGAGTGAGTCTGTTCTTATTATTATGACTGCACCGCCTGCTCCTGCTGCTTCTCTTTGTTTTTTTCTTTCCTTGCTGCTGCCTTTGTTGTGTCTGACATCTTTTGCAGAAATCTATAAACAAATGTACAAAGCAACATAATATTAATAAATTAAATTACATTTCAAATGTAGCTTACTCCATCACCTTTGGTTCTACTGTCTCCACATCACACTCCTGGAAAATAGTGCCATCTCATCCTATATATCATTTTGAGACAATCTATATTTTGGTCTAAAAAATATTAGCCTTTTCTGAATTTTGAGTTTTTTGAAAACTTGTTATTCTCTATTTATTTGTTCCTCAAGTTTATATTTATTCTTTTTTTTTTTACTCAACTTGAGACTAATTAATACATACATTTCATATTATCATGTGAAGTGTAACGTAAGCCTCTTGTAGAACATCTCTTTTGTAATCCGAGGGTATGTATGTAACTTTTGAAGCAAGAGAAAGTCTCTTTCTCGTACGTGTCATTTTACATTTTTTTGGGCTCAGTATGTGTGGCATGATCTGGTTGATAGATATTGAAGGCCATAATGCTCAAATCTGCTTTTTTTTTTTTTAATAACCTCATCTTTCTCTAAAGTATAATAATTTTTTTTAATTTTATAAATTATATTCAATATCTTAAAATCTGATATAATATCAGATAAATTTTTGTTTTAATTTATTTTTATCAATAAAATTTATTTAAATAATTAAAAGAGATGTAAATATAATTTTTTAATATAAAAAAAATTAAATGTAATATAACTTAACTTTTAAAAAAATTAATGTAATATACTGTTTTTCAGTACGGATTTGATGCTTTTTTTCCCTTTTACTTTACTTTTTCTCTCCTTTTGAGTCCTCACATTCATCATCTAAGTAGATATTGGGTTACAGTCAATTTGGCTTCTTCAGGCACCATCATCATAGCCCTTTTCAATGTTTGCTCCATTAATGATTACTGTAACCAGAGAAACTTGACATATCATACTTTTAGCCCTTGATATATAATGAGTAGTTAAAGGTATTCATTGAAGGATGATTAAGTAAGAGAGTAAATTATTTTTAATTATTTGTCACTCTTTTATATTGAAATTTAATATAACAATAAAGATAATTATATTAAATAATTTTATTATTTTACAATAAATAAATTAAAAATATTTGTATAATATTATATCAAATTTTAAGATACTAAATATAATTTTTAAAATTAAATAAATAGTAAATATAATTTCACTAAATTTTAAAATAGATTGTTATAATTTATTCCTACTAATATTCTCTTGGAAGTTTAAACTCTCCAGCTTTGTGGTAACTGATACCTAATCGTGAAAGAATGACATGTTTGGTAATCTTCTTTACAAATATCGAATGGATGTAGGACAACTGGCAATTTGGCACCATGGATTGATAAGTATCCCTTAAAAAAACATTTAAATACTCAATTTATTACAAATAATTGTATTAAATTATTCATAACTAATTATATGTAAAAAGATCAATTATACTCCCTACTTGAAAGATTGCTAAGTAAATTTAGTTTTCAAAACATAAATAAATCTAACCTATCATAATAAAACTCATAAACACATAAAAAAGCAATCCTGTAAAGAAAAATATTCTTTTGTGTCATTATAATTACATTGATTCAATTATTTTTTTTATAGATTGAGTCAATGTAATATTTTTTTTTTTTAAAAAAATGCATTTTTACTCATTCAAAAATACTTATATCAACCATTTGATCTTCAAATATTTAAAATAAAAATACATTAAAAAATTTTAGTTGCTACTTATTAATTATTGGATTGTTATATTTGCCTTTTTTTTAATTGTAAAGAGATTAATAAATAATAAGTATCTTACATTTTTTAAAACTTAGGAACTAATAAGATTAAAACATTTCAAAAATAAAATAAAAATTACATTTCCTCAAATTCTTTTAGTTTGTAGTAAAATTTATGTTTAGTATTAGTATACTTCATATATACTTGTAATTAGTCCAATTTAGCTATACAAAGCATCTCTGTTTCTGTGTCTCATGGCTTTAGCGTTTAATTGAGAGTTTTTTTGTTGGACAGTGATGGTAGAGACAGTGAATGGGAAAAATCTATTGGGTAGAGGGAGGGTTTGAAGTTGGTTGTTTGCAATTGAAAGCACTTGTCTTTCTCTGTGGCAAGTTGGCAGGAAAGTGCACTCTGAGGTTAAAACTGTTCACTCACTCTGTTTCTCTGCCCCATAACACATGCTCTCTTCCTCCTTTATTGTGCCACCACCTAACTACTACTTATTTATTTATTCCCATTTTCGACCTCTAAAAAATAGAAAAATTTTCATTTTTAAATCTTTCCAAAATTCATGTAAAATAATTTTTTTAGTGGAAAAATCCTGTAAGTAAGCACAGTCTCACTGACCTTTCCCTCTGAAGAAGCATTTGCTGCCTCACTGACTATATCTGCAGCTTCACAGAAGCTCTATACCTCACCTGGGATCTTTTTTTTTTTTGACTGCCTTCTGAGTTCTGCTTCTGACTAGTCTTAGCAATTTCTGACTTGTGTGATTTGTTTAACACACCTTACTACTCTATAGTTTATACTGGGTTTTTCTGTTTATTTGCCTATCAAAATATTGTATAAGTACTCTCTCAAACAATATATTTATCTGATTAATTTGATATAAATTAGATTAAAGTTGTAACAAAAATATTTTTATATACAAAATTAAAATATAAAACTTTGTTTAAAAAGAACGAAATACCTACTACTTTAACTAGAGCTTTAATGTTTATTAAAATGTCAATTCACTCAATTAAAAGAACTATTGTCACTGGCTACATCAGCTGGGATCGTTTTTCAATTTGACGACACTATACAATTCTGATTTGTATGATTTATTTATCATTACTTATTGTGAGCTGGGTTTGATCAAAATCAGACAATTTTAAATTGAGTTTCTCTGTTTTGACGCTTAGAAAATAAGGAAAATACAAGAAGTATTGTGACTGAATATTTAGAGAAATTCAAGAACATGAACACTGCACTCTTGCATCCTCTTACTACGAACTGGAGGAAGCAAATGGCTTCAATTCCTACTAAGTCAAATGTAAGGAATATTTTTATTTCCAGCATAGGCTATTTAGGTACAAAGGTAAAATTCACTATTGTTTTTAAGGATGCTCATATAATAATGGACTACCTTAGGACACTATTACTACTGTGTGTGATGCAATTTTACAAATATCATTACAAACGATCATCATCATCTTTTAAGAAGCATTGTATTTAATCTATGGCTGTGAGGTATTGAGTATTTATGAAGATAGAAGGAATAAACCAGAACCACTATCTCAGGCCTAGATAAATATAACCCTTTTTCCATTTTAGCAAAAAGCTGAAAACACCACAAACAGAAAATTTTCATGTGTTGTGTTTTTCCTCCAGTGCCCTGCTATTTGATATTCTAAAGTTGATTATATTAAAACTTTTGTAATTTATGCTTTATATTTGATATTTTAAGCTTGGCTTAAATGCTTAATTACTTGCAGCCCTTAAAGGGGACCTTCTTGTTCACCAAACACATAGGTGCTTCCCTACCTAACACAATTCCTCGTATTGTGGAATGATTCTTTTGTTTGCTTCTCAAGTCTTGAGGTTGCTCTCTGCTTTTTTAGTAAGCCTAGACTCACCACAAGACTTGGTCTACAGGTGGCCACTTAGGGGTAAATTTTTGTCCATATAATATAATGAAATAAATTGATTCTTCTGAAAAACAATTAGGGAAAAATCTTAAATGCCCTAAGCTACGTGGAAGTACTCAGAAAAAGCCAGGACCATCGGACTCCATAAATTTTTTTTTTTGTCCATATGGTAGGGGAATATTAACATATGATGATGTATGTTTTATTTTTTATTTTCACAGTTTTTTATTTTTTATGAGAGAATTTGTACTTTGTTGTCCATATTAGTGTTCCTGTGAAATACAACTCAATTCTTTTTTCTTTTTTTTTCTCTCTGGCTTTTCGCTTTTGGAAAAGACTATATCAAACAACATGGTAGTTGGCGCATTAGAAACTGTTTGAAACAGTAGAATTGCAGAGTATGAAGGACTAGAGCTATAAATTGGGAGCATAATTTAGAGCTAACATTCATTTTGCATCGAAGACATTTTGGGTAGTGATTGTCCAGTAAATTCCAAAGCAGAATATACAAAGGGAATCCCAGGAAAGAGCTTGCTCATAAGGCAAACCTGTACAGTTATAATGAAACAGTAAATTAAGAAACTTCAACTAGCATTTAATCTAAGCAAAAGCATGTTTCCTCCTTGTCTCCGAGGAATTCTCCACAGTATGTTAAAACATATTCAGGAAAAATGGAATTCTCCCTTTCATCTTTTGGTCATTTGCAAACACCCTTCTCACTTCAGGCTCTTCCATTTCTCACACGACACGCTTCTATTCTGTGCAGTGAAATGCCACCAACTCTTGTAGCTCAATTCTCTTAAACTGTATTGAAAATTCCTTTAATCTAACATTCTTTAGTGATTCAAAAGTTGAGTTGTAGACTAGTAGCATCCTGTTGCTTAACAATTGAAAGAGTCTAATCTGGCGTCTCAATTAATTAACGGCGTTAAGAAACTGGACATGAGTAGTTTGTTAAATTTAATACAAGAGCTATATGTGTGTGTGTGTGTGTATATTGTAATGCCTTTCTAATCCTTTAACCATTAAGAGCATTAATCTTTTCTGTTAGTCAAAGTGTGACAGCAATTGTTTCGTGCCGAGTCATAGTCGATCCGCATGGTTCTTGGGCTAGATGCAATTACTTTCACCAAAAGAGGAGAAGTGGGTGATAATGATCTGCACTATATTGATGCCTGTTTTATAAGTTATCTTGGCATGTGTTCTTCAGTTATGCTTATGCAATCTCAAATTAGTCTATATATATGGGGTGCTACAGCAAGATATCTTAGCAGGAAGGGCTTCACTCTTATCCACAAATTTCCATGATTCCTTTTCAGAGCACATCAAGGCATTTAGCTGTCAAAATGTCTGTTCATGTGCTTCCTCTCCGTCTTCCCATGTGACATATTGGACCACTTCCTAATCACTTTCCATTTCTTCCCATCTGACAAATATTTAGCTCTTTGAAAAAGAACATTATTTTATTCTCCATATTTCAGGAAAAAAAATTTCCCTTTCTCACAACATTTTCTTTATTTCTAGATGACAGAAGAACATTCAATTCTTCGGAGTTGCCTTCATAAGATGTAGATTGATTGATATGTTATAATCACCAGAATTAACTTCCCAACAGTGTCAATAGACTCAATAAACATAAATATTCCCCACACAATAAACATCTAAAATCATCAATCTTTTCAGCACCAAAATCTTATCAGCTGATTAAGGCTTCCCGTCTTAGAACTATAGTGCTAATCATTATTCATTACTACAATTTCTACTTTTCAACTTTGTCTATAAAAACAGGGAAACTAGCCAATTATATGAAGAGAAATGTAAGTATGTTGATAGGTTTAACTTGATCTATTTATCTTTGATATATCAAATCTATTTAAGAAAACTGAGCAATTATATGAAAAGACATACAAGTAGGACATGCCTGTGTATCTCTTCATAATTAACTTGATTTACTATCTTTTTAGTAAATTGAATTTACCTAACAATTTCTCAATGATTAAACCACAAAAAAGGCTTTTTCAGAAATCTTCTATATGGACCTTATCAGTATTCCATGCCAAAGTTTGTGGGTGTGGCTCCTTTGTTTTTTTCCTTGGCATCATGTACTGCATGGCCATATCTTCTGATCCAACTTGCAACATCTAGTTCTTATATATACCATTACAAATTCCCCATATTTCCTTCATTCCAAAAGAATTCACAATCACAGACTCATTATCAAGATTCAAGATGCTTCACCTTCTCTTCCTCTTCTCTCTACTCTTATCATCCACCTCCTCCTCCTATGCTTTAGACTTCTGTGTAGCAGACCTCAAGGCCCCAGAAGGCCCTGCAGGCTACCCCTGCATACCAGCAGCCAATGTAACAGCAAGTGACTTTGTGTTCTCTGGCTTAGCCAAAGCAGGAAACACCACAAACATCATCAATGCAGCAGTGAGCCCAGCCTTTGTGGCTCAATTCCCAGGTGTTAATGGGCTTGGGCTTTCTGCAGCCAGGCTAGACCTAGCCCCTAATGGTGTGATCCCATTTCACACACACCCAAGTGCTAATGAGATTCTTCTTGTGGTTCAAGGTCACATTCTTGCAGGGTTTGTGTCCTCAGATAAGTCAGTTTATATAAAGAAGCTGTCAAAGGGAGACCTTATGGTGTTTCCACAAGGGTTGTTGCACTTTCAAGTGAATGCTAATGGAAGAAAAGCCACTGGTTTTGTCTTCTTCAGTAGCCCTGACCCTGGACTGCAAATTCTTGACTTTGCTTTGTTTGGTAATAATCTGCCTTCTGCTTTGTTGGAGAAGGTTACTTTCCTTGATGATGCTCAAGTCAAGAAGCTTAAGGCTGTTCTGGGTGGCACTGGCTAGATATATAGAAAGCCTTAATGCTTAATTTGGAAATTGCTGATTATGAATTGTTGTTAATTATTTACTTGTTCATTCCAATTTTCCTTGTGTTTTTGCTTCTTCCATTCTTCTTTTGAGTTGGTCTTGGTTCAACTCAAATCTCATTGTGTCACTGAATTCCTTAGATTAATGCAATAAATTGGAGCGTTTGCTTTGTTCTAAATCCAATTTTCCATTCTAAATATTTTTAACAATTAGCACTAAATTAAAAATTTTTAAAACTATAAAAATCTAATTATAAACAAAATTATAGAGATGACAAGAATAATCAACCTTAAAATAATGCTCATATTATAAGAGCACAATAACTTGGGCATAGAATTATGAGATGAAATTCCATAATCTTCCACTACTTCACTTTATATTGGGGGAAAGCTTGAAGGTGTATCAAAATAATTCGAATTCTATGATTTTAATCATATCTACTCTGTGCCATAATAATTTATTGACATATAAAATTTAATCATTCAAGTTTCTGATTTTTTTTTTTGGGGTTTTTATCATGTAAATGTTATTATTATGAGAAAATGTCTCTCTCTCTTTTTTTTTTTGGGTCAAGAGAAAATGTCCCTTCAAAATGGCGGGCTGCGAAGGGCTGTAAATGGGCTTGTACAAACACCCAAAGAGCCCATGTTAAGTGTGCCTAACCCATTAAATTCTTTTTGGGTAAAAATCTATGAAGATTCAAATAACAATTTTCACAACAAATCAAAACCCATATTTATGATAATAAAAGATTTTATATCGGTAATGTTCATGGTTTGTTCTAATAGATGCTTAAATTGTCTCCATATTTATAACAAAAAAAATTTAAAATAATCCTTTTTCATTTCATTTGTTGAAGTATGATGAGATTAGAATAATTTTATACTTATAAAAAAAAATTTTATATTAGTAAATATGTATCTATATTTTTGTACAAACACAAGATTTAGTCTATATTATACCTCTTTTGATCTTTCGCAACATCTCCATCTTGATTATTGTGGCTATAGTTATAAGAGTTTGTTTTATGGTAATTAGATTAAGAAATAAAACTTAAATGCAATCAATAATGCAACAATAAAATAATAAAAAATTGATGGGTTTCTATATATAATAATAATAATAATAATAATAGCTTTGGATCTTTTTATAGTGAATAATCTCACAAATAGTATATTTTATAATATAAAATAAATAAAATATGAGATGTAAAGACATGAGAAAAAGAAAATAAAAGATGCTGAGAAATTAAGAAATGAGTAGATTAAATAATTTCTTAACTATTATTTAACTTATTATTTTAAAATTATAATAATTATTATTTTATATTATATTTTAAAAATTAAAAAAAATATGTAAAGTTGTACATTCAAAGTCTCTAGTATATGTGTGTGTGTACAAATAGTGTTTAGTCATTAAAAAGTTATATTAATTAATAAAGATAAAAATTAAAATTAAAAATTTATATAAATTTAAAGAAAAAAAATTAGTTTTGACCAACCAATTAAAAGAAATTATAGACAATTCATCAATGAAAAATTAATGTCTCATATGTGTAGATTTGGATCCTCTCATATGAAAAAAATAATATAATAATATCATGTGAAGAGAGGAATAGACATAAATTGAACAAATGATAGTCTTACTTATATAATAAAAACTATGAATAAATCATATATTCTCATATGTATCTATTTTTTTCTCTCATTATATGTCATGTTATTCTCTCTCATAAAAGATCTTGAGCCCATTGGTGTTGCCCATTTTTTTTTTAATTAGAAGAAGGACATTATGGAATCTATGAGGCTTGTAGCTGACCAATGTGTGTGAGGACTGATTCATGTCTTGTTCTTTATTTTAGAAACAATATTCATGTGATTGTTATATGTTTAATCTTTTATCTTGTGAGTTCTCGTATAACTAGCCTGCATGTGAAAATTCATATCCTCGAATATGAGATTATATATGTATCTCAAAATTCAATTGGTTGGATCAATCTGAATATCCTAATACAGTGGATAAAAGAACATATCTACAAACAAAATAAACATTTAAAAAAACTTTATTAAATCTACTATAAAATAATAGGTTTAATAATATTTATTCACAAAAATATATTAATAGAAATGCCTTATCCCAGTATTCCCAGCTTAATTTTTCAGAAGAAAAATGGACTCCATAACCACCTGTTTCTGGAGCTTTTTTTAAATGATCCTTACCATAAAACTTTCCTTAAATTCCTCATCTAATTCCTTTTAAAAAAAATTAAAAAAATCTCCTTTACAAGGTCAATAAATTTGCTAATAAAGTATTTCTATAAACTAAAAGGAATTTTTTTGTGCTTCTCTATGATTTCAATTCTCCTCAAGCTGATACCATGGATACTATTTTTTTTTTCAAAAAAATCTTTATTAATATTTTGTCCTATTTTATTGTGCCAAAAATGGGAAGTACAAGGTCAAATGACCATCAAATCAAACTAAATCATTCCAATCCATGGGAAAGAAAAGTTCCTCCACATTTTGGTTGATGTCAGTAAGGCATATATGGTATGGTGTCAAGTGTGATATAGCGACAATATATTTAAATTACTTGATTTTAAACTTGTTCCTAATTATTTTTTTGAATATTGTGGTTGAGTGTTGTAATTTATTTCAAATAACTTTTTTCTGGTGGAATTAAAAGCAAGTCATGTATACCAGAAAAGAAAAATTTTATTAGTCAACACCAATTATTCTATAATAAAAAATTAGAGTAATACATCAATGATACACCCAACTATACCAATTAACCATTACTGATATTTGCAGCTATCAGATCATGGGAGGACATTAGTAGACGGCATGTTCCATGGACAATCACTAAATGAAGAAGGCGGAAAAAGATGTTTGAACCATTAAAATTGAAACTTAGTAACATACTTTATTCTTTTTATGATATTGCATTCGAGTTTGTATATAAAAAATCTGTATCAAAAGAATAGTACTCTTATAGTGAAATATTCGTTATTTTAAGTTAAATTAATCAAAATTGTATAAAGTTATGATAATAGTAATTTTGACAAAACACAGTTAAATAAAAAATAAAGTTGAAGCTCTAATTAGTATGAGATGTACCTGCACTTTAAGAATAAATGAGGGAAAATGAAGAAAAAGAATCCAATGTTTTCAACAACAAAACAGAGCAGAAAGAGTTGAAGCAGAGAAGCCTCAGCAGACAAAAACAAGAATTTTTGCAATCAGTCAAATAGCGTCTGCCGTCTCATAAGATTAAAAAAATGTAAGAAAAGATTATCATCAATGATTTTAGATTTTTTATTTTTTTTTTGTTGTAATTTTTTATAATAAAAAAATAAAAATAAAATATTATACTAATAAGAAATAGATTGTAAACTAAATTTTTCATAAAAAAATATATTAATTTTATCTAAACCCGACATCCTTTCCCACTTGCCTAGGTAAACTGAAAGAACCTTAATAAAACATCACATCCTCCAAACGAACAGCACACGAACATCTGGAAAATACCCTTCATTGTCTCTTTGAGGAACATCACTACCGCATGCTTGATTTTAAAACTATATTTCTGTATTTTTCAAAAAAATAAACAAACAAAAGCCCACCTATCTCTATCTTCCTCCCCTTTGAGTCAATGATCCAACACTACCAGTACCAGCCATTTCAAACCCTTCATTCCCTTCAATCTTTCTTTCTATCTTTCAGATTCCTTTTCAGAAAAAAATGACCATGGAACCAAATCCAGCATCAGATCATATACTAGATTGGCTTGAAGGCTCTGTTTCTTTCTTCCCGTCATTCTTGGATGACCCATACAACACAGATGGCATCGAAGATTATCAGTTGTGGAGTCAGGGACAAGACATAGGCCAACAATACCAGGTTGATGTTGGTCCTGGATCTCCCAATGTCACCACCACGACCATTTCTGCTGCTATTAGTACCAGCAAAACACCCACTGAGCCTTATAGTTCTAATAATCCACCACCTCCTTCTGATCTGCCAAAGAAAAGAAATGCTTCTGATGATTTATGTTTGAAATCATCTCAGAATCATAAGCCCAAGAAAAGTAAGAGCCGTCCAGTGAGTGAATCTGACAATGGAGATGCAGTTGTTGAAGGGATAACAGTTAAGAAATCTGCTTGGAACAAGAAGGGCTCAGCCAAGGCCAACGGGAATAACTGTAATAACGGTAACAATAAGGAAGGGAGATGGGCAGAGCAGTTGTTGAACCCTTGTGCTGTGGCTCTGGCTGCAGGGAATCTGAATCGCGTGCAGCACCTCTTATATGTTCTTCATGAGCTTGCCTCGCCTTCTGGCGATGCCAATCACCGGCTCGCCGGCCATGGTCTCCGAGCGCTGACCCACCAGTTATCTTCTTTCACATCCTTTTCTTCCTCCTTTGTCTCTGCAGGGCCTACTACTTTTGCTTCTGCAGACCCACGGTTCTTCCAGCGATCTCTGCTCAAGTTCTATGAGGTTAGCCCCTGGTTTTCCTTTCCTAATAACATTGCAAATTCTTCCATTCTGCAAATTCTTGCCGAAGAACCAAAGAGTTCACATACCCTTCACATTCTTGACATTGGTGTCTCTCATGGTTTTCAATGGCCAACATTTCTAGAGGCCTTGACTCGCCGGCCTGGCGGACCTCCTCCATTGGTTCGCCTCACGGTGGTGACTGGCTTCGCAGAAAATGACCAAAATATGGAGACCCCATTTTCAGTTGGTCCTCCTGGTGACAACTTCTCTGCTAGACTCCTTGGTTTTGCCAAGTCCATGAACATCAATTTACAGATAAACCGGCTGGATAATCATCCATTACAGAATCTAAATGCTCAAATTCTGAACACCTCGCTAGATGAAACCTTTATTGTATGTGCACAATTTAGGCTGCACCACCTCAAGCATAACAAAGCTGATGAACGAAGTGAGTTTCTGAAGTTGCTGAGGAACATGGAGCCCAAGGGGGTGATACTAAGTGAGAACAACATGGAATGTTGCTGCAACAGTTGTGGGAATTTCGCCACTGGGTTTGAGCGAAGAGTGGAGTTCTTATGGAAGTTCTTGGATTCGATAAGCACAGCATTCAAGGGTCGGGAGAGTGAGGAGAGGAGACTGATGGAAGGAGAGGCTGCCAAAGCACTGACAAACCAGCGTGAGATGAATGAAGGGAAAGAGAAATGGTCTGAGAGAATGAAAGAAGCAGGGTTTGTAGGGGAGATATTTGGAGAGGATGCCATTGATGGAGGTCGAGCTTTGTTGAGGAAGTATGATAATAACTGGGAGATGAAAGTAGAAGAGAACAGTATGAGTGTGGGACTATGGTGGAAAGGGCAGCCTGTTTCTTTTTGTACATTGTGGAAGCTGAACGAGAACGATGGATCAGGTTCAACATTGACAGCTCGGCTTTAGGTAAATGGAGGTTGGCTATGGCATAGAACGTTTATGTGGAAGCTCTGTAAATTCAGATGCACCACCATGTAGAACTATACTTAAACTAAGAAGTTAAGATGAGTTTGCTTCTTTAGACTTGGTGATGGTTTGCTTTTAATAATCAGAATTTCGGAGACGAATGGTGGCACAAGAATTTAAGGTTTTCATATACTTTCAACACCATCCTACAACAAAAATGCTACGGCCTGGCAGTTTAGGATTAATTCTATAAGATTATTTGTAAGATAATGAGAGACTGCATATTCTTCTGTTGTTAATGATTATGCTCAATAACTTTTACAGAGTAGATTGCAATGCTCCAGAGTTGAGCACCTGGTGTTTTTCAGTTATAATATGTAGTAGAGTAGAACACAATTTTAACAGATATTGCACTAAAGACTGCATAGACATAGAAACCAGCTATTAACTGAAGATACACGTCCATTGGAAATTCTGGACCTGTTTGACTGAGGATTCAAACCTTGATCAAGAATACTTTCTTAAGTCCCATTAAATCACCATAATAAATTTCATCGTCTATTGATCAGTTACAGCTCATTAAACATCTGAAGAAAAAAATAAATCTGAAAAGTTGATGGAAAACTAAGTCTCACCAAACTAATCACGGCCTGGCTGTATCCCAGGCTCCCACTAGAAGTTGTAAAATAATTTTTGTTTTCAAGTGGCCATTTGTGAGTGTTTAGTTTGATGCGATTACATACACCTATACGTGGGGACCGTTTAGAAGTTCACTCGAAGGCTAGTACAGCAAGAAAAGATAAAAAGTAAGGTAAAAATATATTTCATCTTCTAAAATTTTATATTAATTTTTAATTTTGTGTTTAAAAATTTTTTATGATTAATTTTATTTTTAAAATTTTAAATTATAATTAATTTTATTTTATAATTTTATTTTATTTAAATTATTAATAAAAAATAATAATATAATATTATTTTTAAAAAATATTAAATCTTTAATAAAATTATTCAAATATTTATTAACAAAATTTAATATTCATATTAGATAAGAATTAAATAAAAATTAAAATATTATATTTTGATAATATATATTATTATTTTATATTTAATTGTTATCAATATTTTATTTATATTTTTAAAATTTAAAATTGAATATTATATTATTTTTTTTATTAATAATTTGAATAACATTAAATTATAAAATAAAATAAATTATAACTTAAAATTTTAAAAATAAAATTAATCGTAAAAAATTTTTAAAGACAAGATTGAAAATTCATTTAAAGTTTGAAAACAGTACTTCTGTCTAAAAATAAAAGATTATAACGCAGAGCAATGTGAACTTTCGTGCTTTTGGTAGAAATTGAATTCTCTGTATACAACGCATATGGCATCATTTCTATGCTTGAAAGGTTTCAAAATATAGGAAGTTACCCAAAAATATACACCGAACACATTCACATGAATTTCTCAGGAATAAGGAGACAGGGCAGGGTCTTTCTAAACTCTAGATCTATCTGAATAGGAAAGCAAAAGCCATCATTCTGTCAATGAAACAAACATAACTGTGTTTCAGCGGGCATTCCAAACTCCTGCAGCAGTTAACTAAAGAATAGACAATGTCTGCTCAAGATTCAAATATCCGCACTGAATTCCGAATTTCCTGCCGACAAAGAGGACACTTAGGTGTCACTTCACGTTCAACCAATATAGCACACCCTTGGCAACACACAAGATGGCCACAGGGAATAAAAACAGAGCGCCTTCTCCGCATTAGGCATATAGCACATAATTGTCCCTCTGGAACATCTTCTATCTCATTATTATCTTCAATCAAAGAATCAGCATTGTCGGCTTGCCTTTGCTGCTGAAAAAGCCTCTGCTGCCTCCACTGTTTCCACTTATTCCAGTTCCTGAAAACATTGTTACATCTTAATTGACTGGAAGTTAAATTCGAACCAACAAAACTAAAAAAAAAATTCCGTTCCAAATTTCATCCTACTAGACTGATAGTTGTTAAGGGGGAAAAGACATCAAATGCCAACTAAATGAGAGATAATTTCTCATATACAAGCTAATCACAATTCAGAAGAAGCAAAGTTCATCATGCCAAGAAAACCATTTACTTCTATCCACGCAATTCCTGAAATGTTTCAAATCCATTCAAATTTTACCCTCAACAATAAAAATGAATAAATTGGACTGGTAAAGTAAAACAGCATACCTTACAACAGCGAAGCCAAGAATCCCAATTGATATTGAACCAAGAAGAACACCACTCCAAAAAAGTACTTTTGTTTTCAATGCAACCTCTAAAATCATTTGATCTTTAGTCATGTCAGACCTGCAAAAGACAAGTCAATACTTGAAAGTTGTTTTTCATAAGCAGCACTACGAAGGAATTCAAATATGGTAATCTATTCATAAATGTGCATTCAAATATCCTACTACAAAAGAACAAAGCAATGAGCAAGTTGACCAGAATCAAGAAAATACAATAAAGTTTAACTGAAATCACGCATTCACAGATTCCAAGTTAAAAGTAAGTCAAGAAACAAGATGACCCTAACCACTGAACTGCTCAATTGATATTTTCCCGTAGCATCTGTCATACTAGACACCATTTTAATCAAAAGAGGAAGGGTATTGAACCACCTTAAAATGAAGTCCCACTAACAAATAAAATATTACAATGCAAAAGGGTGTGGAATATTTTCACAACACACTATGTAATAGTATATTTTCAAGGTAAAAGACTTACAGAAAATATGGTAGCTCTTTGCACGACTTAATTTCAGCAATTCCATTTTTAAAATGGAAGATGCCAACAGCACTAATATCCTTTCCCAGAGGAAGAATTTTTTCTTCATCCAGCAGGCCAACCTTTAGAAAGAGAAATTGTTTTAAGTAATCATTTTAGCATATGATACACTTTATGATAACTATAATCACACAAGTGAGGGGAATCTCCAAAATAGATTATCTGGAGGGAGAAATAGAATAATTATAGAACTTGAAGAAAAATCAACTTTCTGCTATGCATTGTCCCCAAACAAAAGTAAAATAAAAATATTAACTCACTGGATATTCATGTCCAAAAAGTGTCTGCAAGAATGTGTAAGGAGATGCATTTATGGGTTGCAATTTATGATAAACAGTTGTAAGGGGTAAGGGATGTCTTGAGCCTTCCAAGTTGACAACAACATAATCAGGCTGCCGTCCACTATCAATGAGAACAAAAGGCACCTAAAATGAAACCGCGATATTTTCCAGGTTATTAGATCTCTAGAACCAAAAGATATTACACATAAAGAAATTTAAACCATAAAAGACCACAGAATCCTTTCAAATAACCATAAGAAGGAAAAACCTATCTCTGTGATCAACATAAGAATCACCTCAGGAACAGCTTACGCCTGAACAGGTAATTATCTACAAAAAACTATATTACCATGTTTGGCTTTTTTGAAATATTAGACAGGCTATGTAAATAAACATAATACAAGTACAACCCTATCTGAGGATATTATCCATCTTCTAGCCATTAAAACAGCCAGTTAGATCCTAATATACATGTTTGGCTGTTTCTATCAAATCAGGCTAAGCTGGAAATTCAAAGCTAAAGTATATACAAAGAGAAAATTTTGTGCAATAAGATATTCCAATGTGACATGTTATTAACACCAGAAAGTGAATGTGGATTTGCGACCAAAAAAAAAAAAAAACTGAGCTATGAATATCCCCATCTGCTGTCCTTACTTCTTAATACAGAAAATCCTCCATTATTGTATACTGTGGTGATTTTTATCCCTACAAGGCTACTAGATCGTACAAATCAGATAATATTACAGGAAATCCAAATACCTTATCAACAATTATATACGAATTATTTGATATATCTAAGATGAAAAAAATCTGTTACAATGATCAAGAACCTCAATAATTAAAGAAGTTATGCTTTACCGCTCTTAAAGACGTAGACTCTTGCTGTCTCCAAGTTCTTGCAAATAAGGCTCGAAGATCAGATGTCCAACCAAAGAAGCCCTTCCATTCATTATATATACACTTCACGGCATGAAAAACAAAAGAAAATTCTCAGCTTTCTAATTCACCATTAATTACATTAAAGATTAGTTGGAAGCAAATTTATCATAGTTACTCAAGACATAGTTGGTCTAGCCTTAATGCGAACAAAAATGGCATGTAGCCTACATTTCAAATTATCATAACACTGAAAAACATATGGCCAAAACATCACAAACGCAACCATTCATAAGACAAAAGGGTAAGTCTACATAGAGCTCAACCTGTCCCTCATCCGCTCCATAAGAATCCGGAGATCAGTGCACCTATAAACTTACCAATTCAACCAGACATGTGTTATTACGTTGGGCCCACTGAAAACCCAATACAACAAATGAGGGAGAATTTAAGCTCTCGGTGAATTTATCGTGAAGATAAAGGACATATTATACAATCATTGAAGCAATTTGCAATCCCTCCCATCCCGAGGTTAAGGTAATTACCCTTTTTCTCGGTTGCTCACATTAATTTCTCCCAGTAGACGGAGTGGTAGAAGAATATTACCGTTTGAGTTCTCTGAACGACCACAGCTTTATCGCCAGATTCGCGAGAAACCAAGACACTAGGCCTTAAGCTTTTCCAGCTGCTATCCACGGCGGACTTAGCCTCGACAGTACCACGGACAAAAACAAGCTTGCAATCTTCCGAATTGCGGTCGTCGTCGGAACTCTCGAGGAGTGACCGGAGGTCAGAAACGGACAGAGAAGGGGCGGAACAGAGCTGGCCGAGCGCGGCGGAGTTGGAGGTGAATTTGAGGACTGATCGGGCGGCGACGTAGGCCAAGGCGAGACCCAAAACGGCGCCGTCGAATGACAAGGCTAGCTGGGACAAAAGGGACACTAGGGCTTGCTCGTGAGAGGACATTGTTGGCAATCACTTGTACCGCGTAAGCATCCCAATTCCTCGAGATTGGCGAATCGGATAATCTCCAACGAATAGGAGGATACGCCGAAGAAGGTAGCGGTAAATGTCGTCGTTTGGCGGTGAAATGGTGGAGTACGACAGAAAGGATCGAGATACAGAAGGGCGAAGTTGGAAACAAATTTTGGTGACGGTCAATAAACATTCTCAAGTGTGGCAATAACATTTTAATTTTTAATTATGACCACAAATCATTTTTTTTTAGGGGGGCACCCGAACATTTTGACTGAAATGATCTGAATTTCGAAAAAACTTATCTGTCGTTTTTTAAGGAAAATTTCATTCATAATTTAAATTTTAAAATATTATAATATATTTTATAATCTTTAAAATTTTTAAAAATAATTTTTAAAATATATAAATAAATCTTAATTGTATGCCTTATTAACTTAAAAAACCTTTAATTATATTTATTGACTCTTCAATCTAAATAAAAAGTAAATTTAAAATTGATAATAACATGAGAGTTAGTGACTAAACCTTAACAATTTCTGGAGACTCACCAACGTCGCCCATGTGCTCCCTAACAAGGTCATTGCAGCCATCAAAAGCATCCCTCTTTCCGTTAGAAATGACAAGGTCGATACTCTGGTTTGGGGTGAAGAAACTTCAGGTTATAAATTTCTTATGCATTCTCATGATCTTGTGCAAGTTTCTCACACTTGGCTTTGGATTTGGAAGCTTCAAGTTTCAGAGAGCATACGTGTCTTCATTTGGAAAATCATGCATGACGCCCTTCCTGTAACGAGTGTATTGGGAAGCGTAAAATTTTAAAAATTTTTTTTTTTTTAAAACTTATACCATTTAAAATTGTTACTAACGGAGTATAATTTAAATAAATTTTTTTATTTAAATTTTATTCAACTCTTTTTTATATACAGTTCACTTAATATATTAATTTACATCAATATACACAATTGCTCTAAAATATAAAAATTTAAACTATTTATTTATTAATATTTAAAATACAAAATTATAGTGATATAATTATAGTAATTTACCTTTAACTCAACAAAAATAATACATAAGTGTTTCTAATATACAATTCATAATTTATAGACATAATTTATGGCCTTCAAGTCCATCAAAACACTGTATAAACAAAACTTTCACATAATGGTCTTCTTAAGTACTTCTCAATCATTTCTCTCCTCCAACATCCTTCGCACAATTTATATCCCAAGCCCAATTAGTTTTTGGCTGAATCTTGGCCCTGTTCATTTGAACAATCAACTTAATGAGATATGAATATTTCAGTAAAGTAATATACAATTTAAAATTTTTTTAAAATTAGTTGAAAGTTCAGTTATATTTTTTTTTGGTATAAAAAACCTCTCCCTTATTACTATTTAAACACACATGTGGATTGATACTTTATACTTTATCATCTTCAAAACATGTGAGAAATATAATACCTTTCATAAACTCATAATTCACCCTGTTTATTTCATTTTATACGAGTATAAAATCATTATTTCATCAAAACTATCATTTCAAAATACCTGTATTCATATTCTCAACATCGTTTGCATAACATTTCTTATGTTATTGCAAAGATCACATAAAGTGGCATAATCTCTTAAAATATATATGCACACGATAAACCTTATCAATTCAATGCATGATGTTTTCCAATCTTACTTTATTATCACAGAGATCGTTATCCCGATGAATGTCATAGGATCGTTATCCATATGACTGAAATTATTGTTATCAAAGGGACCATTATCCCGGTGATTGTCATATGATCGTTATCTATATGATTGAGATTCTAACTTCCAAGGAATCCCCCATCACATGCACAATATTAGTTAGTCTCATTCTTTTTCCCGACTATATGACAATGTATACAAATAGGTGACTAATATTTAGGGTTATAGAGTTTCATTCTTAAATCAATCCGTTTTTCCCATATAAACTATCTCTCTTTTACTCCTTAAAGTCTTTCATAGGATTGTATTAGTTTAAAGAGTAAACTCTAACATATACAAAGTACCATAGATTGAAAACAAAGTTAGTTTATAAAATTTGTTTGTATACGAAATACTTGACAACCGTCCCATACCAGTTATCAAGTATCCACCCTAAATTTTGTCTGCATTATAAGCATAAAACTCAATAGACAAATTAAAACAAGCAATAAAGATTTATATCAAATCTTTAGAACACATACATGTAAGTTTTCCTTATACTCATATGAAAATAATTTCTATTTCACAAATAAGTTTAGCAAATGTTTCCCATTTCACAACATAGAATTCATTCAAAACAATACAATTCACATTATCCATTCCAAATTAGGGAGAGTAGATTACTCTATCTTAACTGTCATTTCTTCTTCTTGAATTAGGATTCTTCTCTTTTCTCTTCTTGCTTGATTCCACAAGCCACTTCTATCAAATTTTGAAAGCAATGTTTCAATTTTTCACACTAACTCATTTCAAACATAAATCAATTAGAATTAAATTCTTAATTCACCTCAAATTTAACAATTGCCTATAAAACTCTCAAATTTCTTATAGGACACTTTTGGAAGGCTAAACAAACTTAACCCCGACACAGAATTTCAGAATTATATGGTTTTCTCTTCTTAAACTGAAAAATAAATACTTTTTTAATTTAATCCTTAAAACTTTCTTAGTCTTGAAAGTAGCCCTAAATGTTTCAAAAATCTCCTAAATTTATATGAGAGCCTCTATGTAACTTAATATTACAGAAAACACCAAGATTTATGAAATTTCAATTCATTATCTAGAATTTCCAAAATTTGCAGTTTAGTCTCTATCTTCCAAATGATGATTTTGCACTCCTTTTCTCCTATTTTCTACTTTTATCCATTCATAAGAGTTTCATTGGAATTAAAATTTATAGAAAAGCATCAAATTCCTAAAATTTCAGTTCATACCAAGAATTTCTAAAACTTGCAATTTAATCCCTATATACTCTTATAATAATTTTGCACTCTTTTCTTTCCATTTTTCACTTCTATACAATCATAAGAGTCCCATTAGAGCTAAGGATTACAGAAATGTATCAAAATTTGAAATTATAATTCATACCAAAATTTTTTAAAAATTTCAGTTTAGTCCCTCTTACTTTTCCAGCAATTTACGGTGACTAACGGTTGAGGGAACGACACCTGTAGTTGCAAGAAGCATCGAAAGTTGACTGAGGTCCTAGCACCGTAACTATTGGCAGCCAAATGGCATGAAACACAGGATCCACACCGTGGAATGAAGTCATAAACGAAGGGCAAATGGCACCCATTTTGGCCGCTACGGTGGCTGTCGACGGTGAGTGGCGACAACAGATGGCGACGAGCGGAGCAAGTGGGCGATTCGGCGATGACGTCCAGTGCGGTGGTATGGGAGGGAAGGAAGGCGCGATGGTTAGGGAGAAAGAGAGAGGGATCACAAGAGTGAGAGAGAAAATGGACGGGAAAGAAGGCATTTTAAACTTTCAATACATTTAAGAGCATTTTAGTCATTTATCCATTTGCTCTAGATAAATTTTGAATGTATTTTTTGATTTAGACAAATTATGGAATATCATAAGAGAGATTTGAAAATTTTTAGAGTATCATAAGCCCATAAAAATTATTTGCTAAGCTTTAATTTGCAAGTAAATAATTCTCCCTTAGATAAAATTTTATTTTTAAAAATTCTTAAATTTGGGCTATAAATTCAAAATAATTTACTTATTCTCTTCACAATAAATATTTTAAGGTTTCTAGTAAAATTTATTCCACTTATCCAATTTTTAAATTGAGGTTATTACAATTCCATCCAATCTCTTTAGGAACATGCGTGGCATGCACAAGATTGGAGTTTGTAGCCGCTGTAAGAATGGCACCGAGACCATCATCCACTGCCTTCGTGATTGTCACATCTCCAGAGCTATTTGGTCCTACATAGGCCTCACCGACCATAAGAACTTCTTTAGGCATGACACGTACTAATAGGTTAGAGAGGGAGCCAAGGGTTTCAACTCGAGTGAAGGCAAAAGCAAAATTGGTATACGCTTCTTGTGCACGATGTGGCATTGTTGGAAGTTACGTAACAACAAGGCGTTTGGAGACGAAAACATGAGTGTGGCGACTGCTTGCAAGCACAACCATTCTCCGTATGAAATCTGTATCCCAGATGCCTTCACTAGCAATAATAAGAACAGAAACCCCCTAGACTTATTCGATGGGCGAAACCAGATCCAAGCACCTTCAAAGTCAATACAGATGGTAGCTCACTCGGCAATCTTGGGAGAGCTGGCATCAAAGGAGTCTCGAGGGACGGCCTCGGCAACTGGGTTCTCGATTGGCTACTCCTGCTTCATTGACTTAACCTCGAACATGCACATTGAGCCAAGTGCCATCCGCAAAGGGCTGACAATTGCCACTAAGATGGTTATTAAGAAACTTGAGCTTGAGACGGATGCTCTTGAAGCCATCCACATCATTAGACATGCCAACGTTGATTTTCACCTTCTGCGCAACGTGATAGATAACATTAGAAGAATCCTGGAGAACAACGTTAACTATAACATTTTTCATATCCTTAGAGAGATCAACCAGTGTGCTGATAAGTCAGCTAAAATTGGCTCCCACAATGAGGTTGTTATTCGTATCTGGGAGGACCTCCTCGTGAAGTGTCCATTTTCTTCCTAGCAAATGCATTAGGCACTAATATATATATATATATATATATATAAATTTTTTAAGAATTTTTTAATATTTATTTTAATTTTTTAAAAATTAAAAATTAATATATATTTTAAGTTAATGAGTCATTTAATTAAAGGTTGATATCCAAAGAGTTAATGCCTTAAATTTTGTGATCTTTTAAATGCTAAATAACTTTTTAGAATTAAATTGTAAGTAGAGGTATTTTATAGAGACCAATTTTTTCAAAAACAATAAATAAAATTTTCTTTTTTAACCATGGACCATGGTTTTCATTTGTTGACAAGATTAGTTCTCTGTTCACATCTCACGCGCAATTATTTTCAATATTTTTTACTTTCAGTATTTCATCAAAATTAAACCACGAATAAAATATCTTTAGTGAAAGGTTAAATTATTCATATAATTTTAATAATTTTAAAAAATTTTAATTATATTTTTATATTTTAAAAATTTGTAATTAAAATTTTATAATTTAAAAATTTTAAATTAGCCTCTAAACTTAAATTTTTGTCAAATTTTTTAATTTTGATGATATGTTAATTATATATTATTTTAATATTATAAATTTATTTAATTCAAATCAATCTATTCATATTACTTAATATGAATTGTATTATATATATATATATATGAAATTTAATTTTTCTTCTCTTTTTTTTACATAAATTATATATGTTTATAATGTTAAGATATTATATATTAATAACATTAATAAAATTTAATATAATTAAAATAAAAATTTGACAAGATTAATTTTAAAATTTATTAATTTATAAGAGCTCAGTTACAAATTTTGCACCACCACTGCAGCTTCGTCATGACACCAGTACTGCTTCGCCGCGCCACCATAGCAACTTCGCACTTTGCAGCATATCAGTTTTGTTTTACAAATTGCAGTTATGCTGATTTATTATGTTTCACTGCTGTTTTTATGTTGTAGATCTATTTATGTTCACTTTTTTCTTCAGCCTTCACCTATACCTTACTTTGATTTGGCCTATTAAAAGTTTTATGCTACACATATGCTATTTCTTTAGCGAGTTTTGGTAGTTTTCGCTCCAGGTACTTGAATTGTTGTTGACCATTCTAACTAGAAAAAAGCAGAGGAAGCTTCTCCATCTTCTCCAGTTAATGAAATGGCAGAGAAGAGATATATCATAGGCTATAGGTCCTTTAAAGTGTAAATTTTAGTAAAATGGTGAAGTGTAGGAAGAGAGAAAAAGAAAAAAGTATGAGAGATAAATTAAAAATCTACTATGTATAAATTAAGATTCTCCTATGTATTTTTTTTTCTCTCCATACCTTATCATTTCATTAAAATTTATACTTTAGAGGAATCATACTCATCACAGATACAGAGAGTGAAGGAGGGAAGGCCATCCATAGGACCCATATGTATCCAAGTCTTTTTTCCGAGGATGAATTTTACACCTCCTATCAACGATCTTGATTCTTGTTAGGATGCTTTCTGGTCATCATATTTGTTTCTTATTATTTTTGGAAAATTAAATAAAAAAGTTGTTATTTTGGAGACTATAATTACCCAGTAATTGAAAGATGAAATTTATGTTTTAGATGTATGGTTTAATTTCAGTTGGTACAAACTTTGGTGCGTGTATTAATTAGTCTTTAATTTTATATAATTTTGAAATAATATATGTGTAGTAGTTTTAATTTACAGCATGTCTGATGAGAAATATCCTAAGAATCCAATGCTTGGAAATCGGGAAATCACAGAGGGGAAGGTAAGATTTGTTTTAATGCCTTTATTTGATCACTTGGATCTGTTTGTTGTGAGTTCACTAACAATTATTTGTTTAAATTGTGCATTAGTTTTTGTAAGCTGGTAAGTACAAGTGGCAAAGTTAAGAAGAAGTGTATGATTTGGCAATGAAAGTTGGAAACTCCTTTCGGAGTTGTGGATATGGGAAAGTTAAGTCATCTTTGTCCTTCATTTTTTTTTACTACAAATTGTAACTGTATTTGCTTCCAGTTGTTGTAAAAGTATGTCTCCGTGAATATCTCAGCAATGATGATTGAGACACTTGTAGGAAAGCATGGCTGCTTTAGTTGACATACTTAGCTAGCTTTTTTGTGGCACTAATGTGTCGTTTATATTGTAAGGGGTCTTGTTATGGCAAATATATATATCTATATCTATATATATATATATATATGTTACCCACAACTTGGTTTAATATTAAAGCTTAAATTTATATATTGCTGGTTTGCAGGGTGTAAAATGTGGTCTTCAAGGTGTCAATTGCCTTAGCGCGGATTATAAGCATGGAAGTATATTATATTGTATTTCGAGTTTCTTTTCTTATTTTTGCCCCCATTTTACCTATTTTTCTTCCTCCTTTGTTCTGCGCAGGGTTCCATCGTATTTACGTGTTGATTTATATTTGTATCTATGTTCTATATATATTTATCATTGTTGAAAAAGAACAATTCTGTCATAAATGCTCCATGTCATATTTGGATTCTCATTACTGTATTCATCACGTGAAACACGAAATATGTTTTGCATTTAAAGCCATGAGTTCCCTAACCATGGCTTCTTTGTTGATTTCTCAGGAACATATGTAAATTGTACTCTACATAGCTGAGTAATTACTAGAATGGCAAGAGTACTGCAAGTAAGAGTAATATTGAATTTAAGAATTTGTATTTATATATTTTTTGTTAGTGTTAGATATTGAATATCTAATACTAGTTTTGGAATATATATATATATATATATATATATCAATTCATATTGACAATGGATGAAGTTTTTGTTCAAATTGAATTAATAAAAGAATTATGCTTTTTTTTTCTATATTTTTGTTATTATTAGATTTTATAATAAAATAAACTAACAAATAAAAATTATTATATAAAATAGTGTATTTTATATACCAAAAAGTAAAGATTGTGAAATGTATTGTAAATACTAAAACTTATTACTATTACAACAGTTGACAAATATTAAATATTTGTTCTATAATAATTTTAAATTTATGTCTAAATGATCCAAAGCATTACCTATAAAGAAATAAAAAATAAAAAATTTTACTATATATAAGTTAAAAATTGTTGCCTAAAATCTCTTAGCAACGACGTCAGTAAAAGTAATCCTTAAAAATTGTTGTTAAAAGCATAGGCAACAATTTTAAAACTTTATTTGCAACACTTTTTTAATGTTGTAGATTAACTAAAATGTTGTAATGTGTTAAAAAAAACAATAGATTACATTATATTTATAAGAAATCTTATATGTAGTATATATTTAATGCATATGTTCTGGTTGAAATTATAAATGTTACTTATTGTCTTTTAATTGGTTAAAATATTAAAAAATTATTTTTGTGAATATTTTATCTATTTTTAATGATACTATGTTAGTCCTGGTAATTAAGGTAACAAAGCAAAATAAAAAAGAATAGGGAACGGCTGTCTCGATCTTGAGTGGAGATCGAATAAACTCCAAATTCAAAAGAATTCCATTAACTCCTAATATGTTGTAAAGCCTCTGTGTAGCAATAATCCACTGTGGTATTATTATATCAACCCCTAGTTTAATTAGCTAGGTTGCGAAAGTGTTAGGAATTCTATTTTTTTACACTGCAAAAATTAATCCTCTCTAGCCCAAAGGTTTTATATCTTGTTAAATCATGGAATATTGCTCATTTTGTTCGCATGATGAGATTTTAGTTTTGGAGGCGAATAAATTTGTGTGACTTTATAATATATATTCGTTTAATTTGTTGCATCTATTCAAATTAAATATAAATATGTAATTTGTTCATGGAACATTGTTGAATATAATATATATATATATATATATATATATATTCTTTAATTCTCCACAAATGAAATTATCAAATTATTCATGGCAGCAGGCGCATCGTAGTTTACTGCATGCCCCGTGTCCTTGATTACTGCAACCTTTGCTTTTGGTTCCAAGTGCCTGTAATTAACCAAAGTTAAACTAGTTAACAATAATCAAGAAAAGTACTACTCCCCCTGTATAAACCTTCGTGTGTGTGTGTGTATATATATTGCATGCACAAATATATATATATTTTTATTTTTAAAATATAATATAAAATAATTATTATTATAATTTTAAAATAATAAATTAAGTAATAGAAAAGATGAAAAGGATTTAGGATTGTTATAATATAGATATTATAAATAAATAAAGGAAACAGTAATATGTTTTTTACCTCTGCAAGTGATAGGCATGGGTTATGGGAAACACCTTATCCTTGTCACCCCAAATTATCAATGTTTCCTTCATTTAAAATCAAAAAGAAAAATTGTCAAAAAAGAGAAAAAGTTAAAAAACAGAGTCAATCTTAGCATATAACAAGACATTTGAATATCAAAATATTCAAAAATTATGATCTCTTTCGATTGTAGCATAATTGCTAAATACAAGAATCTTAAATATTTTTACATATAAATTGAATAATATATAAATGATTTAAGCTATTAAATACCTGACTTAAAACTCCAAGGTTTGAATCTGCTTCTTTATTGAGTAAGTACTGTAGAATCTCTGATTTCTCCTTCCTATAGTCCTTATGCAGCACCTACACATTAACAAATGATGACATTAATTAATGCAAACCATGAATCAAACAAAATCAATAACATTCCAAAGATATTAATTAATTAATTAATCTTACTTTGAGGCCCTCTTCCAAGAAAAAATCAGGCACCCATTTTACTGGATCAAACTTGTACAGACACAAATTCAACAAACAACGAAGATCCTGTGGATTCTGTGGCACAAGTAAATCCAAAGGATTCCTCCCTATCCTCTTCAAATGTTCCACCTTTTGTTCCTCTCTATAACATATCCCACAACTCACAATCACAACCTTGTCCACTTCCTTAGGGTACATCTCACCCATCCTATAAGCCACATACCCTCCATAACTTATTCCAGCCACACTGTACCTACTTACCCCCAATTTCTTCATCCCTTCTCCTACACATTCCGCCTGAAAAACATCCGACCGGTCGCTCCGGCCACTGTGGGATTCCCCGAAGAACAAGAGGTCCGGCACGAAGAGGTTGAGCCGCCGAGACAGTGCCCGGATTTGCCAGCAGAACTGCCACCAGGAGGTTCCGCCGTAGCCGTGGATTAGGGCTACGTTTGGCTTGTCAAGCTTCATTTTTGTAGTGACCCAGAAATTCATGACGGTTTTGTCATCTAGCATGACAGTGCATGGGGACAAATTGGATAATCTGAAATTAAGTCTTAGGAACATTTCAACAACTTTGATTACAACACGTACTAGGATTGCTGCTAAACGGAGAAGGCAATTAGGGATGAGTAATGGTATTGTGTTGTAGAGAGAGAAAGTGAGGGCTTGAATTAGGCTTGTGGAGATGGAGAGAGGAACACATAGAAGCTTAAACCAGGTTTTGTTTTTGAGCTTCATTTTGTGAGCAAAATTGATCGATGAGTATGTACAATATACACTTCACTAGCTATTCACAAATTGGAGTCTTTAAATCAAATTAAAAAGAATTTGTTCTAAATAGATTAGTAGTGTTAGAGGAATTTATGATCTTCATTGTTATTTTTGCAACACTTCTTTTTAAAAAATGTACGTAGGAGATTGGGATTGGGGATGCGGTTTGGATTGAATGGAAGGCATTACATATTTTAGGGACACATGTTACCTTAATTTGTTCGGGTCTTTAGGTCATATAAATCTCACGTCCTAACGGTTTAGCTATTTACGTGTTGTGTTGCCAAGATTTTTGGAGCCCCTCTTGCCAGGGAAAATGTTCTCGATTCCGTTAAATCATACATGCATTTGTCATTTTTAAAAAATAATTTAATTTTTTTTTATGTCGGGAAATTTTCATTATACATATAGTTCTTTTCATAAATTTATAACATGTGACAAATTTATGTATAATTTTATATGAATTCAATCTATAAAATCACTACTCTTAGCGCTAAAAAAAAATGATTCTTTTGTTTAGGTTAAATTTTTAAATATTTGTTTTTCGGTTTTTAGTACAAATATTATATATAAAGAATTTTTAATTGTATACTATAACAAGTATTCAATATGCATTTTTTACTAATATAAAATAATCATTTTCTTAAAATTTGGAATAAAAATTAAATTTATGATTTTAATAAAAAATAAATAACATTGAAATGAAAATTTTAAGAATATATATTTTTTAATAAATTATATTTTAATAACATAAATTGATATTATTTAAAACTTAAAAAGGTTATTTTAGTTATCTTTTAAATTTTTAAAATAAGAGATGAAAGAGTGTTTAATGGATATGATACACATAAAAGAAATAGAGGTAATATAATTGTTTTAAATTTTTATTTGTTCCTTTATTCAATAAGAAAATTATTAAATTTTTTACTTTAGTATTAAATTTGAAAATGCTACATTTGTTAAAAGTGTCGTTGAATTTTATTTACTGGAATGAAAATATACATTTATTTTTAAATTTAAAAAAATACCGAGAAATATTCACAATATAAATAACTTAAAATTATATTTTATTGATCATACAATTTTTTTTGGGGAAACAAAGGATTTCATTCCAGAAAGGGGCCCTGCCCAAAGTCCAAAAGGTCAACCAATTCCCAATATGAACAGTTGGGCGCTTTTGTACGGTTATATATGTTTTTCTATTTTTTTTTAATTTTTCTTCAATTAATATACTTATATTTTAACGCAATTTCACACTTAACATCAATACAACATGTCAATTTTTTTGTTAAAAAAACATGTTTCATTATCAATTATTATAAAATACTGGTCCTCAAAAAAATTATTATAAAATACATTCAAATTAACATAAATAATTTGCACATATATATTTTGCAATTACTAACAACGAAATATGTTCGAAGTTACTTAGACAAATTGAATGTGTTTCGCACTTCACAAGTCCACAGCAAAAATGCGATTCTCATTCTTAATAACTAAATTCTGTATGATTCAATTTGTTAATTAATTTTACTTTAATTTATTATCAACTTTGATCTCTTTTATTAGTACAAACCATAAATGTATATTCAAATATATAATAAACTAATTAGAATTGGAAGGAAACAAATTAGATGCTATATAGGAACATCTTCTCCCACTTGGTTTGGCTTTGGCACTGTTGTAAGAGATGCTCTTAGAAGATCCCAATACAGAGGAATCTGTGCTGCTGCATAAAAGCATAGTGGTAACAAGGTGATACTATACCAAGGGATAACCTTATGCTGGAACGTGTAATTTGTAAGTTCAAAGGAATGTGCAGCACAGAAAGAAATCAACATTGTGATAACACAAATGAAGAAGGAAGTTAAGCCAAAGAGAAGCTTTAGTGGCAAACTTCTCTGAAAATCTCTTGGTTGCATTCGAGAACTATAAATGGCGAGGAATGCAGCCAATGAAGTGATGGAGAGGGAAAAGGAAATAAGTGCAGAGATAGCAAATAGAGTGAAAGCAGGTTGGCCTTGCAAGATGGGTTTGCCACTGTCTTCATCATTGCCTCCAGGGACTGTGTAGGATGTGCTATAGGTAACACCAGCTGTTAGTGCCGCCACTATAGAGTAAGAACTTGATGTATCCTTGAGCCACTTGTTACCTTGCTTTACCAGCTCCTTGTGATGTTCCGCGAAGATCTCCTCTGGAGTTTTACCAGCTTTGTTTCTCTGGGAATTCAGGTAAAGGGGCATGTTTTCTTTTACGTACTGCAAAATTTACAATATAATCACAGAATATCAGTTTTCTTTTACGTAGGTGAAGAAGGTGAAGGTGAAGGTAGTTTCATATATATATATATATATGTATGTATGTATGTATGTATGTATATATACCTCAAACCACTTGACTTCCCATTGCATTTGCATGGCAGACCCATGTATTTCCCAAGGCATATGTTCTGGTAACATGGCTGCCAAGTGCAATGCATTATTTCCTTTATCGTCAACTGCTTCTACGAGGCTATGCCAAAGTGAGTTCTTCATCAGTAACTGCAATATATGAGGTTGCCTACTTTCTGCTGCCACAAGTACTACGTTCCTGTTTTCTGTCGTTTTGTCGTGAATAGCCACAGGAAAATATGCAAGGATTTTCTCCACCACCTCTATCAGACCATATCTTGTTGCGATTATCAATGCTGACGTGGCTCTCTTCTGCACTAATTCTGGAATTTGTACCTGATCAGTAATCATACCCTCTACCTGCATTATCTCAGATAGATCCTGGAACAGCTCGTTTTCAATGTATTCATACTCAGAACTTTGTTTCAGAAGTTCTTCCAAGATTTGGGCACACCATACGTGTTTCTCTTTGATCCTCCTTATTGAACCTTCACCAAATATATTAATATATGAAACCAAAGAAATTAATTAAGTCATAAAAAAATAATAAAAGAAATTAATTATTAATTATCAATTACTACTCGTTTAGCTATACGTAAAAAAATTAATTAACCTCGGCTCTGATATCTGTGTGTCGGAGAATCAGAGGTGTCTTGCTTTTCAGAATTGTCAATTACATCCAGCTGAACATGGACGTCGTCAAACTTCAAGGGCTCTACATGTGTATCTTTACATGGAGAAATATAGTAACACAAGTAAATAATTAGAACATAAATGTAAGTTGTAATTAACGAGATACGAATAATAAGGATAGCTGAAGCCTTACCTTCATCTAGCTTACAATCTAAGCAGATTGAATCCTCTAAAATACCTATTTCATGAAATACTTTATCTTACACATTAACTTGTAAACAAGTTAATGTATAAAACAATGTTTTATTTTATACATTAACCTATTAATTAACAAGTTAATGTGTAAAAATAACGTATTTTACTCATTTTATAAGATACGCAATTCAAAAGATCTGAATCATAATTTAAGATATACAATTTTATGTTTCATATGCACCGTAATGAATGATACTTACATGTGTAACGGAATTTCTCTCGCCATCTGAGACGAGTACCGCTTTTAAAAGCTGTGGGAATGGAGGCAAGAACTTGGAGATGTGTGACCCCTTCGTCATTCATAATGCAAGCCATCCGTTGGCCTTTATACAGATTAATAATGAGAAGTGACAAATCTGACACAAAAAGTTAATAATTAATTAGTATATATATATATATATATGCATGATATATCATATATACTCCCATTCCCATCACAATTCACAAACATATAGCATAGTTAATTACTGACCAAAGTATTGTCTCTGAATGGTAAAATGAAGAATAGTATCGCCTCCGTGCTTTGTCCATAAAGTTGTGTCCATATAACCACTCTTTGTACAAAACGAATGCAGAAAAAGAAAAGTGTTTTTGTGACCATGAAGCGCAGCCAAGAACAGAGGCGATTCTCCCTCCTTGTTACGCGAACGAACCAAGGCGTCACCTCTCTCCAACGAAGTATCTAGACGCACTATCCGCTCACATATTGTGCGAGACCCACGTGAGGCTGCACAGTGCAATGGTGTATCCTCTCTGCTATTCTTCGCCGTCAGTGTCTCCTTCGCAGTTTCATTGGGGGTCTTGTTGATTTCATCTATCAGTTTTGCAACAACGTCCTCTGGTGCACCTTGCGTGATTGCTACGTGTAGTGCTGTGTCTTTTGTGTTAGTGATCTTAGTGTTGTGCTTCTCTGGAAAGTTCTTGTATAGTTGTACAACTCTTCCCCATTTTCTTCTAAGAACAGCATCGTACAGTTCCTTCCGGAATTTTCTGTCATCTAGCTCTGCTGCGCTGCTCAGGATGGCGTCCATTGAGCAATTTCTCTGTGACAGTGTGTGTGCGTAAGTGCAATTATTTTATATATATATATATATATATATATATAAGTTCCTTTCTCATAATACAATCCAAATATATATGCATCGTCGTCATCATCTCAGCCTTCCAATCTTTTTTCATTTGGAAGGATGGCATATAAATTTACTTTTGGACAAGAAAGTAAAAAGTACGGATTTCACCAGACGCCTATGTTCTTCTGTCCACAAGAGTCGGGAGTCCTGTACTATCATGCTTTCGGGATTTTAGCTTCAACTTAATTAATTTCTACTATATTTTGTACTTATTCCTCAACATTAAAAAACAATTGAGTAAATTCCAGAGTGAACAAGGTTTCTTTTTCTTCCATTCACTGACAGTTTGTTAAAAATATACTAAGATATATTTAAATTATGTATAATATATTGGACATCGTATTTCTTCAGTCTCATTATATAATTAATTAGTAAAATATATATATATATATATATAGAGACACACACGCGTTCTTAGATAATTTAAAGAAATATTAATTATTTTTGGCATCTTGATATATACCAAAAACGAAAAAGCACAAGGAGAGATTATGGCGGAGATGAGAAAATTAGCACCCTTAAGATATAAAGCTTTGATGGTGTCATTAATGACAATAAAGCAGAATGCAAGCGAAAAGACTGAAAAGTACTTTCAGGCTGATTTTTCTCAGTCTGTTCGTTTCTTAATTACCATGTAATCTATTTTATATTCCTACTTTACTTGTACCATTTTCCATGCCTCCCTTCTTTTTAACACTGAATATTTTCAGATATATATATCTATACACAAACACACACACAGAGAAGGGAAGAATGTACTTTGCGTGCTTGCAAGCAGAATATTCGTATCCTCTTTCATTTTATTTTATGTTCTGTTTGAAATAAGCACGATATCATATATATATATATAGAGAGAGAGAGAGAGAGATCAGAGAAAGAGTAGATAAATGAAAAAGTGACAAAGTAATGATGTGGAGGAAGCAAAGGAGAAGTAATTCTTGTGTACATATAAATATACTTAGACATAAGAGGATATTGAAAAATAGAGTACTTTTTATTGTATGTACATTATGCGTAGCTGATAATGCACTTAATTGATTAAAGAAAAGTAGAAAACTCCGTATATAGGTGATTGTCATATTCGTGAGAGTGCTGTAACAAGTCATTGGCGAAAAGTTGCTTATATATATAAAAAGAGAGTACAGTTAGAATTAGAAGATGTACAAAATATAAGAAGTTTGTAGGTGGAAGTTCTAAATTATGAGAGGCTAGATTTTTCCTTTGAGTCTTATAAATAGGAGTTGGGTCTTCCTTGTTATATGAAGCCAAAGACAAGAAATTCAATACAAAGTATTCTATCCAAATCTTCCTCCACCTAAGTTTCTACTCTTTCCACTAACGTCTCTTCACTCTGCTTACCAACTAACTTAAATATTAAAAGGCTTACCATTGCTAGCTCCATAAGAGGTTTGGACAAGATTATGAAATAATAGTCATTCAGTGACATGAAATGATAGTTATCCGTTAGGAATTTAAAAAATGTATGCAGACCTGTAATTGAAATTTTATAATTTAACAAAATTTTAAATTATAGAAATTTAATTAATAATGACTATATAAATAATTTAACTTTTTTTAAAAAATCAACAATATCTTAGCATGTATCTCTCATCAATTATTTTGAAATGAAAATATATATTATTTTTAATTTATTAGAAATTAATTAGAGTTATGTTACAATGATAAAAAAATTTAGTAATAATTTTAAAATTAATTAGTAAAAACATTGTTGAGATATTTTTATATATAAATATTAGATATTTTGATAATAAATTAATTTATAAAAAAATATTTTGATCCTACAAACTTTGTGTACTTAAATAAAATATGGCTTAACCCAACAAATTTTTATAGCCCCACTTATTTTATCTCACTTAGACTTTGAATATACATTCTCTTCCCAGCAAATGAGACTTTTTCCGCCTCTTGATTTTTAAGACCCATTAGCACATAAATTTAAAAAAGTAATTTTTGCAAAATGGAAAGAGTGACAAGTGGTTGGTACAATAGGTAATACACATCAGAATATAAAATAAAAAATTAGGATCTATTTAAACGTTATTCTATTTCTTTGTTCTCTAAAATTATTTTATAAAATTAATTTAAAAAATTTATACTAAAATTATTTTTATATTTTTATATATATGTTATTAATAAAAAAATTTATTTTTTATTTAAAAAAAATTCAGAACATCTTTTAATTATTCTATATATTTTTTAAATACATACTATTTTTTTATTTTTTTTTGGTAAAAATAGTTATCAAACAAAATTTTCTTGTTTTTATGTTTTTAAAAATTAAAAATAATTTAAAAAAACTGTAATTAAACATACCCTTAATCTCTCTCCTTTGTATAATTACATGGCTTGAGAAAGAAGATTTGGTTAAAAAAAATGTTAGACTTGTGTGTTGAAAAGTACATCAAAAAAGCTCTTTTCTGTGAAATCTCCAACAGACAAATTTTGCCCCTGCGCGCTTATCATTCTCCAAAACATAGATGTTTAGAAATGTTTTAAATTGTCTTAAGTTTGATTAATGGAGTGTCCAACATTAATTGTTGAACTTCGAGGTTACTTGCAACGTCTCTCCAATATTAATTACACACTTCAATGGACAGAATTCAAAATCTTAAATGTTGATAGATACTATTCAGAAAACTAAAAAGTTGAGAAGCACAAATTTGATAGTTCTCTCTTATTCACTGAATCTCATTGATTGCACATCAATGCTCATTTGCTCTTTGTGATATTTTTGGTTACTGAGCTTTAATTTGTGTCTTTACTTTTTTCTGTATCTTTTTGTCTTTTTATTTAAGTGTCTAGTAAGAATAAAAAATAATGAGTTGTGAGATTTAGATTTAAATCAGTAGGTTATTGTTTGAAGTTGTTTAAAAAAATTTTTAATTTTTTTTATTAAGAGATATTTAAGTTAAGATGTAAAAATAAATGTGCTTATTTTTTATATAATTATTAAATGAATATATATTGATATAAAAGTGATATATACTAGTCTCTTAAAAAAAGATCATCTAATTGTATACTTTAGTAATTATTCAATTTTAGTGAATACTTTTATTGTGTGTGTGAAAAAATAATATAAGATAAAAAAATTTGATTTGAACTTCTATAACTTTTTGGTGTGATTTTTAATTTCAACTCTTCTATTTTACATTTAACTTAAAGTTATAAAAACATTTTCATATAATTAAGTATTTGATGAAAACTTAAACTTTTAAAAAAAAATAATAATTACCTATTTTTTCAATATACACCTAATCTACTACTCTTTGAAAATACACCAAAAGGTTTGAGTTTAAAAAAAAAATTATTCAAGCCTCTTTCTTAATTTATTATTTGGTTAACAAATATAATATATTAATTATTTTTTGACCTACTACTATAAATATTACTTTTAATTACAATTTATTTATTTGTTACTATAGGGAAATATGATTAACACAGCTATCAGTAAGTAAAAGTTTGATTTATGAAAATTTTTATTAAAAAAGTAATAATTGTGCACCCTTTTTTCTCTCTCTCGCATACTGACTCCTTCCTGTGGCTCATTGCAGATCACAGTCTTCATCTCCCCTTGCAATGCACATAGAACATGTTATTGACATATTATTGGTTATTTGTGAAAGTTAGAGCAGAGTTAGGAAGAACAGTAAAAAAACGTGATAGAGAAGACTCGAGGAAAGTGATAAATTTCCGAAAAAAATGGCACATAGAACATGTTATTGACATATAAACAGGCACGTACGTATCAATGCTTTTCTTCTTCTTGGTTATTTGTGAGGAGACAACCATTGTAACGATAGTTTCACTCAATAAGTTTAAAAGAAATAATTACAATTTTTTTATAAAAAGAAAATTAATTAAGAAAAAGAAACACTTGGTGTTTGATTTCTTTACCTGAAGTTTAGGAAACCGAGAGGTGGACTGCTGATTCTATTCAATGACAATGCTGTTTGTCTTTCTGACGACACCGCGTGCAAAAAGTATTATAAATTAACAAATTTTTAAGTAAAGTATCTCTATTTTAAATTAAATTATTTATAAATATTTTTATACAAAAATAATAATAGACATATAAATAAAAATTAGAATTTTTTTTAAAATTTATTTATCTTTAATAAACTTTGGTTTTTTTCATGAATTATGTCTTTAAAAATAGGTTAAAATATAAAAAAAATTTAATTTTTTTTACAAATAATTTCTTTAAATTTTAAAACTTTATAAGAAATCTTTTAAATTTTTAAAATTTTTTATTAAATTTTTTATTTAAATATTAATAATTAATTATCACGTCAAATCTATTAAATTCACGTTAAAATTTTTATTAACTTAAATTAAGAATAATTTCATCTTTTCTTTTCTTTTCTTTTTTTCCCTTCTTTCATAATTTTCTTTTTCTCCCGTTTCACGGGCCAAACGAAACCCATCCCTTTCCCTCTCTTCTCTTTCAAATACCCTTATCCCTCTCCTCAAATCCCCTCTCTCTCGCACTCTCTCCCTCTTTCCCCCTCTCGCCGGCCACTTGAAGACGATCCTTTTATTTTAGAGGCTGGTAACTTCCTCGCGCGCGTCAGACTACGCCACAGCAACGCACTCAGCGACTGAAATGATGATATTTCAGCCGTTTTCATAATTTGCAGTTTCGAAACGGTGCTCTTCAGCCAGTTCTCCAGGATAGACGTTACCTTCCCGCTTTCCTTCCGGTAAGGATCGTTGGTCTACTTCCCCATCAACTCCACCACGTTAATATGGTCCCCGTTTCCGTTAGCTCCCCATCTCCGTTGGTTGTTCGTTCTCGCTTTCAGCTTCTGAATGGCTTGGCGACTAAAGCTGAAAATTCTCTCCCGCAACGGCTCGTCGGGATTGAACGTTACCTTGGGCCTGCCTTCCGACAACTGAAGCACTGCTTTCGAGATAAGAACGGACTCACGCTGAAAGTCCGGTACCCTCGAAATGTTCTCGACTGCTCTGAACACTTCAACGAAGGTATTGAACAAATTCCGTCAGTGACGGCGTGGTTGACGGTGCAGCTGATGAAGACGCCGTCTGCGAGCTCGGTGACCTGAACGGCCATAATCGGGCTGAAATGACCATTGTAACTAACTTTTCTGTCAAAAGCGAAGAAATCCTTGAAGGATTCAGGAACATCAAGAGGGGCGAGGAGGTCGCGGATGAAGAATCCAGAGGCAATGATGTGGAGGAAATCAACGTCAGCGTCGTTACAGGTGATGTAGACGTAACCGTCAGAGTCGGTCTTCAAGCGGCCGGCGAGAGGGGGAAAGAGGGAGAGAGTGTGAGAGAGAGGGGATTTGAGGAGAGGGATAAGGGATTTGAGGAGAGGGAGGAGGTAGAGCGATAGGTTCAGTTTGGCCCGTGAAAAGTTGAGAATTATGAAAGAAAGAAAGAAAAAAAAAAAGAAAAAATATGAAATTGCTCTTGGTTCAACAGTAAAATTTTGATGTAAAATCCACAAAATTGATGTGATAGATGATCATTATAATTTTGATAAAAAATTTAATAAATTTTTTTATTTTATAAAATTTTAAAAATTTAAAAATTCTCTTATCAAATTTTAAAACTCAAAAAACTTATTTACAAAAAGACTAAAATTTAAAAAAATTGTGTATTTTATCCTTAAAATTAATTGAGTTTGAAGTCCAAAGAAAAGGAAGAAAAAAATTGAATACAGCTAGATGTCCTGGATCCAATTCCAATCACATATGAACGTAAATAATAAAGAAATAAAATATACCTTACTTGTATGCTACTGAATCTCCTTTTTCACTATTTTATCAATTCTGTCCATTCTTCAATTCCTTTGATTAAGCTTTTAACTTTTTGGACGGCTGTTTGTCTACCACTCCTCCCACTCAATTCCAACTGGATTCCTTAGCCCATCACCCACAAATCATCATCTTCTTCTATCTTTCTCTTCCTATAAATTCCTTGTCTCATATTAAAATTGTGATCATCAAGTTTCTGAATTCCTTCTGAGCGCACCAATGGCTACTACCCCTTATGCATACTCCACCCAGGGCTCCTCCCAGAGATCGTTGGCCATGGTGTTGGCTCTAGCTTCTGCTGTGGTTCTGTCTCCATTGTACAATGCGAAGCCGAAGAGTGAAGGAATTGGAAGGTACTATGAGTCAAAATGGAGCTCTGCTTTTGTTCTGCCTATGGTTCTTGTTGGACTCATCATCGCCATCAGAACCAGTTCTTCATCTTCAACCCCAAGACCTTCGTTGCTTCCATCTCCTGAGCCTTCTTGGGTTCTCAGAATTGGAAGCTCTTCTTGGGGGCTTGCTGGAGTTTTGGCTATGCTTATGCTTGTTCTTCATTGGCAAACCTCAGTTCAAGAGTTCTTTTGGAGATAGATGTGATGTGAGAGCCACAGATCTATTATTCTAGATTCTGTTGTTACTTTTTTTTTTTTTTTCTTATGTATATTTATGTAATAATATTAGAAGCTAATTCAGAGTTGTAGTTGGCAACTGAAGTTCTCGTTTTGGCAATTTTGTTGAGAGAGAAAATTTAAGTTGAAGAAGAAAGTACTAGACAGAGTCCAGCACCAGCTCGGTTTGAAGTTGTAACGGCAGAACATAAACTGAAATTGCATGGATTTGAAATGATATCATGTTGAATGGGTGTCATTAGTTGTTCTGGTGAAGTCTGAACCAAAAATTGATAAGATGTTAAGAGTCCCAAACTTGCTGGCAAGTGTGTGAGAGTAAGACACGTAGGATGGTGGGCACTCCGCTATTTATTTACAGAAGCAAGCATTTATTAATATGCGTACAGTAACGAGACGGACGTAAATTTAAATTAGGGTTTTAGTCCAAATCCTGAATCAAATTGGACCCAAATGGAATTTACAGACCGAGAGAAATGAAGCTTTATTAAAATGCTCCCAGGAATTAAACTAGAAAGTTGAACTAGATCATAGCATATTTCATTAGGTTCCAACATGATTAATATCTATTGCCATTCCTGGCTTCATTACATGGTAAGACCAGACAGATGTAGTTTATCAAGATTTCCGTGAATGCAGTTGAAGTGCAGTTCATTCAACTCAGTCATATTTAAGAAAACTAAATTATGTTTTCTCTAGTATTTCCAAAATATGATAGTGTAAGATGTTACATTAGGTGTTGTTGACGACTAATACTACCAGAAATAGCACGCTACATTATGAGGAACAAACATGGGATACCACAACCGAACCTTAAAGCTATGTGGGCCGTAACAAATTTACTAAGAGCAACTACAATATCAATCATTCAGCAAATAATTGAATCAGTTAGTAAGTTTCATAGTAAAAAGTAAAAACGTATAGTTGTTCTGTACATAAGTATTCATATACAACAATTATCACTAGAAGGCGTACTGGTACTTGTAGATGCAAAGAGCAAAGGTCAACTTCTCGAGCCAACCATGCCACTCACACCAACAGGTGCTAAGCTTGATACGGTAAGCCCTCGGTCGTACATACGCTGGATTTCTTCCCGATACTCTGTCAAAGCCTTGTCTGGTATGACTGGTGTAAGCTCCACCACATCTCCCATATTCAACTTGCATGCGAGATCACTTACAGGCTCATCATTCAGCCTTGGCCTCAATTCTTCCTTCACTGAAAACCTATATGGGGTCCATCTAGAGCTTCCCCGCCCGGATCTTTCCAGCAAATCCATTACTGTCGAGTTTTCAGGAAATTCCTGGACAGACATCTGTATATCCATGCAGACACAATAAAAACAGATTTTTCAGATGCGATCAAAGACTAAGGATGACCATTTGATATGTCGGTATCCAAATCTCCTAGGTACTTGAGAATCTATTTAAAACAATTTGAACATGAGACGTGCAAAACAAGAGAAATCCCTAGACTGCTTAGGACATACACAACATAAAATTCAAAATTTTTCATATCTGCTCTAGAATAACAATTACATATAGGTTTACTAAGTACTTAGGAAATTTAATTTCCCACGTGCTTCCTAAACTATAGATACATGCTGCAAAAGACAGTCTCCAATTTGAACCGTATCATCATTGGACCATAGCATGTTGTAAATTATTGGGAGCATTATTCCCTAAATCATTTTGCTATAGCATAAATTACAACTTGAAGCAAAATTTATCTAACCAATCATTACAACCACACAACATCTAGGAAACAGGTACCAGAACCTGCTGTCAAATCCAATTGATTAAGTGCTCCACTCAGTACGGGAATTAACATGTAAGGAAAAAGCAGAAAACTTGAAATTAAGCTGCTTAAGTTTAAATTACAAACCTTATCATTCTCGATCATGATTACAAACACAGGACCATCCTGACCACAATGAGATCTATAACAATATGGGCAATCATCAGCATGGGAAGGAAACTTGCATGCTGGCTTGATTGAATCACCATATCCAGCAGATAAAGAATCTTTACCCATTGTCTCACACTGCCAATTGACAACATAACGAGCCCACTCAACCATCTGAAGCACAAATGAAGAGTGCTGACGATCACCTTCCTTATATCTCCAATGAGCAGCAATTCCAAACTCTGCTTGCAAATGCATCTCTTTTGTCCTAATTTGTACTTCAAGGGGAACTTTTCCATCACCCATAACTACAGTATGCAGAGATTGATACCTATAAATTACAAACCTAAAGTTAGATGAATTATAGTCATACACGCAAGTATAGACCACCATTACCGAACTGACTTACCCATTGAACTTGGGGTGACCTATGTAGTCTTTCAGCTTTCCAGGTACCTCAGACCATAAATGGTGAACAACTCTTAAAGCTCTATAGCAGTCTTCCTCCTTATCAACAATCAAGCGAAGCCCATAAATATCATGGATGTTATCCATGGTTAGCTTCTTTCTGCAAATAAATAAATCAATAAATATGATTAAGAACCTTAACTGTACAAACAATACAGTCCAGCATTTCTGGTGTTAAGAGTTAACAACAAAATGTTTGTTCATTAATACTTAGTAGTGTGTGTGTGTGTGTGTGTGTGTGTGTGTATGAGTATTTGCAGCAGTAGTAATTGTTTCCCCACCTACCATGAAACTCCTAGTATTATGCCAAATGTAAGATAACAAGCACAAATTAGGACCTTGCTACAGCTAATCAAATCGACAGAAAGAGGGATAACATACTTCAACATTTTGCAATAAATGCTGTACAAGCCCTTGTGCCGCCCAGAAAGGACATGATAAGAAATGCCTTCATCTTTCAATAATTTCTCTAATTTCTCTGCAGCAGAAGTAATCATTGCATCATCAATCGACTCCACAAGCTTTGAAGACAGTTCCTTGTGCTGGTCTGGGTTGAGATGCTTAAAACACAAATTTTCTAATTGTTCCTTCCAATTAGATATGCCCAACCGATTGGCCAAAGGAGCAAAAATCTCCAAGGTTTCCTTTGCAAACCTTTGTTGCTTGGCCACTGGCAATGCATCTAGTGTCATCATATTATGTAACCGATCTGCCAATTTAATAAGGACAGATCTCGCGTCAGCCATTGCAAGGAACATAGTATGCAGGCGGTCTGCCTCAGCTGATTTGCTAGCAGTATTATTTTCCCGTGCAAGCTTACTTAAGTGACTTAACTTGGAAACCTGAAATGCATAAAGATTAGTCAAAATCTTCAAGGAGTTACACCATTTTAGGGCACAGATTCCAAAACTGCAAGTCAGAAGTAGCATAAATTTAAATGGGTATCAAAATTCCATATTTAGCCAGAGCACATTAGATAATGCTTTATAGCTATTCATAGATGCTGAAAAGAGGGGGGGAAAAAAAGAAAAAGAAACTCCTCTATAAACATATTGAAAGTGTATTGCTATTACATCCATATATATATATATATATATATATCAATCACCAAAAGGATCAGGTGTATTTGAATCCTGCCATGCTTAAGAAATCATCCTAGGTTCCACTTTAATGGTACTCCTTAAAACAGTTCACAACCTTACCCTTCTTGGCCCCGGTCAACAATATTGAGATGAACTCAGCTCAGCTAAATACAAGCTACTTTGGACAGCTAATCACATTCAAAAGAACTTTAACCAAAAAAGGGGTCCTACACAAACATTCACACCTCAATTCTATCCGAGATCCATGTTAGTAAATATGAACAAATTCTAGCTGTCAACTTACAAAAATTATTACATACATAGAACCATTTCCACTGCAATCAACTTAAATGCAAATTTGAAACAAACAAATAATAAAAAATATTTTAAATTGCAGTACATCTAATTTCATGCATATGGATCAGAAGACATGCTCCTCACCCCTTCAACTAAATCAGCAACCCCAGCACCAAATGTCCCAAATATATAATCATATGTCACAAAAGAATCATCAAGGGTGTCATGCAAAAGCCCTGCAGCAACTACTGTGGAATTGACTCCAATCGAAGCAAGAAGCACTGCTGTTTCCACACAATGCTGTAAATATAGATCACCAGAAGCTCGCGTCTACAGTAAACGATTTAAAACGTTCAAACTGATATCATTAAAATCACAAAACATGTATTCCAAATATAGAAAAGCTTTTATTTACCTGCCCTCTGTGCGCTCGCTCAGCTTCATAAAAAGCCTTAATAACGACTTCTTCACAAAAGATCTTGTGCCTCAACTGGGCACTCAGCAGCAATTCATTAACGTATGGCTCAAATCCACCCTCCATAAAAGCATCCTCCAAATTGAAGGTCAATTCATCTACTAAGTTAGATGATGAACCCAAATCTAAGTCACCACGGGAGACCTCGAAACTTCGCGAATCATAATCTAAGCAGGATCCTAAAGCATTTCTCACAAACCCATCGAACAATCCACTAGTCTCACTTTGAATGGAGCTGTGATAATTCACATCCCCACCAACAACGCTACTGCTACACGAAATGGGACCTTGGAAAACGGAATCTGGGCTCTGATCCTTCTTCCAGGAAGATCCTACTAGCTTACTCGGAGAATATGAAAAGGAGCTACTCAATTCTTTTAAATCTTCTCTTTCCTGCCACAAAGTACCCAATTCTTCCCCAGCACCAGTAAAGCTCGATAACGGAGTATGCTTCATTGTCGGCGAAGAGAACAAGCATGAAAGGCCACCCATTACTGACTTCTGAGACGTGGATGCCGTATTCGAAGATGACGACGGAGAAGATCGAGACCCCAATTCTAAGTCGTAAGACGCATGCCCGTTGATCTGACATGAGTGCGGCGTCGAACAAACACTGCTTGCAGGGCTTCCGTATAAAACTATAGTAGAGACCACCATACTCGATAATCTTGCTGTGTTCGCTTCTTCAAATTGGGTTTTAGGGGTTCCAAACTCAGAACGTAGCGAAACAAAAACAAAGCTAATCTTAAAAAATAAATTATAATTTACTAGAAGAACAACTAACTTTTGCAGGATAACTCGATGATTTCAACTTTTTTCCCAGAAACCTAGAAGCAATTTGTGCATAGCCCGATGATATTCAGAGACCCATAGCACTTTTCCCCTAAACACCAACCTAGTTACTGTGGAGCGACACCCAACTTCAGAAAAGTGACTCGAAAAGAGGAAAAGTATCTCACTTGCTTCCACAGAAATGGAAGGAATTCAAAGATTCAAAGTCTGATAGAGATGTATAGTAAAAGAGAAGGAAGTGAACTAGAGTATGTACAGAATTTACATGAAGACGGAAAGAAATTATAGAAAGTGAAAAAAGAAGCCTAGATAGAAGGGAATTTACAAAAGCTAGCCCCAATTTTCCAGGACAGAGAGGAAAAAACGATTGGCAAAGAAGAAACAGAGAGCCTGCGTCTTACACTTCGTTTTTTCCGCAGAATCAGTGTCTCTGTTTTTTCCCCTTAGTGTTTTTCTTTTTTTTGGTTGGCGGCCGTGAAAATGAATGTGCAATTACGGAATTGCCCCTGTAACATGAACTCAGATTTTTCTTTATGCTTATGGTAGATGCTGGATGAATCTAGAGGTTCACCTGTGTGTGGCTGAGCCTGAGAAGATGGAAAAAAGTTTGATGGGAAAATAAAATCGTTCATTTTTTCTTTTGCATAAATGAGCAGCATAGAATAACAACCGAATCTCCTCATCCGTCATCAGCTGGGCTTCTTTCTTTTGGGCCTATTCTTCCAGAGTAGGTTCATCACACTCAGCCCAAATTTAGTGGGCTCAGCACCTTCATGTGTATCAGCCTACGGTTCAACACATGTTTCCCTTCATCCTTTTTTTTTTATTAAAACAAAACTTCAATATTATGACTCACAAAAAGCAAGAAAATAGAGAAAGAGAATTATTCCATTACTAATAATTTATATTATAATATTTTTAGATTCTTCTTATTAAAGTTAACAGTCTCACAAAATATATATATTATATAATATAAAATAAAAAAAATATAATGTAAAGAAAAAAAATACTAAAGATAGTAAAAAATTATAAGAGAATAATAAAATTTTTTATTATTTAATTTATTATTTTAAAATTTAATAATTATTATTTTATGATATATATCAAAAATTTAAAAAAAGTCATGTACGTTTATGTATGTTGAGTATCTAATAAATTATATGGTGCTTATTTTTAATAAATTAACGAAGACACACGTTTCACGAGAACTCTCAATAAAGTACAGAGTTTTTGCTCGCATTTTCTTTTTCTTTTCTTTTTATTATTTTTAATTGATAGAAACAGTTTTGTGTGTCTAGTGGTAGAAACAAAAGAAGGGACAACCGTAATTAGAAGCTTCCCAAAGTATCTATTGCATGTCCAATTAATTCTGTGTTAATTTTGCTTTTTGTTAAATTATTCTGTGTACTTTAGTAGTTTATTTTTGTTGCTTGTGTGTACTTTTTAATGGAATATATAATGCCAAATTTCATGTACTTTTCATTTTATTAATTTAATTTTCTAAACTTACCAAATAAAAAAGCAGAAATAAGTGTTACGTGCATTTCAAGAAAGGAACAGGCAATAAAGAAAGGGAGGAACAGGCAAGAAAGAAAGATCAGCACACATATGATATGCAAGATGGTAAGATACTCCACTTTTTTTTTTTTTCCCTGTACTTTTTTCCACTCCGGTCTGCATGTCTCTTTTTACCGGATATCATTAACAAAATCATTATGGAATTGAGAATAGGAGGACAAATTGTGTACTTTATTCATAAACAAGTATTCAATTCATTGTTAATTACTATATCAAATTTTGAACTTTATCTGTACGGTTATTAAGAAACGTTGCATATATAAAATATATCTATTGTAAAAATGAAGTGTGGAGTATATCCTCAATTAATCTTTTTCATGATAAATGGTGCATAAGACTAATTTTATATCATTGTTATTAAAATTTTAAATAATTAATTAAAAGCATGGCATGTTATTTTTTTATAACATTTTTTTAATAAAGATAATTTTATTTAAAATATTATTAAATATTAAATATAAGTATTTTCTTATAAAGAATTAAAGGCTTAGATACCTTTTTGATAGATATAATATTTTTAGCGAATTTTAGTAACAAGTAGTTAAAAATAACATTTAAATTTTTTATAAATATTTTTTTACTAAAAGTAATTTTATTTAAAATATTATTAAACATTAAATATAAATAATTCTCTCACTAAATATTCAAACATAAGTTTGTCACTTAGTAGTCCCTTCTCAATCCTCGTAGCTAAATGGTTAGGTTAAGATACACAATTGGGGTGATGTATAAAATGGGAGGCGCACACTTATTATTGAACGTAGAAGCTGATATTTAATTTATTCAATATCGATCTCTTTACACTCTTTTAGTCTTTTGTGTTGTAAACTCTAGCTTTGCTTTAAGAAGGGAAATCAATGAACTCCGGCGGCGGGGGCGGCGGCGGCACAGGATCCGAGAGCGAAGATCTGTACGATGCAGTGATGAAAAAAAGATGGGGGATTGTTGAAGAAGTATACAAGAAGCATCCAGAGAAGCAGAGCACCAAGATCACCAAATCAGAAGACACAGCATTACATGTGGCAATCACACAAGGGGCAGCAGAGGAGAATATTGAAAAGCTGGTGGATGCAATCAACAACACCTACGAAACTGCCAAGCAGACGCTGTTAGCGAAGAATAAACGAGAAGATACTGCTCTACATTGTGCAGCCTCACGTGGGTCCAAACGAATCTGTGAGCGCATAGTGCCTAGTGATGCTAACAGTGACTTAGTTAAAGCCTTGGTTTGTAATCGTAACAAAGACGGAGAGACACCTCTGTTCCTGGCTGCGCTTAACGGTCACAAACACACCTTCCTTTATCTTCATTCCCTTTGTAGTAGAGGTGATCACATGGACTCAAGCCCATGGAGAAAGCTCAAGGGAGGAGATACTATTCTTCATTCTACCATTAAGAGACAATACCTTGGTAAGTAAAAATATTAATTAATTGCATCCATATATGTACGATGATATTCATATATATATATGGGTGCATGAATGCTTGTTGGCCAGATCTGTCGCTCATCATAATTCACAATTATAAAGCCCAAAAAATTGCTACCTTAAGGAATCAAGAAGGAACCACACCTCTACAAATCTTAGCCTCCATTCCTTCCGCATTCAAAAGTGGTACAAGCCTCACTAAGTGGGAACAAGTTTGCTACAATTGTAAGTATTCAGTGTTAATAAACAGTCAAAACAACTTTTTACTTTTTATATATAATTTTTTAAATGATAAGAAAGAGTATAAGCTAGTAGTGTCATATTTTCTCCGCGAAGATATGCACGTGCCACGTCTGGAGTTTGATGCCAACAACGAGCACCCTATAAATATTGATAATGACACACATCAGACCCAGTGCTTTAAGGATGATGGTTCATCAGAGAGCCATGAGAATCGAGGTTAATGCTTCTTCTTCTTGAATCTTGGATATTTATATATGCATATTGTATTTATATGTATACTGACTTTGTTTAACTACATGTTGGATATATAAGTTTCATTAATAAGGAAGATGAAAGAGAAACACGTATGGGGAGCCCAGCTGACAGATGAACTTTTACAGCAAAACTCGGAGTATTACTACAACGACAATGAGATTTCTCCCTACCAAGATCTATCTGACGAAAGGCAGCTGGAGGAATTACTGGGTAAGACAGAGGAAAAGGAGGAGGAGAAATCACCCACGGCTCTGTTAATAGCAACAAAATTCGGTTTGACTGAGCTTGTGGAAAAAATCCTAGAAAAACGCCCTGCGGCTATCCATGACAAAACGCTTACAAAGAGCAGGAACATAGTGCTAGTGGCAGCAGAGAATAGGCAACCTCATATATTGGAGTTATTGATAAATCATGAGAATTCCAAGTCACTTTGGCCAAGTCTCAGAGAAGAAGTGGATGAAGATGGAAATAATGCATTGCACTTGGCAGCCATGCTACCACAACATCTTCCATGGGAAATACATGGCTCTGCTATGCAGATGCAATGGGAAGTCAAGTGGTTCGAGGTATATATACAAATTTAAAAGATATTTAATTATTTGTACGTTAAACTTGTCAAATTATAATGTGTTGAAATTGAAGTGCAGTATATAAAACAAAAGATACCTCTTTATCTGAATTCCCAAGCAAACAACGAAGGGAGAACTCCAGAAGAGATTTTTGCGGATCATCACAAAGATCTTGTCAAACAAGGTAACAAGTGGCTCAAGGACACTTCAAGCTCATACTCTATAGTGGCTGCACTCACTGCTGGTGTTACTTATAGCACATCCTATTCAGTCCCTGGTGGAACTGATGACTCTGGAAAACCCATTTTCCAAGGCAAGCCTGCTTTCAACTTATTTTCTATCACTGCACTGCTTTCGTTCTGCTTCTCCGTCACTTCATTAGCTGCATTCCTCGCCGTTTACAGTTCTCGAATGCAATCAAAAGATTTTCTCTTGAATTTGCCATGGAAGCTTTGTTTGGGGTTGACTTCCTTTTTTGTGTCTGTTACGACAATGTTGATTTCTTTCTGTGCTGCACATTCCTTTGAACTTGACCGTGGAAACAAGAATAATTACTATTATATGGTTAATCCTTGGTACTGTATCACTTTATTACCCTTGTGCTTTTATTCAGCAGTACAAATTCCTCTGTACTGGGATCTTATCAGAGCCTCTTTTACAAAGCTGCCCAGGCCAAAACATAGGGGAGGATATGTTCCTATTTAATTCCACATACTTCCTTTCTATATATTTATTGTTTCTTCCTCTTCTAGTCTTCTTTGCTCTCCCTTCCTTATCAACATTGTCTTAATGTTCCATTTGTGTTAAAATTAATTTTGTTTATATAAAAGAAATTCTCTTTTTCATTCATGCATGTTCTCGCTCTTGTGCAAAATGACTCAAGAAGTTACTCGTTTAGTGAGTTCCGTACGCTTTCTTTTTCTTTTACTAAATAAAAATTATAGAATAAGTTATTTATTGAAATTACACTATATATCCATACTCCCCTTTCATAAAAAAAGTTATTATTTCATTAATTTTAATTAAAATGCTCTTATATTTATATTTATATAATCAAATATATATTTCATCAAAAATAAAAAAATTATTTTTAAAAAATTTAAAATAAAATAATTTTATCATTTTTAACTCAAAATAAATAATAATGAATTAATAATTTTTAAAATATATTTTTCTAATAAATTATAATTTTTTTAAATATAATAATTTCATTAAAGATATTTTAATCAAAATAAATATAATTTTTAATTTTTAATTTTTTAAGAGAGAAAAATATAGATTTTCAAAATAAAATGTATATATAATTTTAAAATTTTTCAAAAAATAATATGAATTTACTCAAAATTATATGTCATGCGTTATCCTTATAAAAGAGAACAGATTCCTTAACCAAAAACGAAAAAAAAAAAAAGAAAAAAGAACAGATTATTACTGTCAAATTATAGTTCAGAATACTTTTTAGTTTTTCCCATTTCTGCCTGTCTCTTCATACGTAAACAAATATTCAAGTCATTGTTAATGTATCAAAATTTGAACAAGTATTCAAGTCATGGATTAATGCCCCCATTCCTCGCTGAACATGTCCATGAGCAATAGTAGACTCAGATTTCTCATATCTCTTAGTTATAATGTGTCTTTGAAACTTAATTACGGTAATTATTAATCATTAATAAGTCAGTTTTGGTTTATACACATTAATTAATAACTTCATTCTCAAAACTGATTTTACAAACAGTATAGCTGCAGCCCAATAATATATGTTAGCCACATGGAAAGACCAAAACACAACAAAAAAATATATGTTGGAGAAAGAAATTAAAATGTTCCATTAATCTATAAAGAATTTTGATATTTTAAATTCCACATAAATCTTATAAATTAAAACTCAAGAATACTAGTATGATCAAATAATCAATATGTTTCAATTAATATCAGCAATGAGACTTTATGTCAAAATTAAATTTGTTTACGTAAAAAAAAATTGTCTCTTTCCCTTATGTCTATATTATATACTTGTGGGTTTTGCAATTATTAAAGTATATGTTAATTTTTTAATTTTTGTAATAATTGTAAATGTATATGATTTAGGAGATCAAATAACCAAAAATCATATAAAATAATATAGATGATATTAATTTAAGAAGAGTCTTGATTGACATAACATTAATTTTTTAATCTAAGAAAAATAGCTTACAATTCTTCATTATTACCACATGTAATTATTTTTAAGTAAAAAAATATATTAATACATGCATAACCGAATTACCGTTTCTGACCGTATGAAAAACTAAATACATATCAAAGATTAACATTTTTAATAAACAAGATTGAACTAGCTTGTTCATTTTGACTTAAAATTAAAGTATTATATAAATTAAAGTATAAAATTTTTATATATAAATTTATATCTTTTAAAAGTATATATATTTTTTATCTAAGCAAAATGTTTCATCATTTTTTTTTTGTTTGAAGTTTTTCAATGAGAGCAGAATTTTTTTTTTAATAAATCAAAATTTTAAAAATTTCTAGTTAAAAATAATTTATTTAAGATAATCCTATATGTTTGTTAAAAATAATTAATTATTATAAATTATTTTTATATATTTTCTTAAAAACATACAATTTATATACAACAATTTAACTCACATTTTTTACTTATTTTCATATAAAATTTTATTAAAAAATTTAAAATAAAAAACATAATTCCAACATATAAAAACTTACATTTAAATAAAAAAAATTTTACTTTTAAATAATTTTTTTCTAATAATAGTAGCTCAAAAAATTATTTTGTTTAAAATAGTTTCATATTTCATAAAAATAATTAATTGTTATTATAATTTTTAAATTTATTTGTACATATTCTTAAAAACGTATATTTTTTTAATAATTTAATTTGCTCATTTTTATTATTTTGAAATTAAATGTTACAAAAAATTTAAAATAACAAAAAGCGTTACTAATTAACAGTAATATTTGAAGTTTAACTTTTAGCAGCGGTTCTTACTGCTGCTTGTTGAAATAAAATTAAAAAAAAGACATCAGAAGCGGCCGGCGCTGGAGGTCAGCACCGAGGCCATAAAGAAAGACGAAAAATGTCACGTCAAAGAAACTATTTGACAATTGTTTGTGTTTGTTTAAAATTATTTGATAAATTAAATTTTGACAAATTATATTAATATTATTTTTATATATTTATAATTATGTTATTAATAAAAATATTTATTTTTTTATTTCATTTATTTTTAAAAATTAAAGTTGATAATATCTTTTAATTGTTTCATTTTTTATTTTTAAATACATATTTTATATTTTTATTTTTTTTGAAAATAATTATTCAAAAACAATTTTATTTTTTGTTTTTAAAAATTAAAAACAATTTAAAAAACTGTTATAAAGAGACCTAAATTTCTTTGTCATAATTTATAAAATTTTGATCTTAACTATTTCCCAAAGGTCAAAGGCCTAAAATTTAATTTTCAGACTCAGTAAAATTTTGTGTATTATCAATCTGTTCCATTCTCTCGTATATATAAATATTACTATCTTTGAAAAAAAATAATTAGAAACTAATTAAAAATGTATTAATAATTTTACTTTTATAAATGTACTCTTTTCTCATTTTATTCTTTTGAAGATAAAACTATTCAATTAATCTCTCAAAAGTTTTTTCTCAATCAAAATAATTAGTTTATAAACATTTTTTTAACTAATTAATGAAAGTTTATGTAATCATCAATTTATAACTTAAATTTATCCGGTAACTTTAACATAAGATCATTTTAACAATTACTTTTAGTACATTGTTTTGAAAACAAAGAATGACATCTAAACTAATTTAGACTATAAATTAATGATCATGAGAACTTTTTTTATTAATTAAAGAAAATATACTTCAAGGACAAAATGACAATCTCACCAGAAAAAAAATTATTTGTGAGATTAAATTAAAAAAATTAAATACTAAATTAATATAAAAAATAATATTTTAATTAATTAATTAAAATAATTAGTTCATACTAAATTGTGGCTACCAATGGAAGAGATCACTTACGTCATATTGAATTGAGCTCCTCATATTCGTTACATGTGTTTCTCATAGAGTTTAATGTTGTTGATTGATTGAATTTATCATGTTTAGAAACAGCAAAAAAAATCTTTGAAAATTATGTACTTTTACCAAGTTATCGACATAGATAGTACTGCTGTTACTGCTGTCCAACTTATATATTATCAAACCAATTTATTTAAATATTTTTATCTTATTCTTTTATCTGTATTTTATTATTATTATTATTTTGGACTCGTGAATCTATAGTAAAAATAAATAAATAATCAATTTGACTGAAAGTACGATTAAAAGTAGTGTTTTAAAAATTAAATTGATGAAGATACTAATTTATGATTGAATGATTGAATTTTAATCAAATCATGGTTAAACCTATATTATAATTAAATATAATAATAAGTATTTTAAAGAATTTTATTATATAAAAATAAAATAAATATAAATATCTATCTTATATTTTTTAAAAAATTAATAAACCATTACCAATTTTTTTTTAAAAAAATAAAAAGGTGTTATAATGTATAAACTATTAATTTTTTTTCTTTATTTTTCTCTCATTTCTCTCTTTTTTATTTCCTATTCTACTTCTTTTTTCTCTTTTTTGTTATAAATGTTTAGAAAACTTATAAAAAAGACCAAATTTTTTTAAACTGGTTGAACTATCAATTGACTGATTTTGACTGATTCATCTAATTTTTTATTGATTTTTTACAAGGCAGGTTTTGAAAAGTTGATCAAATTTAAACCATGCCTAATTCATTAATTTTTCTGTCAAACCAGTCGATTCTGTTTGGTTCTAAAAACAATGGATGAAAAGTATATTGAATGGCAAAGCAACAAGAATGGAGCAACATTAAACAAGTGTTTAATTTTATCTCTTAAAATATATTAAAAGAAAAAATTTAAATATAATTTTTATATCTTTGTCATCAAATTTTTTAATTAAAAATTAATACATATATAATTTATATAACTTATCTCTTTCATAATTAATTCTTTTTAAAAATATTTTCACATACTTTATTTTAATTAAAAAATTTAAGAAAAAAATATAAACAATTATATTTAAATATGATTTTATATTAAAATCATCTTTGGACAAGTGTGGGTTCATTTTTCAAATAAAAATTTGTCTTGTTGCGCAGAAAAAAAAAAAATCTTAACCTCAAAACTTTTGTAAACATTCTTCCTCACACTCCCAAATCATCAAGCATGCTATGGTCCCAATCAAAATTTAATAATAAATAGTGGTCTCAAAAAACTATGACACAACGTATTAAATATGCATAACCGTGAATCATGTAATATGCAAAGTGAGATTGAAGTTGAGATTTCATTCTCTGTTTTTTTTTTAGTGTGAATGATGCATATTTTGCTTATATAAGAGACATCTTCCATGGGCATTTTTATACAAGGGTGTGGCATGTCTGAAAACCAAAGTTGCAAATTAAAGAGAGTAAAAATTATTCTTGAGTGTAGAGTGATACACCAGTCAAGCCATGTAAATTTTTGTATATATAATTTTTATCTCAATTATTATTTTGCCAATTTATTTTGCTATTGGGTCATCTATTTTAACAAAAATTTTAATAGAGAGTAAAAACATCAAATTATTTAAAGTATTTTTCAATAGATGACTTAAAGTTTAAAAGAATTTTTTATATAAATTTAAAATTTAGAGAGGTTTTTTGTACTAGGTTTAAAATTTAAGAAGACATTTTATATTATGATATGACTTGCTTTAACTGAGGTATTATTATTGTATTAAAGTTTTTTATGAAAAAGCTAAGGAAAAGTTAAGGAAAAGATGTTTTGTACTTGAAAGATTTTAGATTAATTTTTATAGTTAAGAGCTTATCTACAAATAACTTATATAATTCAAGAGAATTTTTTGAATTTTAACCAAAAAATTAAGAAAAACTTTAACTTTGACATTGTCATTGCAGTGTGTGAAAGAAAATGTGCCACCTTACCTAAGTTCTCAAGAAAACGAAGATGGAGACACTCCAGAGGAAATCTTCGAAGAAAAGCACAAGAAGTGCCTGAAAGATAGCAACGAGTGGCTGAAGGACACTTCTGGTTCTTACTCTATAGTTGCATCACTTACTGCTGGTGTTACCTATGCCACAGCTTATACAGTCCCTGGAGGCACCGATGATTCCACAGGTAAACCCATCTTAGAGGGCCATGTTGCATACAACTTTTTTGTTGTCTCCGTTCTGCTTTCATTTTGCTTCTCTGTCACTTCCTTGGCTGCCTTCTTGGCCGTTTATAGCTCTCGAAAACAACCAATTGATTATCGAAGAAGTTTGCCATTGAAGCTGTGTTTGGGGTTAACTTCATTCTATGTGTCTATTGTGTCCATATTGGTCTCTTTATGTGCTGCGCATTCCTTTGAACTTGATCATAGAATCAAGCACAAGGTTAGCCCTTGGTATAGTTTGATTTTGATTCCATTGTGCTTTTACGCATTAGCACAGATTCCATTATACTGGGATCTTCTTAAAGCCTCTTTCACTAGCGTCCCGCAACCCAAATATGTGGGTGAAAGTGTACCTATGTAGGGTATACAGTTTCTAAGTTTCTTCCCTATTTGAGGAATTTTGGGTGTCTTAATTAATCTTTACATATGTGCTGGACATTCTGTCACATGTTGTAATATTTAATTTCATCAATTTGGTTAATAACAAACAATTTATTTTGAAAATTGAAATCAAGAAAAATGTTTCGGTATTTGGATTGTGGTTGTATTGCTCTTTTCCTTTCTCTAACATTTGCATGTGCTTTTGTGGCGCACTTAATATTGATGCTTGCGAGAATCATAAAGAAGAGGCTTTATAAAAAAACTGGCAACAAATTTCACGAGCTTCTGGGTTCTTAGTTAATGGTTTTTCAATTTGTACTTTTTAGATATTTTATTTTATTTTATTTTTCTTATCTAGCATACATTACTTGCTAGCTCAAACTTAAAGACAATGTCGTTTCTATATGGGAATGCGAAGGTCCAATCCTATAAAGTTAATAAATTATAAATTTCTTTAAAGTTAGAGGGAATAGAAAAAAATAATATTTAATTTTTAATATATATAAGATAGATCTTTATTAGTGTGAGTTTTTTAATTTTTTTAATCTCTTTAATTTTTAAAAATTTTTGTTATTTCTCATCTTTAGAAAATTCAGAATGTAAATGAGGTAAGAAATGATACTTACAGTGGACCAAGTAGTAAGGTTAATAACACTTAAGAAAAGGCACAAAAGTAGTTTTTTTTTACAATTAATATTATATTCATTAATAAAAATACAATACAAAAATAATTTTAACAATTGAACACTATGTCATTACTTGTTATTACTCCGCTAAAACCAATATTTTTTCCTAACTTTGAATGAGGTTTTCAATTTGTCTTTTTTATTTTTTTTCAACTTTTAAAGCTATATGAAAAATAATTATTTAATGATCATTTTAATCTTTGATTGTGCCAATTCATAATTATGTTTTAATAAAAATAATTTTATATGAGTTTTATATATAATGTTGTTGTTAGTGATATATCATGAAATCTAAATTTAGGCTTTAAGAAATTACATTAATTTAATAAAAATAAGGCACAAATTAAATTTTAAAAAAGATATATTCTAATTAAATTACTTATTTTTTAAGATTTAAATCTAAAAAAAATATAAGTGAAATAAACTGGACCTAAAACACGTGGTAGTTAGAACAAGAGATGGATGAAGGGATGAAAATGAACACCACAAAAGAAGAAACGTCCTTCTTTATCCTTAATTTCTTTTCTTAAAAAATGCCGCCTTTTCCTGAATGGGAATATGTAAAGCAAATTAGGAACACTGGTGCATTACAAGGAAGGAACAGACAGAAAAGAAACTTCATTAATTAAATATATATATATATATCTATCTGTACATACATTCGAATTAGCTTCTGCAGTAATTAATTATTAATTTTGTTATGACCCCACTAATAGAGCTTATAATACACGACGCGGATTATTAATTACTTTACTCAGTTCTCCAATGCCTCCGAATTCACCTAAGGACCTCTTTGTTGGAACGAGAAGGATAGGGGGTTGGGAATTGTTTGATTTTTAAATCTATGAAGGAAAAAGAATTAAAAGAATTTATATTAATTTATATTTTTTATTATTTTTATTATCTTAAATTAAAAATTTTTAAAAAATTTAAATAAAAAAAGAGAAATTATCATTTTATTTTATTTTTTTTTCATTTTTTTTAATTCTTTTCTTTTCTTTTCATTTTTCTTCATTCTCAAACAAACTTTTGTTTCAAAACTTGTGTTTTTTAAGTTCAGATCTTTTAAATTTAAAAAATAATATATTTTTTTAAAATTAAAAAAATAAAAAAAATATTTAATCTTTAATATATTCAACATAAGTTTCTATTTTTTTATCTTTCTCTAACTTTAAATAGATATATCATTTCTTAAATTAAGAGCATCTATAGTCGTATTATTCAGCAAAATGACACAAGAAACAAAACAAAATAAAATCTGCTCCCCTTTAATTAAATTACCATTCTTTTTCCAAAGTAAAATTCAATGCATATAGTCAATAATCTGTGGTCCTGAAAAAAGCAAAGATGAAGCATAGATTGTACTTCAAGAAAAGAACTTAACGATCGACATGCATGTTGTGTCACATATATAAATTTACAGCTATAATCAAAAGAGAAATAAGAGATGGAGGAAGACACAGTTTTGAAAAAAGAACTGTATAATGCAGTGATGGGACAAAAATGGGGGAGCGTTGTAGACATATACAAAAAGAATCCAGAGATTCACGCCGCAAAGATAACCAATTCCAAAGACACTGCATTACATGTGGCAATCAGAAATGGCGCACCAGAGATTGCTGTTCAAAAAGTATTGGAAGAAATTAAGACCAGTACTGCAACTGCCATGAACACTCTTGCAGCTACCAATAACCGCAAGAATACACCTTTGCACTGTGCAGCGTCACGTGGCTCTTACCGTATCTGTGTCGCCATAGTACGTCTTGGTAAGTCCTTAAAAGCAAATGCCATTGACGATGAACCCTTGGTTTGTAGGCGTAATGTGGACGGAGAGACACCTCTCTTCTTGGCTGCTCTTAATGGCCACAACCGCACCTTCCGTTATCTCCATTCCGTTTGTGCTCAACTGGAATCAACGTCTCAACTCTGGAGAAGGAAAAATGGAGATACTATACTTCACTCTACCATTCAAAGAGAGTACTTTGGTAATTATGTGACTTATTCATCATGGTTTTCTTTCATAATTACTTCTCACCATCCACTACATTCGTTTCAGTTCACACTGTAAATTTTCTGTGGGCAGATCTGTCTTTTCAAATAATTCATCTCTATAAAGACAGAGAGATTGCTGCCTCTATCAATGAAGAAGGATATACACCTCTGAGAGCCCTTGCCTCCAACCCATCAGCTTTCAAAGGTGGCACTCGCCTAACATGCTGGCATAGACTATGCTATAATTGTAAGTAACTAGCTATTTTAATATGTAAGTTATAACCTTAATGCATCGCCAATGATAATTGTGTCGTTGTTGTTCATATCCCATTATAATATATATCATAATTTTCTCATCAAAGACATACGTGTGGAGAAGCTGAAGTTTGATCCCATAGTGGAGCCCCACGACCACGTTATAAACATTGACGATTCAAGAATATCTTGTGCTCCAGCCAAAAAGAGTCATCAGACTCCAGGTTGATTTTTGTTCTAGAAGATCTATCATATGCTTAATTGCGAATCATATAATTAATGAATTTCTTATTAATTATGTTATTTGTTTTGACTTTCTGTCGCTACTTTGATTTTTGGTTAATTAAGGATCAATAAGGAAGTTAAAAGAGAAACACGAATGGGTTGAGCAGATAGTGGAAGAACTTGTAAAGCAAAATTCTGAGTATGAGTTTGACGAAAATGAGAGTGCTCCCTTTGAGGATTTATCTGAGGAGGAGGCTTTACTTAAAGAATTATATGAGAACAAGAAAAGCAAGGATGATGATGAGGATAAACAGAACCAGCAGCAAGGTAACACAACGTGAAATTAACGGATCAAATTAAGCAGTTCATAGTCATACCTTTTTGTTTGCTTTTGTTTTGTATATATAGAAAAGAATAAGATAGGTTTTTGAGATAATATTGGTACTTGGTTGGCAGGCAAACGACAAAAGGACAAAAAATCGACAGCTTTATTAATTGCAACGAAGTTGGGTCTGACAGAGCTAGTGACGAAAATCCTAGCTAAGTATCCTGTGGCTATCCATGATAAAACGCCAACAAAGAACAGGAACATAGTACTTCAGGCAGTACATAAGAGGCAGCCCCACATATTGAAGTTTTTGATGAAGCAGCCTCTTTGGCTAAGGCTCAGAGAAGAAGTGGATGCTGATGGAAATAATGCATTGCACTTAGCAGCAAACCTGCCAGAACATTTGCCTTGGGATATACATGGCTCTGCTATGCAAATGCAATGGGAAGTCAAATGGTTTGAGGTATAAATCATCAGCTCTTCAATCTTCATTATTATGTAACACATATATAGGTTTTCATGTGCCTGAGAAATTAAATTTATAACATGTTGATGATATATGCATGCATGCAGTATGTGAAAGAAATTATGCCACCATACCTCTCTTCGCAAGATAACAAACAAGGAGACACACCAGAAGAGATCTTTGCAGAGAAACACAAGGAACTCGTCAAAGCGGCTAACACGTGGCTCAAGGACACTACTGGTTCTTATTCCATTGTGGCTGCAGTCACCGCTGGTGTTACCTACGCCACTTCCTATACTGTCCCTGGAGGAAACGACCAAACTACTGGAAAACCCCTGCTCAGAGGCCAGCCTGCCTTCAACATATTTGCTGTCTCCGTTTTAGTTTCATTCTGCTTTTCTGTCACTTCTTTGGCTGCATTTCTTGCCGTTTATAGCTCTCGCATGCAGGCCAAAGATTTTCGTATGAGTCTGCCATTAAAGCTTTGTGTGGGATTGACTTCCTTCTTTGTCTCTGTTGTAGCAATGCTGGTTTCTTTCTGTGCTGCGCATTCCTTTGAACTTGATCATAGAGAGCAGCATAGGGTTAGTCCATGGTATACTCTTACTTTGATACCACTGGGCTTATACGCAGCAGTTCAAATTCCTCTGTATTGGGATCTTCTCAGAGCCTCTTTTACCAAAGTACCCAAGCCTAAGCACGTGGGACAAGATATTCCAATAGCATAATATTCTTGTATGAATATACCTTCAAGTTTGATCGATGCTGTAATATTGTTGAGGATATATATATATATATATATAAGGACAGACTGATAGAAATATGGAGCGTTCGAAGTTCCATTGGCTTTTAAATTCTCCTTTTTAATTTTTGATAACTTTTTTATTTTAACAAAAGATTGAGCAAAGAAGAGGTCGAGTTCGACCTCTTTATATCAATATCTATGTATAAATGTGTATGTGTGTCGCTATATAAATTTATGGCTTTGATTGTTTAAATAACATTTTTTTCCAAAAATGATATCATTTAATGTAATTTTCAACCACAATAAAGGTCATCTTGATGATTACTTGAATTTTTCAAATTTGTTTATGTGACATTATTTTTTTGAGGAAAAAAGGTCTAAACTAATTTAAGTTATAAGTTAATGGTCACTAAACTCTTATTTATTAATTAAAAAAATGCTTCAAGAAACAATATTCATTTTGATTAGAAATTTTTTTTAAGAATTAAATTAAAAAAAACTACATTTTTCAAAAACTAAATAAAAAATAAAAACAAAACAACAGAATAATTTATTCAACCAAATATTTTTCCATCTGTAATTGCTTTCTCGTCTATCTCACTTTCCATGTCAGCCCATCACCCCCACTTTTACGAAGTCATGTATTATTGGACTTCTTTTTACCTTTACCTTTATCTTTACCTCTCATTTATTTGCTTTTGGGCGCGTCCCTGCTGGGCACGTCCCTGCTGGGCGACTGCTGGCATTCTAGCAGCGGTTTTTTCCGTTGCTAAATTTTTTGCAACGGTTTTTATTGCCACTATAACTTTGTTAAATTAATTATTTAAACAAAAGTTATAGCAGCAATAATATTCGTTGTAATAATATTAAAACACACTTTAGCGACGGATAAAACCGCTGCTAAAACGCCCAGCAGGAGACACGCCCAGCAGGGGATCCAAAAGCATAAAGAAAGATGAAAAATGTCACGTCAAAGAAACTGTTTGACAATTATTCTGTCTTTGTTTAAAATTATTTTATAAAATAAATTTTGACAAATTAAATTAATATGATTTTTATATATTTATAATTATGCTATTAATAAAAATATTTATTTTTAAAAATAAAATAACAATATTTTTTAATTGTTCTGTATTTTTATTTTTAAAATATATATTTTATATTTTTATTTTTATTAAAAATAATTATTCAAACATAATTTTTATTTTTAAAAATTAAAAATAATTTTAAAAACTGTTATAAAGAGACTACATGTTTTTATCGTAATTTCCAAAATTTTGATCTTAACTATTTTCCAAAGGTCAAAAGGCCCTAAAATTTAATTTACAGGCTCGATAAATTTTTGTGTATTATCAATCTGTTCCATACTCTTGTATATATAAATATTACTATCTTTTAAAAAAAATAATTAGAAAATAATTAAAATGTATTAATAATTTTACTTTTATATATTTACTCTTTTCACATTATATTCTTTTAAAGATAAAACGACTCAATTAATCTCTCAAAAGTTTTTTTTCAATCAAAATAATTATTTTATAAACATTTTTTCAACTAATTAATGAGAGTTTGTGTAATCATCAATTTATAATTTAAATTTATCCACTAACTCTAAAATAAGATCATTTTAACAATTACTTTTATTACATTGTTTTGAAGATAAAGAATGACATCTAAACTAATTTAGACTATAAATTAATGATCATAAAAATTTTTATTTATTAATTAAAAAATTATAATTCAAGAATAAAATGATAATTTCATCAAAAAAATTTATTTGTGAGATTAAAAAAATCAAATACTTAATTAATATAAAAATAATTTTTTAAAAACTAATTAATTAATTTATTTGAATAATCGGTTTATACTGAATTGTGGCAACCAATGAAAGAGAGTTATACATTATAATTTTTTATATTTGAGTAAGTAGATAACAGTTTAAGTTGAATTGAGCTTCTCATGTTCGTTACATGTGTTTCTTGTTGATTGATTGAACTGATCAAGTTTAGAAACAACAAAAAAAAATCTTTGAAAATTTTGTACTTTTACCAAGACATAGATAGTACTGTTGTTGCTCCCGTCCAATTTATATATTATCAAGACAATTTATTTAAATATTTGTATCTTTTTATTTTATATGTATTTTTTATTATTATTTTGGACTCATGAACCCATAGTAAAAAATAAAAACTAAATAAATAAACAATTTGATTTAAAGTATACTAAAGTAATATTTTAAAAATCAAACTAATTCAGATATTAATTTACAGTTTAATAATTTAATTTTAATCAAATCATGGTTGAACTATTATTAATATTATATATTAATTTTATATTATAATTAAGCATAATAATAAGTATTTTATAAAATTTTATTACATAAAAATAAAATAAATATAAATATATATCTTATATTTTAAAAAAAATTAATAAACTATTACCATTTTTTTTTTAAAAAAATTAAAACATGTTATAATGTACAAACTATTCATTTTTTTCTTTATTTTTTTTTCTCATTTCTCTTTTTTCTTTCCTTTTCTACTTCTTTTTTTTTTGTTTGTTATAAATATTTGAAAAAATCATGAAAAATATTAATTTGTTTTTAAATCGGTTGAACTTTTCAATTGGCCGATTTTGACTAGTTATCTAATTTTTGACTAGTCTTTTGCAAGGCCTATTTTAAAAGTTGACCGAATTGAAATTATAGTTGATTCATTTATTTTTTTGGTCGAATCAATCAATTTTGTCTAATTCTTAAAATAATAGTTGAAAAGTATATTGAATGACAAAGCAACAAGAATGGAGCCACTTCAAACAAGTGTTTAATTTTTCTCTTAAAATATAATTTAAAAAAAATTAGGTACAATTTTTATATTTTTGTCATCAAATTCTTTAATTAGAGATTGACACGTGTATAATTTATACAACTCATCTCTTTTATAATTAATTTTTTTTAAAAAAAATTTTCATATACTTTATTTTAATTAAAAAATTTGAGAGTAAAAATATAAATAATTATATATAAATTTGATTTTATATTAAAATAATCTTTGGACAAGTGTGGGGTCATTTTTCAAATCAAAATTTGTCTTGTTGCAAAAAAAAAAAAAAATTCTTAACCTCAAAACTTTTGTAAACATTCTTCCTCACACTCCCCAATCATCAAGCATGCTATGGTCCCAATCACAATTTAATAATAAATAGTGGTCTCAAAACACTACGACACAGTATTAAATATGCATAACCGTGAATCATGTAATATGCAAAGTGAGATTGAAGTTGCGATTTCATTCTCTGTTTTTCATTTTACTTTTGTTTCAATATCTTTTACCAACGTGAAATCTCACATTATGATTTTAAAAATACAAAACAACTAGAACTTACAATCATCACAATTAAATTCAAAATCCTTACATTTATTAATTTCTATTCTCAGATTTGCAACTACGTACCCACCGCAACAGCAACTTTTGCTCCAACCAAAAGGGAAAGATAACCCACCTACAATTCGCAAATGCAGCAGCACAGTGATGCGTTTCTGGTTGGTCGACGTTCCTCTGACGACGATCTTCTGGCGACGGCAACGCAGCAGCACAAGCTTCATGCGGCTATGGCTGCAAATGATTTTGGTCGTGCGTGGGAAAGAGTCTCAATATGTGATTAGGAAATTTTGATTTATTCAAATAATTATCCACCCTGTACCTACCTACTGCTAATTTCCTTCTCGCGTGTTTCTCACTTTCCCTGATAGCCCCACCTGCACCCCGACTTTTTCACAGTCAAAAGAAGTTTAACACCTCAAATCATGGTGGCGACAAAATGAAGAAGGAAGAATCCACTTTTTACTAAGAAAGAATCCAGACTTCATATATATATAAATGTAGCTACTTAATCAGCTACAATCACTTCAAGTAGCTAGCAATAATACTATAACTGCTAGACGACAAGTTAAATTTTGTGTTGATTCCGATATGGAAGCAAAGCATCAATTGTGTGGCGCGGTGTTGGAACGAAAATGGGAGCAAGTGTTGAAGCTATTCAAGGACCATCCTGACATTCACAACACAAAGATAGCCAATTCAGAAGACACTGCATTGCACGTGGCTATTAGTACTCTTGGTGCACCTGATGACATTATTCTAAAGCTGATTGATGAAATTGAGAAGAACACCACGGCAGCTGCCATGGACACTCTCGCAGCCAAGAATATCCGACAGGATACCCCTTTGCATTATGCAGCGTCTCGAGGTTGTCTTGTTATATGTGAACGCATAACACGTGTTGATCAAGCATTGGTCTGTGAGCGTAATAAGGAGGGAGAGACACCACTCTTCATGGCTGCTCTTAAAGGTCACAAACAAACTTTTCTTTTTCTGCATTCCATTTGTTGTAAGATGGACACAAACACAAGCACCAGTTCAGATCTTTGGAGAAGGAATGATGGAGATACTATATTTCACTGTACTATTCAGAGAGAATTCTATGGTATATATGTTTATTCGTTAATTTCATTGACTTGAGTCTGCATACTAGCTAACGAAACAACGTATAAACCCATTTTGTGCTTGCATGCTCTGCCCAGATTTGGCATTTAGCATAATTCATCTCTATGATGACCAAAAGATCATAGCAAGCCTTAAAAATAAAGAAGGAATTACACCACTCTGCGTCCTTGCCTCTACTCCTGCAGCATTCCAAAGTGGTACATACCTTACATGGCCCTACAAACTCTGCTACAATTGTAAGTATCATTTGTCCTACTCTATTGTTTGATTAAATTAGATCTTCTAAAAAAAAATTATTTAAATTATGGTATCTTATTATGATGGTATATGTGACTTGATCTTTGTCCACCAATTAAAGACACCGACGTGGAAAAGCTGAAATTTGATCCTCACACCGAGGTCCATATTCTGGACGTTGGAAACTCTAACTTATTGAAGGCAGATGCTCCATCATTGATCAGCCATCAAAACCAAGGTTGGAGTTTTAATTAATTTGTTCATCTAAATGGGTTTATTTATACACTATTTTTAAGTATGTGATTCGTTATGACATTCTTTGGCTACATATATATGTTTTATTTCATAAGGGTCAATAAGGAAGATAAAAGAGAAACATGTATGGGGTGCCCAGATTATGGAAGAGCTTTTAAAGCGAAATACTGAGTACTCGTACAATGAAAATCAGGAAAGTCAGGATCAACAGAACCAACCAGGTAATTAAATTCTTACATATGTTTATATTTTTTGGAAGATTAATAAAGTAACTTTGTGATGGCACTTGATTGGCAGAAAAAGCGCCAAATAAGGACAAAAAAAAGACAGCTTTGTTAATGGCTGCAAAGTATGGTTTGAATGAGATGATGAAGGCAATTCTAAAATCTCTTCCTATGGCTATCTACGACAAAACAGAGCCAAAGAAAAGGAACATAGTGCTTTTAGCAGTACAGAAAAGACAAACCCATGTATTGAAATCACTGAGGGAGCATCCACTTTGGTTTAGCCTCATAGAAGAAGTGGATGTGGATGGAAATAATGTGATGCACATGGCAGCATTACCACCAAACCATATGCCTTGGGACATACACGGCTCTGCTATGCAAATGCAATATGAAGTCAAGTGGTTCGAGGTATGAAAAAACTTAATTAATATCATAAAACATTCAAACCTAATTCTATTATAATATTTATATCTATGCTGAAGCAGTTTGTGAAAGAAATTATGCCACCTTACCTTTGTTACCAAGAAAACAACTATGGTGACACACCAGACGAGATCTTCGCAGAAGAACACAAGCAACTCCTCAAAGACAGCAACGAGTGGCTGAAGGACACTTCTGGTTCTTACTCTATAGTGGCGGCACTTACCGCCGGTGCTACCTATGCCACTTGTTATACAATCCCCGGAGGCACTGATGATACCACTGGAAAACCCATCTTACAAGGCCATCTAGCATTCAACATTTTTGTTGTCTCCATTCTTGTTTCATTTTGCTTCTCTGTCACTTCCTTGGCTGCCTTCTTGGCTGTGTTTAGTTCTCGAAAGCAACCAATTGATTATTTTACAAGTTTGCCTCTCAAGCTTTGTTTTGGATTGACATCATTCTATGTGTCTATTGTGTCCATGTTGGTCTCTTTCTGCGCTGCCCATTCCTTTGAACTTGATGAGGGAATCAAGCATATGGTCATTAGCCCTTGGTATGCTCTGCTTTTAATACCATTGTGCTATTACACATTAGTGCAGATTCCACTGTACTGGGATTTTCTCAGAACCACTTTCACAAAGGAGCCACAGCCAAGATATGTGGGAGCTATTGTGTCTATGTAGTATGTACAATAATGTCTCTTTCTCTTCCAATCCAACTTTTTAATTTTCTATGATTTTAATTTGGTTATCCTACAATTAATTGGATTGGGACTGTGTGTATTGTGTACAACACATTCTATCACATGTGCTGTAATTCTTTTTACTTCTCGTATTATTCAAGTGAGCTTATGTTAATTATGTCAGGCTTAATATTTGCTGCTATTTATCTTGTTGACAATTCAAGTAGTTCTCTAATTATATGAACATCATTGTGGCTAATACACCAATTCATTCATACTTCCATGGCCATTATAGCTCGCTCTCCCAGAAGATATCTCAAGTACATATATATATATATATATATATATTGCTAAGTTAACTTATTGAAATAGACCAATTAATCTAAAAAAAAATTTAAGTACAATTTATATATCTTTGTCATTTGATTTTTCACTCAAAAATTGACATATATATAATTTATATAATTTATTTATTTTTTATAATTTATTTTTTTTAAAAATATTTCACATGCTTTATTTTGATTAAAAAATTTATAAAAATTTGTATGTAAATCTAATTTTTAATCTGAAAGGAGTGTGTGAAGAAAATTTTAAGAAACTCTAGAAAACGAAGAAATAAATTATCACAAGAAACATACATCAGAGACTTTCTTCAACAAGAAAACAACATAAAATTTGATCTGAAAGACTTGAAATTCAGAGGTGTTTCTCAAGCTCTTTGTGAAGGAACAGGTGAGTGAGCGGAAATAAGCAAATTCTTATCGGTGGCGTGCACCCAAATTCCACCAAGTACCTCAAGCGCGTCCTTGTCTGCTAATTATTTCTGGTATATAATTAAGAGTAAATTACATTTGGAAAATTAAATTTAGTATTATTCTTATTTTGAAAATTACACTCAATAACTCTAAAATTTGATACAATATTATACAAATTGTATTTTTAATTTATTTTTTGTCACTAAAATTAACATTGAACATGATAAATTTCAAAATAATAAAATTACTTATCAATACTATTTTTATTGTTACATTAAAAAATTCATATTAAAATTTAATATAGATTTAACTTTGTTTATTGTTATACTACAAAATAAAATTATAGTTTTACTTTGCATACAAAATTATTTTTATAATCAAAAAATAAATCAAAGTGAAGTAAATATAATATTTGATGAGATGAATCAGAAGTATAATTTTTTGATTTTTTATAGTTATCTTTTTATTAGAAATAATTCTGTTCAAAATATTATTTGAACATTAAATGTAAACATTACTTTCAATAAAAATTTAAATATTAGTTTGTTATGTTATGAGAGATTAATTTTTTTTATTAAACTTAATTTCAAATGACAAAAATTATAATTTAACTAAACTTTAAAGGAGGATAAAATAATTTACTTTAAGAATAATAATAATAACTAAGACACTGCAAAGCACAGTCTTGCTTTTTTTTTTTTTTTTCCTTTTTGAGAGAATATATATATCCTATTTGATTGCAGTTTCTAAAAATAATGTCTATCTAAGGTTCAGCGTGGCATGAAAAAAAAAAAAGAAGATAAGGAAAGGGGAAATTTTCATATAAGAAAAGCGTTAACTGACTTTACACGAAAGGAATGGACAAAAGGAAAAAAACTACAGAGAAATTGTTCCTGCAGTGACCTTTACTTGACTTGTGCTTTGCTTGATTTTACACTCCAACACGCAACGAGATTCCCATGCAAAGGCGCAAATTTTTTTTTTAATATTTATAATTAAATTCTTGAATAACAATATATTTTTATTGAAAATTTTAATAATAAATAACTGTCAAATTTTAGTTAATTCGTTCTTGAGGCAAAATGGCACAAAAAATATTACACACGTACGTATGGTGATGGGTGAAATAATGAAAACGTTTTCCTTGCATATGCTTTGCGTTATTCCTCCAAAAGGAAAAGTGAAAGCTCAAATCATGATGGCAAAGAATTATAGCTCTATATAACACAACAAGAAACTCATCATCTCTTCATATATATGCATATATAACATACAAAGCTATATATATTTCGTTGCCTACAGTCACTTCAACCGTTCAACATATATATAATAATGGCTTCCAATAAGGATTTAAGGCATGAGCTATACAATGCTGTGTTGGGAAAAAAATGGGATCAAGTTGCAGAAATATACAACGACCATCCTCGTGATGGAGCCGCCAAGATCACCAAATCGGAAGACACTGCAATGCACGTGGCTATCACCCTTGGTGCACCAGATTACATTGTCGAAAAACTGATTGATGCAATTGAGAAGAACACAGAAACTGCCATGGACACTCTCGCAGCTAAGAATAACCGAGAGGATACCCCTTTGCACTATGCGGCGTCTCGAGGCTCTCTTGCAATATGTAAGCGCATAACGCGTGCTCATCAGGCGTTGGTGTGTATGCGTAACAAGCACAAAGAGACACCACTCTTCATGGCTGCTCTTAACGGTCACAAACAAGCCTTCCTCTATCTCCATTCTGTTTGCAGTAAGATGGACCCAGACACGGTCTCGGGGCTCTGGAGAAGGAAGAATGGAGATACTATACTTCACTGTACTATTGAAAGAGAATACTTTGGTATGTTAATAATAATGATATATATTAATATTTTCATCATCATGTTTATCTATATATATATACATAAACTATGTGTATGTGTAAATGTATGTATGGGGCAGATTTGGCACTTCAAATTATTTTTCTGTACGATGACCAAAAGATCACTAGTGCTATGAATGAAAGAGGAGTTACACCTCTTCAAGTTCTCGCTTCCATTCCTTCTGCTTTCGAGAGTGGTACTCGCCTCACATGGCGTCACAAACTTTACTACCATTGTAAGTATATATCCTCTGTCTTATAAATTCTAGAATATTAGTATAAATTTAATAGATTGGACAAAATATTATTTTAATTACCAAGTCTACAATATTAGTTATCATGAATTGTCATTATTTTCTTCCCAAAGATATAAATGTGGAGCCGCTGAAAAATGATTCTGAAAGCACGAACTACGTTGTGATCGTTGCCGAGTGGCGTGATAAGAGCCAGTCGTTGAGCCCTTCTGCTCCAGCAGTGACCCGAGGTTCATTAATCTTGTATATTCTTCTTAATTTTTTTCTCATCTATATTGGTACTTCTGCTCTTTTATTTAGGAATGAGTTAATTTCTGGTGCTACATGCATGCTTCATCAGGTTCATTAAGGAAGATTAAAGAGAAACATGTATGGGGTGCCCGGATCATGAAAGAAATTTTGGGACGAAATTCTGAGTACGAGTACAACGAAAATGAGGCTGCCCTCTATGAACAATCTGATGTTATAAAATTGGAGGATATTATTGGGGAAAAGGCCGAGGAGAAGAAGAGTAGTAGTTCATCTGATAGTGATAATGAAGATGACAAGAAAAAGGGTCAGGATAAACCGAACTAGCTATAGCGAGCTATACTTTATTTTTGTTAAAATAATATTTTCTGAGTTATTTCTTGCTGGTACTAATTACTGAGCAGGAAAACAGTCAAAAAAGGACAAGAAATCGACAGCATTGTTAGTGGCAACAAAGTATGGTCTGATAGAAATGGTTAGTGAAATCCTAAGGACTGTACCTGTAGCTATCCATGACAAAACAGAACCCAATAAAAGAAACATAGTGCTTACAGCAGCACATAAAAGGCAATCCCATATATTCAAGTTATTAATGGAGCACCCACTTTGGCCTAGCCTCAGTGAAAGCGTGGACGCTGACGGAAATAATGTCTTGCACATGGCAGCATTTCTGCCTAAATATATGCCTTGGCAAATTCGTGGCTCTGCTTTGCAAATGCAGTATGAAGCCAAGTGGTATGAGGTATGCTTGATAGATATAAATTTGTTTAGAATTTTAGATTACGGACAAAAATAAATAAAAAATTAGGTTAAAATATACATAATCTCTAAATAATAAATTTCCTTTAATTATAAAAATTGACTTAAAACTCTTATAAATTTTATAATTTGTTCAAACAAATTATCTTTCATCTGTTAATTTTTTATCCAAAACTGTTGCATGTGGCTACAAATTTTAGCCAAGAATGCTGACTTTTCCTTACCACCGTTTAATGAGTGAAGACAAGCACTTATGAAGGTGAAAGTTTGTCATATGAAATTACACCTTGTGATTGCCACATGCAACAAATGAGTATTGTGGTAATCTTTTGTAGCCTACACTTCTGACTCTCATGACATAGCATTGATGAAAGGAAGCATGGTTACATTTATTATTAAGCATGCTTTGCCACCTATATGAAACTATGCCAACATATTGCCACCTATGCTATGCTTTGTAGTCTTCATTTATTTAGTATACATATTTTGCCTGTATAAGAGACATCTTCCATGGGCATTTTTATACAAGGGTGTGGCAAGTGTGAAAACCAAAAGTTGCAAATTAAAGAGAGTAAGAAATTACTTTTGAGTGTGTAGTGATACAACTTTAGATCTATTGGCTTACATTTCATGTTTTTTAGCGGCGTTTTTTTTCGTTGGTAAAGTGCTTTTCAATATTCTTGCAACAGATAATACTGCTGCTATAACTTTTGTTTAAATAATTAATTTAATAAAAGCTATGCAGCAAAAATATTTGCTGCAAAAAACTTTAGCAACGAAAAAAATCGCTGCTAAAAAATAATGACAGGCGCAACACTTGAAGCAGAGGATCCGGACACAGTGATACACCAATCAAGCTACTCAAATTTTTGTGTCTATCGTTTCCACCACAATTATTATTTTATTAATTTATTCTGTTATTAGGAAATCCATTTAAAAAAAAACCTTAATATAGAGAGTAGAAACATCAAATCATTTAAAGAATTTTTCAATACAAGACTTAAAGTTCAAAGTAATTTTTTATATAAACTTAAAATTTAGATGAATTTTTTGTATAAGATTTAAAATTCAAAATTTTTTTTTATATTTTGATATGACTTGATTTTGTTGACTTATCATTATTATATTAAAGTTTTTTATGAGAAAGTTAAGGAAAAGATTTTTTGTACTTGAAGAATTTTTTATCAATTTTTATAATTAAGAGGTTATTTATATATAACTAAGAAAATTTTTTGTATTTCAACCAAAAAATTAAGGAAACTTTAACCTTGACATTGTCATTGCAGTATGTGAAAGAAAATGTGCCACCTTACCTAAGCTCTCAAGAAAACGAAGATGGAGACACTCCGGAGGAAATCTTCGCAGAAAAGCACAAGAAGCTCCTGAAAGATAGCAACGAGTGGCTGAAGGACACTTCTGGTTCTTACTCTATAGTTGCAGCACTTAATGCTGGTGTTACCTATGCCACTGCCTATACAATCCCTGGAGGCACCGATGATTCCACAGGTAAACCCATCTTAGAGGGCCATGTTGCATACAACATTTTTGTTGTCTCCGTTCTGCTTTCATTTTGCTTCTCTGTCACTTCCTTGGCTGCCTTCTTGGCCGTTTATAGCTCTCGAAAACAACCAGTTGATTATCGAAGAAGTTTGCCATTAAAGCTTTGTTTGGGGTTAACTTCATTCTATGTGTCTATTGTGTCCATGTTGGTGTCTTTCTGTGCTGCGCATTCCTTTGAACTTGATCATAGAATCAAGCACAAGGTTAGCCCTTGGTATAGTTTGATTTTGATTCCACTGTGCTTTTACGCAGTAGCACAGATTCCGTTATACTGGGATCTTCTTAAAGCCTCTTTCACTAGCGTCCCGCAACCCAAATATGCGGGGTGAAAATGTACCTATGTAGGGTATGTAGTTTCTAAGTTTCTTCCCTATTTGAGGAATTTTGGGTGTCTTAATTAATCTTTAGATATCTGCTGGACATTCTGTCACATGTTGTAATATTTAATTTCATCAATTTGGTTAATGACAAACAATTTACGTTGAAAATTGAAATCAAGAAAAATGTTTTGGTATTTGGATTGTGGTGGTATTGCTCTTTTCCTTTCTCTAACATTTGCATGTGTTTTTGTGGCGCACTGAATATTGATGCTTGCAAGAATCATAAAGAAGATGCTTTTTGAAAAAACTGGCAACAAATTTCACGAGCTTCTGTTTCTTAGTTAATGGTTTTTCAATTTGTACTTTTTAGATATTTTATTTTATTTATTTTTCTTATCTTGCATACATTACTTGCCAGCTTAAACTCAAAGACAATGTCGTTTCTATATGGGAATGCGAAGGGTACTGATCCTATAAAGTTGAAAAATAATAAATTTATCTGAAGTTAGAGAAAATAAAAAGAAAAATATTTGATCTTTAATCTATTTAAGATAAATTTTTATTAGTGTGAATTTTTTATTTTTTATTTAATCTCTCTAATTTTAAAAAGAAATAATTGTTTCTCATCTTTAGAAGATCCAGAATGTAAATGAGGTAAGAAATGATACTTACAGTGGACCAAGTAGTAAGGTTAATAACAATTAAAAAAAAGGGACAAAAGTAGGTTTTTTTTTTTTTACAATTACTATTATATTTATTAATGAAAATAAAATAAAAAAATAATTTTAACAATTAAACACTATATAATTACTTATTATTATTCCGCTAAAGCCAATATTTTTTCCTAACTTTGAATGAGGTTTTCATTTTGTCTCTTTTCTTTCTTTTTTTTTCTAATTGTCTCTTATCTTTTTTATTTTATTTTAATTTTGTTTCTTATTTTTACTAATTAGAGTAATTCGTTATTCTTTCAAATTATCGTGGCATAAGTAAAATTATTTTAGTTAAAATATAATTGAAATTTATATGAAATCTACGCACTTCGTAAATTTTTAAAATTTTTCATTTAGATATTTGAAACTCAAAAAGTAAAAACTTTGAACAACTTTTAAAGCTATATAAAAAATAATTATTTAATGATCGTTTTAGTCTTTGATTGTGCTAGCTCTTAATTTATTTTTTTGTTAAACACACTGAGCTAGTGTTAACGTACAAACTCATCCTTACAACACAGTAACCCGATAAGGGAAATGCAACGTACAGAAACAATATGTAATGCAGTATAGAAAATGAAATTAAGAACAAGAACAATAGAATCTTCCTATTTGAGTCAGGAAGCGGATTCCACAAATACTCTTCACAATCACGATACCCCTTCTCCAAGTTTCTCCTTCCTTATATCTCCTTTTTCTCTCTCTTTGTAACTAACTTGGCATGCTAGTCTCTTGATTGTTTGCACAGCTCACCCCCCTCGAATCTTCTCGTTGCATGCATGGTTTCCACGTCGTTCCCGCCTAGTATAACCCAGTTTTGGGCTTCCATGTTAAAGCGACTCATATAATAATCCTTGGTATATTCGGGTTTACATCTACTGTAGCCCATAATCACTTCTTTTGCCCCGTCTTCCATTCTTTTGACGTCTAGGCCTGCTTCTTGTTCTTCTCTTGTTACTTCTATTGCTTGCTAGTTCGTAACAATACCTTCTCCATAAAAAATAACCTTGTCCTCAAGGTTGATATTTGGAAAGGTTTCTTTTAATGCCTCTTAATCTTCCCATGTAGCCTCGTCCCTGCAGGCCTCGTGCCATTAGACTAATATGAGTTTTCATAGTTATCTAGCGACCGTTTGAGTCTTGTGGTCAACAATGGCCACTGGGCAAGAGATATCTTCAATAGAGTCCAATAGAGTCTATGTGTCTTCACTTGGCGGGAGTCCTTTAAATTGCTTAAGAACTAAGACATGAAAAATAGGATGCACCTTAGAGTTTTCGGGCAACCAAAGCCTATATGCGACTTCTCCTACCCTTGAAATGATCATATATGGCCCACAATACTTTCTAGCCAGCTTATAATTGAGTCTTGTATGTAAAGAGTGTTGTCGATAAGGTTGGAGTTTAATCAGAACCCAGTCACTCACTACAAAAGTCTTATCCATCTAGGCTCTGTTAGTATATTTCTTTCGTTGTTGTGCTCTAAGCAGATTCTTATGCAATGAATCCCATACTGCTAACCATTGTGTAAGGTCAGTGTCCATTGGTTCCACAGTCGAGCTTCTTGGAACATGACCTGGTAATGGGCAGGGATTGAAGCCATACAAGGCCTGATTCAGGGAATGACCAGTGGCCGAATGGTAATTGGTGTTATTGTGTAAGTCAGCCCAAGACAAGTAATTAATCCACTGACTTGGGTTTTCAGCTACAAAGGCCCGGAGATATTGTTAAAGACATCGATTAAGAACTTCAGTCTATTAGTTCGATTATGAGTGATAGGTAATATTATAATATAACTTGGTCCCACTAAACGTCAACAATTGCTTCCAAAAATGGCTTAGGAAAATAGGATCCCAATCCGAAATGATGGTTCGTGGAAAACCATGAAGTATAACCACAATTTCAATGAACTGGGATGCCACTACACTGGCCAAAAATCCTAGTTTAAGTCCTTTGAAATGAGCATGCTTGGTCAGCCTATCGATAACCACCAATATCATTGTCTTCCCTTTGGATTTTGGTCCATGGCCCTGTTTGTTTTTCCCACTCGATACTCAATAAGATACTCGAAACCCAGTAGCTTGGTAAGATAATACTGCTGTTCAGGCATCTGCACAATCTGATGCATCAATTCTTGTAAATTGCGATGGTTGGTTTTGATAATAAACCTCCTTCCCAGAAGGTAGTGCCGCCATTTCATCACTACCTGAGTGATGGCATATAACTCCCTTACATATGTTGACTCTACCACCATCCTATGATTCAACTTCTTACTAAATTAGGCAATGGAATGACCCTTGACTGAGAACTGCACCAATGACTACAGAAGATGCATTGGTCTTGACTATAAATTCCTTGCTGAAGTTTGGTAACGCCAGTACCGGCGTTCTGGACATTCTATTTTTTAAGTTATCAAAACCTATTTGAGCTTCCTTTCCCCATACAAAAGTGTTCTTCTTCAGCAACTCCATTAATGGATGTGCTACTCGTTCATAATCCTTGATAAACTTATGATAATATCTGATAAGCCCGAAGACTCCTCGCAACTGTTTGATGTTTAGCGGTGTTGGCCATTCCATCATGGCCGGAATCTTCGTTGGGTCTGCGCATAATGCTTCTCCTTTTATAATGAAGCCTAAATACTCTATAGTAGGTTGACCAAACACACTTTGATATCTTCACGAAAAAACCATGTTTTTCAAAATGTTGATAACACAACATCTAAATGTTGTAGATGCTACTGCATTGTGGGGTTATATATCAATATATCATTGAAAAACACAGCTACAATTCTCCTTAAATAAGGTAGCAACACATTATTCATCAGCGCCTGAAAAGTGGAAGGAGCGTTCATGAGGTCGAGGGCATAACCAGAAACTCGTAGTGTCCCTAGTGCGTCTAGAATGCCATCTTGTGTGCATCATTTTCATTCACCTGCACTTGATGATAGCCAGCACTTAAGTCTAGCTTGGAGAAAAATGTAGATCCATGGAGCTCGTTAATCGTAGCAATGTGAAACTTGTCTTTGATGATGATGTGATTTAACACCCTGTAATCCACGCAGAAACACTAAGTCCTGTCTTTCTTCTTAACGAGAAGAACAGGCGACGAGAATGGACCTTGACTATCTCAGATTATTCCTGCTTATAGTATCTCCATCACTACATCTCCTCATTTTGAAAATGTGGGTATCGGTAGGGCCTTACATTAACCGATATGGACTGTGGTAACAGGTTGATGTGATGATTGATTTCCCTAATTGGTGGTAGCCCTTCTGTTTCCTCAAATACTCATTGATGGTGTTGTAGGATTAGCATGATTTCTTCGGGTAATTCTTCCTGCTTGGTTTCTAGTGATTGGCTCCCAATCTCTATGTGAAATAAGTTGCCACTGCTTGCAATCTGATCAGCTAATGCAATGATTTGTTATTAAAAGGATGCTCGTCCAACATTCCCTTTCCTTTTAACTTGATATGGCTATCCTTCCACCAAAACTTCATCATTAGCTTACGGTAATCTATGATGATCTTTCCCAACCGTTCTAACCACTAAATTCCTAACACAACATTAGTCCCCTGAATATCCAACCAGTATAAATCAATTTCGAATTCATGGCCTTGAATGGTGATTATCACTTGTCGGCTTACTCTACTGCAGTACAAATACTGTCCACTTCCTACCAGCACTTGGAATTTGGTCACAGCCTCCCATTTCAAATTCAGAAGGTTGGCCACTTCATTTTGTACGAAGTTGTTAGTACTGCCATTTTCGATTAAGACCTTAACTATTACCCCTTTACACATGCCTTTCATCTTCAAATTGCTAAGCCTATACGAGCCCATAAGGGCATTTAAACTTATTTTAGGAACTACTCTTCCTGGAGGTTCCTCTGTTTCGTGTTTCTGATCATCAATCTCATTTTCTCCATTGTTCAAAAGTTTTTCAAGCTCCTCCGGATCGATCAGCATTAAGCAAGTCGATTTGTAGCGATGATTGGAATTATACTCTTCGTCATAGTAATAGCATAGTCCTTTTTCCTGTCTAGCTCTCAACTCAGTAGCTATCATTTGTTTGTATATTGAATTACTGTTCTGAGATGAACTGGAGTTTCCCACTAATGTTGCAGGTGTTGATTGGTTACCCAAGCTAGTCATGCTATTCCTGGGAAAAACAGACCCGCTGGTAGGCTTCATTGATGTCACTGTACATGCCGATGGTTTAGTGCCTGAAAACATTCCCATATTCTTAGTCGCAAACGACTTAAGCACCTGCTGTAATTTCTCTTGCTTCCTTTCATGCGCCTTGGCCAGTGAAGCCACTTGAAAGTAGGAGTTTGGATGAGCTAGCAGCAGCTCGTACTTAAGGGATTCCTAGAGATCGGCCATGAACAGACTCGCGAGCCATGATTCCGATAACCCAGTAACTCTAGTAGACAATTCTTCAAACTTCGCCCGGTATTCCTCCACAGTTCCCTTTTGTTTCAGTTCCTTCAATGCCCCCTTCAGATCATCATATAGCATCAATCTGAACTTGAGCAGTAGAGCATCCAAAAAATCACCCCAGGAATGGATGAAATCATTTTGGATGATTCATTTATACTAAGAGTACGCCAATCCGGTCACGTGGAAGGAGGCGATCTTCATTCTCATATCCATTGGTGTTTGGTAAACTTCAAAACACTCCTGGATTTTGAAGACCCATTCCTCCGTTTTCGTCCAGTTGAAAGGTGGAATTTTGACCTTCATGCCTTTCGCGAACTAGGCACGTTAATCCCTATGACTCGTTTCTCCTTCATTGTGCTCTGCTTGTCCTCCTGTCTCATAGACATTGCTCGTCGATTTGTTGTACGCAAACCTAAATAACAAACTCTCCGTATGTTGAATAGATTCCTTACATTCCAACATAGAGCCTTCCATGGCGTTGAAATGGTCCTCCATAACTCTCTAGTTTGTTGCATATTTGCTGCCACCTCACGTCCTTCTCTCAGGGCCTCATCCATTCGCGCAAATCTCGTTCCTTCAGCCATTTTTTCTCTCTCAGTGAAAGCACCAAAAGTTAACACACCGAGCTAGTGTTGACGTACAAACTCACCCTTATAACATTGTAACCCGATAAGGGAAATGCAACGTACAGACACTCTTCACAATCACGATACCCCTTCTTCAAGTTTCTTCTTCTTATATCTCCTTCTTCTCTCTCTTCGTAACAAACTTCACACGCGGTCTCCTAATTGTTTGCACAAATCACCCCCCTGGAATCTTCTTGTTGCTTGCATGGTTTCCGCCTCATTCTCGCCCAGTATAACTCTGTTTTGGGCTTCCATGTTAAAGCCGCTCGTAATAATCCTTGGTCCATTCAGTTTTACGTCTACTGCGGCCCATAATCACTTCTTCTGCTCTATCTTCCATTCTCTTGACGTGTGGGCCTGCTTCCTGTTCTTCTCTTGTTACTTTTGTTGCTTGTTGGTTTGTAACACTTTTAGTAAAAATAATTTCACAAGAGTTTTATATATAATGTTGTTGTTAGTGATATATCATGAAGTCTAAATTTAGACTTTAGGAAATTGCATTAATTTTTAAAAAATAAGGGATAAATTTTTTTTTAAAAAAAGATAAAGCCTAATTAAATTACTTATTTTTTTTAAGATTTAAGTCTAAAAAAATATAAGTGAAATAAACTGGACCTAAAACACGTGGTAGTTAGAACAAGAGATGGATGAAGGAATGAAAATGAAACACAACAAAAAGAAGAAACGTCCTTCCTTATCCTTAATTTCTTTTCTTAAAGGAAGAATGGGAATATATAAAGCAAATTAAGAACATTGGTGCATGACAAGAAAGGAACAGACAGAAAAGAAACTTCATTAATTAAAAAAATGTATATATCTGTACGTACATTCGAATTAGCTTCTGCATTAATTAATTGTTAATTTTGTTATGACCACACCAATAAAGTTTATACATGACGCGGGAGTACTAATTTACTCAGTTCTCCAGCGCCTCTGAATTCACCAAGATAAAAGAGTTAGAGGCCTTTCTTAAATTTTATTTTTTATTATTTTATATTAAAAGATTTTAAAAATTTTAAATAAAAAGAAGAAAAATTATAATTTAATTTTTTTCTTTTCTCTCATTTAATTTTTTTCTTTTTTATTTTCGAATAGATTTTAATTTCAAAACTTGTATTAGTTAGATTCAAATCTTTTTAATTTAAAAAATAATATATTTTTTTAAAATTAGAGAAATAGAAAGAAGAAAAAATATTTGATTTTTAATCCATTCAGTATAATTTTCTCTTCTTTTATCCCTCTCTACCTTTCCATGAATGTATCATTTATCAAATTAAGAATGTCGCATTATTCAGCAAAATGACACAAGAAACAAAACACAATAAAATCTCCTTCCCTTTAATTAAATTACCATTCTTTTTCCAAAGTAAAATTCAATGCATATAGTCAATAATCTATAGTCCTGAAAAAAGCAAAGATGAAGCATAGATTGTACTTCAAGAAAAGAACTTAACGATCAATATGCATGTTGTGTCACATATATAAATTCTTTACAGCTATAATCAAAAGAGAAATAAGAGATGGAGGAAGACAGAGTTTTGGAAAAACAACTGTATTCTGCAGTGATGGGACAAAAATGGGGGAGAGTTGTAGAGATATACACTAACAATCCAGAGATTCACGCCGCCAAGATAACCAATTCCAAAGACACAGCATTACATGTGGCAATCAGCAATGGCGCACCAGAGATTGTTGTTCAATATGTATTGGAAGGAATTAAGAAGACCAGTACTGCAACTGCCATGATCACTCTTCCAGCTACCAATAACCGCAAGAATACACCTTTGCACTGTGCAGCGTCACGTGGCTCTTACCATATCTGTGACGCCATAGTACGTCTTGGTAAGTCCTTAAAAGAAAATGCTATTGACGATGAACCCTTGGTTTGTAGGCGTAATGTGGACGGAGAGACACCTCTCTTCTTGGCTGCTCTTAATGGCCACAACCACACCTTCCGTTATCTCCATTCCGTTTGTGCTCAACTGGAATCAACGTCTCAACTCTGGAGAAGGAAAAATGGAGATACTATACTTCACTCTACCATTCAAAGAGAGTACTTTGGTAATTATGTGACTTGTTCATCATGGTTTTCTTTCATAATTACTTCTCACCACCCACTACATTCGTTTCAGTTTACACTGTAAATTTTCTGTGGGCAGATCTGTCTTTTCACATAATTCATCTCTATAAAGACAAAGAGAATATTGCTGCCTCAATCAATGAAGAAGGATATACACCTCTGAGAGCCCTCGCCCCCAATCCATCAGCTTTCAAAGGTGGCACTCGCCTAACATGCTGGCATAGACTATGCTATAATTGTAAGTAACTAGCTATTTTAATATTTAAGTTATAACCTAAATGCATCGCAGATGATAATTGTGTCATTATTATTCATATCCCATTATAATATATATCATAATTTTCTCATCAAAGACATACGTGTGGAGAAGCTGAAGTTTGATCCCGCAGTCGAGCCTCAAGACCACGTTATAAACATTGACGATTCAAGAATATCTTGTGCTCCACGTTATTTGTTTTGACTTTCTGTGGCTACTTTGATTTTTGATTGATTAAGGATCAATAAGGAAGTTAAAAGAGAAACACGAATGGGTTGAGCAGATAGTGGAAGAACTTGTAAAACAAAATTCTGAGTATGAGTTTGACGAAAATGAGAGTGCTCCCTTTGAGGATTTATCTGAGGAGGAGGCTTTACTTAAAGAATTATATGAGAACAAGAAAAGCAAGGATGATGATGAGGATAAACAGAACCAGCAGCAAGGTAACACAACGTTAAATTAACGGATCAAATTAAGCAGTTCATATTCATACCTTTTTGTTTGTTTTGTTTTGTATATATAGAAAAGAATAAGATAGATTTTTGAGATAATATTGGTACTTGGTTGGCAGGCAAACGACAAAAGGACAAAAAATCGACAGCTTTATTAATCGCAACGAAGTTGGGTCTGATAGAGCTAGTGAGGAAAATCCTAGCTGAGTATCCTGTGGCTATCCACGATAAAACGCCAACAAAGAACAGGAACATAGTACTTCAGGCAGTTCATAAGAGGCAGCCCCACATATTGAAGTTTTTGATGAAGCAGCCTCTTTGGCTTAGGCTCAGAGAAGAAGTGGATGCTGATGGAAATAATGCATTGCACTTAGCAGCAAACCTGCCAGAACATTTGCCTTGGGATATACATGGCTCTGCTATGCAAATGCAATGGGAAGTCAAATGGTTTGAGGTATAAATCATCATCTCTTCAATCTTCATTATTATGTAACACATATATAGGTTTTCATGTGCCTGAGAAATTAAATTTATAACGTGTTGATGATATATGCATGCATGCAGTATGTGAAAGAAATTATGCCACCATACCTCTCTTCGCAAGATAACAAACAAGGAGACACACCAGAAGAGATCTTTGCAGAGAAGCACAAGGAACTCGTCAAAGCAGCTAACACGTGGCTCAAGGACACTACTGGTTCTTATTCCATTGTGGCTGCAGTCACCGCTGGTGTTACCTACGCCACTTCCTATACTGTCCCTGGAGGAAACGACCAAACTACTGGAAAACCCCTGCTCAGAGGCCAGCCTGCCTTCAACATATTTGTTGTCTCCGTTTTAGTTTCATTCTGCTTTTCTGTCACTTCTTTGGCTGCATTTCTTGCCGTTTATAGCTCTCGCATGCAGGCCAAAGATTTTCGTATGAGTCTGCCATTAAAGCTTTGTGTGGGTTTGACTTCCTTCTTTGTCTCTGTTGTAGCAATGCTGGTTTCTTTCTGTGCTGCGCATTCCTTTGAACTTGATCATAGAGAGCAGCATAGGGTTAGTCCATGGTATACTCTTACTTTGATAACACTGGGCTTATACGCAGTAGTTCAAATTCCTCTGTATTGGGATCTTCTCAGAGCCTCTTTTACCAAAGTACCCAAGCCTAAGCACGTGGGACAAGATATTCCAATAGCATAATATTCTTGTATGAATATACCTTCAAGTTTGATCGATGCAGTAATATTGTTGAGGATATACATATATGCCATGTTCAATTACGGCAAAGCTTTATTTATAATAATATAGATAATTTATTCAATACTGTCATATAAATATATATATATATATATATATATATATATATAAGGGCAGACTGATAGAAATATGGAGAGTTCGAAGTTCCATTATCTTTTAACTTTTTTTTTTTAATTTTTTATAACTATTTTTTTTAACCAAAGATTGAGCAGAGAAGAGTTCGAGTTCGACCTCTTTATATCCATGTCCTATGTATAAATGTGCATGTGTATGGCTATTATAAATTTAACCAAAGTTTATTTTTAAATAATTTGATTAAATTATCATAAAATTGTAAAAAATTAATCTTTCTTAATTTAAATAAAAAATTTACAGAAAAATAATTTAAATACCTTCCCAAATTTTATTTTAATAACTTTCATTCAAACATAACATCAAGAAAGAATCTATAATTTCCCTTCACATGCAAACTCGTTTGAAAATACTCTTGAAATTAAATAAAAAATAATAATTCAATTTAACTTATTAAACTCTTTTGTTTTTAGTTGATTTTCTCTCACTCACTTAAAGCAATGATAAATTTATACTACATAAAGGAGTGTGGATGTAAAAAGTTATAATTAAGAGACTTATCATTTTTTGATATATTTAAAAGTAAATTTAAAAATTTTGAAATACATTTTGGGCTTATTTAAATAAATTTTTTATAAATTATTTTTCATTTTTTAAAAATATAAAAAAATCTATTTTAATAATTGTTTTGACATATACAAAATAAAATATATATTTTAAGAATAAAAATACAGAATAATTAAAAATGTTTTAAATTTTAATTTTTTAGAAAAAATTAAAAAAAATAAGCTTTTTATTAATATTATATATATAAATCCATAAAAATAATATTATCATAAATTTTTAAACTATTTTTATAAAATAATTTTAAAAAAAACAATGTACACAGTGGCATTGTGAGTTTGTAACTGTAAAATGGTAAAAGAAATTAACCGTCAGCGAGTACGGTGAACACGTCGTCCGCGTTGATCGCTGTTGGCTAAGCGTCCACTTCACCTCAACAAAATGCACTCCATAATAATGAATTACATATTGAATAACAAAATTTTTATCTTTAATTAATTAAAAATATTGTTCCTCTTTATATGTTTTTTAATTTATATATATATTAATACACCATTTTAAAGAACAATAAATAAAATTTTTTAAAGTTATTATAATATAAATAAATTAAAATTAAAATTTGGTAAATTATATTAATTCTTTTTAAAATTTGTTCAAATTACATATATTATTTTTTTGGTTTTAAGAAATACACTTAATTCTTCTTATATTTGATATCTAGTATAAAAATCTTTCCTTTAGTTTTGCTAAATCAATGAAATTAACTTTTTGTATAATATATTTTTTAAAAAAATTATTATCATATTAAAAATAAAATGATATTATGTTGAAAGTTAAACTTATTAATAGATGATAAATCAAAAGAAAAATTTTTATTTATATATATATCAAATATTAATAATCAGATGTATTTTTTTTAAAAAAAAAATAAGTGAAATGTGACTTAGAGAGCTCAAGGAGACGCCATGTGTAGCCGACCTTCAGCCCTTGAATTTTTGCATCATTTTGGTAATTAAACTTTATTTTGAGGTTTGGGATGTCTTTTCAAGATTTGTAAAAAAATAAATAAATAAAGAAAAAAAAAAACAGAAACTATAAATTTCATTGATTTCCAAAGAAAACTTTTAAGTTAATTCCTTTCTTTGACGTCTAAAACCTAGTAAGCACAGACTCAGAGAGGTGGTATAACCAAAACCCTAGTCCTCTAATTCATTCCTACTGATCCAAGGTAAGCCCTTTACAGACCTTCCTCTCTCATTGCCCAAAACCCTATCCTTCTATTCTTCCCTTTCGACCATTACTTGGAAACTGAACGGCAAGTTAACGCATTTACACTAGTACGCTATTTCAGAGTCTCATGGATGATCTTGAGAAAGCGATTCTTATTATGTTTGATGAATCGGGAGCTATTGATGATGGATTGAAGAAACAGGCTAAAATTTATTGTAATGAAATTAAGGGGAAGCCATCAATTTGTAGTTTGTGTATCGAAAAATTATGCTTTTCAAATCTTGTTCAAGTGCAGTTTTGGTCTTTACAGACATTACAGGAGGTTATTCGGGCTCGATATTCGTCAATGAGCCCGGATGAGAAGCATATGATTAGGAGTTCTGTGTTTTCTATTGTGTGTCTCGAAGGGATCAATGACAAGAATCTAGTAAGGGTTTTGGAAGGCCCCGCTTTTATTAAGAATAAGCTTGCTCAGGTTTTGGTCACTTTGATCTACTTTGAGTACCCACTAATTTGGTCATCGGTATTTGTGGATTTTTTCCCTCATTTAAGCAAAGGGAATGTAGTGATAGATATGTTCTGTCGGGTTTTGAATGCATTGGATGATGAACTAATTAGTTTGGACTACCCACGAACCCCTGAAGAATTGACTGTTGCTGGGCGGGTTAAGGATGCGATGAGGGAGCAGTGTGTTGCCCAGATAGTAAGAGCATGGTATGATATTGTGTCTAGGTATAGGAATTCCGATCAAGAACTTTGTACTAGTGCGTTAGACTCCATGAGGAGGTATATTTCGTGGATTGATATCAGGTTGATTGCGAATGATGTATTTATCCCTTTACTGTTTGATTTGATTTTGGTTGGTGGTCTTTCGGATCAACTTCGCGGTACTGCTGTTAGATGCTTGTTAGCAGTTGTTTCTAAGCGGATGGAGCCACAACCTAAACTGTCACTGTTGCAGAGCCTTCAAATTAGTCGCATATTTAGGTTGGTAGCAGAGAATGGTGATTCAGAGTTGGTTTCTGATATAGCGGCATTATTTACTGGGTATGCTGTTGAGGTCTTGGATTGCTTTAAACGTATAAATTCTGAGGTTGCAAAAGGAATCTCTATGGAGCTCTTGAATGAAGTTTTACCCTCTGTTTTCTATGTAATGAAGAACTGTGAGGTGGACAGTACATTTAATATTGTTCAGTTTCTTTCAAGTTATGTTGCGACTTTGAAAAGCTTTACACCTTTAAGAGAGAAAGAGCTACATCATGTGGGACAGATATTGGATGTTATTTTACTGCTGATCTGTTATGACCCTGTATACCGCAATAATCTTGATGTTTTGGATAAAATTGGGAACGAGGAGGAAGATAGGATGGTAGAGTTCAGAAAGGATCTATTTGTTCTTCTTCGGAGTGTGGGACGTGTTGCACCTGAAGTGACACAGTTATTTATCAGAAATTCATTAGTAAATGCTGTATCCTCTACCTCAGACAACAATGTTGAGGAGGTGGAAGCTGCACTTTCTCTTTTATATGCACTTGGAGAGTCAATTAGTGATGAAGCCATGCGTGCTGGGAGTGGACTGTTGAGTGAGCTGGTGACTATGCTTTTATCAACAAGGTTTCCTTGCCATTCTAGTAGGCTAGTTGCTCTCGTATATTTGGAAACAGTGACAAGATATATTAAGTTTGTTCAGGATAATTCTCAGTATATTCCTATGGTTCTGGCTGCCTTTCTTGATGAAAGAGGCATACATCATCCCAACATCAAAGTAAGCCGAAGGGCTAGTTATTTGTTTATGAGGGTTGTAAAATTATTAAAAGTGAAGCTCGTGCCTTTCATAGAGACAATTTTGCAGGTAGCATAATATAATCTATCCCTACTTTCATCTTTTCTATTGTTTTCTATTTAAAATCTTATCTGGTTTCCTGAACAAGATTTTCTTTACATAATTTCTTCAATTAATTATTTTTTTCCCTTTGTTATTGTATGGATGAATTTTTGATTTATTTATATTGTCTCTCTATCTCCTCACCTCTTTTGAATTCTCAGAGCCTACAAGATACTGTTATGCAATTCACAAGTTTGGATTACACAACAGAAGAGCTATCTGGGTCAGAAGATGGTAGCCACATTTTTGAGGTATTCTCATTTTATAATCTAGGCATTGGGGTTATTTTGGTGAAGGCTACAGTTGTCGATTGTCCGCTAATCTGTTACTTCTCACTTACAGGCAATTGGGTTACTGATTGGGATGGAAGATGTCCCGCTTGAAAATCAATCTGATTATCTATCTTCTTTGCTCAATCCTCTTTGTCAACAGGTTATCCTTGAATTTAAAATGTTTTAGATATATGATTGCTGAGAAGTACTTCTCGTCCTTCCCTCACAAATGTATCTAGTTAAAGAATTTAACTGTTGATGTTTGATGTCTATGCATGTCTTGCGCTTCTTTAATGCAGGTTGAGACATTGCTCATTAATGCTAAGTTGTTGACTGCAGAGGAGACTCATGCCAAAGTTGCTGTTATCCTGCAAATTATCATGGCAATTAATTTGCTTAGCAAGGTACTTTGCTTATTTTCACTGCTGGTTTTGTGCTTGATTAGATCATTTACTTTTCATTCATAGAACCCTTAAAACTTACAACTCTTTATAATGATAAGCTGATCTACAATTTCTATGGTTGTGAAGTCTAAATCTTGAATTTTAAAGGGAGCATACTAGGAGGATATTTCAACATTTTTTCCTTTTCATTTTTGGCATGACCCAGGGCTTCAGTGAGCGTCTTGTAACTGCTAGTCGCCCTGCAATTGGTCTTATGTTCAAGAAGGTTAGTGTTTTACAAAGTTTTTTCCTTTTCTATTGTGTGGGACCAGGGCCAGGGTGTGTGTGTGTTTTTTTTTGGGGGGGGGGGGGGTGTGTTCATGATTGCCTTGAAGTATATATGTTTTAGCGCACGCACTTGCCGTCCGTCACTTGAAGTATATATGTTTCAGATGAATAATTTGTTTCAGTTTTCTTTATGTCAGATGCATCTTTGAAACCGTTGCTTTTGTTAGTTCTTTTGTAAATAGTTGGCTGCCCTTGTATGATATTTATGATTCTTCTGCTTACAATATGAAGAGGAAGGACAGAATTAGATGTTACTTTTCTCATACCTGCTCCATCTGTGTTGGGAATTACATATTTATCTGGGTTGCTTGAGTGGGTTCTGCTTAAGTTATTGCATGTAATTAATTGGCTTAGACTTACTGTCTCTTATAGGCTTTCATGGGTATGTGATTATGATACTTGAGCTTGTCTTTACTTTCTCGTAAATTATTTTGTCATAGTCTCTTAAACTTTTTTTTTGTCTTGTTCCTAGACATTGGATGTGCTCCTCCAAGTTCTTGTTGTCTTTCCAAAAGCAGAACCTTTGCGAAGCAAGGTAAGAACTAGATATAGGAAATTAGGAATTGGTACCTCTTTTGTAAGTCACAAGTATTTGTCACCTAAGTTTCACAAGTGGCATGTAGGTCACATCTTTTATACATCGCATGGTGGATACACTAGGTGTATCTGTCTTCCCATACCTTCCAAAGGCATTGGAGCAGTTGCTTGCAGAAAGTGAGGTACATATAATTTCTGATCTCATTTAGTGTTTGTTTGGATGAAGTAATTTGAGGGGGGAAAGCCTTTTCATAGAGTAATTTAATTTCTCTCACAAAATACTTTGATTCAACAACTAATTAAAATACCTTAAAAATTCCAAGTAATTTAATCTTGGAGTTGCTTGCCAAAAGTAGGGAATGTCAAATTCTTTTTTCGTTTGCTTCTTATTCATTGAACTCAAGAATGACAAAGCTAGATGTGCGACCTTCAGTTCCTGACCAAACACCAACCTTGGAACCTGCCACGGGACTGGACACAGATCTAGCCATCAAACTTGGATTCTGAACCTAGACCTTGCCACCAAGCTCAAGGCCCAACCTAACCACTAGCTAGGACCCTAGGCCTAGAGCTAACCACCTAACAAGAGCCAAACCCAACCCCAGATTTCACCCCTGCCTTGGATATAGCCACTGGATTGGACTCAAATTCTTTTGTGGACCGCAAACCTAGCTACAAGACCTGTTCCCTAATCTAGAGTTGGACCCTAGACTTAGCCATAGGACCCTGTACTGAAACCTAGGCACCAGTCATGGACCAAGGACTTTGCTGATAGACAGATATATAAAATACAACGAACAGAGTCTTTTCCCACTAGGTGGATTCGGCTACAAGTATCAAGCGACGCCAATGTGTCAGATGGATTTATAAAATATTATGAAAAAATACAAAAAGTGAAGATTACTTTTCCAAGCAACGGATTTTCCAAATGATGGAGATTGAATTATAGTAATTCAATTCCCTTGCATTTTAAACTCTAATTTATAAGATTCCCCATCCCAAGAAAATCTTATCTAGATATGAATGCAGTTCTTTGCTTTGTTTAGAAGTCCATTTGTTGGAGATAGATAACTGAAATGCTTTGCTTTATTTAGAAGTCCATTTGTTGGAGCATGGTTGATATATGAACCTTTTACACTACATATTTATCTGCTTGCATGGCAGTTAAAGATTGGGTTCTCAGTGCTTAAGATGGAATATAGTGCGGTCAACATTTTTCTGCATCATTATCTCTCACTAGACCTGTGGTGCTTGTGATGCTTTTCTCCTACAATAGCGGGTTGTATGTTAAAGTAGTTTGTGGGTTTCTGGTAAATTTAATGCCTAGACTATGTTATACTATCTTATTCTGTGTATCTACTTGAGTTGCTATGGCTGTCAATGTTGCAGCCAATATGTTCCCTTTTACTCTGCAATTTTTTCAGCATTAAATTAAGTTAACTTCTTTAGATGAGAATGTTGCCTTGGATGAGTAGACACACTAGAAAGGATAGGATTAGGAATAAGTGCATTAGAGAAAAAGTTGGGGTAGCATCTATCGTAGAAAAGTTGGTAAAAATGCGCCTTAGGTAGTCTGGTCATTTACAAAGAAGACCATGGGAGGCTCCTGTACGAGGAGTTGACCAAATGGAAGGTAGTTCAATAACTAGAGGTAGGAAGAGACCAAAAAAATAATAGGAGAAATTATTAAGATGGATTTAACTATAAATAACCTAACAATAGAAATGAGACAAGATAGAACACGTTTGCATTGTTTGATTTATATAGCCGACCCTACCTAGTGAGAAAAAGCCATTTGTTGTTGTAATTGAACTTCTTTAGAACTCAGTAAATTTGGCTATGAGAGAAGGTATGGGATCCTTTGGTTTTCATTCTAAGATGGTGCAAGAAGTAACTCCAAGAATATCAGTTATATTATTCCTCTGTACATGTGTTTCTCATTTTTAGGCGTTTCTCTTTTAAGTTAATGATGTGGAGCTTGGTTAATGCTTTTCTATTAGATTGTAACCAATCTAACTTGATGTGACATTCAATTTTTCTCTTTGCTTCGGTTGTTTTTTTTATGGAGTTGGTTTTGCTTCCAGCCACTTGTTTCCTGTTTATTTAGGAAGAAAAAACATTGTGAAATCATGATAATGTTTTACTGCAGCCAAAGGAGATGGTCGGTTTTCTTTTGTTACTCAATCAACTTATCTTGAAGTTCAACATTTTGGTGCGTGATATTTTGGAGGAAATTTTTCCAGCTGTTGCTGGTAGGGTATTCAGTGTAATTCCAAGAGATGCATTACCTTCGGGTCCTGGAGCAGTCACTGAGGTAAGAAAACATGGTTGCTTTTTTAAATCCAAATAGAGAGCAAACAAATGTGTGTTTTTGTCTGTCATATTGATTTGTCTAATGCAAATTATTGCTTGGTTGATTTCCATGATTTGTTTATTGTTTATCAAATGCCTCAAAAGTTGGCAACAGGTGATATTTGTGGTCCTTGCCTACTTCATTGTTAAATGCCTATTTCGCCATGTGTTTTATCAGCTACAAATTAGGGAATCATAAAATGGCAAATCTGCTACAACTTCATTGGCTTCAATATTTATTACCTTTCTGTATTTTCTTGTTGGTACTTTGTTTTCTTTTTCTGGTACTTTATGCAAATCCAAAAACAAAATGTTATTTTAATCCTTAGCATTAGTATTTGCTAATTCCATACATTTGATAACTTTGTTTTGATGTAATGTTTCTAGTTTCTGTAATTCAAGCTGCATATGTTAATTAGAAGTTTGTTTAAATTTAGCCATATTGTTGCATTAATTGTGTATGCATTATAAAATAATATTGAAGTGACAGGTCTTTGAGCAGCATATTTTAATTTTATTAGGATTCTCTTTTTTTGTCCCCCTCCTTTTGTTCAATGGCTCCTTGTTTTTACACTGAATGCTATTTTTAGCCAGAGCTAGCTGTATTGTGCTGGCCTTGGATGTGAGAACTGAAAATGCATTTCAGGGATATATTTTTTGCATTATTTCCACTTAAAAGTTTGTTCTAAACCCTTGTTACATTTTTTTTAATAGAACAAAAGTCTTGTTAGCCTAATATGTAAGCTGAGATTCATGTCTTTTTTGTAGGAAATTCGTGAGTTGCAAGAACTTCAGCGGACATTGTATACATTTCTACATGTGATTACTACACATGATCTGTCTTCTGTTTTTCTTTCCCCAAAAAGTAGTGCATACATGAATGAAGTGATGCAGTTGCTCTTGTACTCTTCTTGTAATCATAAGGATATTCTTGTCAGAAAGGTATTGTAATGGATTTTTTTTATTTAAAGTATGAATTTTCTCAGATTAATGCTTCTGAAATAATTTAAAATCTGAACCTAATTTATTTTGTCCACAATTTAGGCATGTGTACAGATCTTTATTAGATTAATTAAAGATTGGTGTGCCAATCCTCATGAAGAAAAGGTAAATTCCAAACGCTTCTGCTTATTTTGGTTTTCAGAATACTTTTCTTGTACTAAATGGTTATTGTTTAACAGGTTCCTGGTTTCCGTAATTTTGTGATTGAGGCATTTGCACCAAACTGCTGTTTGTATAGTGTGCTTGACAGATCTTTTGAGTTCCATGATGCAAATACTGTGAGACTCACTTACTGTTGCTTTAAAAAATTCTTTTTTGCCAGTGGTTTAAGTGCTATAATACTGTTGTCCAAGGTTATTATGAATAAAAACTTTTTCCCACTTATTGTTCCTTGTTTTAATCTTGGTAGTTATCATTTTTGAGAAAGCGAATTTTCCACTAGATGTGGAAATTTTATTCCCATTTAGAGGGATGCTTAATTTGGACTCTATGGGGATTTGGGAATCCTTATCTATATGCAAATGACTATGTTATCCACCCTTGACCGGAGTTAAACCTCTCATCTCACCTTATTGGGCCATTCCCATCTCTCTTGCTATCACATTCAGGTGGTGTATCTAGGCAGTGGTGGCAATGATGGTAGTAATTGTGTCAGCAGCAACCAACATTACTCTATATTCTAAGTATCTTACACAATACAATAAAAACAATTAGGAAAAAATTTTATTTATCTCACCAAGATGGGTATCTAGTATATTATTTTACTTATTTTTTGGTCTTTTTTCCTTTTTGTTGGGTCATCCCATGCTTGAGTTATGTTTGGCTCAAGTGCAAGACTTGTTCTGCACATGTCCAAGCCACATTTAGCGTATGTCTTAGCTGAAAAAATATAATTTTGACATGTTCATTCATGTGTTGGACACTTGTCAACAGTGTGTCATCGAAATGTTCATGTCAGACACGCTTGAAGATAAGTGTGTCCATACTTTATAATTTTTAATAAAAGGAAACACAATATTCCAAGTATCTGAAACTATTATTTCTAAAAGATTCTACTAAATAAAAAGTTGTTAAACTTTATTATTCAAATTAATAGTGTTAAAAAATAAACTGGAAAAAAATAAGGTTTCTTGTGTCTCATTCTGTTTTTTTTTTAATCATTTTTTCCTCCTTAGTTTCATCCATGTCTGAGCCCTATTATGGGCTAGTCCAATTGTTCTTTGGTGTCTTGAGGAGCTGAAAAATTATAAAACTTTTATTTTGACATGTCCATATGCATGTCGGACACATCTTGTAGCATTTCATGGTCTAAAAACAGGTGTGGCTGAGCTTTATTTGTTGTGATATTGTCACTGATTTGACAATTATTACTCAAAATTGTAAAAATCTTTTCTCATGCAATAATTATGAATATAATCACTTATCCTTGCAAACTCTTCCACAAAAGCAATTAAATTTTCACAATATAGATAACATTCTTGGGATTTACATTCCTTGGAAACTGAGCTGGAATGGGAACAATATTCTTCATGTACCTAATGTGATGCACCTTAAGAGATTAGGGCATACTACAAGTTGCAATTGAATGTAATGCAAGTCATATGGTGGAGCATACAATACTATATATGGGAAGGAATGTCCGTTCATAAATGATCTTTTTTTGGGGGATAAAGTTCATAAATGACCATCTGGTTATTGATATTTGTAACTTTCTAAAAGGAAGTCTAACAAAATTGACATTAGCTTCTGATAAATGCCGTTGAGTTTTCATCACTTAATTGGTTTATTCCAATTTTTAGTAGTCATTTTCTTCTTCCATTTGATTCAGCATGTTTTGTTTGGAGAAATTGTATCGGCTCAGAAGCTCATGTATGACAAATTTGGCGATGATTTTCTAGTTCGTTTTGTATCTAAAGGATTCTCTGCTGCACATTGCCCCCCAGATTTGGCTGAGCAATATCGTCAAAAGTTACAGGTAGTTAAACTTTCTGGATGTGAAACATTATCAAGAATTTTAGTGGTCCAGCTGCAACATTGTTTATTGATGCCATTGTCCAAATATGTATAGTCCTTTGTCAGTTTGTCCGTATTAATATGCTATGCAATTCTTTCCTACAAATCCTTTAGATAGTGCGCTGCTCATATAATTTACTTGGGGAAAGAAAGGAAGAAAATGAAATAGTTGCTTTCTGCTAGTTTAACATGTATAAGCTCTCTGTTAGAGTTAGAATTCTCTGTTAGAACTCAATGAAAAAGGGTACTTTTCTTGTGGCAGTCTCCAAGTGAATTGGAGTGCATACTTTTTCATATGTTGAACTGTGAATCACCTATCTAAATATTTTGCACTGCTCCTCAATGTTTCTTTCTGCAGGGTAACGATGTCAGGGCGCTGAAATCAGTCTATCAGTCACTCATAGAAAATCTGAGAATGCAGCAGAATGGAAGCCTTGTTTTCAGATAGCATACTATACTGGATAGTTGACAAATTTCTCCTCCATATTGGCTTATTCTTTTTCTGCCTAGATTTGGCTATAACTCCTGTCTGCAAAAGGTAACAAAGGTTTTTTGTTAATTATATCAAGTTTGAGCCTTTTATTTTATTGCCCCCACAGTGCAATCATGGTGGTGAATATTTGCAGGGTTGTGTACATAACTTTTGTGTGGCCGTTTTGTGGATGAGGTATGGATATTCTCATGGCCCTAATTTTGATGAATTCCTCAATAGCCGACCAACCAGTAAAGTGGCTCAGGTCTTTCTTTATTCTTTTGTCCTACAGTTGTAAATTGTCGGGAAATTCTCTTAAATATAAAATTGAGTTGCATCCACCAAAATGAAGCTGCTCGCCTCATGTGAGATCAAAATTTTGGTATTTTCTCCCCAAATTTTGATTGATTGATATGTACAAATTATGTTCTAGTAGTTTGGTTTTGTGCTGTGAGGTTATGATTTTCACCATTGAGATTTTGTGTACCTTTTTCGAGGTAAAAAAGAATGTATTCATCTTCCTGCAACATGTCAAAATGTTAACTCTTCCATGGGGTCTTTAAGCTGCTATGCCCTTTACCTTTGGAAATGTGATTTAGCTGAAAAACCTGAGATTTATCTGAGAATTATTTTCATTATCTGTTGCTTTCAATAATTCTCATGATAACATGAGCCCTGACGAGTTATTTTAGTACAAAATCTCTGTTTGCATATGCATGTTCCTAACCAAGTTGCTTGAGGCCGAGGGGATTGCATACTCTTTAATGTTACCTTTTTTCTAGGATGACGAACTCAATTTAAACATTATTGTATTATTGGTAGTTGTTGTGAAAGTAACATTTCGTTAATCCTTATGCTAATTGCGCGTTAAGCACTTTCATTTGCAGTAAGAAAATTAAGTCGTTATTGTTTGTTTAAGTATACTATGATACTGAAGATTGAGCTCGTGATTTTTTGCAAGTCGGCACAGATTTCAAAGTGTAAGGACGTAACATTCTTATTCCACTTCATTGCTCTTTATTTTTGTATTTTATTAATAATATAATTTATTAAAAAGGCTTTTTAATTTTTTTAATATTATTTATCTTCTGGTTGAAAATCATGAATATGATCAATTTAAATTTATTTTCTTAAAATCTAATTATTGTATATCAGTTAAATAGATATTTAATATTTGTGTCATATAAATAATAAATGTCAAAAAAGGGAAGTTAAAATTAATCAAATCATAAATAATTTGTTGTTGGAGGGACCATTGTAGTGCATTTTTTTAATTTCAAGGGATTGTTTAAAAAACTTGATTTTGAAGTAAGAACATAATTTTTCAAAGAAAGTAAGTTCGTGTAATTGTTACACGAGAGAAACGTAATTTATTTCAGTATAATGCTGCGAAAAATATACTGCTTATCTTTAAATGGTTTTTTTTTTAATATCCAGATTCCCCCACTAAAAAATTACAGAAAATTTTATTGTAGATCTTAGTAATTTTATCTAATAGTTTTGGGTTTTTATTTTTTATTTTTTATTTTTTTTTCTTTTCTGATAGGATCAATAGTATAATGGTGAACTTGAAGTTAGTTCCATTTTTTATAAAATATCTAATGTAAAATATATACTGAATTTCATATATGACTGACATTATTTGAATAGAGGAACAAATTATATTAATTAATAAAAATAAAAAATAAAACTACAACTAAAAAAATAAACAATAAAATCAAATTTTCATATAAAATTAGAGGATAAAAAATTAAGTTTAGTCAATTAAATTAAATTATTTTAATCTTTTTATTATATTTAAATATTTAAATGATATAGAAGTTTTTTATTATACCTTATCATTATTTATTACAGTAAATATTTTTAAATATACCTAAGAACCTTATTGAAGTTTGATCTATGAAAATATTTACATTTAATATGCAATTTCGAGTAATTGTTTAAATCAAATTTTCTTCTCATTTTAGTTATAACAATCTATGTAAAGTTGAGGGAAGCGTGCTGAAAAACTTTCCAAAAAAATAGGGAAAAGAATTTTTTTAGGATTTAAATTTTAAAATCAAATTTAATTTTGTCATAAAATTTTTTATTAACTATTTAAAATACTTAAAAAATTTTAATTTTTTAAAATTATTAATGATATTTATAATTGAATTAACGAGAAAATTACTTAAATTGTAAATGTATGGCTAGATGGTCAAATTTTAGAGACAAAATTAGTTAAATAAATATTTATCTTGATAATATTGATGAAGCTATTTCAACTATAGTTTTATTTTATAAAATTGTGATACAAATATTTTATTTTTCACATTTAAATTAGAAAATTAGGTCATACAATAATATAATCTTGCCATGTGATCTATAACTTAAATTTTCAGTTACTAACCTGAAAAGTGTTAAGAAATAAGACGGCATTAAATTTTTATCTAAACTTCTAGGAAAAAATTAACATAAAAGCTTTTAAAAAGAAATTTTAAATAATTCCAAATCTGAGTGAAAAATACTTTTTTTTTGTTGAATCTCCTATTATCTAGAAGGTCGAATTGGTTAAGGTCACGTAATAAAAATAAAACTCTTTTAACAGGATAACTCTTATATATAAGATTCAATTTCAAAATTCTTTTTAAAAAATAAAATTAAAATACATGCTATTCTAACTAACAATCTATTCTTTAAAAAATATAAGTTCCTAAGGAGCTTTAATTTAGCCTATTGCAACGAAAAGCAGACATTGATGACTTTGGAAAAAATAATTTTTTTAAAGTATTTTATAAAGTAAAATTTTTGAAGTATGAAAAAAAGAAAAATAAATAGAGGATCTCTTTTAAATGAATTAGGATAAAGTTGTATTTTTTTTCTCTTTTTACGTTAAAAATTTTATCTCTCTTATTTTTTATTTTTATAAGTATTTTTTATTAAAAATAATCTTTTTGAGATATTTTTGAAGTACTAAATGTATACATTTTTTTTAATAAAATTTTAGACATTAATTTATTATATTATAAAAGATTATTTTTTTTTTATTAAACTGAACTCCTCTTAATAAAAATTTTATATTTTTTATTTTAAAAGTTTCAAATCCAATGACTCTGAACATAAAGGCATTGAGAAATTATCTTCACCCGTAATTGGATTATATTTATATATATAGCTTATATCTTTATTAGTAAATTTTTTAATCAAAATAAAGTATGTAAAAAAAATTTTAAAAAAATTTATATGTAATTTTTATATTTTTACCATCAAATTTTTTAATAAAATATTGATACTTATATGATTTATACAATTTATCTCTCTCATAATTAATTTTTTTAAATAAAAATTTCATATACTTTATTTTAATTAAAAAATCTAATAACCATTACATATAAATTTTATCTAATTTTTTTCTTAACATTTAATATTAATTGTTGCCTAAAAGGACGAAGGGGTATGGGTTTTGAATGGCCACGCATGCACCAGACTATCCCAAATTCTCAAACATTCAAAGGAATAGTATTTGAGTATATGTTTTATATCTTTCTCATTAATTTTTTAATAAAAAATTAATATTTATATAATTTATTATTTTATAATTAATTTTTTAAAAAAATAAATTAAATATTTTATTTTTATTAAAAAATATAATAATAAAAAAATAAAAAATAATATTTAAGTCTAGTTCATTTAAAAATGTTTAAAAAAATATTAAGATCAAATTGCGCATATTAGTTGATGATGTGGCAATATTTTTGTAATGTAGTGAGGAACCACTAACGTTGAAGAATTAGTTTAAATCGTAGAGATTTAATTTAAATTTTTGATAAAATTAGAGGGACTTACAAATTAAAAGTATAAATCATTTTTGTATTCATAATCTTTCATCCTAGTCTGCTTTTAATGTGAACTTGAAGTCTTGAACCAATAAAGGATAAAAAGAGCTTTTTGTGGTCACAAATTTCTTTTGATTCCTACTTCAACTCAAAACTACTTTTTCTTATGTACGCTCATTCAATTCAAATCTCCATTGCTTTCATGGCCATTACCACCTTAATTTCTTCTTTCTTTTGCTTTCTCTGATCTTTCAAATTTTGATCTCCAACGTTATTCAGAAAAATAAGCCAAAAGAGATAGAGAAGAAGACTTGGTCAAATTAAGTTTAATCGTATAGATTCACGTCCCTCTAACAATAAGTCTTTTAAAACGGGTTGACCCATTTGCAATCCAAACTGTAACCACTACTCGTGTCCAACACACTCCTACCCATATTTGAAGTCTTACTTTGAGCATCTTTTGGTTACTTCAATTTCTATCTTTCTTTTCTTTCCTCTAATTTGTGTGTGTGTGTAACATTTATTATATACGTTTTCATTAATTAATCAGAAATTAATCTTTCACTTGTACTTATGAGTTTTTTACTTGGAGATTTGTAATTTTTTCCCTTGGTTTAACAACCTTAATTATGTTATTGTAGAATAAGTCATTTAATCTATTTAATCTATTATTTAGTAGGAGATATCTCTATATTGAATGTGTGATAGCCCTTCTAATAAGATGAATCCAACTAAAATCATTTACTTCTTGTTAGATTTAGTAGGGTTGAAACATATTATGCAAACCTATACACTATTAATGGAAAATTATATTTATTTATCTTACTAGCTCTTTACCTCTAATTACTATGTCCTCCCTAATTTAAAAAATTATAGTTAACTTCCTAATTAATATATTAAAATTATTGCAATAAATCCATTAATTATCATCTAAATTAAAAATTTTAACTATTTAAAATTACAAAAATATCTTTTTTCTTCCTCATCTTAATCTTTCCCGCCACTTCTCTCCTTAAAATGTTTGGGAGAGAGATTTTAGAGGGAAAAGGAAGAGAAAGAAATATATTATTATTCTCTTTGTTTATTTTTTAAATTTTTTGAGGGAATTAAAAAAATTAAAGAATTTTATGTGAATATTTTTTAACTTCTTTCTTTCGTTAATTTTAATTTACTTTAAATTAAGAGAGTTTAAAAGATTCAGATAAATTATCACTTAATATTTTCTTTCCTCTCTTACCTTTTTCTCTTCAATTCCTTTTTTTCTCTTCTCCTCCTCATTTCCAAATAACCTAAGACTTGATTGACATTTTTCATTATTTAACAAAAGAAAAAAAATTAAGTGTAATTTTTATATCTTTTTCATTAAATTTTTTAATTAGAAAATGGCACATGTGTGATTTACACAATTAATCTCTCATATTATTGGTTCCTTTTAAAACAAAATTTTTACATATTTTATTTTGATTGAAGAACATCATAGCAAATATATAGAGGATTATAAATAAATCTAGTCCTCAAATAGAAATGTATGAAATTGAAGTTAAATTCATGCATATTTTTGTAAAATGAAATATTTTTTAAACTTTTTAGTTCACAGAAATATATTTTGCAATTGAGTTATATTTAAAAGAAATATTTGCTACATTTTATACTTTAATGGTATATTTTATAATTAAGTCATAGTTACCGGGTATATGATTTTACCCAATAAAAAACTATTAAAAGTAATTTTCACCAAATTACAATGTAATCTACTCTAATACTAATTACAATGTTTCATTAGCAAAATCCTGAACAAGGAATCAATAAAACGTTTATTATTATTTTTTTATATATCATACTTATTTTACTCATCTATACTATTATGTACAAAAATCTCAGTTTTATCAACATAAAGATTTAATTAATCCTGAAACATTAAAATTAATTTGGTTAAAAATAAATTGATGCTCATCATAGTATTCATTATCCATTATAAATACAGTATAGAAAACAAAATTACAAACAAAAAATTGGGTATTAATTAGGGTTACATGAAAGGGTTTGCTTGTGGAAATTCGAGCCTCCATTTGATCGTCTCAAAATTTGTAAAACTGTTTTGAAATTTATGAGAAATAATATTGTACAACCATATACAGATTTTGAGACACAACATCAAATAACTGAAAATGATATCCGCTCTTTATATGCTAATTCCGTATGAAATTAAATTCTATTTTCCTCTTATTTTTAATAAATGCCTGAAAATTTGACGACGTCAAAGTACTTTGCTTTTTTATGACTTGGTCTTGCACTTATATCTTCTTCTGCGTGCTCATGTTATGTTATCAAAGGAAAAAAGAAAGACTTTTGGGCATACTTTCTTTTTGTTTGTAGCTGGAGTTTGAATGTTTGATGGATTAATTATTTTTGGCAAGTTCAATATTTCTAAAGAGAATCAGAGTAAGAGAGTAGCATCACGTTGGAGAAAATTACAAGAAAAATTGTCCCTCACCTCACCTCTCCTCTTTCTTTATTTGCTTCATTTTTTTTTGGGTATTACGGCTCTTTTTTACTATGCGAAGTTGTTGTGAGTTGTGACTTCGGGAATCTTTTGCCATTTGTGTTTCATAAAGTTTCTTTTTAATGCAAGCTGGTAGGTATCAATATATAGGTAAGACTAAGACTTAGGTCACATGGAGTAAATTTTGGTACATGTATTATTATTAAGCAAACCAGAACCAAAATATATTGTCTTAACTTGTTCATTTTTTTTATAGTATTATTGGATCAACAAAAATATATATATATATATTTAAATTTTACGAGAGATAACATATACATAACAATGAAATAAACAAAGATACAGATTATTCAAAAATTGTATATAAACGAAACAAAAATGAGTGTGCAACATACTACTAGATGACCCTTCCATTGAGAGAAATAAGGAATAAAAAAAAACTTTATAACTCACGATACTCAAAATAATTGAAAGAGAGAGACAAGAGATACTAAAAGAATAAAAAGAAGAAGTATGTATAAAATATAAGTATATATTTAATAGTCAAATATATAATCGACGGCATAAAATATATTAAAATATATTGAATATTTTGTAAATGTAATTATAATTGACATCAATTATAAAGTTTAACATTAATTCAAATAAAAACTTTAACATATACAATAACACTAAGCAAGGTATTGGTATGTTATGAATAATACAATTTTTTGCATTAATATTATGACATAAAATGTAAAAGAAGAAATTAATTCTTAAATAATTATAAAGAATATAAATTGAAAAAGAAAATTAATAAACCTTAAAATGAGAAACTGAAAGGAAAGGCCAAAAAAAAAAAAATATGATTGACGTTGGCCGGAAAGAAAAAAAGCAAAGGGAAAGTGTTGACTTTTATAACAAATTGAGAATGAAGCAAAGAAGGAAGCCAATTGTTTTTACTTCCTTTTCCTTTTTCTTTCAAAAGAGGAAAACGTTAATCACACCAAAAGAACTTCACTACACGGTCGTTGAGTCTACTCAGTGATGGTTTCCTATAATCTTTTACCGTCACTCTTTTAAGTATCAGTAATAACTTTTAAAAAAATATTTAGTAAAGTGGTAGATATTTTATTTTTTAAAATTAAAATTTTATATTTATATCAAAAAATAAAATTTTAGGTTTTAATTCTTGCATATGATAATATTTTTAAGAGGACTCTATTTTTATTATGAGATATTATCTAACTCGAGATAGAGTAATTAAAATTTAATATATTTTTAAATATTAATATTTTAAAAAGAATTAAAAAAATAGTGATCGTTGCTTGGAATCTTGATCATCGTTAATCACAATAGTTAGTAACTAGCAAACAAAAAAGCCTCCTTTATATACAGAGCCAAGTGCAAATATATAATCATTATTAAGAATTTAATCTCCTCTATTATATAATCTCAAATCAGAAAAGAAGAGAAATCACCTGTTTGATATTATTATTATTATTATTATTATTATTATTATTATTATTATTATTATTATTATTATTATTATTATTATTATACAATCACAAAAAAATCATTTTTTAAAAGATAATATCTCATGAGATGAGATTTTATTTAAATACTTCATAAATTAAAAGTATTAAATTTCATTACAAAAAAAAAGTATTAAATTTAAAATTATAGTATCACCCCAAATGGTTTTTTGGAATTATATTGCCATTCACATTGTAGTTCATATGGCAATAGACTCGTTCTTAAAAGAAAATAAGTAAATTTGATGTCATTTGTTGTTATTATGATTAAAAAAAATAATTTTAGATTAATGTTGAATCAAACATAAATGATTATCAAAATAATTAAAGTAAACCCTTTTAATAGGAAGAAAAAAGTTTTAACATGTTGAGAAGAGATGCATTTTTTGATAAGAGAAGAGAGATTTATGTTGTGTTGGTTGTTTAACTCAAAGATACATAATTGAAAGAAGAGAAAATTAAGAAGTTATGGAACAACGTTTGGCTGAATTTAATGTAAGACACTAATTTTTTACAGAATAAATAATTAAGATTTTACTCTCTGTTAAAAAAGATAATCACATTTAATATCTTCTAGTACTTTGAGTCAAATTACTTCTAATAAAGTATACTAGAAAAAAGATTGTGAAATTGCAAAGCAACACAAGGAAATACATATATATATATATACATATATATATATATATACATATATATGATTGAAATAGAAATGTTCAAAGTCTCCAAAAGAGCAGCATCTGAAATTACGAAGAAATAGCAGATGTTATGAAGACAAAGCCTTGAATCCAGAAAGCTTTCATTGAATGAACCTCCCAAAACGTGTGCTGTCAAATTCAAAGTAAAGGCTGGGCCAACCATATCATTTTCCTCTATCTCCAAGCGTGTGTTGCCACTAATATTTTTTTTTAATTCGTATAAGTAAAATTTATTAATTCGGATAAGACTTCTCTCCCCTGGCTTTGAAAATTTTTTAGCTAATAATAATAGTACTATATTTTATATATTTAAGGTATAAAATTTGTAGCGTTTAATTAACTTTGCTTTTAAACACTAAATTATGATTTTAATCAGATCTTGAGTTTCAATTATCATTAATTGTCCAATGTAATCATAATGAAAAACAGAACGAATCAACTCATCTTCAAATATATTACAACTGTAATTAATCTGAAAATTTTTTAAAATATAAAAAGTTTCTTTATCTCATAAAAATGATTTCACCTTATTATTTTATATTTAACATAAAAATCAAACCCCTGTTAACAACACCATTTAAAAGCTAAAACTCCACTGGCACCAACTTAAGAAAAGGGTCGTTTTTATAATATTTTGTAACAGGACTTGGCTGTTGAACATCCAAGTTTTATTGTTCTATTGGCTTGTAAGGAAAAAGCAGGTGATGATGTCATCATATTCTTCCCAAAAAATAAAAATTTTCTTTTGAAGCCATTTTCGCCTCCTCTCATCTATAAATAAGCTAGTCCCTCAACATCATTTGGTGCAGATACTGATAAAGCTATCAAACTCACACAGCCTGCAAATAAAATATGCCTACTTTCAAACAGCTTCTTTTCGAAACCTTTATTCTTGGCTGTTTCAAGGCCAATCAAGCATCTTTGGACCCATGTAGTAATAATAATACCTTTGCTTCCAAGAAGACATCCTCAAGAAGATTGTCCCTCTCTGATTTGAGCAATTCTTCATCTCTCTCTATCATGAGTGATCTCTCAAACTCTGTTCTTGGATCAAATCTTCATATCTTCACCTACAAGGAGCTCAAGGAGATCACTCACAACTTGTGCAAAACCAGTGTTCTTGGGGAAGGTGGGTTTGGGAAGGTATATAAAGGTTTCATTGATCATAAGCTTAGGCCTGGCTTGAAAGCTCAAGTTGTAGCAGTTAAAGTTTTGGACTTGGATGGAAAACAAGGCCACAGAGAGTGGTTGGTGAGAATTTCTAAGAGCTTCCATATTACTATCCATATTCTTTATTCAAAAATAATGAAATTTTCTAAACTAAAAGTGTGAAAATTGCTTTTGTGACATAGGCTGAAGTGATCTTTCTAGGGCAGTTGAAGCATCCTCATCTGGTGAACTTAATTGGGTATTGTTGTGAAGATGAACACAGACTTCTTGTTTACGAATACATGGAGCGAGGCAATCTAGAGGACAAACTTTTCAAGGGTATAAACAAATTGAAGCAAAAGCTGGTTTTTCAACATTTAACAATGGTTATATAATATATCTAATGAATGCAGGTTATTTAGCAGCCTTGCCTTGGCTAACAAGACTCAAAATAGCTATTGGAGCTGCAAAGGGACTTACTTTCCTTCATGAAGAAGAGCAACCAGTGATATACAGAGATTTCAAGGCCTCAAACATTCTATTGGATGCTGTAAGTTCACTCAATATGACCATGCTCAGACATTCAAGTTCATTATCAGTATTTTCTAGAAGAAAAAACTCAATTGAGATGTATTCATATTCTCAGGATTACAATGCCAAGCTCTCTGATTTTGGGCTAGCCATTGATGGTCCAGAACAAAACCAAACCCACATTACAACTCGTGTGATGGGTACACATGGCTATGCTGCTCCTGAGTATATCACCACAGGTATGAGAATACACAAATTACTCATAAGTAATTCCTTACAAGTTAGTAAGTATCTATGATTAATTGAGCTCAGAACTTTCTTTCAGGCCATTTGACAACTATGAGCGATGTGTATAGCTTTGGAGTGGTTCTTTTGGAGCTGATTACAGGAAGGAGGTCAGTGGACAAGAATCGTCCAATGAGAGAGCAGGATTTGGTAGAGTGGGCAAGACCTTTATTAAAGGATTCACATAAACTAGAAAGGATAATGGACCAAAGGCTTGAGGGTCAGTACTCTTATGAAGGGGCCAGAAAGATGGCTGCTTTGGCTCACCAATGTCTGAGCCACCAAGCCAAGGCTAGACCCTGCATGAGCACTGTGGTCAAGACCTTAGAGCCTCTCATGAACCTGACTGATATCCCAATGGGGTGTTTTGTATATGTGGCCCCCACAGAAGGCATAGAAGAAAAAGCAGTTCAACAAAGTGAGAATAGAACTGAAGAGAAGAAGAAGAAGATGGAGGGTCGTCACAGGAATAGGAAAGGTCCTAGAAGTAGACGTCAGATTAAGCCTTTGAGATCGTCTCATTCTGTTTACTCTGACACTGCTCTGTATAAAACTCTTGGTACTGCTCTTTACTCTCCCAAGCAAGCACCACAATAAGAGGGAAATGGGCATATGGAAGTATAATTAATCTTCAACTCTTGATGATTTTAAAAGAAAATAGAAATACAAAAAGGATAGACAAAGCATAGAGACAGAAAGCAAGTCATACTGTACATCAAACATTTCTTTGTTCCTTTTTTTTTTTTTTTCTTCCTGATGGTTTGTTTTCAGGAATTCCAAGATTTTTTTTTTTTTTCCTTTTATCCTAAAAAAATTTTGGGTATTAGGTACAACGATCTACTTTTAGTTCGATCTTACTGGTATAATAGCCAACTTTATTGGATTTCTGGATTTTTTAACCTTGTTGTGACAAATGTGGTCGTGTTAGTGTGTTCTGTTCTGTTTTCCCATTAAGGAAGCAAATAAAGAGAGCATGATTATACTATACCTGCCTCTTTTCTGTCTGTAATTCTTCTTTTATATATGAAGTCACAGAAGCTCATTTGAATAATTGTTGATGTTGAAACTGAAATAAGACAAATCATTCATTGACTTCTGTAATTGACTTCTGCTATGCGTTGACGAATGGTCCTTTAGGAATATTATTTTCATGAGTCTCAGATTTTCCAAATTTGTGGCTGCAGATGTTGATTTTGCTGTGCTTATGCTGTGCTTACGCTTATGGCTTCTTGTTTCCTAGTAGTTCTATTAAACACCCTCCTTTTGTGTGTGAGGAATAAATAAATAATTAAATAAAATCAATTTGTTACAGCAAATTCTCTTTATGAAAACGTCACCAAAAAACATAGCCAATTCAAAGTTTTAACAATGCAAGAAAGCCTGCAAAATCTTTCAGTCTATGAGCGTTTAGATTAGTGGGCAATCTCTTCTTCATTCACCAACCCCAACCAATTCATTTAGTGGGATCATGGAAAATCACAAATTGAATCTATATCTGTCTTCTGGTGAGATATCAATAATCAAAACCAAGACTAATACCATTCCAATCCAATGCCAATAGTGAAAAATATGCTCAAATATTCAATATAAATTATGGCACCTGTGATGATGATGATGATGTTGTTGTCATTTCACATTCTTTCTTTCCTAATATATACCCTCATTTAACCAATGAGAAATGATTTATTCGTTTAAAACATGTATACAAACACATGGTAGGATATGGTCATTTTTGTTGGTAGGAAAATTGCAGGAAACACACTCAAGTCATGCATTTTGAATATTTTATTAAACCAGGTGGTCCATGAATGACACTATCTTCCTTACCATGACAGAGAATAAGGTTTGAAATTTGAGACAAGCAATTTTGGATATTAATAAAGATTACTCTTTAACAACGTTAAATGAGGTGAGTCCTTTTCACATTCTTTATTAACTTTGCTTAAATTAATTATGGAATGACATAAGCGTTACAGATATTGACATAACACCTCTGGTTGCCTTCGTTTTTAAGCCAACCTTTGGAAATAAGGAGTACAGAGGAAAGGATAAAGAAAGAAAAAGAAATTTTTTTTTAAATAAATTCTATCAATATCTTAAACCTGGCTTGTTAAACCAACGGGATTAAGTCTAACAGAAATGATTAATTCTTTATAATATAACAAATTAATATTTGATTCTTCACAAAGCAAAATATTCACGTTTAATATTCAATAATATTTCAAACATAATTAATTTTACTAAAAGAATGCCTGTTAGGAAAAAAAAAAAAACTGAACAAGGTTAGGCATTGTTCCACCCAAAGGATTCAAACTTCAGGTTAGATAATGAAGTGGTCTCTACACAGGTTATTGTAGGGTCAATTTATGAAGCACTAGGATTGAAGAATAACAAAGGAGGGCCATATATTTGTTAGGTGAGCCTTTTAATTCTTCAGATATTTGAAAAAATATATGTGGGATAAAAGGATAATATTTCTGTGTTATGTGGTAAGCATTATTTATACTATTATATATGACTTTAGACTTTGGATATAATAAAGTGGGAAGTTACGAGGGATTGAAAATGTTATTTTTTTTGTTATTTTTAAAGTATAAAATATTAAGGCGATCTAATATACAAAGTTTTTAACAAATGATGTCTAAGGAGAATTATATATTTACAAATTTATTCTTATAAGTAAAAAGATTATTTATAGAATTTAAATTCGTAACGTTCAAGTTATATGATAATAACTTTACTGTTATCCTAATACTTATTCTCTTTTAAAATATAAATTTAAGAAATTGGTATACACTTTAGTATAATAATTAATAAATTTCTTTTATAAATGAATATTAAAAGTATTTGAAAAAATTAGGAGGTTTCAAACAAGAGCACACACATATACGATCAATGTGACTGCAATACAAGATGAACAAATTAAATTCTTATGATTTGGCGTATATTTAGTCAAATGTGGGCGTATCTCTAAGTAAAAAATAGACAGAAGAATTATGGGGTTAAGTTAATGATGCTCTGACTTGAATATATATTTGATGCCCACAAATTAGACTGAGAAGAATTCAATTGATGCATCCACCAGCTTCTGTGTTCTAACTTCTCATCTAAATGCTACGTTGAAAATATCTTGGCACTGCCACCTCATCACTTTCAAAAATTAAACGCTATTGTATTGTTTTACAATATCAACTTAATCCTTCAAAAGCTGTTGTTCATATTAAGGCATGGGTATACTATTAAAAAAAATTAATTAAATTTGACATATGTTTAAATTATATAACTTATTTATTTTATAATTTTTTGTTTTAAAAAAATATTCATATATTTTATTTTAATTAAAAAATTTAATAATAAATAGATAAGAAATTGTATATAAATATAATCTTATTTTAAAAAATCAAAATGGAGTCTATTTGGTTTCTAAATGGGCTAAGGTAACTGGATCCACTCAATCCAAGAAGCAGAAAATTTTAAGCTTTGTGAAAGGCCCAAAAGTTATCTTTCTTTGCCCAACAAGCACAGTGAAAAAATCATTATAAATGACTTTGTCAAAAAAAAAAAAGAAATGCTCCTTTTGAGTATCTGTCTATGCTCTACTAGGGTTCCTTTCGTTTTGCCGCAGCTTGAAGCCACGGCGGCAAACGCTCTGTCCCCCCTTCTCCCTTCGTTTTTCTTTGTTTTTTACATGTTATTTTGTTTTTTCTCCTCGTTTATAAGAATTTTCTTGGTCTTTTTTTTTTTGGAAGGATGTCCTCCATTTCAGAAGAGATTTTCTTTCTTTCCAAGATATGTTTTCTTTTTGAGTAAGATGTTTATTGTGAAGATTTACATTCAACGTCATTATATCTACAACAAAAAATTTAAATAACAAGAAGATTTGAGATGATTTAATCTTAAAAAAAAAATTGATAGGTGTATTGCCTCACTATTAAAAAAATTAATTTTAGCGCCAGTCGAAAAAAGATTTAAAATTGATTAGGACTCACGCTAAACAATATAGCAACAATTGTTATAATTGATGCTAAATATAATTTTTTTTTTAATTGTTGAAATAACTGATATAAGATGTAAATATTAACATAAGTTATAAATTATATTAAATATTTTATTTGGCATCAATTACGATTAACGCTAAGTTTATTTAAAAAAGTCAAATTTATTTAGTTTTAATCTTAGCTGATGTTAGATTTATATTTTTACGTTAATTTTGATTAGTGTTGATACTTTAAATAATTTTTTTAATTTTAATATAAATTTCAACTGACACTAAATTTATATTTTTATATTATTTTTAATTGATGTTAATACTTTAAATATTTTTTTAAAATTTAGTCGTCAATCTTAAGATCTTAACAAAGTATTTTGAGATGCTAATTTTTAATCAAATATTTCAATCATAGTATTATTTGCTTTACTTTTTTAATATGCTAGTAATCAAACATAATAAAAAAACTTTTAAGTAATTAAGTTTAAAAATAGATATAATCAAGAAGTTGATTGTTTGATCTAATATTTAAAACAAAGTAAAATGCTAATACTTGTTTAGGTACAATTCAATTCAAAGGACAAGCATTCATAATATTAAAATCAAGTATGTGTAGATAAATCATGGCTATTGAAATATTTGATTAAAAATTAGCATCTCAAAAACATTTATTATTTTATCTTGTGGTAGCTTTCTCTCCACATGCATTTTGGAAACTTATTCGTATTATATTTGAAATTAGTTTAAAAATAAAAATAATAAATGTTTTATTAACATAAAAAAATGTTTATTTATATATATATTAAGATTAAAATACATAAAAAAATTTTAAATTATAATATTATTACACAAAATTTCTTTAAATCATAAGATCATTATACAAAACTTATGTGAACTTCTAAATTTAATATTAAATTTTCTTAAATTTTTAATTTTTTATAAATAACATTATCCGTTCAAATTTTTATTATTTTTTAAGAGTCAAATGTGATGTTAATATTTTTAAATCCAGCTAGGATTATCAAATGATTTGATCTTAGGGTAATTTTAATTTTTCACCCAATAAAATAAATAGTCACCCATTAACCCGACCCATGATGGCATGAACTTCATCTTCAACTTTTCTCACTAACCTCTATTTCGCATACAGACCTTCGAAAATCATTCAGCTGATTTTGAGTTTCTTACAAGCTGTGTCTTGAACTCTAAAGAACCAAATCATTCTCTAAATCAGGAATCACAGGAAGAAGTCGAGGCTCGGAGTCTTTGGGAGTCGTCAACGGCGAAGTATGCGGACCCATAAATACTCTCTAAATCTGCAATAATTTTCTTTTCTTCTAAGTACAAAAGTATTTTTTTTTAGATTATAAAAACAATACAGAGATTAAAATCTTCAATTCAGATGCTTATTGCTAAAAACAAAGTTGAGTAGAACGTCACCGATGCAAGAAAGAAACAGATAACTTACGACTGCATCAGCGGGCACTTTAACATGAATTATTAAACAAAATATACAAAAAATACAAAATCCAATGAGCCATCAATTACTGTCAAGCTGTTCGACTAAGTGTGATCCTCTTTTTGACTTGATACCAATTTATTTAGATGTATTCAGAGGTGATTATTGTCTCCTCAAAGATTTCTAGAAAGCTAACAATTTCCTTTAGCAATTAACATATCTCGTAGCCACGACATATGCGTGTGAGCTGTTGAGCTGATTTCCATTATCCTCCTCTGCAAGATGGAGGTTCGACTGCAGACCTGCAAAATATAGGTTAGTGTGAGAGGTTGAAGATGAAGCTCATGGGTTGGGCCAATGGATGATAGTGTTATGTATGTTGGTTTATTAAATTGAAATGTCAAAATTGCCCTCAGTTCGGATTATTTAAAATTCTAGCTAAATCAAAAATGTTGACATTGTGTTTAATTGTTAAAAATGGACAGAAATTTTAGAGGATAATGTCATTTACCAAAAATTAAAAATTCAAAGGTCTTATATCAAGTATAAAAGTTTAATAAAATTTTGTATAATAATCTTATAGTTTATGAATTTTGTGCATTTTTTATCCAATATAATATCAAAAAATTTTCAATTTTGAGAAAGAATAAAATCATATCATCATTAACTTTCATGCACAACCCACTCACCCACAAACATGAAGACAAAGATTGAACATGGAAACAATAAAATTGTTTGACGAAAAAAGAAATTGTGATCTTATCTAGATAGAATAAGAGAATATCTAGATTAAACAATAAACTGTCTATCTTGGATATTCATAAGAAATTCTTTGGCTTTAGATAAATTATTGGCTTCAATCAAACCAAGTCAAAGATAGGCATAGAGGCGATTGATCACATTCACACTCACACTTCAAATCTGACTTACTATATGTATATATATATATATATATATATATATATATATATATATATATATATATATATATATGTATATGCTTATTATTTAACTTTTTAGGCATCAGCATTCATTTTCAGTTGATGCGGGAAACCTTCTTACGGAAAAATGGTAACTTTACAAGAAACTGAATTTTCATTTTCAGCAAAAGGATATATTCTCATTCTTATATTTATATTTATATATGTGTGTGTGTGTGTATTTATATCTCAGAAAGCACGAGAACGGGTGGGAAAGTTGGAAATCAAATATTTACTAAGTACGTAGCAATGGAGGCAAACAACAAGACAAGAGTAGCGTCCTATTTATTCATACAATGTGTTAATTTCTTCTCTTCTTACCAAAAGCCCCAAACACAAACCAATCAAAGCAATCATAAGTCGATCATAACAACACTTCAACTACAACCCTGACTTCTGAACATGAAAGCCTCTTGCTAAATAGCCTTAAGCCCTCACTACATGTGCTTCCTAAACGACCAAATTTGGATAAACTTTTAACACCATATATATATATATATATTAGGTAGTATAGTGACAAAATAATAACTCATAGCTAAAATAAGAAATAAGAAAAAATAAGAATTAGCATGCAATAATTTTAATGTGAAAAACCCTCAACTGATAAGGAAAAAAACCATGAGCAAGACTGGAGAAATATTTTCATTAAGTGAAAAGAAAATTACATCTCCTCTCTAAATATAAGGAGAGAACAATTTCACACTCTCTCTTATACTAAAAGAATACACTTACTTAAAACTCTCTTGTTTCTAACTCTCTCAATGAGGAGTTACTAGTTGTGACTATAACTTTATGGTGAGATGTTACCAATGAGTAAGCTATTTATAGAAAAATAAGCAACAGGAACTAGCAAGAGAGTGATATTTGAAAGCACACAAAAGTAGCTTTAAGTGGGAGATTGTGAAATTATGTGTGGTAATTCTACTTTTGTCGCTATCAAAGTAAAAAAGTGGATGACAATTTGGTTGAAAGGTAGAAAAATTTACCATTGCATTTAATGGATGAATTCAAATTTTTCTATAAATAAGAAGTTATTTTGCTCATTTGGAGCATCCCACCACAAAGTTATAGTCACCAATAATAGCTCCTCATTGAGAGAGTTAGAAACAAGAGAGTTCTAAGCAAGTGTATTCTCTTAATATAAGAGAGAGTGTGAAATTGTTCTCTCTTTATATTTAAGAGAAGTTATAATTTTTTTTCCATTTAGTGAAAATATTTCTCCAATCTTGCCCATGGTTTTTTTTTTCCTTATCAGTTAAGGGTTTTCCATGTTAAATTTATTATATGTCAATTCCTAATTTTTGTCATCTCTTATTTTAGTTATGAGTTATTCTTTTACCACTCGCTCAGACATATGACCAAGTCTGAGGTGTCACATCATTGTTGCTTCTTCTTGATTTGTTGTTCCAACTAATGTATTCACTTCTTGCAACATATCTCCCAAGAGCATATATAGATTGGCTACAACCTTTTCTACTTTCATCACTACCAGATTTCCTCTCACCACTTTTAAGATCTTACCTTTAATGTGAATCTTGCACCTGAGATCATCCAATTACCTAATGGACAATAAATTCTTCTTCAATCCCTTCACATGTCGTACCCCTTGAACTGTGCGAACAGTACCATCACACATTTTTAATTTGACAGTAACAACTCTAGCAATTTCCAAGGCATGATCATTTCTCATGAACACGGATCCTCCTAAGATGGGTTTGTAAGTGCAAAACCAGTCTCTATTTGGAATCATGTGCCAGGTTGCACCTGAATCCAATATATAACAATCATAAAGTTGTCTTCTACCTTTAGAACTAACTAATGCTTCACTATACAAGACTTCTGCATCTCTGAGGTACTTGCAACACAACCTTGAGAGGTTGATGCTTCTGAGTTCTTTCCTCCACTCTTATTATTTTTCCAACATTTCGTTCTTTCTTGGGAGTTGTACGTCATGCACTTCTTATAACGTATCTCCTAAGGATACTTATGGTGATTCCCAAACATCATCGTCGCTTCTTCTTAATTTGTTGTTGCAACTAATGCATGCACTTCTTATAACGTATCTCCTAAGAACATGTATAGATTGGCTGCAACCTTGTCTGCTTTCATCACTACCAGATTTCCTATCACCATTTTTAAAATCCCACCTTCAATATGAATCTCGCACCTGAGATCATCCAATTGTCCAATGGATAATAAGTTCTTCTTCTTCAATCCCTTCATATGTCGTACCCCTTGAACTGTGCAAATAGTACCATCATATTTTTTCAATTTGATAGTACGAACTACAGCAATTTCCAAGGCATGATCATTTCCCATGAACACGGATCCTCTTGAGACAGGTTCATTAGTGCAAAACCAATCTCTATGTAGAGTCATATGCTAGGTTGCACCTGAGTTCAATATCCAACAGTCATGAAGTTGTCTTCTTCCTTTAGAACTAACTGATGCTTCACTATACAAGACTTCTACATCATCTGAGGTATTTGCAACACAACCTTGAGAGGTTAATGCTTTCAAGTTCTTTCCTCCACTCTTCTTATTTTTCTAACAATGTTTCTTAATGTGCCCTTTCTTGCCACACTTGTAGCATTTTAAGTTCTTCCTTCTTCGAGATTTTGATCTATCGTGATTTTAACTCCCACTAGAGTCATGTTCCATTGATCTACCTCTCATCATTATCAAAGCCTCTGCTTGCTTTAAACTTTTTAGCCTATCTTCCTTATTCTTTTGCCTAGATTCTTTTTCAAGAATTGCTCCGGAAACATCATCAAAAAAGAGAAAGCCAACAATATGGTTATTTGTTATATTGATGGCGAGTTAATCATACAAATCAAGTAAACTCTGAAGTAAAAGCTCTACACATTCATTCTCTACTGTGTTGAAATCGGAAGATGAAAGTTGTGAGAATAAAGTATTCAAATTGTTGATGTGGTCCGTTACAGAAATGAACTCACTCATTCGAAGAGTGTATAGTTTTCTCTTTAAAAATATTCTATTGTGAAATGATTTGACCTTATACAATTTCACAAGAGTATCTCATATTTCCTTTATATTTTTCTTCTCTACAATGCTCGACAAAACTAAATTTGCCATTGCAAGGTGCAAATTTGCAACAGCATTGTCATCCATCTCTTTCCACTTTTCATTAGTGATATATGTAGGTCTACCTTCAATTGCATGTAAACAATTGTTCTTTCTTAAGATTGCTCGTATCTTTAATTTCCATAAGGAAAAATTACTTCCCTTGAACTTCTCTATCTCATACTTTGCTACCATGATTTTACACAACTTACATCGTGAATAGTATCGCTTATTGGAACAATGACTGTAGACTGTGAACTAATGCACCAGGTAAGTTCCCAAGAAAGAAAAGGTGGGTTACCAATAGACACGCTTAAATACCAAGTCTTTCCTTAGCCAGAACCTTCTTAGACATATACTTTCACACTACTTCACTATATATCTAGTAATAAGAATAATTCTTTTCTGATGTGGAAGATCAGACTAACCGCAATCACAGAGCATACTAAGAATTTTTTCTGACACCATACCAGTGTACCAGCATGTATCATAGCAAAATAATATGAGAATTAGGGAAAAACCACAGGTAAACCTGGAGAAATATTTTTACTAAATGGAAGAAAAATTATAAATTTTCTCTAAATATAAGGAGAGAACAATTTCACACTCTCTCTTATACTAAGAGAATACACTCACTTAGAATTCTTTTGTGTCTAACTCTCTCAATGAGGAGATACTAGTGGTAACTACAACTTTGTGGTGAGATGCTACAAATGAGAAAAATGGCTTGCTATTTATAGAAAAAATTGAGTTCATCCATTAAATGCAATGACAAATTTGTCTACCTTTCAACCAAATTGTCATCCACCTTTTTACTTTACTAGCCACAAAAGCAGATTTACCACACATAGTTTCACAATATATACATACAAACACACACGTATGTAATTTAAGAAGCCATTAGGTAACTAACTACAACAATCTTAAAGCCAAACATGTGATAGGCATAGAATGGATATATAATATAATATTAGACATATCTCCTCTATTATTAACTCTATCTTATTTCAGCCTTCGTTTTCTGATTGCTCTAGTTGAGTTTATATTTATGTGGCATCCAAAAAAACTATTGTTTTGGTGCTCAACTCTGCCTTACCTCTTTTATCTACTTGTTGCAATTTCCACAACATTTCTACATTAGAATTTGTGAATATGGCTTTGTTACGCCATTAATCAATCGCCTATTTATTTATTTTTCCATTCCTTCACAGTTTTTGTCTCTTAATTTCCATTAATTAATTAAATTTCAATACACACATATAATATATATATATATGGTCATCAAGATATAAGATAGAAGATATATACATGCTTCGTTCTTACAATAGACCAAAGGACTTGAATAACAAATTAACAACATGGTTTGTTGGAACATGTTATAATTATTTATTTTTGATTAATGGAAAATCATTTTCAACAAATAGGGTTATTATTTTTAATATACCAATTTTTTAGAAATGTTGAAAAAATATAAAAAGGCCAATGTTTTCAAGTCAATAATTTACAAAAAGGCCCAATATTTTTCTAGTCAATCTTAATAGGCCCAATCCTATTAAAATATTAAAAACCAATGTTTTAGAAACCACAAAGGCCTACATGTTCTTTGAAGCCCAAAAGAAAGCCCTCTTTAAATTTCAAGTGTTGGGCATCAAAATGAAAAACTTTTGGTACAAATATTACAAGTCTGAAAATATTAGGTAGCCTATACTCTACACTAGACAAGTGGCAGAAGACATCAGGCTAAAGCAATAACCTCCAACAGAGTGTAACAGTACAGCAGAGCAGAAAGCAAAATAGCATGGTGTTATTAGTGATTGTAACATATTTTTAGGGACGAGAATAGAAAGAAACATGTCTCAATGCTATAAAACCAATTTTCCCAGCATCCCTCTTCTGGAAAGCCACAAGACTAACAAACACAAAGGATAGAACAGCAGCTGATCGGCTTACATTAACCTTAACAGTCTCAAGGAGCTGGAAAAGTCAATCCTAAGCAAAGGAGTGTCCATGGCTAGCACAACTCATGGCATTTATTGGTGCATTTAATGAAGGCTCCAACGGCTAGTTTTGAAGGCCTTGAAGATCAATATATTGAGGTGGATGGCACTGTATGAAAGTTTGAGAGAGTTATTGAGCTGAAACAGAGAAACCATTTTTGAGTTAATTCTCTCTATCTGTTTATGGTCTTAATGTTTATTTGCTCTTAATGAGTTATTTTTTATTGATGAAGGCTATAAACACTGAGTTAAAATCCTCATCTTCCTTTAGTCTAAGTGTCTTACAAAGAATCTAGAAGAAGGACTTAGTGAGGTGGTTATTGGATTAAGTCAGTAGGTTACTGATTAAGCTGGTCGAGGTTGAGAGTAAGTTTAAGAAAATACTAAGTGGAGTAAAATTAAGTGTGTTGAACCTTCGTTAGGTTGCCAAGTGGTATAAAAGCTAGTGTATGCTGAACCCAAGTGTATGAAGGTTTCCCAGGTATATTTTTGATAATTACCCTTACAGTGGTTGTTAGCTGAAGTCAGTAGGTTACTTATTAAGCTAGTCGAGGTTGAGGGTAAGTTTAAAAAAATACTAAGTGGAATAAAAGCAAGTGTATTGAACTTGCATTGGATTGTCAAGTGGCATAAAAGTTGGTGTATGCTGAGCCCAAGTGTATGAAGGTTTTTCAGGTGTATTTTTGATAATTACCCTTATAGTGGTTGTTAGCTTAAAGTCAGTAAGTTACTAATTAAGGTGGTTGAGGTTATGGGTAAGTATAGCGTTAATACTCGGTGGAGTACAAGTAATTGTGTTGAACCTTCTTTAGGTTGCCAGGTGGCATAAAAGCTTGTGTATGTTGAGCCTAGGTGTAGGAAGGTTTCCAAAGTGTATTTTTGGTGATTTTCCTTATAATAGAACACCCTTGCTGTGTGCTTAGGGAGAGGACGTAGGATTAAGGTAACTTTAAATTCGAACCTCTATAAATCAGCTTTGTGATTATTTTCTCTTTTACTCTTACATCTAACATTAATCTAAATTTCAAAATTGGTTCTTGTTTTAAAAAGGGTATTCATTTTCGTTCATTGTGAAACTCTAAAAGTTTTGAAAAGAGTTTATAAACAAAAAGAAACCAATTCAACCCCCCCTTCTTGGTTCATTATCTAGCTAATATGGTTAATTTTGATGCCTATTTGTTCTACTTATCCTATAACTCCATCGACCAACAATATTTCTGTAAACTTGAGGAAAACCATGTGCCCCTCCTTAGATATATATATATGGTAATGGGACATTTCTGATCTCATAGTTACTTACTACTCCTAAGTATATTGCTATATATATTCAGTTGTTTCCTAAGTATTTGGAAGAAGTAGAAACGAAATAACATATATGTGTATGAAATACAAAAAGAAAATGAATGAGTATAATTGATTTAAGAAGAAAAAAATAAAGGTAAAAGCAAAGGGGGAAGGTGACTTTAATTAAGTTTGAATCAGATAGATAGTAGAGCTAATTATTGTAATGGCGAAATTAGTCACGGATATTATACTATATATAGGTTATGCCATCCAAAAGCTTTAGCCAAACAAAATTAATGATTTGGAGACTTGCTGAAAATTGAAAATTTTATACTGACTGTACGTGATAGCAAAACCAATTGTTACGAGGCACAAGAAAAGTGCTCACCTAGTCACCTTAGGGGTCTACTACCTTAAATATAATATGCATGAATTGACCTATGTCACCCATCTCTTGCTCCAATTTTCCTCAAAAATTGTAGAGAAACCATGCATCTATCTAGTGGTGCCATCAAACTATATATATGAATATAATAGTTAATAGAGAGTAGATTTATTTAGTTCCTAGATGTACTCGTCGTGTAAAGAGAAAGATGCAATTGCCACATTGTAATTTATATGTGAAGCATAGATAAAGATGCAATGCAATGCAATGCAATCCAAATTTATATATATCACTATAATATATATGTGAAAAATGTAAATGAGTCAGTGGAGATGGACTATGCTTCTCATATGACAAAAACATGGTAAATTTGTAAATTTAGATCAACTTCTTCACTCCTAGCTCTGCTTCTCATATGTCAGAAACTCCAAAACTCTAATATTTATAACTTTAGTCTTTCTAATTCAAGCAACCAAAGACTCTATTTCACTTTTTTCTTTTTTAAAATAACTGTGTACAACTCATATCTAAAATAGAGCATGAAAGCTAGTTTTCACTTGTTGCTCTACTTACTTTCTTTAATTTTCTACCTTATTTCTTCTTCAAAAATCAAAACAAATATATGCACACACATATAGACATTTACATCTTCATAGGTGAGAAAACAACAAAGGAGAGATTCCTAACCTTGCTGAATGGAAAAAATGAATCAATAGATTTAAGGCACTAATGAATCTGGACCGCACCGATGAAGCTAGACAGCACTGGCGGACTTGGACGGTACCAATGAAGCTAGACAGCACCAACAAAATATCTACAAGAGGACGATGTGGCTTAGTGCCGTGAACCCTTATTTAGGGTCACTTGTGAATTTGGAATGGTATGAAAAATCACTATTCATTTCTTTCATTTGGCAACATAAGGATAAAATAGACAATGCCTCTTATTTCATTTTTTTTAATTTAACTATCTATACTTAATGTAAATTAGGACTAATGCTAATAAAATGACGATGAATAATTTATAAAATTGAATTAGCTTATGTTTAGCATCAGTTATTAACAAATAAATTTGTTAGCAAGAAGGGGGTTGAATTGGTTTCTTTTTCTTTTTCGAAATCCTTTAAAAAAACTTTTGTCTAGAGTTTCACAATAAACCAAAACAAATAGCTCTTGTTAAAACAAGAAGTTGTTTCGAAATTTAGGTTAATATTAAATGTAAGAGCAAAGGAAAGGATAATCACAACCAATTTATAAAGATTCAGACTCAAGAGTAACCTTGATCCTACGTCCTTTACCCAAGCATACAGCAAGGGTATTTCACTAGTAGGGTAATTATCAAAAGACATACTTAGGAAACCCTCTTACACTTGGGCTTAGCATTCACCAGCTTTTATGCCACTAGGCAACCCAAAGAAAGCTCAGCACTCTTACTTTTACTCCAATTAGTACTTTTCTAAACTCACCCTTACCCTTAACCTAGCTTGATTAGTAACCTATTGACTTAAACCAACATCAACCTCACTGATTCCTTCTTCTATATTTCCAACCAGATTCTTAGACAAAAGGAATATTGAGAATTCAATTCAAAATACCATAAATACTCACTAACTCACTTAGAGCAATTAAAACTTTGTAGCATTAGAATGAAGAAAGGAGAATTTCAGAGTATAACTTTAAATGATTAACTTAATGTTGCAACTCCTTTTTTTCAATGCTCCTCTTCCAACTTTATTTAAGGCCCTTTGAAAAATAGCCATTTGAAAGCTTCATTTGATCCGTTGGAACCTTCAATAAATGCAACAATTAATGTCATATTTTTTGTTGACCAAGAACTTCTCAGCTTCATGCAGTCGCCGAGGTTAATCTTTTATTATCCAACAGTTCTTCTCTTCTCTAGTGTCCGTTAGCCTTTTGTATTGCTAAAATGAGATACTGGATAGCCTTGACTTTCAGCATTAAGACACACACCATACTATTTTTGCTCTTGGAAACTCGCTGCACACACTGAGGCTATTGATCTGTTGTACTTTTATGCTTTTGTAATGCTATTTTGTAGAGGTGGCTACTGCTTCACTTCATAGCTATTTGGTCTACTGTATTAAGCTACAGGTCTAGTCTGCTGAATTAAGCTGTAGGCTACTATTTATAGCTTTTGTAAGTCTCTGCTCCTGTGTCAGAATCATGTTGCACATTCCCTAACCTTTTAAAGCACACTTTACATTTTGCTGTCTAATTGTTTAAAATTTGGAGAGAGGCTTTTCTTTTTGGGCCTTAAAACGTGACCCTTTTTGATTGATTGACAAAATGGATTTTAGCACTTAGGAAATTAATAAAAGCATGCTTATTGTATTATTTTGAAAATACTTGGGCTTTGCAAATATTGACCAATAAAACTATTAGGCTGTTTGCAAATTATTGACCAAAAGTATATTAGGCTGTTTGAGAAAGTATCGGCCAAAAATGTATTGGGCCTTTTCAATATTTTTATGGGCTAAAAATTAAAAGCCTTATTTGTAGAAAATAATTTTTTATTAATAAGAAATAAATAATTTAAAACATGTTCCAACAAAATTAATTAATTGACACTAAAATTGAATTTTTTTTTGTAGTATCTCTCTTTGTATGTTTATTTGTTCTTATATTTATATAATTGTATTGCTATAAAATTTGAATTATAAACTTTCATTAGTTTAACTAGTGCATTGTGAGGTGTGTTGCCCTTTTTAGGTGTTCTAACACTTTGTTCTAATGAGCAGACTTGTTCTGATCTATGTATCTATTACCCTGCAATATCATTTGAATGTAAGGCCTCAGTGCCTTTTCTATGTAATGAGAAAAAAAAAAAAGACTTTGTCAAGACTATAAGATGATATATTACACAGGAACTTTCAAAAAAATTTCAATGTTTTGAATTGCATTTCCATTCACAAATAGCATAAATTTAAAAATTAATAGAATATATTTAAAATTTTTTTAAAAAATAAGTAACATTGATCTATACAATAAACCATAAAAATTGAATGGTTTACCGTAATAACCACTCATAAAAAATCGGTCAAATTATTTAAATTTGTATGACAATTTTTTATTAAAATTTTTTTAATTGGTAATGTTGTTAAAATTTGTTCATTTTATTTAAATTTCGTTAATATATTGAGTTAATATTTTCTTTATTCATTTTGTTAAATTGAGTTAAAATTTTCTTTGTTCATTTTGTTAAAATTTTGTTAATAATATATTTAGTTAAATTATGTTTGTTAAAATATTTTTGTTTATTTTTTTAAGTTAATATAATATTCTATTAAAATTTTGTATAATCTATTTTTTGGTTTATGAGTTTTTAATAATTTTTTGTTTGTAGTCTTCTTGTTATATAATTTGTTTAGATTTTTTGTTTGTTATTTATTAAATTCGCTAATAGTTAAAGTAAATTTGTTTGACTAAATTCGCTGATGGCCACGGCAAATTTAGCAAGGTGAATTCATTATTGACCATAACGAATTATTTTTAATATTGTTTAATTCACAATTAGCTGAAATTACGTGGGACTCACACTTCTTAGCTTTTTGCCGACACCAAACACGAATTTGTACAAAAATGATACCAAATTTGTGTTTACCAATAATAAATTGATGATCAAATAATTTTGACGACCTGCAATTTACATGTACCCTTATCGAATTGTTTGTCAAAACGTTTTGACTAACAATTTGTTACAGATAATAGTAAATTATTGTCAAAATTGAAAGATCATTTTCTCGTACTTCTAACACTTGTCGTAATTATAGAAAAAATGATATAGATTTATAGATTGAGTTAAAGAAAAAAATATTTTTGAATATAATTAAAAAATACATGATATATCCGTACAAAAACCCTCTCACGCTAACAGGTAATTATATTGTTAATATTTTATGAGATATGCTCTTAATTATTCTTTTATTTTTTTTTTAACGAGAGATATCCTACGATTCAAATATTATGTTTTCTCCCCATACATTCTCACAATGGCCAATACTTTTTTTTTAAAAAAAATTAATTTAAAAAACTAAAATAAAAAATGTTTTTCCAAACCAAACAAATCCTTATTTTTTCATCTCTATGAAAAGTAGCTAAAATTAAAAACACTTTCCTAATTTTGGATTCGTTACAGTTTAATTTTTCTACAATTTTTTACTATAAAAAAATAAAAAAAATAAGAGATTTATACTAATAAAAATTTATCCTAAATATATTAAAAATTAATTTTTTTATCTTTCTCGTACTAAAAAATATAAAAGAAATTAAAATGTAAAAGATTCGTCCCTCACTGTCACTGGTAAGACATTAAAATTAAAGGTGAGACAGGAAAGAGATGGAATTTTAGACATATATGTGCATTATATAGAGCCTTATCTCATTGGCCATTGCTTGGTAATTATTCTGCCACTGAGTTGGAAAGGCTGTAGCCTCTGACTCCGTAGCTTAGTTCGTTCTTAACCAGAAAAAAGAAAAAAAAACCTTATCTCCAAACAAATATAGAATATTGAACGATACAAATTGATCGACAAATACTGACCACAAGTCAAACTAACAATGAAATTGACTCACGCCCACGTTGAACACATTCCTTTTTGTATAAATAATTAGATTAAAATATTATTTCGATCTTTTATAAAAAATAATTTTTTTAATTAAATTTTTTATTTTAATATAATCTCTTGTAATTTAATTTGTTATTAATTTAGTTACTTAATTTAAATATTATTTAAATAAACATTAATTTTAATAATTTGGATGATTAATACTCATTAAATAATATTAAAAATTAGTTATAATTTTTTTAATTAGTCAAAATATTATATCTAATCATTAATATTAAGTGTTACCCAATCAATACCCAATGTTGTCCAATTAGACAAAAAACAAATTATAACTAATCTTTAATGTTTTATAATCAACACTAAATGTTAAAATTATTAAAATTATTATTTATTTATATGTTATCCAAACAGAATGATTAAATTAATAAAAAATTAAATAATAAGTGATTAAATTAAAAAAAATATATCTGAGAAATCAACTTAAAAAATATAATCTATAAGAGACTAAAATAATATTTTAATCTAAATAATTGAATAATAATTAAAAAAAAAGATAATGCTAATTTTTTTTCTTTTTCTTTAGTACCTAAATCTCTCACACAAAGTTCTCTTTACAATTCACAAACTTGAATGAACCTCAAGTCACAACACACAAAATGGCCAATATTTTTAGTGAATTAAAAAATATTTGATTCTTTTCTGCCATACTTTCAGTAAAGATATCAATGATTTATTTTTAATAATATGTCACCTGCATGTTATGGTTAGTTTGTCACATCAGACAGCTTTTCCGTTAGATGTTAAGTGTTGCACAACATATATTAATTTTTAAATGATTTTACATTGTTTCGCTAACAATTTGTCACGAAAGGCATCTTTTGTGCCTTTGAGCTGAAAGGAAGTTAAAAGTTGAAACAGTCCAGGAACTGGGATAACGATGCAAAGTCCTGCTTTAAAGCATATATATGCTGTTGAGGGTGCTAATTAATTCTGAAAAATTTAATAAAATATTATAGTTAGATTAGTCCCTAGTTAGCTAAAAGAATTTTTTTTGGTGATGTTTTCCCTGAGTTTGCATTCGTCTTTATGGAAATTTTTAGCTTTGCCATTGTGGTAAATATGCCCAACTTTTTTTATTTGGTAGTATTTACATATCTGAGTTGTTATTGTTTGCTTCAAGTACCATTTTTATGTTACTAGAAAACCTTTGTTAATCACATTCACATCTTAATCACAGTAAATATAATGTTACTCTTTTAGAAAAGAATTAAATTCATATCCTTTCAATTACTCTTTTAGTATTTGATAGCTACGGTTTTTATCAATTTAGCCACGGTTTATTATTATTTTTTTGCCATGTCAGGTCAGCACAATGTTACTCATATTTTATGACAATTAACGCAGGGACAAAATTAAGTCACATTGATATCAAATTGGATATTTTCTTGATGCATAAATTAAATTAAGATAAATTAAATCTTTCATACATTAAAATAATAATTTATTCTTTAAATTAGTTTTTGATATCAAATTTTTGTTAAAATTATATTAAATTTTGTTAATGTTATCAGCATATAATATTTTAATACTTTGAATATGTATGATTTATATCAATAAAAAAATAATAATATAAAAATAACTAAAATAAATGATATAAAATATAATTTATGTTAGTTAATATTATTAATTGACTTAAATTAGATAAATTTATAAAGTTAAGGTAAAATATAATTATCATATCATCAAAATTTATCAAAAATTTGACAAAAATTTAAACTTAATGATTAATTTAAAATTTTTTTAAATTAGAGAGACTCAATTACAAATTTTTAAACTATATAAGATTATATAAATAATTTAACCTATAATATGTTACAATAAACCTTATATTTCATCTTGTCCTATAAAAAACGTCTTAGTAAATCTTTTAAGCTTAACAATTTAATCATTACTGAAATAGCTCTAATGTCCAACCAAACTAAAATACATTTAAGATGGTGTGAAATTTTGACACAAGTTTCAATGACATATTTTATATTACATTTAATTAAAAGAATATATATTTTAATAATTTGATGTTTGAAATTTGCCACTAAGTTTTAGAGTAAATTTATATTTGAAATTGCATACCATGTAAGCACAAACTAACTGCAAACGTGACATTCATTAAGCTACGAAATAGAGTGAACTGTACAGTATTTTAAATGCAAAGAATCCATTTGTTTTTTATATATGACGATGAATATTTATTTTCTTATTTTAAGGAAAGATATTATTGATAGGGAACTTACAGACACCCACATGCCATGATATTGTATTATTATTAGTCGCCGAAGGTATATGCTTTGTTGTATTCTTTTCTAAAAGGATGCTATTATTTTAATCTCACGTTTTTTAAAATAAGGCAGTTTTTCTTTTGTTTTTTAGTAACTGGCATTACAAGATGAAGTAATGATTAAGATTTAACTATTGCATACGCTGTGTGACAAATATATATTTATGTTATAGAATATGTGATATAAAGTTGTGAAAAAAAAAGACAACAAAAAATTAAAAAAATAATAAATAGTTAAATAACAATTGGTTCAAATATTTATTTATTTTTCAATTTTTTTAAGTTTTAATGAATATATATATATTTAGCTTCATGATCTAGATTCTATATCTAGGTTATAATTACATCATATTTTTTACTTATTTTTATATAATAATGTTTTAAGTTTTTTATTATTTATTAATTTATTACTTACTATATTATATTTTTAATATATGATGCTTTATGCTAGATAAAATAAAATATGTATATTTAATTACTGTTCAAGCTTAATTTAATTGCATTAAACTTAAACGAGTTTTCACAATTTATTGATTTATCCAATTTTTAAAATATCAATTCTCACAGCACTCTCTCACAAAGAGCTGCAACAAGTAATTATAAAAATATCAATTCTCACCGCACTCTCTCACGGAGAGCTGCAACAAATAATTATATTGATATAGTTTTATGAGATATCCTCTTAATTATTTTTTTAAAAAAATATTTTTTAAATAAATTAAGTCGAATCAAACTTTAATTTGATCAAATTTATTCATTTAAAATAAAATAAATTTGTATACGAGCCTAAACTTTAAAAAAATAAAAAATTATAATCAAGTTTGGCTCATTTAATAAATAACTCGAATTTGAACAATTCTAAAATAATACAATAAATATAATATATATTTTTGTGTATATATAAACTTTAAACTAAATAAAAAAAATAAACTTTCATATAATATATATATATACACGAAAAAATTATATAATTTTATATATTATATTTTTAATTATATATTAAATTTTATAAATATAATATATATTACATAAAATAATATTTTAGTATTAATTAAGTTATTCTCGAGTTAAATGAATCCAAGATCAAATATTTAACTTTGACTCATTTAACTAAATGAGTTTAATATATTAATAAAAATTATTTATTTATTAAATAAATTGAATTTGATTCAAACTTTTAATTTACCAACATTTGATTCATTTTCACAACTAATCCTCTTATTCAATTGTTATGTTATCTCACCATACATTCTTACAGTGGCCAATGCCTTTTTAAAAATATTAAAAACTTAAAAATAAAAATAATTTAAAAATATTTTCAAAAACCAAACAATTATTTATTATTTTTTTATTTCGAGAAAAATAATTTTTATGTTTCAAATTTTACATCAATTTTTAATTTTATTCCTAAAATTTTTTTACTGTTAATTTTATCCTTAAAGTTTTGAATTACAATCAATTTTATCCTATAACTTAACACAATCTAAATTATTAATAAAAAAATAATAATATTATATTATATTTTGAAACAATAAAATCATTCAAGTTATATATAAAATATTTATTAAAAAATTTAATTTTTACGTCACATAATGATTAAATAAGAATAAAAATACTGTAATTTAAAAATATATATTATTATTTAATATTTAAATATTATCAAAATTTTATTTATATTTTTAAAATTAATTGTTAAATATTACATAATTATTTTTATTAATAATTTAAATGACATAATCTTGGAACAAAATTGATTACTATTTAAAATTTTATAAACAAAATTAATTAAAAAATATTTAAAAAATAAAATTAAAAGTTAATATAAAATTTAAAAACATAAAATATTATTTTATCTTTTTATTTCTATGAAAAGTAGCCAAAATTAAAAACACTTTCACTGCCCGGACATCAAAATTAAATAAGGTAAGCCAGGAAAGAGACGGAATTTCAGACATATATGTGCATTATAATTAAAGAACCTTATCTCATTGCTTGCTAATCATTCAAAACATAGAATATTGAACGGTAAAAATTGATCGACAAATACTGATCACAAGTCACTCATACTCTCGCTGAAGACTTTCCTTTTAAATAAATAATTGAACAATGATTAAAAAGACAAAAGGATAATGCTAGTTTCCTTTTTTTTTTTTCTTTAAATACCTTTATCTCTCACATAAAGTTCAATTACAATTAACCAATTTGAATGAACCTCAAGTCACAACATACAAAATGGCAATGGAATCGGTAGCTCCTAGTTGGGTCTCACTCTCAACAGTAGCTGCATGGCTTGCAACCTTCGCCGTTCTCTTCCTCTTTGGCCGCCATCTTCGCCACCGGAGATACAACAGGCCCCCAGGCCCAAGACCATGGCCTATCATTGGCAATCTCAACTTGATAGGCCCACTCCCTCACCGCTCCATCGACGCCCTCTCCCTGAAGTACGGGCCCATCATGCAAGTCTGGTTCGGGTCCAACAGAATCATCGTGGGCTCCTCTGTCGAAATGGCCGAAGCCTTCCTCAAAACCCACGACGCCACCATAGTTGACCGGCCGAAGTTTGCCGCTGGCAAATACACTATGTACAACTATTCCAGTGTCACATGGTCCCAATATGGCCCGTACTGGCGACAAGCTCGGAGAATATTACTAACAGAATTATTCAATCCGAAACGCCTAGCGTCCTATGAGTATATCCGAAAAGAAGAATTAAAAGCTATGGTTAAGGAACTTTATGACTCTGCCAATAAAATTTTAGTTTTGAAACATCATCTTTTTGCATTGACTCTCAACGTTATAAGCAGGATGGTGTTGGGAAAGAAGTACACAGGAAAAAGCAAAAAAGCCGTCGTTTCATGGGATCAAGAGTTCAATGAGATGGTGGAAGAGTTGCTTTTGTTGAATGGGGTTTTGAATATTGGGGACTTTATTCCTTGGGTTAATTTTCTAGACTTGCAGGGCTATATTAAGAGAATGAAGGCTTTGAGCAAGAAGTTGGATAAGTTCATGGAGTATGTGTTGGATGATCATAATGAAAGAAGAAAAAGGATTGAGAATTATGTGGCCAAAGACATGGTGGATGTGCTTCTTCAGTTCTCACAAGATCCTACCGTTGAGGTCAAACTTGAGAGGAATGGAGTCAAAGCCGTTACTCTGGTATTTAATACATTAAGTGCATGACTTTATCGTTGCGCAATATATATTCATTCTAAAATGGTAATTATCTTATGGTTATTTTAAAATTTCAATATGTTAAATTTTAGTATATATTTAATTATTTTATTGTTATATTACAAATAAAATCTCAACTTTAGTATGAAATATTATTTTTATTGATAGAAGAGAAGTGGCCAAGTGGGTGTAACTTTTTAAACTTATAGAAGACTGAGTGTAATTTAACTAAATATCAAGAGAAATTGATATAATTTACTCAAAAAAAAAAATTACTAAAGATATGTTTCTTTGTAACCTGTTGAAATGATTGATTTTTAGCTTCTTTGTACCATATTCTCATATGAAGTCGCTGCACATTCATTTGAAATTAAGAATTATAATACTTTAGTTATACCTTATTCAAATTATTTAGGTACCTTCACTTCTCTTTATATACAATTTATAATTGACTTTTGAATTGAACTAACAAAAAATAACGGAGAAGTAAGGAAAGTATTTTTCTTATTTTCAGCTAACTACACGTGCAATGCATGCTATATATATACTGAAAACAACTAATACAATTATCTGTTAGTTACTTCGTTCAGTCTTAATGCACTTTCAACTTCAGTCCAAAAAAAATCTCTCTAATTAATATATAACATATTTATTAATTGATTCGAGCCTTCTATCGGAGGAGTCCATTCTTCTTTTTTTCTTTTTCTTTTTTTAAGTTTTACAAAGTCCATGGAGACTTTGTGGCCAAGAGAGTTGGAATTCTTCATAATCAAACGCTTATTGATTCTTTTGTCTTTTTGTTAGGAATTAATAGCGGCTGGGATAGACACCACATCAGTAACAGTAGAATGGGCAATATCTGAGATATTGAAGAAGCCAGAAATTTTGAAGAAGGCAACAGAAGAGTTAGACAGAGTAATAGGGAGAGAGAGATGGGCTGAAGAGCAAGACATTCCTAATTTGCCTTACATCAATGCAATTGCCAAAGAAACCATGAGACTCCACCCTGTGGCTCCTATGTTAGTACCAAGGCTAGCCAGAGAGGACTTTAGAGTTGCAGGGTATGACATCTCCAAGGGCACACAGGTGCTTGTAAATGTTTGGACTGTAGGGAGGGACCCTTCGATTTGGAACAACCCTAATGAGTTTCAACCAGAGAGGTTCATAGGGAAGGACATTGATGTGAAAGGTCATGATTTCGAGCTTTTGCCATTTGGGGCTGGAAGAAGGATGTGCCCAGGGTACCCTCTTGGGCTTAAGGTCATTCAAACAAGCTTGGCCAATCTTCTGCATGGATTTCATTGGAGATTACCTGAGAATATGAAGAAGGAGGAGTTGGACATGGAGGAGATTTTTGGACTTTCCGTTCCCAAAAAAATTTCTCTTGAAACTGTTGTTGAGCCTAGACTTCCATCTCATCTTTATTCCCTCTAATTTTTCAGTGTTGATGATGATTGACTATCCTTAAGCTGAAGTTTACTCGCTTATTCGCAAGATTAATATGAATTTGAGGGATTTCGTGTAATAACTTGGTGCTAAAATATATTGTTGTGTTTTTCTTATTTTCCATAAATTATGAAGCATAAAATGAGACTGTTAGAGTTTGTCTTTCTAATAACAGTGAGTAAACTATTCTTTTTTTGCAAACAGTGAGAAACTAATAATATAAAGTTCTTTGTTGAGTCGTAAGAATGTAACTTCATTCCATAAAAAGGCCCAACTGGCCTATGACATTTGCATAATATTAATTGAAGGCTCCACAGATACAAAAAATGGATCAAGGCCTGCTCTTCCAACAACAAAGGCCCAAAACACACTAAATTGACACACAAGTACACCACATGAATCTAACCAGATTTGACCCAAAAAAGAAATGATTTTGGATCCTCTGTTGTAATTTTTTGCTTGGCTGGCATTTTAGCTGCGGTTTTATGCGTTGCTAAAGTGTGCTTTAATATTATTGCAACGAATATTATTGTTGCTATAAATTTTGCTTAAATAATTAATTTATAGTGGCAATAATTTTGTTGCAAGAAACTTTAGTAACAAGAAAAGGAATAAGAGAAACCAAGTCGTCAAGATATCTTGTCTTCTTCACCCAGCAAAACTACTTTGGTTAAATTATATATTTGGTCCCAATAGTTTTACCATAAGTATAAGTTGGTCCTTATACTTATAATTGGTATAATTTTGTCATTATAAATTTAAACTAATTAAAAAATTGGTCCTTATCATTAAACTCAAGATTCCATTATCTCCCTAATGATGTGGCAACCACATGTGTTTTTATTAATACAAAATTACGAATCAACATATTTTTTTAAGTCAAATTTAAAAAAAGAAAAAACGAGAAACATGTCTAGAAGAACCCATCTCACTCGTTCGGCATATTAACGTGCTAGAATTTGTTTTTCTAATCATGAAATTGTTATTCATATGACTATATATGTATAAGTCTGACAAGTTCTGATGAAGTTCGTTTGTGTGATTAAGTGAAAAAATTAGTCTATCTGTAATGAATCATATTAACTATGGTCAGATGTGATAATATCATGTTCTATCTTTTAGTCTGTAACTCTAAAACTTGAACAAAGGGGCATTGATTTCTCAATCCATATAGTTTGCCAACATAGACAACATAGATAGTACGGGTGTTGAGAGTAGTTTTTAAAAATTATTTTTAATTTTTTAAAATAAAAAAAATCTGTTTATACAAAAAAATAGAATATGTTTTAAAAATAAAAAAAATAAAAAAATTAAAAGATCTTTTGAATTTTAATTTTTTAAAATAAAAAATAAGCCTTTTTTTAACAATATGTATATGAATATATAAAAATAATATTAATATAAATTTTTATAATTAATTTTATAAAATAATTTTAAAGAATATAAAATAAAACAATGTTCAAATATAATATATATTTCTCTCCTTGTCTATCCGCTTTTTATTTTTATTTTTTAGTTAGTTGAGCTGGTTGTTTAGTTTATTAATTATATATATATATATATAAAATATGTTCATTATATTAAAAAAATACATATAACTGCCACATCATCAAAGAAATAACAGAGCTTAACGGTAAAAGATCAACTTTCAAATAATTTAAAATTACCGGGAAAAAATTACATCAACTATAAGTATAGGGACCAATTTATAATTATGGTGAGAATATGAGGACTAAATATTTAAGTTAATCAACTATTTCTGTAAAATAGTTCCATAAATCATTTAAATACATCAAAATAATTAATTAATTATATTCATTCAATTCCATCTTTAAATTATTTATTTTTATTTTATTTTATTTTTGATAAATTAAATGTATTTTAAAAAACAATTTATCAAAAATTTACACTTTTTTAGTTATAGTCTATTTCTATGCAAACGAATCCTCTGCATTTCAAATACTGTGTAGCACTGTTCTGTAGCTTAATGAATATCACATTTGCAGTGAACTTGAGCCTACTTGATTCGCAGCTTCAACTCTAAATTTACTCTAAAATTTAATGACAAATTTTAATCATCAAATCAGTGATATATATATATATATATATTCATTATTTCAATTAAATGTAAAATAAAATATGTCATTAAAATGTGTGTCAAATTTTCACGCCATCTTAAATGGAGTTCAGTTTGATTGGAGCTATCTTAATAATGGTTGAATTTATAAACTTAAAACATTTAATAAGACACCTTTTATAGGACAAAATGAAATATAAGGGTTATTATAATATATTTTAAATTTAAATGCACTTAAAATTTATTAATTTTAAATTTTAAATAAAATTCAAATACCAAAATATTTTAAGAAAGAATATAAATTATTGAAGTTCATTTAAAATTTTAAATCAATAAATTTTAAATGCATTTAAATTTAAAATATAGCTTAAATTATTCTTATAGAACTTATAGTTTCACTTAATTTTTAATTAGGTTCTTATAATTTAAGAATTTGTAATTAAGTTTCTATAATTTAACAAAATTTTAAATTAATTTCTGATTTCAATTTTTTGTTAAAATTATATTAAATTTTGTTAATGTTACCAGTATATAATATTTGAACATTCTAAATATGTATGATTTATGTCAACAAAAAGAAAAAAAATAAATAATAATATAAAAATAACTTACATATATAAAATATAATATAATTTATATTAGATAATATGAATATATTTACTTGAATTAAATAAATTTATAATATTAAAATAATATATATAATTATCATATTGTCAAATTTTAACAAAATTTTGCCTAAACTTTAAGATTAGGGACTAATTTAAAATTTTTTTGAACTATGTAGACTTAATTACAAATTTTTAAATTAAAAATTAAATAAAACTATAAGGAACATATGAATAATTTAATCTAAAATATATTACAATAACCCTTATATTTCATTTTGTCCTATAAAAATTATGTTATTAAATCTTTTAAGTTTATCAATTTAATCATTATTGAGATAGCTCTAACCAAAATAAAATATATTTAGGATGGCGTGAAAATTTGATGCAAGTTTCAGTCACATTTTTTATATTACTTGTCACATTTGAAATGTGACACAAATGATAAATAAAAAAAATTAAATTTAAAAAATATTTTTAAAAATATTTCAAAAACTCATTTAAAATATAGAGTTATCACTAAAATTATATTTTTAAAAATAAATTTTAGAAAAGTATTTTTTTAAAAATAATTTTGTAAAATAGTTTGATCTACGAACAAAGATAGGTTTAAAAGTTGATACGCGTGGACAAAATGTTGGGCATCCCACCACATTTGATAATATAAATATGTAATTAATTTATATATACCATAAATTATCTCTAACAATTACATACAAGTGCATAAAAAATATTAAAAAGTTAAACTTGACCTCAAAGAAATACCCTAATGTCTATGTACCCCTTTAGAGGTTCAAAGTCTACGTAATTTAAAGGTAGAAAATCTTGAAAAATTCTTTGATTTTAATATTTCTGAAAATAAAGAAACAAAGACATAGAAAGATGTCTAAAAGAAAATAGTCTTGAATGTGTAATATGGTTTTATTTTAAAAATCATCTTTATTCTCACTTCTTCTTCTCTTTGATTTTTTCTCTTTTTCATTCTTTTGAGATTTTTAGAAAATTAAGTGAAATTCTAAATTCCAAAGAATTTGAAAACTTCAAATGGAATTATTTGGAAAATGAAAGATATTTGTGGACTTTTTTGGTTTTATAAGTAAAAAGAAATATTTTTGGCATTTTAAAAATATTTGAGAAAAGAAAAGAATTTTTTTGTTTTTATCTTTTATGAAAAATCCTAAAAAGAAAATTTTATTTAATCTAAGTGAAATTCTAATTTCTAAAGAATTTTAAAAAAATCAGATGGGATTATTTAGAAAATAAAAGGCTATTGTTGGGTTTTTTAGTTTTGTAAGTAAAAGAAAAATATTTTTAGTATTTTCAAAAATATTTAGAAAAAGAAAATAATTTATTTACTTTTATAAAATATCCGAAAAAGAATAAAATTTAACTTCATAATTTAAAAATAAAGTTGGGCTGATAGAACCATTAAGCGTTATATGCATACACATACAATTCACCTAGGTACATAATTTAAATATATAATGCACTCTAACACTTTTTCTAAGTTCTATTCTCATTAGCACTACTGAGCAGTCATATACAATGAGATGAGTGCCTATGTTTAGAGGATCAAACCAATATTCTACTTCATAAGAGGTGTTGTCTCCCCACCTCATGATAAGTATAAATTCTTTTTAAACATTTTTAAGTTGCACAATTATATATTTATATCTTAAAATGCATATTTATTTACAAAATAAAAATAAAAAAAGCGTAAATTAAACGATTTCGAGCTCCTTAGTAGGCTTTTAATATGCCCCTACCTCTCTTCAACACGATTTCACATCTCCTTCCAATTAAGCAGCATTATATGCACCCGAAGAAAAATGAAAATATTAGTCTATGACATGTCAAGGGCATACCACATGCAAGATAAATAGCATTTTCTCCCTCAAGCTCTGTCATTATCTTTTTTCTTTTTTAGAAAATGAAATTTGTAAATTAAAATAACAGTACATTACAAGCAAGACTATGGCTGCCCAATGCCAAGTCTACTAGAATAAAAATATGTTTAATATAAATAAGGGGTGTCACATGACACTTACTACTTGATCTTGTAATTTTTTTAATATAATATTAAGAATTTTTTACGTAAAGCAATGAGTCCCAATATTCATTTATTTTATTTTATTTGTATTTAAATTTATATAATTTATATATTAAAATTAATATTATTAATGATAAAAGTTTAATTCAATTTATCCAATAAAATAAATTATAATTTGAATACATTATTTAATTTTTATTTAATTATATTAAATAAATATTACATTTTATAATTAATATTATTATTTAATTGATTTAATATGTAATTTATAATTTTATTATATTATTTTAATTATATTTATTAAATAATAAGAATTATTATTATTATTTAATTTGAATTTTTTTTTTTTAAATATTGTTACTTCACAAGGTCACATGCAGGGGCCAAGATGCTTCCATGAACCAGTGGCTCAAGGGGCCACCCAATCCCTTGTAACATGTCATTATAACATGTTAAAAGTGAGATTTATTAGTCTATATGACGAGTCTCATAAAATAAAATAAAAATGAATATTGGGGCTCGCTGCATATTATATAAAAAAATTAAAAAGTCGACCAGTAGGTGCCACATGTCATCGTGATCTATATAGAGCAAATATTTTATATTTGCTCTGGTGTGCATTGTTGTCAAAATATTAAGAACGCTCTTTTATGATAGAAAAAGTCTTAAAATGTTAGCCAAAAAATAGGTAGAAACAAATAAAGGTCCTGAACTAAACAACTTCAATTTACGGTTTCAATTTGTTTTGAAACTATTTTAGAAAATGGTATTTTTTAAAAAAATATATTCAAAATTCTTTTTATATGAGGCCTACCTAATTCATCACAAGTATAGATAAATCAGGAATAATATCTCTGTATTTATGACGAATTAGTTGTAATTCATCTACACTTCTACGAATTAAGTGACCCCATATATATTTTTTATTTAGCCTAATCAATCATATTATTTTTTATTTTTTAATAAAATTTATTTAATAATTAAACATTAAAGTAAATGTCATTTATTTAGCCTAATAAAAATTTTTAATTAAAATTAATGTAATTAAAAATTTAATATATAAATATATATTTATAAATTAGTAGAACTACTTTTTAAAAAATATTTTTTAATTACATATTTAAAACTACAAAAATTAAATTACCTAAAAATTAAATATTTCAAACTACCTAAATTAACTAACCTATATATAATTTATATTTTTTTAACAACATAAGTTATTACATTTTTATTTTTATGTTGTGTAAGTTTAGATTAAATTTTTTAATATGAATATATTTATATATAAAAATTATTATTAGAAGTAATTTTTAAACAAAATTTTCTTAGTTAGAAGTAAATTTAATATGAAATAAATATTTAACAACTTTTTATTATTTTTGTATGATTTTTTAGTAGCACTTAAATATAAGTAAAATCCGTCCATACTTGAAATAGATTAAGTGAATCCTAGATAAAAATAAAGAAACATACAATCTATTTAAATTATAGATGAATTTATTATAAAAAATATATAAAAATAAAATGTAGAGAAAAATAATTTTTTAAAATAATAAATTGCGAGTCAAATTAAATTTCACTTTACTGTTATCTTCAAAATTTCATAACATTATTATTTTTTGACAAGACACTGTACATTAGTACAAGCCGAACCAGCATCAATAATTGCTATGGTTAAAGAAACATCAATAATTGCTATGGTTTAACAAGCATCAATAATTGCTATGGTAATTTACTTTCCTTTCTATGTACATACCATCATCACTCACACAAAGTTTCAACACAGTTCACAAACTTGAATTAAACCCGACATCAATAATTGCGCCTCACTCTTAAACGCAGCCGCATGGCTTGCAACCTCCTCCTCTTCGGCCGTTATAAAATATTATTTTATCTTTTTACTTCTATGAAAAGTAGCCAAAATTAAAAACACTTTCACTGCCCGGACATCAAAATTAAATAAGGTAAGCCAGGAAAGAGACGGAATTTCAGACATATATGTGCATTATAATTAAAGAACCTTATCTCATTGCTTGCTAATCATTCAAAATATAGAATATTGAACGGTATAAATTGATCCACAAATACTAATCACAAGTCACACGGTAACAATGAAAATGACTCGTGCCCACGTTGAACAGGTTCCTATTACATAAATAATTAAATTAAAATAACATTTTAATCTCTTATAAATATTTATTAATTTATTTAATTTAATTTTTTATAATTTAATTAGCTATAAATTTAATTCTTTAATCACTCATACTCTCGCTGAAGACATTCCTTTCAAATAAATAATTGAACAACGATTAAAAAGAAAAAGATAATGCTAGTTTCCTTTTTTTTTCTTTTTCTTTAAATACCTATATCTCTCACATAAAGTTCCATTACAATTAACCAATTTGCATGAACCTCAAGTCATAACACACAAAATGGCAATGAAATCGGTAGCTCCTAGCTGGGTCTCACTCTCAACTGTAGTTGAATGGCTTGCAACCTTCGCCGTTCTCCTCCTCTTTGGCCGCCATCTTTGCCACCGGAGATACAACAGGCCTCCAGGCCCAAAACCATGGCCCATCATCGGCAACCTCAATCTCATAGGCCCACTCCCGCACCGTTCCATCCACGCCCTCTCTAAGAAGTACGGTCCCATCATGCAAGTTTGGTTCGGGTCCAAATCAGTAGTCGTGGGCTCATCCGTTGAAATGGCTGAAGCCTTCCTTAAAACCCACGATGCCACTTTAGCTGACCGGCCGAAGTTTGCTTGCGGCAAACACCTAACCTACAACTATTCCAACATCACGTGGTCCCAATATGGCCCTTACTGGCGACAAGCTCGTAGGATGTTTCTAAATGAATTGTTCAGTGCGAAATGCCTAGAGTCCTATGAGTATATTCGAAAAGAAGAACTAAAAGCTTTGGTTAAGGAACTTTATGACTCCGCCAATAAAACTTTAGTTTTGAAACATCATCTTTTTGCTTTGAATCTCAACGTTATAAGCAGGATGGTGTTGGGAAAGAAGTACACGGGAAAGAGTGAAAATGCTGTCGTTTCATCAGAGGAGTTCAACAACATGGTGGAAGAGCTATTTTTATTAATGAGTGGCTGTTCAAATATTGGGGACTTTATTCCTTGGATTGGTTTTTTGGATTTGCAGGGTTATATCAAGAGAATGAAGGCTCTGAGCAAGAAGTTTGATAGGTTCATGGATCATGTGTTGGATGATCACAACGAAAGAAGAAAAGGGGTTCAGGATTATGTGGCCAAAGACATGGTGGATGTGCTTCTTCAGCTCGCAGATGATCCTACCCTTGAGGTCAAGCTTGAGAAGAAATGGAGTCAAAGCTTTCATTTTGGTATTTACATTATTACTATTACATACTTTTTTGTTTTATTTCATTTTAATTTTGGGGAGGTAAAATTTACTGGAAGTAACAGATGTAATATGTTTTAGGGGAAAATGTATTTTTCCCATTTCTAAATTATATTTCAATAAAATTTTTCTTATCTAAAGTTTTATTTGTGTCAATTTATTTCTACTAACTAATAAAAAATAAAATTATTGAGTGTTAGTTTCATTTTTTAACAAGTATTTTTTAATAGAAATAATTATGTCTAAAGTATTATTTGCATGAAATATAAATAATTTTTTTAGTTGAATATTAGTTCATTTCTTCTCCAAACCAAACCAAAAGACACAACAAAGAAACACAGAACGTTGTAAGAGTACCAATTTGTCCAAAACTTGTCTCCAACACCAACTTTTAACCAAAGCTTATTATCTGCTGTGTCTCCTTTTTTGGTTTTGTAATATATACCCTCCTTATGGTTTATAGAAACTACCTACGTACTTTAATATCTTTTTAAAGTAACTTAATTTATCTTTTTCTTAAAGTGAATGTACAAAAACAAAAATTTTTCTAATCACTATATATTACACATTTACTAATGCTTTTGCCTTTTTCTCAGGACTTGCTAGCTGGTGGGACAGATACTTCAACAGTAACACTAGAATGGGCAATATCTGAACTATTAAGAAACCCAGAGATTTTGAAGAAAGCAACAGAAGAACTAGAGAGAGTAATAGGAAAAGAGAGATGGGTTGAAGAGGAAGACATTCCCAATTTACCTTATATCAATGCAATTGTCAAGGAAACCATGAGACTTCATCCTGTGGTTCCAATGTTAGTACCAAGGCAAGCTAGAGAGGATTGCATGATTGCAGGGTATGACATCCCCAAGGGAACACAAGTGCTTGTGAATGTTTGGACCATAGGGAGAGACCCTTCAATTTGGGACGACCCTAACGAGTTTGAACCAGAGAGATTCATAGGGAAGGCCATTGATGTGAAAGGCCATAACTTTGAGTTATTACCATTTGGGGCTGGAAGGAGGATGTGTCCAGGGCACCCTCTTGGGCTTAAGGTCATTCAGACAAGCTTGGCCAATCTTTTGCATGGATTTAATTGGAGATTGCCCGAGAATATGAAGAAAGATGATTTGGAAATGAAGGAAGTTTTTGGGCTTACCATTCCTAAGAAATTTCCTTTGAAAACTATTGTTGAGCCTAAACTTGCTTCTCATCTTTATTAATTAGGCAAAAGTACTTTCAATATCTCAGATATTTTAATTTTATTTTTATGAAACATCCCAAAAAGAATAAAATTTAACTTCGTAAAGTTAGGTATTACATGCATATACATACAATTCACATAGGTGCATAATTTAAATATGTAATGCACTCTAATGATTTCCCTAAATCCTATTCCCACTAACACTACTGAGCAGTTGTATACAACGAGATGAGTGCTTATGTCTAGAGGTTCGGACCAACATTCCATCTCATAGGAGGTTGTAAAGTCCCACATCGGTTGGAAAGGAAAATAAAGCATGCCTTATAAGAAGGTATGGATACCTTTCCCTTGATGACGTATTTTCTCACAAAACTTTGAGGTTTGGGACCAAGAGAGGGGGGCAAGAGAAACAAAACTGTGAGGGCTGGGTCCAAAATGGACAATATCACCAAGTGGGTAGCCGGACTGTTACAGAGGTTAGTTGCCTCCCCACCTTATGATAAGCATAAGTTCTTTTTGAACATTTTTAAGTTGCAAAATTATATATTTATATCCTAAAATGCATGTTTATTTACAAAGTAAAAATAAAAAGGTGTAAATTAAATAATTTCAAGCTCCTTAGTAGGCTTTTAATATGCCCCTGGCTCTCTTCAACATGATTTCACATCTCCTCCCAATTAAGCAGCATTATATGCAACCAAGAAAAATGAAAATATTAGTATGTGTTAAGGTCAAGTGAAACCACAACATAATGCTTATGCTCAAAATTAGATTTATCAAAAACCATTATGTCTAAAATAAGGAGTCTTAAAACAAGGGTCTCAACTTTGCAATAAGAAAGGATAGGGACCAACAACAGCAGAACAAATTCAACCCATTTAACCACTATCACCACAAGCACAAAAAATTCTATTTTTATTCAGAATAGATTACAATATTAGGCAAAACAAAAATCAAAATTTAACATTCTATAATTTTATAAACCTGGACAACATAAAAATCTCAAATTCAAACAAATTTAGAGGCAAGATTTCAAAATTTGATAGACCACTAAAATGCTAATCCTTAATGTTTAAACAGAGAAGTAATATTAATCCTCAAGCTCAGCTATTAACAGTTGCATATAAAGGGTTTTGAGCTTACCTATACAAAGATGACGAAGAATTGCTAATGGAAGCAAAACGACGCAGTGGCAGCAGTGACATCATTCCTTCTTCGACATGCTCTCTTCCTCAGTTGCAGTGGGTATCCTCTTGGACCTCTATCTCAACCATGATGGGTTTCCTTCAGTTGCGAAGTGAACCTCTCTTAGGCCTCTCTATCAATTGTCCTAAATTTGCACTATTTCTCGGATCTCTCTCTGTTGTAAACGTGCATGTGTGAGTGAATTCCCCCCTCTTTCTGTCCATGTGTAATTCTACTCATGAAATGCATCACTTTAAAATAAGAGGGGAAGGGTGTGGATTAAAAAAGAGGAAGGGGATTTCATAAAGATTATCATGGGAATAAGACTTAAGGTAGATGGAGAAATTTTGGGAATGAATTTGGGGATTCATGAAAATTTCAAAATTTAGAGATTTAATAGAATAATTATAGGGCTATCAAAAAAGAGTTAAACATATTATACTAGTTCAACACCTTTAAAATAAGGGAGATTAGGCCATGAAAATAGTGGCTCAATTTAAGGATGTACTTTTAGCCCAACTCATTTTTTGTTCATGGCCCATGGTAAGTTTGTAAGGCTAGGTTGGATTAGCCCAATTATCACACCCCTAATTAAGGAAGATGCAACCTGCAGCGAACATGAGATATTACTCCAGTTTCATATGCCTAACATAATACTAAAAATATATATATATTTACATAACGTATATCTTACAACAACTTTTTGTAGAGATTTTGTTAAAATCTCCCCTAAAAATAAGAGTTCTCAAAATTTGTACAAATAGTCATATCTAATCACATATAAGAGAGTTCTGCCCTCTATGTTACAATCCATCAAAAATACCAAAATTGAAGTAAGGTCGGGGATCTTGCCTATGGATAAAGAGTTGACCTTAAAGTTCAAATATCATATATAAAATGAAAATAGTGCCCAATGAGACAATATTGGGGTCACTTTGAGATTAGCACAACGACACCTCACATGAATATGCAATTTTACCTATATTTTTGAAAAGAAAGAAAGAAATAAAAGGATGAGTAGAAAACCACCCAATGAGTAGATAAAGCCACCATAATTATGGAAGTAAAGAAAAATAATTTACAAATGGAGTAGAATTTCAAATGAAGGATTTATATTTAACAATATAACAAATCATGATATTATGGTAGAATAGGTGGTAAAAATGAATCAAAATCCATTATGTCACAGATATAGTTTCTAAAAGTGATGTTATAAAATAAGAATAATGTATAATATTTTCAAATTGAATTAATAGTTTTCTTAAAATAAAGTCATCTTCTAAAAAACTTTTTAATATCATATCGAAAATTATAACTAAGGAAAACACATCTACATAATCGATTAGAACAGATGTGAGCATATAACATCACAAGGGTAAATTAACCATAAAAGTGAATACATAGCTCATAAGGGTAAACTTACCACAAAGAAGCTTATAGATTAATATATTTCATAAAATCATTTTGCTCATATTGTTCAGACAGATCCAATCCACGTGTATTGGCCGCTAGCAACACCCTTGCTAGCTAGGGTAACTAAGTTACACCAAAGGCTAATGAATATTGTCGTTAGTTATAAGGTTCTATATTTGATATTTTTCCTTAGAAAATAAGTTCAAATAGTAGAGAAATATTTAAGAAACTAGAGACTAAATAAATTTAATTAATAGTCATCAATTTCATATTCAGAACATCCATCTTAACTATGCCAAAGTATGCATATCTAATATAACACAGAATCTAATTCTATCAATTTCCAACAATATGAATAGCATCAAATTACCGATATTCTTCCTTCATAAACAGTAAACTTATATAAATAAGCATCACTTTTCAAATTTTCCACAATAGCTTAAATTTGAGTATATGTGATGTGTTTACAATTTTGTGTTTTGCCATTAACCCTCTTACTGTTGGTTGTGTGGCCCATTAAATAAGAGAATATTTTATGGCAAAAGAGTTGATGTTCTTGTGCCATTTTTAATTAAAATATTAACAATAATATTTCAAATTGTGTTTCAAGCACCAAATCAAGAAAATAGACATGGATCAACTAGAGCTATCCAAAAGTTTTTAACATTTAGTGATCAAAGGATTCGAAAATAATTGTGAGAGTTTTAGATGATAAAATATAATTATAAATATTTAAAGACTCAATTGCAAATGTTACAATTTAAGTTTACTTAAGAACATTAAGAAGTAGTAGACATGTATATTTTAAATGCTACTATTTATGATATATGTTAATAATTAATTATAATATTAATTTGTTTATTTTAGATCATTTATGATATAAAATATTATTTAGGTTAATTTAAAAATATTTGAAAATTTTAAAATTAAAAAAATAAAAGAAAGTTGCCAAATATAAAATTGTCGCTAAAGTTTTTTAACTTTGTAATGGTTACAAGTCATCGCTAAAAACAAAGTTGCGATGGTTATTCCAATGGTTGGTCAAAACCGTCGCTAAATCCCGTGTGACACTCACTTTAGTCGCATTGCACCGAATCGTTGCTAAGTTACAATTTTTTTTATAGTGTTCCGTCCTTTTTTTTTTTTTGCATTTCCCTCTATATTTGGCTCACTCTGCTCAAATCCCACTTGCCAAATCTATTTCTTCACTTTTGTGCGCCTGTGTTTTGTATCAGCCTCTCTTCTCTTCACTTTCGGATACTCTGTTTTCATCTCAAGTTATCTTTTCATTCCATTTGGCAAATCCATTTTGCGCTTCACTTCACTTCCTCCACAGCGTGACACAGCAAGACAGAAGGTAGCTCTCTACAGTAAGAAAAACACATTTCCATTTCAATTTTCCCCCATTTTATCCTTTCCCTAAATCCTCCCATGTTTTCCCCAAAAATTTTTCAGAAGTCGCACCTATGTTGATCCTCCGTCATTGTTCTTTTCATTTCCTCAATTTCAGTGTCTATCGTCTTCCATGTCCAAGTTCTGGTAATTCTGCTCAATTTTAGAGATTAATATGGTAAGAAAGTTTGGTCTTTGATGATTATGCTTAGATGTGGGTTTTTGGGTTGAAAATTGGTTTTTTGATTTTGGGGTGTGGGTTTGTAGTAGATGGACTTTTCTTTGTCAGTTGAATGAACTTGCAGAATCCTTATTCTGCTCATTGAGATTATAGCTTGGTGTTGCTAAGACAGTGATTCTGGCTGTTTACTCCCCATGTTTTATTGAATAGTTATCCATATAGATGAATGGGTTTTATTTTTGTCTTCTTGTGATTTGTTGCAAAAGAGGAGGCTTAGGACTTATATACCATTAGAGTATTAGGTCTTGTCTTGCAAAATTTTTTACTTTCTTCTATATGGCATTTTGCCTTTGATTATTTGAAGTATTTCTTCTATATATATATATATATATATATATATATATAAAAGAATTCAAATTGAATTTTAGAAAAAAGTGTTGTAAGAGAGAAGTTGTTTGTGTTTGGTTAATTTAATTAAAAATCACTTTCATCAACATTTAAGAAGTAATATGTGTTTAGTTTTGTTAAAAATATTTTTGATTGTCAAATTATCAAAATGTGCATGTAGAGATTTATTTTGTTATTAATATTATTTGAATAAATAAATATTTATAAATATCCATTATTGTTCATTTTTATTTAGTTATTATTATTATTAATTAAAATATAAAAGTATAAAATGACAACAAATATTTTAAAAAATATACATTTATATATAAATACTTTATGCTTTGATTTATATGTCTCAAAATAATCTATATCAGTACTCTAAAAAAAGAAGATAATTCTTGCATAAAGAATTTGTATTTTTGAAGTGATTTAGGAGAAACAGATTAAGGATGTTATGGTCAATAAAAATTTTTTTATAGAGGTATTTTTGTTTTAAAATATTTAATTTTTAACTTCTAATTTTGCTAAGGAACAAAAGATAAAATGTTAAAAGACTACTTCTATATTACGCCGTAGAATTTTATTATTATTATTTTTTTTGCCAAACACACAATTAGTTTCAAATAACATTTACTCAATATATTTATTTATAATTAAATGTGTTTTAGAAAAAAAAATTTAATATAAGTTGACATTTTTTAGATTCTATTTTAATATAATTTACTTTTATATATCATATTAGATATTTATTTATTATTTTATAATTAGAGAAATTTATAATAAAATATAAAGACAGAAATCTCAAGAAAGATACTATTTATAGATCATGACAATGATATTGAAATATTGTATTATATTATTATTTGCCAAAGGTACATGCTTCTCATTAATCAAATATTATTTGAGTGATTAGTCTATTAACTTAACTAGTTATAATGATATATATACTGCATGCAAATCCAACTTGCTACACGTATAATTTAATTTTCACTCTCAATCAAACTTTTCAATTCTTTCCTTTAATACAGACTTTCATCACAACACCAACTCAACACTAAACTTATATATATATATATATATATATATATATATATATATATATATATATATATAATTTTAAAAACTAAGGACCAAAATGTTAAAAAAATGTCTTGAATTTTATGTAACCAAACTTTTCACTCCTTTCACCACTGTTTAATGGATGAAGACAAAATGGCATCATCATTTTAATGGATGAAAACAAAATTAGCACACACGAAAAATTGATCTTTGACAATTAGAAAATTCATGCATCTATAGTCTTTCATATAATCCTCATGGAAATGTACGATAAATGCATTGAAAGAAAATTTCTCCTTTTATTGCACATGGTGAATAAACGTTTAAGTTTAATTTTAATTTCATTTGTGTATTTTTATATGAAAATTATACACCTTTTGTTAAAAAATATTATGAATTATTTCAGTGTATTTTGAGAAGTGATTTTGAGTACTTGGTTTAACTATTTTTATATCGTATTCTTAAAAAAATTTTAGTCTTCACCTAAGTTAAATATTACTGTGTATATTATCCTTAGGGAGCTTTGTGTCATATTAATTGGATATTAAGATAAGATTGTAGTGTCTATACATGTGTACCTAAAAAGAAAAATAGAAGTCTTTTTAACCTTCGCGTGAGTTAGGATCTGAATTCTAAAAATTATGATAAGAGAAACACAATTGTCGCGTGCATCTATTTTTTTTTTTTTTTTCACTGGAAGCGGTTTTAAACGATGCTATAACTCAAAATCTAATTTACAAAAATTATACCGAAGAGATATACTGTTTTATTTTAAAAATTTTATAAAATTTCATATGAAATAATAAAAATAGAAACATTAAATTATTGAAAAATAAATATTTTTAACAAAATGTATACATCAATTTTATAAAAATAACTATAATAATTAATTAATTTTTAGCAAGCATAAGATTATTTTAAACAAAATAAGTATTTAGAATAAAATATAAGTGCTTTTGTTTTTATTAAAATATAATTTAAAATTTTCAAAAATTTCAAAAATTTAAAAATTGTATCAAAAAAATAAATGCTTTCATTTATATTTCTCAAAAGTATATTTATTTATTTTTATCTAAATAAGATGTTTCATCAATTATAGTAGAAATATTTGTTTTCTAGTAAATAAAAACGTATAACTTATATAAAATTAAAAAAAAGTATATAATTATATTTTTACTTTTAAAAAATATGTATAAATTAAAACTAATTAACTTTTAAAAAAAAAGTGTATCATTTTTATCAACTCAACATGAATCTTGACCCTTTTTTGGGGAATTCAGTATTATTGTTGTTGTGCATAATAAAAAAAGAGTATAAATTAAACTTGAGACATTAGTTTTAATTTATATACAATGTTATTAACATAAAAAAATAAGCGTTATATTTTAATTATTAATGTAATAATGTTATAATTAATTTTTAATTGATAATAGTAATTATATTTTAATATTATAATATTAATACATTATAATTAATACATAATTTTTTAAAAGTAAAACAAAGCATTTTAATTTTTTATATTTAATAAAGTTTTACTTTTTTGATTTACTAGAAAAAAATATTTTTACTATAATTAAAAAATTTTTAAAGAAAATTGATGAAACATCTTACTTAGATAAAAAAATAAATATACTTTTTGAAAAATATAAATTTATTTGTAAATATTTTAATAAAAAATAATTTATTTTTTAATATTTTTAATTTTGTAGAAAATTTTTTTAATAAAACGAAAAAAACAAAACATTTAAAATGTAAAAATATGGGAAAAATTATTTTGTTTAAGATAATCTCCTGTTTACTAAATTTAATTTTTATAATTATTTAAAATTTTTATATATTTTATAAAAAAATTATTTTTAATAATTTAATCTTTATATTTTTATTATATTCGATTAAAATTTTCTAAAAAATATTTAAAATAAAAGTATAACTGTTAGGTTTATTTTTGTAATTAAAATTATTTTTAGTTATAGCAGCGGTTAATCAATGCTAGGAGAAAAAATAATTTGAAAAAAAAAAAAAAACTGCAGATGTGGACTGGATGTGCAGTGGGACCGTGTCAGTTATAAAAAAATATTAATTTATTATTTTACAATAGATAACTTTAAATAAAAATTATATTTTATTCTCTAAATTTAATAATTATTTTAATTTAATTTTTTATTTTTTATTTAATTCTTCAAATTTTAAATTATTATTAATTTAATCTTATAGATAAGAAACTTGTAGACGGTATTTTTTTGGTTATAAAAATAAACAATACACAAGTAATAAAAATTTTGTTACAAGTTTAGAGTCTCACGCAGCACATAGCGTCGTGCAACGTTCTGAGATTACTTTTATCCTAACGATTAATTTATCTTTAAGTAGTGTCAATTAGTTTCGTCCTGCTATAGGCTTATCAAGAAAATGATAATAACTTTCAATCAGTTGTAATAATAAATTATTATTTTAAAATTTAAAATTATTAATTTGATCTTATAAATAAGAAGGTTGTGGAGGGTATTTTTTTGGTTACGAATACAAACAGTACATAACTATGAAAGATTAGAGGTACCAATGGTGCAGCCCCTAACACTGCGAAGCTTTTTGACAATGTGCATGGACATTGTAATAATAAAGACCTTATTCTTGTAATAATAAATTGATCGATTGAAATACTAATGGGATTATGCACCTCTCATTCACCTTTTTTATTTAAAAAATTTATATTTTTAAATTTTGTTCTTTCTCTTAAATTGAGAAAAACTCAAAAATTGAGAATGAAATGAAGTAGCATAGAAAATATTGAGAAATCAGATGACATATATCTCGTTAAATATTAGTATTAAATATTTAAATTGATTAGCTACGAGTCTATGACATGTCAAGGGCATACCACAAGCAAGATAAATAGTAATTTCTCCCTCAAGCTCTGTCATTATTTTTTTTCCTTTTTGAGAAAATGAAATTTGTAAATTAAAATAACAATAAATTACAATTAAGGGTGTGCACACTTTTGATCATAAAAGATTGTTTCAAGAAAAAATATCTTGTTAACTTTTGATCATGAAAGATTGTTTCAATATCTTGTTAACGGTGTGTACACTAAAATAAAAATATTTATTTCATTTAAATCATGGGTGTCACACGACACCTACTACTTGATTTTGTAATTTTTTTAATATAATATTAAGAATTTTTTGCATAAAGCAGTAAGCCGCAATATTCATTTATTTTATTTTATTTGTATTTACGTTTATATAATTTATATATTAAAATTAATATTATTAATGGTAAAATTTTAATTCAATTTATCCAATAAAATAAATTATAATTTTAATAAATTATTTAATTTTTATTTAATTATATTAAATAAATATTATATTTTATAATTAATATTATTATTCAATTTCGCTCTGGTGTAAACATTATTATCAAAATATAAATTAAGAATGGTCTTTTATAATAGAAAAGTCCTAAAATGTGAGCCAAAAAATATATAGGTAGAAACAAATGAAGGTCCTGAATTAAACAATTTCAAATTACGTCAATTTGACTTAAAACTATTTTAGAAAATGGTATTTTTCAAAAAAAAATCTTCAGAAATTTCTTTTTTTTATTTGGGCTACTTAATCCGTTGTAAGTATAGACAAATTAAGTGTAATACGTCTGTATTTGTAATGGAATAGTTCTAATTCGTCTTTACTTGTATGAATTAGGTGACTCCATATATATATATATTTTATTTAGTCTAATGAATCATATTATTTATTATTTTTTAATAAAATTTATTTAATAATTAAAAATTAAATTAAATGTCATTTATTTATCCTAATCAAAATTTTTAATTAAAATTAATGTAATTGAAAATTTAATATATATATATATATATTAGTAGAACTACTTTTTAAACAACAGTTTTTAATTAAAGATTTAAGACTACAAAAATTAAATTAACAAAAAATTAAATATTTCAAACTACATAAATTAACTAACCTATATATAATCTATATCTTTTTAACAACATAAATTATTAAATTTTTATTTTTATGTTGTGTAAGTTTGGATCAAATTATTTAATATGAATATATTTATATATATAAATTATTATTAGAAGTAATTTTAAAACAAAAATTTTTTAGTTAAAAGTAATTTTAATATGAAATAAAGATTTAACAATTTTTTTATTATTTTTGTATGATTTTTTAGTGGTATGTAAATATAATTGAAATTCATCTATACTTGTGAAGGATTAAGTAAACCCTACATAAAAATAAAGAAACATATAATCTATTTAAAGTATAGATCAATTTATTAAACAAAAAGATAAAAATAAAATGTGGAGGGAAATAAATTTTTTTAAATTTTTTTTTTGAAAAATAGATTGCGGGTCAAATTGAATTACAATCCACCATTCTCTTTGAAATTTCATCACACAGTACTATTTTTTGACAAGACACTGTACATTAGTACAAGCCGAAGAAGCATCCTTCTTATATATGTAAATACCATCATCACCCACACAAAGTTTCAACACAATTCACAAACTTGAATTAAACCCGACATAAAAACATATGTTAATGGAACTAGCAGCTCTTAGTTGGGTTTCACTCTCAAACGCAGTCGCATGGCTTGCAACCTTCGTCATCCTCAAAACCATAGCTTGCAACCTCTAGGCCCAAAATCATGGCCCATATCGGCAACCTCAATCTCAAGGGCCCACTCCCTCATCGCTCCATTCACGCCCTTTCTAAGAAGTACGGTCCCATCATGCAAGTTTGGTTTGGGTCCAAACCAGTAGTCATGGGCTCATTCATCAAAATGGCTGAAGCCTTCCTCAAAACCCATGACGCCACCATAGTTGGTCGGCTGAAGTTTGCTGTTGGCAAACACCTAACCTATAACTATTCCAACATCATGTGGTCCCAGTAAAGTCCTTACTGGATACAAGCTCATAGGATGTTTCTAACTGAATTGTTCAGTGTGAAACACCTAGAGTCCTATGAATATATATGAAAAGAAGAACTAAAAGCTATGGTTAGGGAACTTTATGACTATGCTAATAAATTTTTAGTTTTGAAACATCATCTTTTTGCTTTGAATCTCAACGTTATAAGTAAGATGGTGTTGGGGAAGAAGTACAAAAGAAAGAGTAAAAATGCCGTCGTTTTGTCAAAGGAGTTCAGTGAGATGGTAGATGAGTTGTTTTTGTTGAGTGGGTTTTCAAATATTGGAGACTTTATTCCGTGGATTGGTTTTCTGGACTTGCAGGGTTATATTAAGAGAATGAAGGCTCTAAGCAAGAAGTTTGATAGGTTCATGGATCAGTGTTGGATGATCACAATGAAAGAAGAAAAGGGATTTAGGATTATGTGGCCAAAGATATGGTGGATGTGCTTCGTCAGCTCGCAGATGATCCTATCCTTGAGTTCAAGCTTGAGAAGAACGGAGTCAAAGCTTTCATTATGGTATTTACATTATTACTATTACATAATTTTTTGTTTTATTTCATTTTAATTTTGGGGAGGTAAAATTTATTAGAAGTAACAATTGTAATATATTTTAGGGGAAAATTCATTTTTCCCCTTTCTAAATTATATTTCAATAAAATTTTACTTATCTAAAGTTTTATTTGTGATAATTTATTTCTACTAACTAATAAAAACTAAAATTATTGAGTGTTAGTTTCATTTTTTTAACAAGTATTTTTCAATAGAAATAATTATGTCTAAAGTATTATTAAGATATATATGTTCCTCCTTTGTTTTTAATTTTCAATTACTCAGAAACTTTCCAAATTATTAAAATCCCAAAATTTAATATTTTTTATAATCCATATTTATTTTATTTTTCTATAATTTTTTCTTTTATATTTTTATTATTTTATTTTTTATTTTGGCAGGATAAAATAAGATGTTCAAACTTGTGGTTGCTTTATACATAATTGGTTGTTTGTTTTATCTGAATGTGGAGATTTTATGATAGATTTGTAATGGGTGGCCTTTTATTGGTTTGCTTGTCGTTTCTTATAAAATAATGGTTATGTTTTTCTTAGAATCATAGATGCATATAATATATTTTAAAATAATGGCTTGCAATGTGGCTTCATATATGTTGTAGGTGGTGTTTTATGGAGTTTTTTTTTATTGTTGAAGTCCACCATAAAGACAAATTAGTTAGAGAACCTAGTTTTACATATGTTGGTGGCCTCACAAGTTGGTAGAATAACTATGACAATAATAGATGGGTGTTATGGATGTTAGAGAACTATGGTATAAGGTCTTTAGAGCTCCCTTAGAGAATAAGCTCAAGCCTATTAAGGATGACAAATATGCAATAGAAATGGCTAGTGTAGCCACCAAGGAAGGGAAGGTGGAGTTGTTGGTTTGTGCACTTAGCCCAACAAGTAAACCCATTCCAACAAATGAACCTAACTCAACAAGTGAACTCAATCAAATAATTGGGCCCAACCTAACAACACAGCCCAGCCCAAAAAGTGAACCACACTTAAAAAGGTAAACATTCATTTTTTTAGGCTTATATATTGTTAACATTTATTTGGTTGTATTGCTTGCTATTATCTAAGGGTCATTAACAGCATGAATAAGATTCTCTTATGATGCTTGTTAGAGGAAAAGTAATTTGATTGAAATATAAATTTGATTTGCCTAACGGTCATTACTAACATTTTATATATGATTTTATTCTATTATTCTGATGACCAAAATAGTGTGGGTTACCATTAAATAATCTTTAGTTAGACATGTGTGTGAAAGAAAGAAATAATAAAACTATCCTCAGTTTTGCATGTGTTTGAAAGAAACAAGTTGTGAAAAAACAATCTTTCGTAAAATTATAAACCTATTATTATTGGCACCCTTTAAATTTGATTTTTTGGTTCATCATTGATGTCATGGAGAAGTAAGTTCAGTTCTGCGATTGTTGCCACCACATGTTGATAGCATTCCACAACATCCTCATTAGCTAAATGAGGATTTTCCAATGGCCCAAGGACCAAGCCATCAACTGAATGAGGATTCTCCAATGACTGAAGGACCAAGGAATCTGAGTAATGCAGGTTAATTTATCTTTATGTGTAACAACGGGAAAGATTCGAAAGAGTTTTTAAAGGATTTTAAAAGATAAAACTTGATTTTAACCCTAATCCCAAACAAACGAAGATTGACACGTATTTCGAGGATAATGACTGGACATAGAAGGTCCTTTGAAGCCAGAAACACAATCAAACAGAAAGAAATGTAATCCGGCGATCAGAAACTGACGGAAGGAGTTTCGTGCATCACTTTCGTTGACGGAGGCCAAGACTTTCGCATGGAAATGCGTGCCAACATCTGGAAGGATGCCGACACCCTAAAAGATCCTCGGGTGGCCTGGGAAAAGTCGGGATCGCCCCTGGAGGCTTTAAATTATGCGAACTCCCGCCATTTCTCTCATTCCACTCTCTCCTCACCACACTCTCTCTCTCCTCTCTCTTTTCTCTCTCCACTTTCCTCCACCGTGAACGGCCGCCACAGCCACCGTGGGCCACCACCAAGGGTACCAACCAACAGCCCTCACTGCCCACAACCACCAGCAACCAACCACGGCCACCAACGGCCGCCGGAGCCGCTGAAAAAACGTCATTTTTCCTCTCCATCGTGCGAAATTTCCCCAGCTCGAATCGCCGCCGTCCGACGCCGTTGACCCTCACCGCCCCTACCACCGTGTAGCCCGAGCTGCCAGCTTCCTCCAAGAGTTTCTACCGCCGAAAGGAGGCCGGACGCGCCCGGATCGAGGCAGAACGCCATTCGCCGTGCGAGAAGCTTCGTGGCCAGAAAACACCGCCCAAACAGCCGTGAACCGCCGTGCCACCACCGTATTCGGACTCCTGGGCTTGCGGGCTTCACCGTGGTGTGATTTTTGAGGCAAACCGCACCTCCTCGCTGTACGCCGCCGTGTGCCACCGTGCCGGAGTTTCTGGACGTGCATCCCAAGAAACCGAGACCACCAGGACGTAGAATTCCATCATCCGAGCACAGTGGTAAGGTCTGTTTTCCCAAAAACTAATGTTATATGACTGAAATGGCTGCCGAACGTAATTAGGCAATTAATTAACCTAGGTAACTGTGTAACCGAGTTTAGGATTAAAAATTGGATGACGTGACGAGCCTAAATGTTTAATTTGATGTCCAAAAATTAATCAGACTCAGAAACCGAGACTGCGTGAAATTTTGAAGTTATTTAGAGCATTCGGAGACCAGGTAGGATAATTTACACTTCCCGAACCCTAGAATTGATTTAGTGAATACCTGACTGATTTAGACGACTTGTATGGATTTGCATGCTGCTTTCGATGGGATAAAATTGCATGCCTGTGTGCTGAAAACCCTAATTGCATGTTAGACACCTTGTTTATCGAGTTTAGATGCCTTTAGGGCGGATTTACTTAGGGTTGGATACTTGATAGCCTATGGGACTACTGGTTAAGTATCCCTCGCACAGAAGCTTTTAAACGAAACTATTTTTATCGATTTAGCCTGTCTCGAAGTTAGGGATTGCGCGTTAAACCAGGACGACCCTAAGAAAGGTTTAGGGAGTATAAGGGTGGATAACCTACACGGGAAACGTTGTGATTTAGGCGTGATACCCTGTAACCCCGAGGAATAGCCGACCGAGTGCATGTGAGTTCGAATAGATCAGATGAGGATGAGAATTGGCGTATGTGCACATGCTAGGGGATGCCCTAGATGTTGATTCTCACCCGGTCCTTGAGTGAGTGATTGGTGTTACGGATCACACTCACAATATAGGCTTGATTCGGGTGATTGGTGTAATGGATCACACCCAACGATAAGAGAGGTATTCTCTCTAGACTACGTGCAATTAGAAGATAATTTAGATTTGGTTACAGCGGATTTGTAGCCAACGTGGATTGAGAGACACAGGGCATGAGATTTTACTTGATTTTGATAATTGATTTTAAAAGAAAATGGATTTTCTGATTGTGATATATTGCCGCAATTTCCATGTGTTTAAACGATTTTAAAGATAAGGTATTCCATTGTTTTAACCGATTTCTGAAGACGATTTCGGTGTTCACACCGCTGAGTATTCAACTGGTTTTCGAACGATAATTGATTTGTAAATTATTCTACTGGGATTCATATCTCATTAGGTTGTTTACTCAGATGAACAGGACAAAAGTGGAGCCCAGACGATAGCCGAAGCTGACTTGAGGATAGATGAAGAATGATTAGCTTAGGCTTGAATTATTTGTATATATACTTTGATGATGATGTTATTTAAACGGATTCTGGTTCTTGTAAATTTTGTATGGACTAGACTGAATGTATATATAACGTTTCAGATAGTATGTATGGATTGTAGCGATGAATTGATGTTGCTGTGTATGGATTTATATTAGTATGTTTACTGCTGTTGTTGGACTGGCTGTTGAGTTTTAAACAGGTGATTCTGTATTTGGGATATGATCAAATTACAGAGAAAACTCTGCCAAATTTTTGATAGAATTTACCGCTGTAAACCTATAGATTTGAATTGAAATATGTATGAACGTATAACGTGACATGTATATGAGTCTTAGATTTCATCCCAGAGTTATTATTGATGATGTACGTATGCGTATTTAGTTAGCTGCGTGTGAATCAGGGTTGAACGGAATCCAAATGGATAACGGAGGATCTATTTGGGTTACGCTCAACCAGTAGCGATCCCCTGACGTTCCCACATAGGGAATAAACATTCAGAATACCCCATATGCTTCCGCTAATCAGATAAGCATCACGTATGACGTATTAGGGGGTTGTTACATTATGCATATAATTATATAATATCTAGAAGTAAGAATATTAACCGTTACCCTTTTTTTACAGCTTCTTATACTTCTAAGACTGGTAGAGGAAAATATAAGTCCATTGCAAAGGATATGAAGACAAATTTTGGAGGCAAGATTAAGATTGACATTCCTGAAGATATTCAATGAGTTATGGGCCATGAGGTTAGAGATATAACTAATTACTGTGTATTTGTAGTGAGGCAAATTGTCTCTTTCAGAGCTGGGAGATGGCAAAATGTTTTTGCCACATATGGACAAGCAATGTGGTTGAAAGTAAAGGTAATAAGTTAAAAAAAGCATATAACTTCATAATTTTTAAATTTTTTTACAAGAAGAATATTTTTTTATATTTTAGGAGAAGTTTGTGATTGGCGATGACAGAAAACATATGACAATGGAGAAATTTGTCATTAGCACTATGTAAAGGCTTTTTAAGGCATGGAAGACCTGTTTGCACAAACATTACAACCACTTTAGCACTGATGAAGAGAGATTGGCTTATCAGCCTACTGATGTTACTCTCGAAGATTGGGAGTGGTTGGTAACACATTATAGTTCGAATGAATTCAAGGTAACATGGAATTATATGTTATTTAAACTATTTAAACTACAAGAGTTTTCATTTACTTTTTTTAACTATAAACCTTAATCTCATTGATATTTTGATTTAGTTATTTAAACTATAAGAGTTTCATTCTTGTAGGCTATTAGTTAAAGAAATAAAATAAATAACACAAAAACAAACAACATTACATACATGTGGCTCTCAATCCTTTTATGAGATAGAAGAATTTACGGTAAGTATTTTAAATATATTTTTTAATTACTTAACTATGTGATGACATTTGAAACTGGAGAAAAGGCATCGATTGATCGAGTGTAGGAGCTTCAGCACACTCATAGAACAAAAGAAGGAGAAGTTGTTTGGTCAGACCCAAAGTCACAAGAAATTCATGTATATATACAATTTTAATTATTTTTTGAAGTTTAAATTTAATTTCTTGTATGCTATTATCATTGTTTGCATTAATGTAGGGGCGCATTCAATATGTCATGTCTTAGCAACAAGAAAATGAGAATCTACTGACCAGAGATGAGATTTTGGCATCTATGCTTAGGGAGAGTTTGGGATTTATTTGTGGAAAAGGCTATAGAAAGAAGTCATCCAGTAAGAAATCTCAATAACAAGTAGATGTGGAAGCCAGCATGTCCTTCACAATTGAAGGTGTATGTGAGGAGATGTAAGCTAAGCTTCAAGAAGAGTGTGCTCAGATGCAATATGAGATGGAGAAGAAGTTGTAATAAGAGCTTAGTAGGAAGCTCCAGAAAAAGCGTACTCAGATGCAAGATGAGCTTCAATGTCAGATGCAAGATGAGCTTCAATGTCAGATGCAAGATGAACTTGACCAAAAGATCCAAGCACAATTGGATATCATAATGTCAAGATTTCAATAGGTAACTTTCACTTTTGATTTTTTTTGTTCAAATTTTAGATTAAATTGTTGATGATAATTGGCTGAAATTTAATGGTATTGTGTTAAAATTTTATAGTTTTATGATATTGTGAACATAGCTAAACATGGGTCTAAATATTGCAAAGAAGGATCAGACTATTCTGTGGTATACCGTCATGGTTTGGAGAGGTATTTAAGTGAATCAAAGTGTTGTACCGAGTTGATCTGCATGCAATTTCTGTGTTATAAAATTTTGTACTGCAACATGACAAAAGGCTAGGTATTTAAGTGAATTTGAAAGTTAAGATTGTCCAAACATGATATTGTCATCTTGGTACTTTAGCTTGTTACAATGGATGCATTTTACAAGAATTTTGAATTGAATTGTGTCTCAAATGTTGTTCAAAGTGCGCCACTACATTATCGACATTGAGTTTGCATGTTGTCTTGTCTTTTGTTGGTGATATTGTTTCATGAGACTAATTTTACTTATCCTTAATGTTTTTATTTTAAACTAAGACAATATTCAAGAAGGAACAATAATTGATGCTTTGAATGTTTTATATTTTACTGTAATTAGTTGTGTAATTATTATAAATTGCATCATTATTGATTGTTGTAGTATTAGTAATTATTGACAAAAATGTAACATTATTTTTGTATAATATAATATTATCTTGTTTTATAATTTTATTACATAATATTCTTTAGGTCACAAAAAATATAAAATCAAAAAAATCAAAAAGAGGCTTCAATGGCAACATAGTGTCACCACTAAAAGGTGCTCCAATGGAGACACGATAAAGTCGTCACTGAAACAAGATTTAATGCTGTAAAAAACGTCACAACTGAAAGACGCTTCAATGGCAACATGATAATGTGGTCATTGAAATAAGATTCAGGCATGATAAAAATGTTGCCACTAAAGAGTGCATTAATGGCGACTGTAGCTAGTTTTTGTGGTGACTTTCTTGCATTGCCATTATATATCCTTTTGGTAGCGATATTTTCAATCCCCACTGAATCAAGTTTTTGTGGCGAATTTCAACTTTTAAATTTTAACTTTTGTGGTGACAATTTTCTTTCTTAAGTGGCAACAAATGTTGTCATTACATTGTCGCTACCAAAGATCTTTAGTGACATAACTTTTAATGACAACGCGTGACGATTGTTTTGTTATTACAATAGCTTAATATAATTTACTTTTATATATCATATTAGATATTTATCTATTATTTTATAATTAGAAAAATTTATAATAAAATATAAAGACAGAAATCTCAAGAAAAATATTATTTATAGATCATGATAATGATATTGAAATATTGTATTATATTATTATTTGCCAAAGGGACATATTTCTCATTAATTAAATATTATTTGAGTGATTAATCTATTAAATTATTATATATACTGCATGCAAATCCTAGTTGCCACACGTATAATTTAATTTTCGCTCTCAATCAAACTTTTCAACTCTTTCCTTTGATATACACTTTCATCACAACACCAACTGTACTCCCATGTTTTTCTATATATATATATATCTATATCTTTTATATACAGACACATTTAAACACGCGCATGCACAGATGTGCGGACAACGCACGTTTAAAGCGCGCACGCGTTTAAAATTATTAATAATTTGATGTTATAGATAAGAAACTTGTGGAGGGTAATAGTCCAGGCCCTAACACTGCTAGGCTTTTTGACAAAGAGCATGGACGTAGTAACAATAAAGACCTTGTTCTTGTGATAATGAATTGATTGATTGAAATACTGATGTATTATTAACAACATAAATTATTAAATTTTTATTTTTATGTTGTGTAAATTTAGATCAAATTTTTTAATATCAATATATTTATATATATAAATTATTATTAAAATTAATTTTTAAACAAAAGTTTCTTAGTTAGAAGTAATTTTAATATAAAATAAAAATTTAAAATTTTTATTTTTATTTTTTAGTAGTATGTAAATATAATTAAAATATGTCTATATCTATGACGGATAAAGTAAACCTTAAATAGAAACGAAGAAATATATAATCTATTTAAAGTATAGATGAATTTATTACTAAAATAGATAAAAATAAAATGTGAAGAAAAATAATTTATTATATTTTTTTTTTTGAAAAATAGATTTCAGATAAAATTGAATTGCATTCTATCATGCATTTAAATTTTTTATAATTAAAAATTAATGTATAAATATTTAATTTTTATTTCTCTTATTTTAAATAAATTTATTAATTTTTAATTACAAAATACTGTACATTAAGAAGAATTGTTATGGTCCGTTAAAAGAAGCACCAATAATTGCTATGGTCGATTGAAAGAAACACCAATAATTGCTATGCTAGTTTACTTTCTTTCCTATGTAAATACTGTCATCACCCACACAAAGTTTCAACATAATTCATAAACTAGAATTAAACCCGACATAAAAACATATGTCAATAAAACTAGCAGCTCCAAGTTGGGTCTCACTCTCAAACGCAGCCGCAAGGCTTGCAACTTTCGCCATCCTCCTCCTCTTCGGCCGTTATAAAATATATTTTTATCTTTTTATTTCTATGAAAAGTAGCCAAAATTAAAAACACTTTCACTGCCCGGACATTAAAAGTAAAAAGGTTAGCGGGGAAAGAGACAGCATTTCAGACATACATGTGCAAACCTTATCTCATTGCTTGCTAATCATTCAAAATATAGACTATTGAACGGTATAAATTGATCGACAAATACTGATCACAAGTCACACAATAACAATGAAAATGACTCGTGCCCACGTTGAACACGTTACTATTACATAAATAATTAAATTAAAATATTATTTTAATCTCTTGTAAATATTTATTAGTTTATTCAATTTAATTCTTTTAATTTATTTTTTTATAATTTAATTAGCTAGAAATTTAATTCTTTAATCACTCATACTCTCGCTGAAGACATTCCTTTTAAATAAATAATTGAACAATTATTAAAAAGACAAAAAGATAACGCTAGTTTCCTTCTTCTTTTTTTTTTTTCTTTAAATACCTATATCTCTCACATAAAGTTCCATTACAATTAATAAATTTGAAGAACCTCAAGTCACAACACACAAAATGGCAATGGAATCGGTAGCTCCTAGTTGGCTCTCACTCTCAAACGCAACCGCATGGCTTGTAACCTTCGTCGTCTTGCTCCTCTTCGGTCGTTATCTCCATCGTCGGAGATACAACAGGCCTCCAGGCCCAAAACCATGGCCCATCATCGGCAACCTCAATCTCATCGGCCCACTCCCTCACCGCTCCATCCACGCCCTCTCTAAGAAATACGGTCCCATCATGCAAGTTTGGTTAGGGTCCAAACCAGTAATCGTGGGATCATCCGTTGAAATGGCCGAAGCCTTCCTCAAAACCCACGATGCCACCTTCGCAGGCCGGCCGAAGTTTGCCGTCGGCAAACACCTAACCTACAACTATTCCAACATCACGTGGTCCCAGTACGACCCTTATTGGAGACAAGCTCGCAAGATCTTTCTAACTGAATTGTTTAATGCGAAACGCCTAGAGTCCTATGAGTATATCCGAAAAGAAGAACTAAAAGCTTTGGTTAAAGAAATTTATGACTCCACCAATAAAACTTTAGTTTTGAAACATCATCTTTTTGCTTTGAATCTCAACGTTATAAGCAGGATGGTGTTGGGGAAGAAGTACACAGGAAAGAATGAAAACGCCGTCGTTTCATCGAAGGAGTTCAGTGAGATGGTGGATGAGTTGTTTTTGTTGAGTGGGTTTTCGAATATTGGGGACTTTATTCCTTGGATTGGTTTTCTGGACTTGCAGGGTTATATTAAGAGAATGAAGGCTCTGAGCAAGAAGTTCGATAGGTTCATGGATCATGTGTTGGATGATCACAACGAAAGAAGAAAAGGGGTTCAGGATTATGTGGCCAAAGACATGGTGGATGTGCTTCTTCAGCTCGCAGATGATCCTACCCTTGAGGTTAAGCTTGAGAAGAATAGAGTCAAAGCTTTCATTCTGGTATTTACATTATTACTATTACATGCTTTTTTGTTTTATTTCATTTTAATTTTGGGGAGATAAAATTTACTGGAAGTAACAATGTAATATATTTTAAGGGAAAATATATTTTTCCCCTTTCTAGATTATATTTCAATAAAATTTTACTTATCTAAAGTTTTATTTGTGACAATTTATTACTACTAACTAATAAAAATAAATTATTGAGTGTTATTTTCACTTTTTTAACAAGTATTTTTTAATATAAATAGTTATGTCTAAAGTATTATTTGCAAGAGCACCAATTTGTCCAAAACTTGTCTCCAGCACCAACTTTTGACCAAAGCTTATTATCTGCTGTGTCTCCTTATTTGGTTTTGGGCAAAAATAGGCTAATTTATGATCGTGTAAGGAGCATGTGAGGAGAGCTCTATCAAAACTAACATCCACTTAGTAGTTTCACCCTTTACTAGTTGGGTGGGATAAATTGCTACAAATGAAACTTTTAATTATGTAAAAAAATAACTCTTTCAAATTTGTTGATATGGATAAATATCACATAAACATATATTAATGATGGGATATATTGAACAAATTGATATTCTTTTACATGCTAGGAACAAAGGGGAGGTAAAAAATATATATTTTTATGGCTTTGAAAATAAAATTTGTAATACCCTCTTTATGGTTTATAAAAATTACCTACGTACTTTCATATCTTTTTTAAAGTGACTTAATTTAACTTTTCCCTAAAGTGAATGTACAAAAACAAAAATTTTTCTAATCAATATATATAACATATTTACTGATGCTTTTGCCTTTTTCTCAGGATTTGCTAGCTGGTGGGACAGATACCTCAACAATAACACTAGAATGGGCAATATCTGAGCTATTAAGAAACCCAGAGATTTTGAAGAAGGCAACAGAAGAACTAGAGAGAGTAATAGGAAGAGAGAGATGGGTTGAAGAGGAAGACATTTCCAATTTACCTTACCTTAATGCAATTGTCAAGGAAACCATGAGGCTCCATCCTGTGGTTCCAATGTTAATACCAAGGCAAGCCAGAGAGGATTGCATGATTGAAGGGTATGACATTCCCAAAGGAACCCAAATTCTTGTCAATACTTGGACTATAGGGAGGGACCCTTCAATATGGGACAATCCTGATGAGTTTGAACCAGAGAGGTTCACAAGGAAGGACATTGATATGAAAGGCCATAACTTTGAGTTATTACCATTTGGGGCTGGAAGGAGGATGTGTCCAGGGTACCCTCTTGGGCTTAAGGTCATTCAGACAAGCTTGGCCAATCTTTTGCATGGATTTCATTGGAGATTGCCTGAGAATATGAAGAAAGAGGATTTGGAAATGGAGGAAAATTTTGGGCTTACCACTCCTAAGAAATTGCCTTTGAAAACTATTGTTGAGCCTAAACTTGCTTCTCATCTTTATTAATTAGGCAAAAGTACTTTTTATGTCTTTAAATTTTATGAGTTTTTAATTTCGTCTCTAAAATTTGTTTATTATCATTTTTGTTCTTAAAATTTTTAATTGTAGTAAATTTTATTTTAAAACCTAACACCATCAAATTTATTATCAAAAAATATTGACTTGACATTCGAGGTGATTTTTTTATTGATTCAATACTCTTAATTTCTTAGTTGAAAAGTGACATCATAATTAAAAAAAAAGTCACTAATTTATTTACATATTATATTATATTTTACACATCACACTCTATTTTACACATCAGAGAAAAAATTACCCTTCTCAATTACCCTTATCAGAAATCAATCACCATTTTATCTCCATTGTTGAAAGCATTGTACTGTAGAGTACACCAGTCACCTTCATGATTGCAACCATCGTTACCACCAACATAGACTCCATCATAGAAGGCTGCTAGTGAATTTGATGCTGTTTTTTCAATTTTAAGCAATCCTTCAACGAATTTCACCCTGCATTGAAGATTGATATGTACGAAATTCAATTTGACACAATAGCTAATTCGTCTTGTTGTTGAAGCCGTCTCATACAATCGTTGAAGCCGTAACTCTAAGGTATTGAAGATATGTAAATTTTTGGGATTTTTTTTGGATCTTTGAACCATAAGCTAGTTTGCTTGTGGTCACGCTCGAAAAACAACGTAAATAACAAACTAAAGAAAAATTAGTTTTCACAAAACATTTTCAAAAACAATTTTTAAAATATTTTTAAAAACCAGTTCAAAATATAGAGTTGTCATTAAAATTTTATTTTTGAAAGAAAATTTTAGCAAAACCTTTTTAAAAAATAATTTTACAAAAATTATTTGGTCTACAAAAATAGAGATGAATTCGAGAGTTGGTACGCATGAAGAAAGTATTAGGAGCATCTGATAACATAAATGTGCAATTAATTTATATATGCCATGCATTACCTTAAACAAACACATGCAAGTGCAAAATTAACAAAAAGTTAGACTTGACCTAAGGAAAATACTCTAGGGCTTACATACCCCTTACGAGGATCAAAGCCCAAGTATTTTAAGAGTAAAACATTTTGATGAGTTGATTGATTTTAATATAATAATTTTGAAAGAAAGAAACAATGTCATAAAAAGATGCTAAAATAATAGTCTTAAATGAGTGATTTGATTTTTTTTAAAAAATTATTTTTATCCTTACTTTTTTCTTTTTCATTTTTTTGATATTTTTCAAAAATTGTGAAATTCTAATTTCCAATGAATTCTGAAAAAATTCAAGTGGAATTATTTGAAAAAAAGACATTTTTAAGATTTTTAATTTTTTAAAAAATAAAACATTTTTGACATTTATATAAACTATTTGAGAAAGAATATATATATATTGTTTTTATTCTTTTATTTTTACGAAAAAACCAAAAACTAATAATTTCAATATAAGAAAGATATTTTTGATATTTTTGTAAAGTATTTGAGAAAAGAAAAATATTTTTATGAGAAATCAAATAGAAGCAAAACTAATTTCCTAATTTCAAGATAAGGAAAATGTTTTTGATATTTTTGGAAAAAAATATTTGTTTATTTTTGTGAAAAATCTTGATAAGAACAAAACTATTTTTTTAATATCAAGATGAGGAAAATATTTTTGGTATTTTGTAAAATATTTAAGAAAAGAAAAGAAAGATTATTTTTATTTTATTTTTATGAAACATCGTAAAAAGAATAAAATTCAACTTCCTCATTTCATAATAAAGTTGGATCGTTCACATAGGTGCGTAGTTTAAATATATAATGCACTCTAACGCCTTCCTTTAAGTCCTATTCTGGTTGCCTCCCACCTCGTGATAAACATAAGTTATTTTCAAACAATTGCTAGAGTCACAATTATATATTTATATCGCACGGTTATTTACAAAAAGGAAAAATATTTAAACACAAAAGGGTACAAAATTAAAATGGTTCCAAAACTCCTTAAGCAAGTTCTTATCATGGCTCTAGTTCTCTTCAATCCAATCTCAGGTGCTCTCCCAAACAGCTCCCCATGCGTGAACATAAAAGACAATTGAGGTTAGCATAGTACTTTGGGACCTTAAATTAAATTTAAGTGAATAAATTCAAATAAGTCAGAGTATAAACCCAACATACTTGCACATGTAAACCATAGAGCTAGGTTTCTTCTCTTCTAACCCATTAAAGAAAAGTCACAAAATCACTAAAAGCAACATCAAAACACCTGAAAACCGTAAGAGAAGTACCGAATTACCAAAACAAAATTCACAAAAAATAGATAAGGTGTGAGATACCAAAACACTTTGGACACTTTGAAGTAAATTTTTAGGACATCAAAGGCATCACACAAAAATTGGATAGCACAAAAACACCAAAGCAGCACTCCAAGTGGCACCTTAAAGTCATCATCTAAACGCTGTCAAGTGGATTTCAAAGGGTAAAGAAAAGGGACTAAACACCAACCACTTTCAAAGGTACTCAAATAATTGAGATGAGTTTTCAAATGAACGGGAAGAAAAAAAAAAAAAAAAAAAAAGAGCCAAATAAACCAGCATTTACCAAACACTCAACCATTTAGTGACATATTTACGTTAAACAAAACAGAATTTAACGTACACACATACACATTACATCGACACGTTTACACCTGACAAAAATCAAGACATGGTTCGATAACACCCTCAGTAATGCATCCCAGTAAAGAAGACGATTTAAATATATATTTCAGCCCCCCTCAAATGACTTATTCAATATTTGAACTATGTGAAACGATTTATGCCAGCATAGAGGGCCATCAAATATATCATTCAGAACCTCAAGTTGCCTTTTATCCATCCAAAACAGCCCAAACAGTAAAAACATATTACTTCAGTCCCTCAATTGCTCTCAAATCACTCTAGGCAATCAAAACAACTCACATCAATTAAAAAAAAAAACTAAAACATATCGCACATTCAGCCACAGAACCCCAAAACAAAATGACAGAAGAGCCAAATTCAAAATTTATTTTCAGTCACCCAAGCTCTAATATAGGCAGTAAAAGGCCAGTGCATAAAAGAATCTCAATTATAAAAAGAACTAAGAACAAGAACAGGACTAGAATTCTATTTTCGGACATCTGGCTTAACACAAAGGAATTCTATCATATTCAGCCTCAATGACGCAGATTGAATGATAGTATTGATGCATGAACAGATTCAACATCATCACAGATTTTGTCCAAAACAAAGAGCATCAAGAATAAACAAATCTTATTTTCACACCGCCACTTCATGACAGATTCGGACACCTATATTGAAAGGATTCAACGACTTACCTTGTTCGGGTGAACGACGATGGCGTGACGTGGCGGCAGCGACCTCTCGATCGTCACTCTTTCAAACTGATCTTCGCCAATGTTCTCCCTTTAAGCCTTAGTTTCATGATTCCTCTCATTTTTTTTTCAAACTCTGTATCTACTCTCCCTCTTTTTTCCTCACAAATCTTCGCATTCTTCCTCAGAAAAAAATCCTCCTCATCCCTTTTTCCCAAAATCCCCTTTTATCAAGATTTTGAAGAAGAAACAAAGAGGGGGTTTCGGATCTTGCCTGACGCCATGCTCTCTGTGCTTCAGCTAAAATCTTGAGGCTGTTCTCTTTCCATTTTGATCTCCATAGCTAGCCTACTCCTGCCTGTGCTTGCCCCTGCCTCCCTGATGCCTCTGTTTTTTGGCTTCAACGAAGGGAACCCGTGAAGAGGAAAAGTACGCGTCGTGCTTCCTGATCCAATTTTCCTTTCTTTTTCATTTTTTTTTCTAATTTGTTGCATTATTTTATTTTTTTTAATATTCAGATTTGAATTTTTGTAATTTTTTCTGGTTTTGGGCTTATATCGTGGGCCAGATCCAGAAGAGAGAAGAAGCCGACCTCTTAGAGCCTTTTGTGTCTTTTTTTTTTTTTTGTATTTTATTTATGATGATTTTTTTAAAATCCATTTAGGCTAATTTTTATTTTATTATTAAGATATACATGTTCCTCCTTTTTTTTTAATTTTCATTTACTCAGAAAATTTCCAAATTATAAAAATCCCAAAATTAAAATACTTTTTATAATCCATATTTATTTTTTTTATAATTTTTTCTTTTATATTTTTTTATTTTTTATTTTGGCTGGACAAAATACAATATTCAAACTTGTGGTTGCTTTATATATAAAGGTTATTTTTTTATCTGAATGTGGAGTTTTTATGATGGATTTGTAATGGGTGACTTTTTCTTAGTTTGCTTGTCATTGCTTATAAAATAATGGTTAGATTTTTTATAAAATCATATATGTATATAATATATTTTAAAATAATAGCTTATAATATCGCTTCCTATATGTTATAGGTAATGTTTTATGGAATCTTTTATTGTTAAAGTGCACTATGAAAATAAATTAGTTAAAAAACTTAATTTTACATATCGGTGATCTTATAGTGATGACGCGTGATAAATATTTTTTTATTACAATAACTTTATATAACACTACAAGAAAAAGGACTTTCAGTGGCGACTTTTTGGTGGCGACAAAAAAATTCATCGCTGAAAGTCTATTTATGGTGGTGACATTTTTTGTTGCCATTGATAAGTTTAGGTGGCGACAAAATAAGTCGTCACAGAAAATCTTAAGTGGCGACAAATAAAGTGTCGCCACTAAAGGGTTGTGGTGGCGATATATAGTCGCCATAAAAATAAATCAATGGCGACAATTAAGTGGTTGCCACTAAAATGATTTAGTGGCGACATTTTTTGTCGCCACAAAAATTTTGTAGCGGCGATTTTTCTCATGTCGCAACTGTAAGTGGTTTCAGTGGCGAGGATATTTGTCGCCGCTAAAAACCTTCAGTGGCGGAAAATATGCCGTCGCCACTGAAGCACCTTAAAATTAAATTAAATTAGTAAGGTGTGCGTTTGCGCGGCTCGAAGGCAGGACCCTTTGCAGACTTAACGTGCTAACCAACGTGCCAAGCAATCTTTTGAGTTATATATTTCATCATTTAATATATAATGAAGCGCGAAAAACATTCCAATATATTTCATCATTGTTCAGCTCATTCTCACAAATTTCCATCCCGCGCGTGCCTACTCTGCAGTTTCGCTCCTACACTGTGATAGGTAGCTGTGCGTCGTCGTCCACGCGTTGGCACTGTTGTCGGTCGGCCAGCTTCGTGCGTTGGGTAGTGCACTGTCCGTCACAAAAACGACAGTCGTTCTCCGTATGTCGAGCATCTTTCATCGTGCTTGAACAACCACTGCGCGACGGGCGACGTCCTTGCCGTTCACCACCATTAACGGTTGTTTTGGGAAAAATCCGGTAGGCTTTCTCTTCCCTCTTGAACAACGTTTACTGTATTCATAGTCCTTTTGATGCTTGTGAGAAATGAATGTATTTTTCATGTTGCTGAAACTCTGGATTTAGCTTGTGAAATATGGAAATTTTTTTGATTTTGTGTGAACTCTGGATTTAGCTTGTGGAAAATGGAATTTCTTTTTTACTTTGTTTAAACTTTGGATTTAGGTTGTGGAAAATGGAAATTTTTTTGCATTTAGTCTGAATAGGAAGGAATTAGAAGACCCCCATTTGCCTCTTGTACAGATTATACATTAATATTCTATAATTATAGTATATACTTTGGGTTAGTCTATTTCAATATATATATTTATGAGATATGCTTTTTAATAATGTATATGTGTATATATATATTTTGGAAATAGAAAATTTGATTGAAGAACTTAATATTTAATATATATGCATAGTATACATTAATGCCTCCATAATAATTACTAGATCCATTAACTTAATGCAGACTTTTGAAAACACTGTAATTAATTACCACTTTGATGGCAAAATAATCCTTTTAATTTCATCAAAATTCTATATAATAATCCATGCATCCTGGGGGGTGTGTGTTTGTGTATAGGTCATCATCCTTTTTAAGGGAAAAAATTAGTTTATAGATTATATTATTCAAATTTTCATCTCAAAATAACATATTTTTCATTGGCTACATTTTTATATTTTGAGTAATTAAGTGTGTGTCTTTATTCATTGTCATTAGAATTGGTATATAACTAGCTAGTCACACATTCTAATTTACTCATTTACTTGGGAATGGATCTTCATGTTACATTGGTGTGACTTAGTCAAAATAAGTCTAATTGAAAAATAACAAAAAAATGGTAACTAGATGGTATTTTGCTAAATTGGTCCAACTTTTTTTTCCCTTTTTGATGTTTGGATTGAAAATTTTAAGTTAGATTAAACTCTATACATTATGAATCTTAAAAGTAAAAATTTTATATAATTTTAGAATGACTGATATGATGGGTAAATAATATAAATGTTAAAATTATTATATGATTTGAATCTATATCATTTTTAGATATTTAATTGAATCATATAATTTCAGAACTATCCAAGTGTATAGATTGCTTTAGTTCACCTATCCTTAAACTTCCTAAAACTTAACAATATAATGAAATTTACATCACATTGATATGTAGGAAAAAGGAATGGATAAAAGTTGGCTAGAAATAAAAAATAGAGCGGATCCAACATATATACGAGGAATAGATGGATTTCTAGAATGGGCATACAATCAATCAGGGGTGAATACTTTGATCCGATGTCCATGCAATAGGTGTAGAAACACAGAGTTTAAAGCCAGAAATATGGTGAGATTTGATTTATTGAAAAAAGGATTTTGGAATAGTTACAAAGTATGGGATTTACATGGAGAAGCCTTTGTAAGAACTCATAGCCCTAAACGTGATCACAAGGGAAGATCACAATGATGTGATGGATGATATTAATAATCTGGTACATGATGCTTATGGTTTTGCAAATATGGAGGAAGTAAATCATGTTTCTAAGAACAATGAAGAACCAAATGTGCATGCAAAGAAATTCTTTGATTTATTAAAAGATGCGGAGACAAAACTTTATCCTAGATGTAATAAAGTGTCAAAGTTATCTTTCGTAGTAAAGTTACTCCACTTGAAGTGTCTTAACCATTGGACTAATAAATCTGTAGATGCGATTCTTGGCTTCTTCAAAGAAGTTCTTCCCGATGGGGCAGCTATACCTAATTCATACTATGAAGCCAAAAAGATTATTGGAGATTTAGGTTTGGATTATAGGAAAATAGATGCATGTGAAAATGATTGCATCTTATATTGGCGAGAGCATGCCAATGCAAATTCGTGTCCTGTATGTAAGAAGCCTAGATGGAAGTCAAGTGAACACCAAGGGAAGAAAGTAGTGAACAAAATATTGCGTCATTTCCCAATTAAACCTAGGTTGCAAAGGTTGTTCATGGCGAAACACACAGCTAAACAAATGAGGTGGCACAAGGAAAAATAAGTCGATGATAACATTTTAAGACATCCTTCTGACTCCTTGGCTTGGAAATATTTTGACCAACAATACCCTGACTTCTCTAATGATCCCAGAAATGTTCGATTGGGCTTAGCAAGTGATGGGTTTCAACCTTTTGGAAATATGAGTGCTAATCATAGTATTTGGCCCGTTGTTCTTGTTCCATATAATCTTCCCCTTTGGGATTGCATGAAAGACCCATATTTTATTATGACACTCTTAATTCCAGGCCCTAAGTGTCCAGGCAATGACATAAATGTTTACTTACAACCAATGATTGAAGAGTTGAAAGAGTTATGGGAGGGAGGGGTAGAGACATATGATGCTTACTCACAATCTAATTTTGTGTTCTTGAGCGGTATGATGTGGACAATTAATGACTTCCCAGCATATGAAAACCTTTCTGGATGGTCAACTAAAGGTAAGCTTGCATGTCCTTGTTGCCATAAGGACACCCACTGTGTTTCTTTGCGAAACAAGCTATGCTACATGGGCCATCGTCATTTTTTACATACCACTCATCCATGGCGTCGAAATCGAAGGGCTTTTGATGGAAAAATGGAAAATGCTATGGCGCCTACTCCATTAACTGGCGATGAAGCACTTTACCAATTAGAAGAACTAAGAAACGTGAAGTTTGGGAAAGGTCAGAAAAAAAAGCGTGACCAACCATCCACTTCTTATAATTGGACAAAGAAAAGTATATTCTTCCAATTGCCTTACTGGAAAAATCTGATTATACGACATAATCTTGATGTCATGCATATTGAGAGAAATTTGTCTGACAATATTGTATCAACAGTGATGAATATATATGGAAAGACAAAAGATACATTAAAGAGTCGATATGATTTAGTGGATTTAGGTATAAGGCAAGGGTTACATCCAATTGAAGAGGGAGGAAATGTTTTGTTACCTGCAGCATGCTATGCGTTGTCTTCGGATGAGAAGTTAAAAGTTTGCAACTTCCTTTCTACTTTGAAGGTTTCTGATGCATTTTCCTCAAACATCTCACGATGTGTCAATGTGCGTGAAAGGAAAATATTTGGACTGAAGTGTCATGACCACCATGTCTTATTACAATATATATTTCCAGTTGCGATTCGTGGCCTTTTACCCAAGGAAGTTTACGAAACAATTGTAGAATTAAGCAATTTTTTCAGGAATCTTTGTAGCAAGTCCTTGAAAGTTGAAGATCTTGATAAATTAGAGACCCAAATGGCGATAACTTTATGCAAAATGGAAACCATATTTCCACCATCATTTTTTGATGTCATGGTCCACTTACCCATTCACTTGGCTAGAGAGGCAAAGCTTGGTGGACCCGTGCAATACCGGTGGATGTATCCTATTGAGAGGTAATGCATTATATGTACTAGATAATTCATAATGTATTCATTTAATAACAGTCTATTATATTCTCCTTGTTTTCTGAATGTAGGTATCTACGAACTCTAAAATCATATGTTCGTAATAAGGCTCGTCCTGAAGGATCAATTGCAGAAGGATACTTGGCAGAAGAATGTCTAACCTTTTGCTCGCGATACTTGAAGAACGTCCCAACCAAGTTTAATAAACCAGCTAGGAATGACGATGGACCCCAGAAGAATTGTGAGCTGTCTATCTTTGAAGAAAGTGGTCAACCAATAGGGGGTTACAAAATAATTACGCTATCTCGTTCAGAGTTTAACCAAGCTTGTATGTATGTCCTTCAAAATTGTGAGGAGGTTTGGCCATTTATAGAGTAAGCTCACCTAGCTACTTGTCTAATATAGAAAATTTTGAAGAAATATGTATGGAGTAAGTTCAATATCTTCTCTTGCAATAATATGTGTAGGGAATACCAAAAGGAGCTTGAGTTGCAGATATCAGCGAAAGACAAGAGGAGAAGCATGGAATTTCCAGACTGGTTTCGTACACATGTATTGTTTTATATAAACTTACGGTTCAATGCATTATATTTTAGAGGAAAAGTTTGTTTTTTAGAAATGATTAAATACTTCTTGTCTATGCAGGTTTTAGAGCTATCTAAGCAACAATGTGTAAGTGAAGAGATCATAAGCTTAGCTGTAGGCCCTCTTCAACAGGTGCATAGATATTCAATGTTTATGGTGAATGGATATAGATTTCACACGAAAGATCGTGCTTCAAGAAGAAAAACACAAAATAATGGAGTTCTTGTAAAGGGTGATGATTCAAACCCTGATAAGGAGTACTATGGTGTGTTAGATGATGTTTATGAATTTTCCTATGTTGGAGATAGGAAGGTCTACCTTTTCAAGTGTCATTGGTGGGATGTTGCTCACTTAGGCAAAGGATATAAAGTAGATAGGTATGGATTTGTCAGTGTTAATACTCGATGTCAGTTAAATACAAATGAGCCATTTGTCTTGGCATTTCAAGCAGAACAAGTGTTTTATTTGGATGATATGATTGATCAAAGTTGGTTAGTTGTTGTGAAGACAAATCCTCGAGACTTATTCAACATGCCTCAATATGACGGTGATGATGGTGATCTTGTGTTGCTGGATAAAGAAGCTTATCAGCAAATCGAGATTGAGCAATTAAATACTTCAATAGACAATGAAGTGCAAAATGACATTATAGTTACTTTTGCACGAGTTGATGTTGATCCGCAATCCTTTAATCAAGCAAGCGATGAAGCACGAACAAATATGTGTACCTCTACTGACCTAGATTTCATTGATGACAATGCTATAGACTCTAGTATAAGTGAAGAAAGTGAGGAAGAAGATTTAATAGATGACAACGACACACAAGACACAGAGGATTTAGAAGATTAACTAAATATTGTTATAACAATTGTGGTAATATAGATAAAAATTTGTTATGCTTTGCATTCTTATGTCTAATCCAATCATAGATGTATTTTATTCTTTTTAACTTTATTTCTTAAATACATTGCAGAAGATGTCAGGTCTCATGCGAGGTCGAGGTGGAAGGGTTGTAAAAGTTGGTGCACGTCGAGGAAGACTTGAGAACCAAGGAGAAGTGAGTTAAGGCGACGATTGTCGCCACCACGTGGTGATATAATCCCACAACACAGTACTCAGCTGAATGAAGAATCTCCGATGGGCCAGGCAGGACCAAGTCAACAGCTAAATGATGAATCTCCACCAGTCCAAGGATCAAGGAATATGAGTAGTTCAGGTTAATTTATCTTTATACATATTATTTAATAATATCTAGAAGCAAGATTAACTATTTTTCTTTTTATTTATAGCTTCTTGCACCGCTAAGACTGGCAGAGGGAAATATAAGTCATTTGCGGTAGATATGAAGACAAAATTTGGGGGCAAGATTAAAATTGACATCCCTGATGATATAGAGAGAGTTGTGGGCCCTGAGGCTAGAGATATAGCCAACTACTGCGGATTTATAGTCAGAAAAACTGTCTCCTTCAGAGCTGGTAGATGGCAGAACATTTTTGCCACATATGGATAAGCAATGTGGTTGAAAGTTAAGGTAATTAGTTACAAATAGGCATATAACTCCATACTTTTTTACTTTCTTCATAAGAAAAATATTTGTCCACATTTCAGGAGAAGTTTGAGATTGGCAATGACAGAAGACAAATGGCAATGAAAAAATTTGTCATCACTACTATGCAGCGACTATTCAGAGCATGGAAGACCCGTTTACACAAACATTACAACCACTTCAGCAACGATGAAGAGAGATTGGCTAATCGACCAACTGATGTTACGCCTGAAGATTGGGAGTGGTTGATAGCTCATTACGGTTCAAATGAATTCAAGGTAATGTGGAATTATATGTTGTTTAAACTGTCTAAAATATAAGAGTTTTCATTCAGTTATCCAAGCTACGAGAGCTTCATTCTTGTAGGCTGTTAGCGAAAGGAACAAGCAAAATAGGGCACAAAAAATAACACGACATACATGTGGCCCTCGATCCTTTGCTGAGATAGAAGAATCTATGGTAAGTGACTTTAAGTATTTAATTACGTAACCATGGTTACAATACATACATGTTTACAAGTGTTTTCTTTGTAGAGTAATCCTGAGACTGAAGAAAAGGCGTCGGTTGATCGAGTGTGGGAGCTCCAGCACACTCGTAGAACAAAAGAAGGAGAAATTGTGTGGTCCGACCCAAAATCACAAGAAATTCATGTATATTAAAAATTTTAATTATCTTTTGAAGTTTAAGTGTCATTTCTTGTGCCTATTATCATTGTTTGCATTAATGTAGGCACGCATTCAGGAGGTTATGTCTCAGCAACAGGAAATTGAGAACCCACTCACCGGAGATGAGATCTTGGCATCTGTACTTGGAGAGAGGTCAGGATTTGTTCGTGGAAAAGGCTATGGAAAGAAGCCATCCACTAAGAAATCTCAGCAACAAATAAGTATGGAAGCTAGCATGTCATCTGCAATTGAAAGTGTACATAAGCAAATGCACGTTGAGCTTGATAGGAAGCTCCAAGAGGAACGTGCGGAGCTTCAATCTCAAATGCAATCTGAGCTTAATAGGAAGCTCCAAGAGGAGCGTGCTGAGCTTCAATCTCAAATGCAATCTGAGCTTAATAGGAAGCTCCAGGAGGAGCGTGCTGAGCTTCAATCTCAAATGCAATCTGAGATTGACCAGAGGATCCAAGCACAATTGGATGTAATAATGTCAAGACTTCAACAGGTAATGATGACTTTTGGTTTTCCTGTTTCCCTTTTTACATTGATTTATTGATGATCTTGGTGGAATTCAATAGTTTGTGTACTTGGTGTTGACATTGGTTTGGCTGAAATTGGTTTGTGTATTTGGTGTTGACATTATTTTGGCTGAAATTGGTTTGTGTACTTGGTGTTGACGTTGTTTTGCCTACAATTGGTTTGTGTTTTTGGTGTTGACGTTATTTTGGCTGAAATTGGTTTCTGTACTTGGTGTTGATGTTGTTTTGGATGAAATTGGCTTGTGTACTTGGTGTTGACGTTGTTTTGCCTAAAATTGGTTTGTATACTTGGTGTTGACGTTGTTTTATCTAAAATTGGTTTGTATACTTGGTGTTGACGTTGTTTTATCTAAAATTGGTTTGTGTTTTTGGTGTTGACGTTGTTTTGGCTGAAATTAGTTTGTGTACTTGGTGTTGATGTTGTTTTGGCTGAAATTGGCTTGTGTACTTGGTGTTGAGGTTGTTTTGCCTAAAATTGGTTTGTATACTTGGTGTTGACATTGTTTTGTCTAAAATTGGTTTGTGTTTTTGGTGTTAACGTTGTTTTGGCTGAAATTGGTTTGTGTACTTGGTGTTGACATTATTCTGGTTGAAATTTGCTATCAAAGTATTCACATTGTTCTTGTTGTTCATTATCGCATAAGTTTTAGGATGGATTTGGTTTGTCATATGCCATAATTAGATGCTATCATGTTTCAATGATCATAATTGTAGTTGTTGACATGTTGTCTTGTCTCTATTTTAAACAGGGACAAACTTCAAGAAGGAAGAATTAATGATGCTCAAAATATGTTTTATTTTTGTAACTATTGTAAATTATGTAATTATTGTAAATTATTGAATATAATGTGACAACAATGTACCACTATTTGTTTTTAATGTAATGTAATGGTATTTTCTCTCCCAAATTGAATTTGTATGCCTTCAGGAAATATAGAAATTGAATCTGTATGCCACAACAAATATAAAAATTTGGAAAAATTTGAATTAATTCATTATGAACATTCGGTGGCGACAAATCTATTGCCACCAAAAGGCTTTCAATGGCGACAAATGAGATTCTGTGGCGATAAATGTTGCCACAGAAGAAGCTTTTGTGGCGACACTTTACTTCGCCACAGAAAATGTTTTGTGGCGACAAATGATTCGCCACAAAAAAATTTCTGTGACGAAATAAAATGTCGCCACAGAAGAAGCTTTTGTGGCAAAATTATTTGTTGCCATAGAAAATCTTCTGTGGCAAAATTATTTGTCGCCACAGAAAATCTTCTGTGGCAAAATTATTTGTCGCCACAGAAAATCTTCTGTGGCACAATTATTTGTCGCCACAGTAGGTTGTTTCTGTGGCGACATTCATATTGCCACAGAAATAGCCTATTGTGGCGACATTCATATCGCCACAGAAACAGCCTATTGTGGCGACTTTTTTAATTTTCTATCTCAACATCTGTGGCGATTTGTTTCAGCTTTTTGTGGCGACATTTTGTCGCCACTAATATGTATCAGTGGCGACTATGTTTTCTCGCCACTAAAAGTCATTAGTTGCGAAATTTTTAGTGGCGACCTTTGACAAAATTTTTGTCGCCACTAAAGAGATTTTGTGGCGACTTCTTGATCTTTAGTGGCGACAAAAGTCGCCACTGAAGGCGAAATTTTTTGTAGTGTAATTTACTTTTATATATCATATTAGATATTTATCTATTATTTTATAGTTAGAGAAATTTATAACAAAATATAAAGAAAGAAATCTCAAGAAAGATATTATTTATAGATCATGATAATGATATTGAAATATTGTATTATATTATTACATATTTCTCATTAATTAAATATTATTTGAGTGATTAATCTATTAAATTAATTAGTTATAATGATATATATACTGCATGCAAATCCAACTTGCCACACGTATAATTTAATTTTCACTCTCAATCAAACTTTTCAACTCTTTCCTTTAATACACACTTTCATCGCAGCACCAACTCTACTCCCATGTTTTATATACACGTAAATACACGCACGCGCACGCAAGCACAGACAAACGCACAGATGAACACACGTTTAAAACAAACACACGTTTAAAATTATTAATAATTTGATGTTATAGAGAGTAATTTTTTGGTTAAAAACCAAACAGTACACAAGTAAGAAAGATTAGAGGATACTAATGGTCCAGCCACTAACACTGCTAGGCTTTTTGACTAGGTGCACTCCTAGGCTTTTTGACTAAGAATAATGAATTGATTGATTGAAATACTAATGAATTATTAACAACATAAATTATTAAATTTTTATTTTATGTTGTGTAAGTTTGGATTAAATTTTTTAATATGAATATATTTATATATAAATTATTATTAGAAATAATTTTTAAACAAAATTTTTTTATTTTAAAGTAATTTTAATATAAAATAAATATTAAACAAATTTTTTTTATTATTTTGTATGATTTTTTAGTTGTATGTAAATATCATTGAAATCTATCATATTTGTGACGGAATAAGTAAATCCTAGATAAAAACAAAGAAACATATAATCTATTTAAAGTATAGATGAATTTGTTACCAAAAAAGATAAAAATAAAATGTGAAGCGAAATAAATTTTTTTAAAATTTTTTTTGAAAAATAGATTGCATGTGAAATTGAATTGCACTCTACCATGGATTTAGATCTTTGGAGTTAAAAATTAATATATTTTTATGCAGGAGAGATAAAAATAAAAAAATATCTTTAATTTATTTATTATAAATCTTTATTAGTATGAGTTTTTTTTTATTTTTTTTATATTATAAAAAAATCTATTAATTTTTAATTTCAAAATCTTTATTCTTTACTATTATCTTTAAAATTTCACTACACTACTATTTCTTGACAAGACATTGTACATTAAAAAGAACTGATAAGGTCGGTTAAAATTAATTCCAGAATCTTCATTCTTTATCATTATCTTTGAAATTTCACTACATTATTATTTCTTGACAAGACATTGTACATTAAGAAAAACTGATAAGGTCGGTTAAAAGCAACACCAATAATTGCTATGCTGGTTTACTTTCCTTCCTATATAAATACCATCGTCACCCACCCAAAGTTTTAACACAATTCACAGATTTGAATTAAACCCGACGTAAAAACATATGTCAATGGAACTAGTAGCTCATAGTTGGGTCTCACTCTTAAATGCAACCGCATGGCTTGCAACCTTTGCTGTCCTCCTCCTCTTCGGCCATTATCTCCGCCGCCGAAGATACAATAGGCCTCCAGGCCCAAAACCATGGCCCATCATCGGCAACCTCAATCTCATGGGCCCCCTCCCTCACCGCTCCATCCACGCCCTCTCTAAGAACTATGGTCCCATCATGCAAGTATGGTTCGGGTCCAAACCAGTAGTCGTGGGCTCATCCGTCGAAATGGCCGAAGCCTTCCTCAAAACCCACAACGCCACCTTAGCTGACCGGCCGAAGTTTGCTTTTGGCAAACACCTAACCTATAACTATTCCAACATCACGTGGTCCCAGTACGGCCCTTACTGGCGACAAGCTCGCAGGATGTTTCTAACTGAATTGTTCAGTGCGAAACGCTTAGAGTCCTATGAGTATATCCGAAAAGAAGAACTAAAAGCTATGATTAAGGAACTTTATGACTGCGCCAATAAAACTATAGTTTTGAAACATCATCTTTTTGCTTTGAATCTCAACGTTATAAGCAGGATGGTGTTGGGGAAGAAGTACACAGGAAAGAGTGAAAACAACATCGTTTCATCAGAGGAGTTCAACAACATGGTGGAAGAGCTGTTTTCATTGATGAGTGGCTGTTCGAATATTGGGGACTTTATTCCTTGGATTGATTTTCTGGACTTGCAGGGTTATATTAAGAGAATGAAGGCTCTGAGCAAGAAGTTTGATAGGTTCATGCATCATGTTTTGGATGATCACATTGAAAGAAGAAAAGGGGTTCATGATTATGTGGCCAAAGACATGGTGGATGTGCTTCTTCAACTCGCAGATGATCCTACGCTTGAGGTCAAGCTTGAGAAGAATGGAGTCAAAGCTCTCATTCTGGTATTTACATTATTACTATTACATTTATTTTATTTTATTTTATTTTATTTTTGGAAAGGTAAAATTTATTGGAAGTAACAGCTATAATATATTGTATGGGAAAATGTATTTTTCCTCTTTTTAAATTATATTTTAATAAAATTTTACTTATCTATAGTTTTATTTGTGACAATTTATTTCTACTAACTAATAAAAAAATTATTGAGTGTTAGTTTGATTTTTTAACAAGTATTTTTTTAATAGAAATTAATATGTCTAAAGTATTATTTGCATGAAATATAAATAATTTTTAGTTGAATATTAGTTCATCCAAAAACAAAACTCATTTTTCATGTGCTTCACATATTCATCATTTAGTTCATTTCTTCTCCATGTCGAACCAAAAAGAAACGCATAACGTTGCAAGAGTACCAATTTGTCCAAACCTCGTCTCCAACACTAACTTTTGACCAAAGCTTATTATCTGATGTGTCTCCTTTTTGGTTTTGGGTAGAAACGAGCTAATTTTTGAGCGTGAGGAGCATGTGAGGAGAGCTCTGTCAAAACTAACATCCACTTAGTAGTTTCACTCTTTACTAGTTGGGTGGGGTAAATTGCTACAAATGAAACTTTTAATTTTGTACAAAAGAACTCCTTTAAATTTGTTGATATGGATAAAGATCACATAAACATATATTAATGATGGGATATATTGAACAAATTGATATTATTTTTCTTGCTAGGAATGAAAGGAAGGTAACAAATATATTTTTTTATGGCTTTGAAAATAAAATTTGTAATACCCTCCTTATGGTTTATAGAAATTACCTTTGTACTTTGATATCTTTTTTAAAGTGACTTAATTTTGCTTTTCCCTAAAGTGAATGTACAAAAACAAAAAATTTTCTAATCAATATATATAACACATTTACTGATGCTTTTGCCTTTTCTCAGGACTTGCTAGCTGGTGGGACAGTTACCTCAACAGTAACACTAGAATGGGCAATATCTGAGCTATTAAGAAACCCAGAAACTTTGAAGAAGGCAACAGAAGAACTAGAGAGAGTAATAGGAAAAGAGAGATGGGTTGAAGAGGAAGACATTCCCAATTTACCTTATATCAATGCAATTGTCAAGGAAACCATGAGACTTCATCCTGTGGTTCCAATGTTAGTACCAAGGCAAGCTAGAGAGGATTGCATGATTGCAGGGTATGACATCCCCAGGGGAACACAAGTGCTTGTGAATGTTTGGACCATAGGGAGAGACCCTTCAATTTGGGACAACCCTAATGAGGTTGAACCAGAGAGGTTCATAGGGAAGGCCATTGATATTAAAGGCCATGACTTTAGACTGTTGCCATTTGGAGCTGGAAGGAGGATGTGTCCAGGGTACTCTCTTGGGCTTAAGGTCATTCAAACAAGCTTGGCCAATCTTTTGCATGGATTTCATTGGAGATTGCCCGAGAATATGAAGAAAGAGGATTTAGAAATGGAGGAAAATTTTGGGCTTACCACTCCTAAGAAATTGCCTTTGAAAACTGTTGTTGAGCCTAAACTTACTCCTCATCTTTATTAATGAGGTAAAAGTACTTTCTATGTCTTCAAACTTTATATGAATGTTCAATTTTATCTCTAAAATTTATTTGTTATCAATTTTGTTTTTAAAGTTTTTAATTGTAATAAATTTTATTGTAAAATAAACATCGTCAAATTCATTAACAAAACAAGTTAACCTGACATTCAAAGTGATTGTTTTTGTTGACTCAATACTCTTAATTTATTAGTTTAAAAGTTACATCATAATAAAAAAAATAATTCACTAATTTATTTACAAATCATATTTTATTTTACACATCAAACTCTACACATCACATTCTATTTTACACATAAGAGGAAAAATTACCCTTCTCACTTACCCTTATTGGAAATCAATCACCATTTTGTCTCCATCGTTGAAAGTATGGTATTGTAAATTACGCCAGTCACCTTTGCGATTTCAGTCGTTGTTACCACTAGCATAAACTACGAAAGGATCTACTGCTATCCACTTTTGCTGCTGTTCTCTGCTGTCTGGCTGATTTGGATCGTTCGTCTAATCTAACCGCTTGTATCTTGCCACGTGTCTCAATTTTTTAAAATTTTTTTGGACGTTTTGAAATGCACCGTTTCGATGAAAAGCAGAAAAGGCATCGTCCATTGCTGCGTTTAGCACGCGTCACTGTTTTGTTACATTTAGCATCGTCTGTGAGATTAAAGGCATCGTCCACCTGATCGTCCACTAGACTGTCGCTCGGTGGCTCCGTCGTGTGGTGGATTTTTGACAACTGGAAGCTTGAATTGCTCCTCTTCCTCTTCTCCTCTTCGAGTCGTATGACCAGACGCTAAAGGATAAAATTATTGTCTATCGTGTCATCACCGTCCATCCATTCCGAGCATGGTACCTCTTCCTCTACAGTGTCGCATCGACGCCTCCAGCTACGGTAAGGAAATTTTTGTGAGTTTTGGTGCGCTCGCGAAGAGGAAGAAGAGGAACCAACGTTTTGCCGAAACGGTGCGTATCAACATCAGAGAAGGGGGAAAAAAGCCACGTGGTGCTTTCTAGTACGTCGATGTGGTGAACGGCCCAGATCTGCTCGACAGCAGGAACAGCACAAAAAACCCAACAGCAGGGGATCCGAACGCGCATAAACTCCATCGTAGAAGGCTGTCGGTGAATTTCATGTTGTGTTTTTTCAATTTTAAGCGATTTTTCAATGAATTTCACCCTGCATTGAAGACTGAGGTGTATGAAATTCAATCAAATGCAATAGATAATTTGTCTTGTAGTTGAAGCCATCTCATACCGTCGTTGAAGCTGCAACTCCAAGGTATTGAAGATATGTAAAGTTTTGGGATATTTTTAGATCTTTGAACCATGACCTAGTTTCTTTTTGTCACACTCAAAAAATAATGTGAATGGCAAACTAAAGAAAAACTAGTTTTCACAAAACATTTTTAAAAATGATTTTAAAAATATTTTTGAAAACCAATTCAAAATATAAAGTCGCCACTAAAATTTTATTTTCTAAAGAAAATTTTAGCAAAACCTTCTTAAAAAACAATTTTACAAAAATTATGTGGTCTACAAAAATATAAATGAATTTGGGAGTTGGTACGCGTGAAGATGTTAGGCACCACACAGCGTCTAATAACATAAATATGCAATTAATTTATATATGCCTTGCATTACCTCTAACAAACACATGCAATTGCAAAAGTGTTGAAAAGTTAGACTTGACCTAAAGAAAGTACTCTAAGGCCTACGAAAAATCTTGATTAGTTGATTGATTTTAAATTAATAATTTTGAAAAGAAAGAAACGATGACATAAAAAGATGTCAAAACAAAATTGTCTTAATTGAGTGATTTTATTTTATTTTAAAAATTATTTTTATCCCTACTTCTTTCCCTCTTTAGTTTTTTTTTCTTTTTCTTTTTTTTTGAGATTATTCAAAAATTTATTTGATCTAAGTGAAATTTTAATTTTCAATAAATTTTGAAAAAATTCAAGTAGAATTATTTGGATAAAAGATATTTTTAAGATTTTTTATTTTATAGAAAAAGAAAATATTTTTGACATTTTCATATATATATATTGTTTTTATTCTTTTACTTTTATTTAAAATCCAAAAACTAATAATTTCGATATAAGAAAGATATTTTTAATATTTTTGTAAAGTATTTGAGAAAAGGAAAATATTTTTATGAGAATTCAAATAGAAGCAAAATTAATTTCCTAATTTCAAGATAAAGGAAATGTTTTTGATTTTTTTTGGAACAAAATATTTGTTTATTTTCATTTTATTTTTATGAAAAATCTTAATAAGAACAAAATTATTTTTTTAATATCGAGATGAGAAAAATATTTTTGGTATTTTGTAAAATATTTGAGAAAAGAAAAAAAAATTATCTTGATTTTATTTTTATGAAACATCATAAAGAAGAATAAAATTCAACTTCCTAATTTCATAAAAAAGTTGGGTCGTTAGATCCTGGAGGCATGATATGCATACAGATACAGTTCACATAGATGCGTAATTTAAATATGTAATGCACTCTTAAGTCCCATTCTGGTTGCCTACCACCTCATGATAAACATAAGTTCTTTTAGAACAATTACTAGTTGCAATTATATATTTATATCGCATGGTTATTTACAAAAAGAAAAATATTTAAACACAAAAGGATACAAAATTAAAATGGTTCCAAAACTCCTTAAGCAAGTTCTTATCATGGCTCTAGTTCTCCTCAATCCAATCTCAGGTGCTCTCCCAAACAGCTCCCCACGTCTGAACATAAAAGACAATTGAGGTTAGCATAGTACTTCGGAACCTTAAATTAAATTTAAGTGAATAAATTCAAATAAGTCAGAGTGTAAACCCAACATACTAGTACATGTAAACCATAGAGCAAGGTTTCTTCTCTTCTAACCCATTAAAGAAAAGTCACAACATCACTAAAAGCAACATCAAAACACCTGAAAACCGTAAGAGAAGTACCGAATTACCAAAACAAAATTGACAAAAAATAGATAAGGTGTGAGATACCAAAACACTTCGGACACTTTGAAGTAAATTTTTAGGACATCAAAGGCATCACACAAAAATTGGATAGCACAAAAACACAAAAGCAGCACTCCAAGTGGCACCTTAAAGTCATCATCTAAACGCTGTCAAGTGGATTTCAAAGGGTAAAGAAAAAGAACTAACACCAACCACTTTCAAAGGTACTCAAATACTTGAGATGAGTTTTCAAATGAACGGGAAGAAAAAAAAAAGAGCCAAATAAACCCGCATTTTCCAAACACTCAACCATTTAGTGACATATTTACGTTAAACAAAACAGAATTTAACATACACACATACAAATTACTTCGACACGTTTACACTTGACAAAAATCAAGACACGGTTCAATAACACCCTCAGTAATGCATCCCAGTAAAGAAGACGATTTAAATATATATTTCAGCCCCCCCAAATGACTTATTCAATATTTGAACTATGTGAAACGATTTATGCCAACATAGAGGGACATCAAACATATCATTCAGAACCTCAAGTGGCCTTTATCCATCCAAAACAGCCCACACCAGTTAAAACATATTACTTCAGTCCCTCAATTGCTCTCAAATCACTCTAGGCAATCAAAACAACTCACACCAATAAAAAAAAACTAAAACATATCGCACATTCAGCCATAGAACTCCAAACCAAAATGACAGAAGAACCAAATTCAAAATTTATTTTCAGTCACTCAAGCTCTAATATAGGCAGTAAAAGACCAGTGCATAAAAGAATCTCTATTATTAAAAGAACTAGGAACAAGAACAGGACTAGAATCCTATTTTCGGACATCTGGTTTAACACAAAGGAACTCGATTATATTCAGCCTCAATGACGCAGATTGAATGATAGTATTGATGCATGAAAAGATTCAACATCATCACAGATTTTGTCCAAAACAAAGAGCATCAAGAATAAACAAATCTCATTTTCACACCGCCACTTCATGACAGATTCGGACACCTATACTGAAAGGATTCAACGACTTACCTTGCTCGGGTGAACGACGATGGCGTGACGCGGCGGCAGCGACGGTGGGACGCGACGGAGGCCACGGGATGCAGTGGACGGGTCCAACGTGATCCTCCTCTGCGTGAAGACTCCCCTAAACCTCTCGATCGTCCCTCTTTCAAACTCATCTTCGCCAATGTTCTCCCTTTAAGCCTTAGTTTCCTGATTCCTCTCATTTTTTTTTCAAACTCTGAATCTACTCTCCCTCTTTTTTCCTCACAAATCTTCGCTTTCTTCCTCAGAAAAAAATCCTCCTCATCCCTTTTTCCCAAAATCCCCTTTTATCAAGATTTTGAAGAAGAAACAAAAAGGGGGTTTCGGATCTTGCCTGACGCCATGCTCTCTGTGCTTCAGCTAAAATCTTGAGGCTGTTCTCTTTCCATTTTGATCTCCATAGCTAGCCTACTCCTGCCTGTGCTTGCCCCTGCTTCCCTGATGCCTCTGTTTTTTGGCTTCAACGAAGGGAACCCGCGAAGAGGAAAAGTACGCGTCGTGCTTCCTGATCCATTTTTTTTTTTTTATTTGTTGCATTATTTTATTTATTTTATTTTATTTTCTTGTTTTGGGGTTATATCGTGGGCCAGATCCATAAGAGAGAAGAAGCCGACCTCTTAGAGCCTTTTGTTTCTTTTTTTTTTTTAATTTTATTTATGATGATTTTTTTAAAATCCATTTAGGCTAATTTTTATTTTATTATTAAGATATATATGTTCCTCCTTTTTTTTTAATTTTCAATTACTCAGAAACTTGCCAAATTATCAAAATCCCAAAATTAAAATACTTTTTATCATCCATATTTATTTTGTTTTTCTATAATTCTTTTTTCTTTTTATTATTTATAATTTATTTTTATTTTTTATTTTGGCTGGACAAAATACGACTGGTTGCTTTATATATTAAAGGTTATTTTTTTTATCTGAATGTGGAGATTTTATGATGGATTTTTTAGTGGGTGGCTTTTTATTAGTTTACTTGTCATTGCTTATAAAAAAATGGTAGTTTTTCTTAAAATCATAGATGTATATAATATATTTTAAAATAATGGCTTGTAATGTCGCTTCATATATGTTGTAGGTGGTGTTTTATGGAGTTTTTTTATTGTTAAAGTCCACCATGGAGACAAATTAATTAGAGAACCTAGTTTTATATATGTTGGTGGCTTTACAAGTTGGTAGAATAACTATGACAATAATAGATAAGGCTATTTGGATATTATTGACTGTTTGAAGGAGATAGGTGTTATGGATGTTAAAGAACTATGGTATAAGGTTTTTAGAGCTCCCTTGGAGCATGAGCTCAAGCCTATTAAGGATGATAAATATGCAATAGAAATGGCTAGTGTAACCACAAGGAAGGGAAGGCGGAGTTGTTTGTTTGTGCACTTAGCCCAACAAGTGAACCCATTCCAACAAATGAACCCAACCCAACAAGTGAACTCAATCCAACAATTAGACCCAACCTAACAACACAACCCAGCCCAAAAAGTGAACCATACTCAAGAAGGTAAGCATTCATTTTTTTAGGCCTACATATTGTTAACATTTATTTGGTTGTATTGCTTGCTATTATCTAAGGGTCATTAATAGCATGAATGATATTCTCTTGTTAAAGGAAACGTAATTTGATTGAAATATAAATTGAATTTGCTTAACGGTCATTACTAACATTTATATATGATTTTATTCTGGTATTCTGATGATCAAACTAGTATGGGTTACCATTAAATAATATTTAGTTAGACATATGTGTGAAAGAAAGAAATAATAAAAACTATCCTCAGTTTTGCATGTGTTTGAAAGAAACAAGTTGTGAAAAAACAATCTTCGATAAAATTATATACCTGTTATTATTGATAACTTTCAAATCTGATTTTTTGGTTCATCATTGATGTCATGATGTGTTTAAATAAAAATTGCTAGGGAAATATTCATTAATAAATTTGAGGTTGTCCTTCATTATTGTGTGTATTGCTTCGTGAAGCTCTATATCATCTGTATACCATCATCATTAGAAATAATTAACTCTTGAAAGTTGAAATTATCAAAAGAAAAATTAGAAGAAAAAAGTAAGAATGATAAAAGACTCTCAGAAGACAACATATTATAATTATCATTACAAAAGAAAAATAAACTTATGCAATTCACAACTCATTGAAACTAGCATGCAGTAAATTAGAAACAGAGCAAGGATTATGGCAAATATTAGTATTTATCTAATGCTACGAGTATATGTCTGCAATCTCACTAGTCATGCCATAATATGTTTGCCACCCATTCTAATCAGTTCTTTTATTCGGCCGAAAATAAATTAGTAAATAGGAATGCAACAATATTACATGGAAATTGTAACAAAAATTAACGTCACAAATGTGAGAAAGTTCAATGCAGTACAATTAGAATGATATCACCTAATTAGGACATATAAGTATTGCAGTATGCCTCACTTTAAGTCACAACAAGTTTTATGATTATAAGAGAATCGTAGTGTTTTATTAGGTCTCTGATATCAGAATTTTTGTCCTCCTTTTCTTTCTTTTCCTTCTTGCCTTAACATGTAGGGCGTTGATAGATCTATTGTCATCTCATATAGAATATAAATTTTCTAGTACCATCAAAATGAGAAATGAAGAAAATATTAGTGTATGTAAACTACAAATTGCTTATACACTATTAGTTCATATAAACAAGAATACCATCCAAGCATCAAATTGGTCATTATAATGCTGCTAACATGAACTTATCATATAACTGACAAGTTCTACTTCAAGAATTTTGTTGTTCTTAATTAGGGATGATCAAAATATCCATACTTTATGGGTACTTGTAAAATTTATCTATCGGGTTCAGGTATTAAAGGAGTTAGTCCATATTTGGAAAGAGTGGTACTCTATCAAAACCCAAACTCAATCTATATAAATTATTTAAATATCATTTTTTATATTATAAATATATATTAAATTTATTATATTGAAGAAAATGTATGTAAAATATGTTATTTGTTTCAATTTCATCAATAAGATAGTTTAAATTTAATATAAATCTATAAATTATTATATTTAATGATTTTGTAAGGATAAATTGTTAAGATTTTATATTAATTATATATTTAAAGTTTACATAATATAATTGATGTAACTTGTATGCTTTTTTTTATATGTAGATATGCATAATTTGAAAAAAAAAATTAATTATTTTGAATTTTTTGGTAAACAGATCTGGGTTCTGGTATGGGGATACCCGCTCAAATTCGTATCCAAGTATCGAGATTATAGTACCCTATCCATGATCATCCCTATTCTTAATAGTATTCATTATTCTACTCGTGTTTATATACATACTTCATATAACTAATACATATTGTTCATTGTACTTAGAGTGACAACCTAACCCAAGCAAGTAGAGCATGATGTGCCCCCATAAAAAAAATAAAATAATGATGATGACGACGACAATGACAGTGCTAACTATAAGAGTGGAGATAGTGCATTGAATGTAAGGTTTAATGATAACGAAGAAGAAGATAATGAGGACCATGGCTTATTTGAGGTGGAGGTGTTGAATTCACAAACACTAGATAATATTGATGATGCAACAACACAAAACAAAGCTAAGGTGAACCAAAAAAGGTGTTACCAAGAAAAAAGGAACTCGTAAGAAAAGAGTGAATAAGAAGCAACTTTGCATAGAACAAGATAAAAAGGGTAAGAAAATAAGGGGACTTAGTGATGAGGACTACAAGAGTGAGTCCTTAGAAAGCATTGATAGTGATGATGATGATTTGAGAATATGTAGTAAGCAAAAGTACCTTGCTCATAAGCTAGTGAAAGATATGAATCTATACAAATGGGAAGTGGGGACTTTATATGAAATTCGTGAAGACTTCAAGGATGCTATCATCACTTACGCAATACATGTTGTTAAAGACTTGTACTATGAAAATTTGTACAACTTAAAGGTAAGAGTGAAATGTGCACGAGTGTGATTCGAAAGCTTACACACGAAGGTTGAAGAATGAAGACACTTGGCAATTGACAACTATAAACAACCATAACTCTTTCAGTAGGACATATGATGTCAGGATAATAAATTCAAAGTGACTTGGCATGAAGATAGGTAAGAAGGTTAAAAATAATCCAAAGATAAGATTGGGTATACATTATCGTTAAGACTCAAGAGAAATTGGTCATGAATTGTTCACTATTCAAGGCATGTAAAGAAAGGAAGCATGCATGTGAAGAGATTCAAGGCTCATTTGCAGAGAAATTCAAAAGGATTAATGACTACTGTGAAGAGTTGTTAAGGTCAAATCCAGGATCCACGATAAAGTTAGAAGTGCAAAGATTACCTACTACAAAGGAAGGCATACTAGGACATCCTCAATTTGAGAGGCTTTATATTTGCCTTGATGCATGGAAGAAGAGATGCATCATTTGTAAGCCTATCATAGGTTTGGATGGTTGCTTCCTAAATTCACCATTTAGGGGACAATTGTTAGCTGTTGAAAGGGGTCCTAATGACCAAATGTTGTTCATTTCTATTGCAGTTATTGAAGCTGAGACCAAGGATTCATGGAGCTAGTTTTTGTCATTGCTTATTGGAGACATAGGAGTGGTAGCTAGCAAGTCATACATCTTCATATCAGACCATAAAAAGGTTCTTTTTGTTTGCATTTTTAGACTTTACTTAGGCTGAAATGGGAGAGAATTCCTATGAAACTGAGATTAATCTATATGTCAAACTACATGGATATATAGTAGAACTATTCCAGTTGTTTAGTATTTCTGATATTCTCCAAGAATACAACAATGTTTTTTTTTGTTCTGTTTTGTGTTTTTTTTTATATTTTTTTGTCATTAATATATATTCTCCAAGAGTATAACACTATTTTATACTATTTTGTTTAGCACTACTATTCTATTTTGTATTGTTTTGTGTTTTGTCCAAAATTAGTCTATTTGATTAATATTATAAACATTTTTATAGTGTTTTGAGTTTATTTGAATAATTCAATAAACAATTAATAATTTTTTAGTTCTAAACTAGAAGGTAGTCAGAATATCTCATTGCTAGTGTTAATGAGAGGTAAGCTAGCTAATTGCATGTGTGTGTGTAGACAACATGATAGTATACATGGACCATATATAGATTTCAAAATGTATATATGTAGTTTAAATTAATTTTTCTTGAAAATATTAGTTGCTAGTTCAATCTAATATTGTCCAAGTGTGCACTTTTTAGAATATATATATATACACACAAACACTCAAAAACCATTTTAGTGTTTCAGTGTTGGTTGATTACACTGTATTCACAATTTACAGGAATTTCAGTGATTACATTGTATTTATAATCTTAGGCTTTATTTTGAATGTGTCCCCTATATTTGAGCAAACTTTTAAATGTGCCTCCAAAGTTTGTGCAAACTTTCAAATAAGCCCCCAAAGTTTGTGTTCAACATATTAAATATTTTCCCAAAGTTCATGTCAATTGTCAAATAAATCCATAAACTTTGTGTTTATTACTAAAAATGTCCTTTGTACCTTGATGAATCTAGACACAATATTGTTCACACACTTCACCTCACTTTGGTTTACAAAATGCTTTGTGGCAGATTTAATAAATGATAACATATCAATGGGGGAAAGAAGTTAAACACTTTAACATAAAGCTTCATTCAACTAATGATAATTCATTACAACATAGTGCCCATTTGACCACAACAAAATACAGCTAAGAACAAAAATAAGACGAGAAAACACCACATGCACATAAACTACATACATAATCTCCACTCATCACTCTCTAAATGGGCATTACAAAGAAACTCTAATTAACCGTTTTTTAAATGACATTCACTAACCAAAAGTTTATAACACATGATAGAATAAGAAGTATAAGCAACCACTTGATTATCCATTCTACAACTTCCAGGCGAGCTTGAAGATTTCCAATCCTCATCCAAAGCCGAAATATTGTAATATCAACATCTTGAATTGGGGGATCATACCATACAAAAAAAATCCCAAGCTTCATTGTTCTGTGTGAGTCTCACATTGTAAAAATTAGTTCCAAAACAACAAAGATATTCCAACAATACAATAAAGAATATTATAGATCCAAATAGTTTTTGCAACCCCAAAATCTTTAGCCTAGGCTTCCTATAGTGCGAGAAGTTGCCAAAATTGCATATTCACCACAATCACATACAAATCTCCTTTTTCCGGCACTTGAAGATAAAGCATAAGATGCCATAGAACTTTTTGCCACTTCAAATCACTCAGTATAGCCCTTCCAATGGTAGAATGTCCAAAAAAATTAATCTTAAGGTTTGAAAACGTACGCTAAACATACATAAAATTAGTGAAACACAACATTTTGAAAGAGAAAGGTTGAAACCACAAAGCACGAACAGCCTCCAGCGGGCAGCGCACGGGCAGCGAATTGGCAGTCTCAACTTTAGTGTGACTTCAGCAATAAAGAGACTTCAATAGCAACGTCACTTATACAATGATAGGGAAAATCAACTCTCTCTTTTTATCTGTAGAGTTTGACGTGTAAAATATAGTATGATTTATAAATAAATTGGTGAGTTATTTTTTTATTATGACGTGACTTTTCAATAAATTAAAAGTGTTGAATTAAAAAAAATTATTATCTCAAATGTTGAATTAATTTTTTTTATTAATAAATTAGACGATATTAAACTTTAGAATAAAATTAACTACAACTAAATATTTTAAAAATAAAATTGATGACAAATAAATTTTAAAGATAAAATTTAAAATTAATATAAAATTTAAAATCATAAAAAATATTTTTACCTGTTAATTAATTCCCTCTAATTCTTCCGTAGTACTTTCAAGTTTAATTACTCTAATAATATTAAGATTCCTTAATTGATATAATATGCTGATGTATTATTATTATTTTTTGGCATAAATTAGGTAGCGTAAAAGTGATTAATGCTGGAGATTGTAATAACAATATGTAACCTATAACCTAAATAAATTAAATGTAAGTTGTGTTTTACCTATTTCTTTTTGCCTGCTAAATTTTTAGCATGATCTGACTAGGAAACTTGTTTCAAAAGATAAGCAACTTCTATGTGGTAATTGAAGTAATTTTTTTTCTTTAGTAGGAAAAAAGTAAAAAAATTAGAACTTTCCTTTTAAAAATATAAGCAGAAAATTAAATATTTTTTAGAATTTATTGTTATTTAAAATTATTAATTACCATTATAATCTCTTCTAACCTTTTTAAAGGTTTGTTAAACACAAATTAATTTTCAACTGCTAATAAAAATGCTTATTAAATAATTTTACCAAACACAAAGTATTGTTAGAAATTTTTTAAACTTTATTTAAAAACACTATTTCAAAATAAAAAACAATTCATGACTGACTTGACCGAGTAAGTCCAATATGTGCTCAATGTATGTTCTTAACTTAAGCAGCTAGTTCGTTACGCACCGCTCGAAGCATTTGTAAAAGCAAGATTCAGCATTACATTCACATTCTATTTAGGCTCAAGCATGGTTTTAGTTTGGATTGATTTTGACTACCTAATTAATTGAATTCACTATATTAAATGATAACTATACTAAAAATTTAATCTCTAAAAAATATGTTTGTTGATACTCAAATTTTGAAAAGATATTGATTATCAAATTAATTTTTAAAAATTTAAAATATTATAAATATCTATTACTCTATTTTATGTCTTTAAAAATATTTTATAGAGGAACTAATATATATAGTATTTTAAACTATCAGGAATAATTTGTATAGTCATTAAACTTTTTACTTAAACTATTAACGTTCTATTTAGGCAGTTAACATTTCACATCAACATATCGTTAAATTTTTTTTAATAACATCTAAAGAAAGAATTAATTTGTATAATGTTTTAAATTTTTGGAAACTAATTTATATAATCAATATCTTTTAAGAATTAAAATGACAATAAGCATATTTTTCAAAAATTAAATTATTAATACGGTCTTAAATGATTGAAAAAATCATACAATCAATCTAATCTTTTTAAAATCAATTGATTCAATCCAAATCTAAATTGGTCCAATTGACTTTGATTGGAGTTTGGATTGAATCGATCCAATATTTTTGTAAAATTTTTTTTATAAATTCTAAAAAATACAATTTAAATTACTTTTTCAATTTCAACTATTAAAATAAGATTTTTTATCATAAATTTATATTAAAATTACTTTAAGATATTTTAATTATTTTTTTTAATTTATTTTGTTTAATATGTTAATTTCTTAACATATTTAAATTTTAATTAATATATAAAAATATAATAAATAATAAATATATATTAATTTAATCATATGAGTTGAATTCGGTTAAGATAAACCAACTCGAACTAATCGATTTTGAGAGAATTAAGTAGTAAATTTTAATTGAATCAATTTGAATAAAATCCAGTTTAATTCAGATTGTATCTAGTAACAGCCGTAATATATTTTAATTATTATGTCATTATAAAGAACGTGGAAGGACAATAATTGAATATAACAATAATGAAAAAGAAACTATTTACCAGTTGTTATAGATATTTTGAAGGATAAGTTGTAAATCATTAAGTTATAAAAATTTTTTTTAATAATTTACGTACGTTAAAAATCATATGAGAAAATTATGTCTTTAATATTTTGTACACTTTGTTCTGTTTAGTGTGTAAAAAATTGATATATATATATATATATAGTAATTGAAGAGATCTATCATTTCATTTGTATCAATTTGCTTGAATTATAATTGTATATAAAACTTATTTATGTCATAATTGATGTACTCACACTAGTTCACTGTAGCTAATAAAGATAAGGTGGAAGTCTAGGGTGAACAACAATTTTCAAAGGTAATTTCTTAGGAGTTGAAAGGCCAAAAATTTCCTCCATATCCAACTCCTCCTCCTTCATGTTCTCAGGCAATCTCCAGCGAAACCCATGCAATAGATTGGCCAAGCTTGTCTGAATGACCTTAAGTCCAAGAGGGTACCCTGGGCACATCCTCCTCCCAGCACCAAATGGCAAGAGTTCAAAGTCATGACCTTTTACATCAATGTCCTTCCCCATAAACCTCTCTGGTTCAAACTCATCAGGATTGGCCCATATTGAAGGGTCCCTCCCTATAGTCCAAGTATTGACAAGAATTTGGGTTCCTTTGGGAATGTCATACCCTTCAATCATGCAATCCTCTCTGGCTTGCCTTGGTACTAACATTGGAACCACAGGATGAAGCCTCATGGTTTCCTTGACAATTGCATTGATATAAGGTAAATTGGGAATGTCTTCCTCTTCAACCCATCTCTCTCTTCCTACTACTCTCTCTAGTTCTTCTACTGCTCTCTTCATCGTCTCTGGCTTCTTCAATAGTTCAGACATTGTCCATTCTACTGTTACTGCTGAGCTCTCAGTTCCACCAGCTATCAAGTCCTGAGCAAAACACACAAGCATTAATTATTGTATGTGTTGTGTATTAGAAAAAATTTAGTGATGCTATCATGTTGAAGGAGAATTTTGAACACTTCAAATCAAAATAAACAAAAAGGAAAGAAATTAAAAAAGAGCTATCAATGTCAATGTCCTTCATTTTCTTAGGATGGATGCATACCACAATAATTAATAGCTGTAGACCAAAGGAAGGTGAATTGTCCAGGAAACCAACAAACAGAAATCGTCATTCGTCAGGCAATACTGTGAAAAGTTCGAATTCGGTGTCTTGTTCAACACGAAGCTCTCTCAGAGACAATAAATTATAGCAATTATTTTAGACTTTCATGAATTACAACTCTAGAGAATGTGCCAAGTGCCAACTATATCTCATCAATAAGAAGAAAGAAAACATTCTCTGGTAAAAGAAAAAAAAGAAGATAACATTCAATAATGTTTAGTTCGTTACGCATCACATCACAACATTTTTAATTCTGTAATCAAAAAGCAACCACAAGCATGTTACGACTAACCCACTAATTAAACTTGCATGTTGAGAAGAAATTGTGCTTGAAAAATTCAAAGCGCCTATATCTTCAGGCATATGAAAAAATTAACCACTTAAGTATTTTCACTATAGAAATTTATTGTTAATCAAATGTAATTTTTAATATTTAAACATTATTGAATTTTTAAAATATACCATGTAGTCCATATTAAATTTATGACTCACTGTTTCCTTAGATCCTCATCTGTCAAATTAGAGTAAAAACAAAGCAGATATATATATAGATTCTAGTTATTAACAAAAGGATTTACCTGAGTAAAAGCTTTAACTCCATGCCTCTCAAGCTTGACCTCCAGATTAGGATCATCTGCGAGCTGAAGAAGCACATCCACCATGTCCTTAGCCACAAAATCTTCAACCCCTTTTCTACTTTCATTGTGTTCATCTAACACATGCTCCAAGAACCTATCGAACTTCTTGCTCAAAACCTTCATTCTCTTAATATAACCCTGCAAGTCCAGAAAATCAATCCAAGGGATAAAGTCCCCAATATTCAGAACACCATTCAACAAGAACAACTCGTCCAGCATCTTCCTGAACTCCTCCGGCGAAACGACAGCGTTTTCGCTCCTCTCCGTGTATTTCTTCCCCAACACCATCCTGCTTATAATGTTAAGACTCAAAGTAGAAAGGTGATCTTTCAATAATATAGTTTTATTGGCAGAATCATCAAGTTCTCTGAGCATAGCTTTTAATTCTTCTTTTCTGATATACTCATACGACTCTAACCGTTTCGCACTGAACAATTCCATTTGGCACATTCTGCGAGCTTGTCTCCAGTACGGACCGTACGGGGACCACGTGATGTCGGAGTAGTTGTAGGTGGTGTACTTTCCGGCGGCGAACTTCGGCCGGCCGGCTAAGGTGGCGTCGTGGGTTTTGAGGAAGGCTTCAGCCATTCCAATGGAAGAGCCCACGACTACTGGTTTGGACCCGAACCAAACTTGCATGATGGGCCCGTACTTCCTAGAGAGGGCGTGGATGGAGCGGTGCGGGAGTGGGCCTATGAGGTTGAGGTTGCCTATGATGGGCCATGGTTTTGGGCCTGGAGGCCTGTTGTAACTCCGGCGGCAGAGATGGCAGCCGAAGAGGAGGAGGACAGCGCAGGTTGCAAGCCATACGGCTGCCGTTGAGAGTGAGACCCAACTAGGAGCTTCTAGTGGTTCCATTACCATATGTAGTGTAGCGTAGTGTGTTGTGTTTAATTCAAGTTGGTGAATTGTGATGGAACTTTGTGTGCATGGGTGGTTAATTAAGGTGTTTATATAGGATATTTTTGTTTCTGGGATGTTATTTTAATAATTAAATATTTCAGACGACCTTGACTAATAAACGTAGCTTTTTTTCAATGAAAGTATATAATTCGTGTTGAATATAGCAAATTGAAGGGAAATTGTGATATATTCACCTGCCGTAGGACTATTCTGTATGATATCGGTAAAATAATAGGAACAAATTGTTATGTTAAGAACATGAAAGAGGGAATTTTCGTTTCCAGCCAAAAAAATGAATGAAAATTCATTTAATGTAATTTATTTAAATCTTATTACTTTTAATAATTTTAAAATTACTTAACTGTAATTATATACATTTTTAATCAGTACTCTAAAGACATTGGTTAATAAAATCTCTTAATAAAAATAAGTGTAATTTTTAAAATATATAAGAAAATAATATATAATTTTAATATTTGATATTAAGCAAGCATACAGACACAAAGATATTATAAAAACTTTTAACGAGCCCAAAGAAGAATTAAAAACTTGTAAGGCAGCAAGAAGCATTATAGATAGATTATTATAGCTTAAATTCAATTAATTTGGCCTTGAAGAGCAAGCTATAAAAGACCATATTCTTCAATATCAACCCATTTCTTCCCTCAAAAGACACATCAAACATAGGGAGAGAAAATGGATGAAGCAAGTGACAGCCCAAGATGCAAAACAACAGCACAAGTTTCACTGAAAATAAAGCTTCTCATCGATCCACATAAATTGTATATATCTCAATTCTCAAAGAAGCCAACAAGCAATCTATTCTCCCTTACCTTAAACATGAAACGCCAAAGCTGGCTTTTAACTTAATTCATTCTCTAATCCAATTTCTCTCTTTCTCCTTTCTTTTTTTGGGAAGAAGAAAATGTAATGAAATGGGTTTTAGAATCACTTTAGAAAATAGTTTATTTTAAAGTCTAAATCTATATTTTATTCATTTTTTATAATTCATTTTACTTTTCAATAAGGTTGAAAACAAATGATTTCTTTTTTTTGTGGTACAACCTTCATGCATGAAAATTTGTTTCTCTTTAACAATTCTTTAGCAACAATTAGCTAATGGTTTGTCATTAGTGATTTGGGGTTAGAAATGAGTTACATATATACAAAATTTAATTTAGAAAACATTTAACTAATGCATAAGAAGGCATGTAATGCATCCTAAAAAAATAGTTTTTTTAATTATTCTTAAATTTGTAAATCTCAAAAAAGAACTTTAGTTTCTAAAAAAAAATATAACCTTCTTTTTAGTTTTGAAATATTAAACTATTATGCAATTCTATTAAATTATCGGCTAAAATTTATTTATTTTTTTTGGTGGAATTCTTTTGATATATCTTTTTTCGGTAGGAAAAAGTAATTCTTTTAATTGCTTAATTGATTGGTTTAACAAGTTACCATCCTTTATTTTTTTACTATTGCATTAAATTAAACTTATAGGATTGTTCCACCTAATACTTAAATAGCTGAATTACAAGTTTATCCTTTTTAAGATTGAGAAGGGGCAAGTTGCATAAGTTCTTTAGTTGCTTTTTCACAAACAGGCAAGACCAATATCAAAAGTTTTTCTTTAAGTTATTATAATTTGAGAAAAGAAAGCGATGCTTTTTGTGTCCGTTTTCCATTATTGATCAAATTTCCAAAAGAAAGGAAATTTTTTTGGGCAAAAATATTTAGTAAGAGAAATAAATTATTTTAGCTTTAAGACAAAACAGAATAATTAAGTGGATGCGAATGGAGCAAAAATGCATTGTCAAATAATTTGACATAGCAAATTTTGGAAAAAAAAATACTCGTATTTTTCAAGGTGAAATTCTAAAAGTTAGAGAAATATAAAAAAAAAAATAAGAGAAAGATAAATAAATTAACATCCTTAATAAATTAACATCCTTAAATGAATTAAGACTTAATTTTTTTTATATTTCTTTTATATTTAACGAATTTTACATCTTTCTCTGTCCTACTTTAAAAGATTTAAATATCAAATTTTGCTTTGATTATGAAATTGCAAATACTCTAGCTAATTAATTGTCATAATGTGTTTTGGTAGATTATCCAATCACCATGATTAGCATAAAATATTGTGCTTTGACAAATACTAACTATCTCTGTTCATATTTAGGTCCTCTTTTAAAAGCAACCAGAGTTTAAAGACACACACACACACACACATATATATATATATATATCATGTTAGCGTATAAGGTTTTGTGGATCACATTAATTGGAAAGATGAAAATGTTGATTAAGTTAGTTTTTGAAATTCTATTACTGTCCTTGATTAGAACTATTAGAATAAAAAAAACGAAAGATGAGGACTTCACAATGTGAACAAAAATAATGATTATAGAAAAGATAAACTTGTGTTGCACATTGAGGAAGCAGCAAGTGTGGAATCAATGGAGATACTTCAATTTTTCAGAGATCTCATGATACATGTGTTGATATTCTTTTTTGAGATGACGCGATTATTTTCAACTTTATTAAAGCAAAGTTAGTGAAAAATTAAGGCATTAATCAACATGTTTTTTATTTTAATTTGAATGATTGGAAAATTGGCATGGCATCAATAAGATTAAATATAAAATGCACGGTCATTAAAATTCTAGTTTCATTTGATTTATCTTAGCTTACACGCTGTGTGGCAAAAGGAAAAAGAAAAAGAAAAAGCTTACACATAATAAGAAAATACAGTAGCATTATGTATGTATGCACCATTATGTGATGATTACACATAATCTTATTAGCTAGAGAGGAAACCACAGATGTCGGTAGGCAATAGTGAATACTGAAGAGTGAGAGCCAATTAATAAATATAAGATGGAAGTCTAGGCTCAATAACAGTTTCTAAAGGCAGTTTCTTGGGAGTGGAAAGTCCAAAAATCTCCTCCATGTCCAACTCCTCCTTCTTCATATTCTCAGGTAATCTCCAATGAAATCCATGCAGAAGATTGGCCAAGCTTGTTTGAATGACCTTAAGCCCAAGAGGGTACCCTGGGCACATCCTTCTTCCAGCCCCAAATGGCAAAAGCTCGAAATCATGACCTTTCACATCAATGTCCTTCCCTATGAACCTCTCTGGTTGAAACTCATTAGGGTTGTTCCAAATCGAAGGGTCCCTCCCTACAGTCCAAACATTTACAAGCACCTGTGTGCCCTTGGAGATGTCATACCCTGCAACTCTAAAGTCCTCTCTGGCTAGCCTTGGTACTAACATAGGAGCCACAGGGTGGAGTCTCATGGTTTCTTTGGCAATTGCATTGATGTAAGGCAAATTAGGAATGTCTTGCTCTTCAACCCATCTCTCTCTCCCTATTACTCTGTCTAACTCTTCTGTTGCCTTCTTCAAGATTTCTGGCTTCTTCAATATCTCAGATATTGCCCATTCTACTGTTACTGCTGAGCTCTCTGTTCCACCAGCTATCAAGTCCTGAAAAGAAGCCAAAAGCATTATATTAATTACAAAGATTTTTATGTGGACCGTACAATGTCAATTATATATGGATTTGAAATCATAACCAACCATCAAAACCAAAAGGGGGTCCCACGTTCTTTGTAGGTAATTAATGAGAATTTTTTTTTGACACGTACATACAAAGTTAAGATTAAATCTTTATAACGAGGCTAATGTAATAATTTACCTTTGATAATCTATGTATACTATATTATACACAAGAATTGCTTCTAATTAATGTGACTTCATAAAAATAAGAGTTTTGCTTATCAATAAGGATACTCAAGTTTCACCTAATTAATTAATAAATTACTTAACAATTACTTAAAACGTACGTGTGAAAAGTTAATAAAATATAATAATTTTTAATGTTTAAATATTTCATAAACTAATCAAGTAAAACTTTAATTGGTGTCTTTAAGCATTGGTTAACAAATCCTAAAAATAAAATTAAAGAATTTCTAAAACTTTTTACACTATCTATAATTTTTATTTTTAAACTTGTAATACCTTTGAATACTTAAATTTATACTCATTTATTCATAAAAACTTTAAAATGATTAATTTTTTAAAAATTATGACTTATATACATATAATTCATTAAAAAAATATAAGTTATATCAATTATATTATATAAATTTTAAATATATAATCAATATAAATCTTAATAAATATATCTGTTTAAAAGTATTAAATATAATAATTTATAAATTTATATTAAAGTTAAATTATGTTTTAATGATATTAAAGAAAATAATATAATTTATATTCATATTTTTTAATAAAATAAAATAAATATATATTTATAATATTTAAATAATTTATATAAACAATTTGAATCTGACTAAAGTGCTACACTCTTTAAATTTAAATCTATTATTTTAATATCTAAGTTCAAAATCAACGGTTTTACCGTGTAAATATGTTAGATCTATCGCTCGTGCTATCTCAATCATTCAACACCAATGTCCTTTATGTTCCCAGGATTCCGATTAAAATAATTATTAGTTGAAGACCAAAAGAAAATAAAATTTGCAGGAAACAAACAAACCGAAGTCTTTCCAAGAGGATGCCTGTCAAAATTACACATTATCACAGACAATAAATTTTAGCAATCAAGTTTGACTTTCATTTAATTGCAACTATAGGGAATTATGTGCAACCATATCTATTGCCTTACAAGATAACATTCATCAATGTTCAATTGGCTACTCATCACATCACACACCAGTTTTTATTCCGTAAACACCAGATGAGCGCGTCACGTCTAATCAGGCAACTTTGCGAGTTGATAAAATTCTAGTGTCTAATAGAAGATTAAAGAAAAAAGATTTACCTGAGTAAAAGCTTTAACTCCATGCCTCTCAAGCTTGACCTCGAGAGTAGGATCATCTGCGAACTGAAGAAGCACATCCACCATATCCTTTGCCACATAATTCTCAACCCCTTTTCTTCTCTCATTGTGTTCATCCAACACATGTTCCATGAATCTATCGAACTTCTTGCTCAAAACCTTCATTCTCTTAATATAACCCTGCAAGTCTAGAAAATCAATCCAAGGGATAAAATCCCCAATATTCAAAACACCATTCAACAGGAACAACTCGTCCAGCATCTTCTTGAACTCCTCCGGCGAAACGATGGCGTTTTCGGTCCTCTCCGTGTACTTCTTCCCCAACACCATCCTGCTTATAACGTTAAGACTCAACGTAGAAAGGTGATCTTTCAGTAATATAGTTTTATTCGCAGAATCATAAAGTTCCTTAAGCATAGCTTTCAATTCTTCTTTTCTGATATACTCATACGACTCTAACCGTTTCGCACTGAACAATTCCATTAAGCACATTCTTCGAGCTTGTCTCCAGTACGGGCCGTACGGGGACCATGTGATGTCGGAGTAATTGTAGGTGGTGTACTTGCCGGCGGCGAACTTCGGCCGGTCGGCTATGGTGGCGTCGTGCGATTTGAGGAAGGTTTTGACAATTTCAACGGAGGAGCCCACGACCACTGGGTTGGACCCGAACCAGACTTGCATGATCGGCCCGTATTTCATAGCGAGGTCGTGGATGGAACGGTGAGGTAGTGGGCCCATGAGGTTGAGGTTGCCGATGATGGGCCATGGTCTTGGACCTGGGGGCCTATTATATCTCCGGCGGCGGAGATGGCGGCCGAAGAGAAGGAGGACGGCGAAGGTTGCAAGCCATGCGGCTGCCTTTGAGACCCAAGAAGGAGCTGCTAGTCCTAGTGGTTCCATTGCCATGTATTATTGTCTGTACTTCAAGTTAGTGAATTGCGATGAAACTATGTGTGTGTCATTGATGTGTTTAAATAGGAAGCCAAAGTTAAACTATTTGGTGGACTTGTGGACCTGCTAGATTTTTTTTGGTCGTTATTTTAATGTTTAAATGTTTTACACAACCTTGACTAACAAAAGTAGCTTTTATGAAGTCGTTTGTTTGAATTATTATTTTTTTTTATCATGATGTTCCTTCGTGGAAGTTTAAATGATTTCTTCAAATAAATTAGCTTTAAAATTCAGATAAATTTTTAAATAAATAAATGAAGGTGGGTGATTATATATAAATTATATCATAGATAAATCATTTTGTATCTTTATTATGATAATTAAAAGTGCCACTTGTTGCAAATGGCGAAGACTTGAAAAGTGACCATGGAATATTCAATAAAGTGAAGACTTACACAATGACAATGCCAACCTTAATAATACAAGTGAAATTAGAGGTTCACATTATTAATTTTTTATAAAATTTGTAAAAATCAATATAAAAATAATAAATAAAATAAATAAAAATTTATTCACTCTTTTTTTATAATTTCTTTTTTTTTTTATCTTCTCTTTGTATCACATATTTTATATTTTATATTATATAATATATATTTTAGAGATCAATAACTATAAAATATTATAATTATTATAATATAAATAAACAATATTGAATGAATTTTTTAGAATGTTAATTTTTTAAAAAAAATTGTAGATTTTATTATTATTATTATTATTATTATTATTATTATTATGCAAGTAAATTTTAAATTAATTCAACCATAATTAAAAATTAGGGAGCTTTTAAGTGAAATAATGTTAAGGCCTACTTTACTTACCAAGACGCTTCGTATGAATGCTTGAATGAATTTCTGGGAAGTAGCAGAGTCAAATATTTGAAAAGATGTCACTCACATGAAACACTTTCTCGGTGGCTTCATCGATAGAATTAGCTTTTTGTTGGTTGGACCACATTTCTTTATAATACTTGTCCAAAAGTTGAATTAAGTATTAATTTTAATTTCGTTTAAATGATTAATGGATTTTAAGTACGTAGAAGTATTTATTTGCTCTTTCTTTTTTTGGAACTTGCGAGTACAATAATGGAGTTTTGTACAAAGTTTTACTTTATAATTCAAATTGAATGGAACAAGTTTTGAAAAGGATTTTATTTTTTTTCTCTAGTTTCTGTAAATTCAAATATGTTTAAGGAGTCAATTTAAATTGCTTTTCAAATAGAATTTATGATCTATTTATGCTTCTTCTTCTTTTCTTTTTTTGCCTCAAAATGATGAATTAAAGCCTTTTTGTTTGGTGTGTTTGCAAAATCAAATATTTCTTTAAATTGTTTATCGAGTAATATTTATTATTCTCTTTGTGCCTTCATTTTCCTCTCATTTGCTTCAACATAAATGATTATCATGTTAAAGATATTTTATATCTTTATTGAAATATAATGATAATGAAACATATGTATGATTTCTTTTTCTTTTTTTTTTTATAGAAAGGTATTATTTATTTTCATTTTACTTTTTTACTGTATATTTTTTTTCTGTGATTTCAACAAAAAATAATTAAGGATTACTTATCCCTTAACAATATGAAATTGGAATTCCAATTAACCATTAGTCAATATTTTTAAAAATAATTTAAATCTAGTTGTGCTTAAATTTCTGAAATATTTAAGAAATATTCTTATCTTCTAATTATTTTAATATTATGTTTCATGAATTGGCATATTCAACTAAATAACTCAAAATTTTTTAAAATAAAAACTAAAATATAATAAAAAAATCACATCATCATAAATTAATATTTTAATAAACTATGAGTAGTAATTTTCTAAATGTGGTAGAGTTTAACATCACCATTATGTAAGTATTATAACATAATTTTTAAAAGTTAAATTAAACATAAAAGTAATTATATTATTTCAAAATTATAGTAACAATAAGTTTAAATTTTAAGTAAATAATATAAATAGTATTTTTGGTTTAACATAATTATACTTAGACTTAATATTAAATTGAAATAAAAATTTAGTATAATATCAAAATATAAATAGATATTATTTTTAAAAAATAATTAAATCGATCATGCTAATTAGCACGGATAGTAATCTAGTTAAATTCTTCAAATGAGATACCGTCACGTGGCAGTTACTTGTAATGCGTGTTTCACAAAGTGCTTGTTGCGGAGCTGAGCACACGCCATTTATGCAACGTCATCCTTCCAACAACCATTGCCTACAAATATAATATACTCATTATTGACTTGAGTCGTGGAAACAGTAATTGATTAAGAGAAAATTGGAGAAAAATAAATAAATTTATAAAAAATAGAGACCCATATGAATGGATTAGAGTTTGTGATATGTCATTAAATTTAAATTAAATTAGCTATTTATTATATATAAATGGAATTAGATGTAATAAAATGAGTTAGTTTCTTGTAATATAATAAATAAATATTTAAAATTTTATTAAAAAATATATTCATATTTAATATTTAATAATATCTTAAATAAAATTATTTTTAATAAAAGAATACTAGTAAAAAATAAAATAATAGATAATAAATTAACTATTAAATATTATTAAAAAAATAAAATATATCATATTTAGAATTTGTAAGTTTGATGTATTTTTATTTTTATTATTGAATATTATCTATTTTATAATTTAATAATTAAGTTAATATTTATTATCGTTAAGATTATTATTAATTAATTTTTTATTAATTTTATTAATTAAATAATCAAATTAATTAGAGATTAATCATTTAACAAAAAACAAATTAAAAAATATGCATCTTTCAATAATTAAATTATTAATTTATTTTTAATTTTATTATAATTGTGACAAATTTTAGGTTTAATTTAACTTATAAAAAATATTATTAAAAAAATATAAGTGATATTTATATATTTGCCTATTTATTTATAATTAATCTATCTGTCTATCTTAATTTTTTTGTGATTTAAATTTATTTATTATTAATTAACTATAAAAAAAAAAAAAAGAGATTGCGTTTGTCAGGAAATTGATCATGGCATACCTGAAGTTTGATTGGACTAATTAATATATAAATCACTTAGCCAAACATCCCCATTTTCAAACAGCAGTCTATAATTAAAGTCCATTTAATATAATAAAAAATAAATATGTATTATCATGAGCGGCTTCTACGTTATTTAGCTATAAGTATAACGATAACAAAATAAGACCCTTGACTTCTCAACAACTGTGCTCTCAGCCACGTTATGAGATGAAGGACTCGACATTACCTTTTCACTGCACCACCCTTTTTTAATTCTTTTTTGTTAATCATATAGTATCCAACCTTTTCTTTTTCTAATTCGGCAACAAATATTTCAAGCTTTTGAACTATTTTTATGAATTGTGTTATATAATTTTGTAATATATAACTCATTCCTTGATATTTTTGTCAAAAAAATTATTAAAATTGTGTAATTTTTCCCATTCAAATTTTGGCAAAACACCCTCAAGCTTACAATTTAGTACAAAATACCATTTCAATTTTGTTAATGTGAATCAAAATTAGATAAAAATATGAATGAATGGGTATATTGCACAAAATTTTAAGTTTAAGATGGTTTTTATCAACATTTAATATTGAAGAAGGCAAGTTGCACAAATATCTAAGGCACAAAATATTATTTAATAATATTAAGTCATATATATTATTACATCGTATTAATTTAGATTCATATAAATTTTTAATATAAAAATGAGATATGAGTTTTAATATTATTGAGTAATATAAATGATGTGATACATTTATTATATGTAAAAAAAATTTATATGTTTGTGCCAATTTTAAAAAATATTACCAGCTGGACTGGATTCATATTCATTAAAGAGATCAATTTTTTAAATTATTTTTTATATATTCAAATTTTCCACTATTTCTTTTATTTTGTCTCTCAATTTTTTTTAATTTAATCAATGTTGTCTTTAAAATTTTTTATGTTGTAAATTTTGTTTCAAAATTTAATACTGTTCATTATACTAAAAAAAATTTTATACATAATAATCTAATTGAAATTCTTACCAATATTATAAATAAATTATATTAAGAATTGAGACAAAATTAAAAATAATTATATAAGTTAAAGATAAAATCAACAATGAATCTAATTTTAGAAATAAAAAATTTACATTTCTACATTTTTATTTATTTATGTTTTCAAGTTTAAATCTCAAACTCTCGTCAATCCTAATTTCCAATTCTTTCTTCATTTTTATTTACTCTAAAGCAATTAAATTGTATCCTTTCATTCCTTAAAAATAACATGTTTTTTAAGTAAACTTCTTATTTCAAAATATGTTTTATTCAAAATTTTATTTTAAAATAAAAATATATCCAAGAAAATAATTAAAGTGATAAACTAAAGTTTAAATCATTATTGAGATATATATTTTCATTTAATATCTAATTGTACTTGATACAAAATCATCTTTTGTAGATGATATTGAAAGTGTGAGAAACCCAAAAAGAAAAATTAGAAGCTTGGCCCTACCAACTGTTTTCAATAACAACATTGCAATTTTGTCATTGAAAGTCCCTTAATAAGCAAAGTTTTTGGGGAAAAAAATCTTTCAGTAGCTACATTTAGTACTATTGAAGGCAATCTCATGACAACTTAAGATGATAATTTAAGATATTTTTTATTGACAACTGTCTAGTATTATCACTCAATGATTTTTCAAGCAGCGACTTTGTAATATTGTCATTAAATGTAAAATTGAAATATATAAATATATCACTATTAGACTGCAAATAGAACTGTAGCTACCAACCATTCATGTGTCTTATTTGAATAAATTCGGCAACTTTGTTTAGCTCATCAATATACATTATTGTTTTTGAATTAAACAGTAACTCAATTATTTAACAATGTACTCACTTCAAATATACGCTACATTGGCCATTATATATAATGCCATGAATACATGTGTTTTATTTTTATATACTGTTCACCAACCATCGTATACATGATCATCAAGCAGAGCACTAGTTTTGCATGCCAAATCATTTTCATGAAACTAGTTATTAAAGTTGACAATTAATTAGATAGTCAAGCTAAACAAAGGGGGAAAAGAGAGGACAAAGGGTGTACATGTATATATATATATATAATTTTAGTGAGAGAAATGATTTTTTTTCATTTAAAATCAACAGTAGAGAAAGCAAGGAAAATATAATTTTGGAGTGCTAAACACTTCGATGAATTTAATGGAAATACAACTGTATAAAATTATAGAAATTCCAATTTTTGGTAAAAATAAAATAATTGCTGATGAAATTAACAATCTTTTGCAGCATTCATAAATAGTTACGGATCCAACTTCTAGCATCTTTGAGCCCTAATTCATATACAACCTATGCAACCCCATATGTTACCCTGAGTCACCATCAAATATCTAATATAGTTACAATTTGAGCATTTTCATATATACCATTATATATCCATGATAAGAACAAGTAAATTAACCGCCCATGCTTAAATACACTTAATTTATCAAAATTGTAGAGACTCTCTGCTTATTTATTTATATCAATTTGATTTATTTACTCTTTATAAATCAAATTTATTTCTCTATCTCTAGATTACTATGTAGACACACTATTAGGAACACCTCTACAAGTAACGCCAGCATCCGAGCTAGGAGCGAGTAACTCGTAGGGTAACATTCCGGCCCCACAACGATTCCTTAATTTCCTATCTTTGTTCCTTCTCTCAATCTCTTTCTCTATCTCTTCTATTTTTTCTGAGAATCCATAGAATGCCTTAACCATCTCTGCATCACCTGACCAAATAGATTCATGTCGCCTCTCTCCCAAGTACTCCTCATCAGGTGAGTGAGTAGATAATGTGTCCACCACAGCCATAAATTTCGTAGCTTGTAGCAAGCTAGGCAATGCATTTAAGAAATACCTTTGTGGGTCTCCTAGGAAATTGGCATTCTCTGGGTCACCCTCCTCTGGGACCAACCTTCGCATTAAGGGTGGGCGGTTTGGGACATACCCTCCATAAGGGTACTGACCAAAATTAAGGGCTGCGTGTTGTGCTGAAGCAATCCAAATCAATGTGGTTAGGATGGAGATGAGATTGTCAGTGTTGTTCAATACAGGCCACCAGGTATGATGTCTGTGGTCAGCATGCCCTACGTTGATGGATTCAGAGTACCATGATTGAAGCTCTTTATCACTGCAAATAAGGCTCGAGTTCGGGTAGTAATGGTTCACATAGGTGCGGACCCAATTCTCTATTGCGGACCAGATCATTAGGCCATCGTTGGCATAAGGGTAGTCTTCTACTAGGAGCTTTAGACCGTGTGGTTGTGTTGGGTCAGGTTCTGCCATTCCCCTGCAATATCAATATCAGAATCATTGTCAGATTTATTTGCAATTTGCTCACACCAAGAGAAGCAAACACCATTTGCAAATAATGGAATATTAGAGACTACTTTCTAACTAAAATCAAATTGGTTAAAGTTGCTAAGTAGTATGAGATATTATTATACAAGATGCTAAGACATCTATTATTCTTTTGTTTGGTAAAATAAGTAGTGGTATCTAACATTCCAAAAGGGAGTAATACTAAAGAAAACTTCACTTCTTTGAGAGGTTGAGTCCTTTTGCCATTAGATAGGCTTTCAAATTCTCAGTTCTCAAATATATGCTTTTTGCCAAGGGCAATATTGGTACTTCATAGAAAAAATTCATCTGGCATGGATGCAATTTATATATCTTTGTTACTAGTGTATGATTTATATAATTAATTTCTCACATGATAAGTTTTTTTAAAAATTTTCTTCCACATGTTTAATTTTGATTGAAAAATCTAATAATAAAGATATAAGGAACTGTATATAAGTTATTTAATTTTTTATGAAATGTCTAAAATATGCACCTGAGGATGAGATCAACAGGGAGGGCTTCCATGTCAAAACGCCAAAAGTTTTTGTAGAAAACTTTACTTCTTGAGAGGTTGAGTACATTTTCCATTAGACAGGCTTTGAAATTCTTTGTTCTCTTTTTTTTTTTGGCCTAAGAAATTCTCAGTTCTCAAATATATCCTTTTTGACAAGGGAAAAATCGGTACTCCATAGAAAAAAAATCATACGATATAGATGCAATTTATATATCTTTGTCGCAAGTGTATGGTTTATACAACTAATTTTTCACATGATTAGTTTCTTAAAAATTTTCTTCCACGTACTTAATTTTAATTAGAGAATTTGATAGTAAAGATAAAAAAAATTGTATATAAGTCTAATCTTTTATGAAAAGCCTAAAATACATACCTGCGGATGAGATCAGCAGGGAGGGCTTCCATGTCAAAGCGCCAAAAGTTTTTGTAAGCAGCAGAACTAAACTCCATGCAGTAGCGACCAGGAGTGAAGCAAGACTCAATGATTCCATCAGCATTGATTAGGCTCTGGCGAGCCATGGCATTTATCTCCAATGTGTACCTCATGTGTGGATCCAATAGCTTATAAATGGGATGCATTGCACTTAATTGCCTATGAGCAGCCAATATAAATGGTTCCAGACACGCATGTGTGCGTAGCCTACACATACCAAGTACAACACACAAAACTTATAACATATTCAAGGGCCAAATGGCTATGGAAAATAGGCACTTTGCTTACCAATGGTTCACTAGTTGGTGCACACCAGCATCGTTGGAACAAACATGAGCCTTAGCAAGTTGCCATGTCCAACTCGTAGTAGCATCAAGGGGTGGTGTAACTACACGTTTTGACCGGGAACTCAGTGCCCCAGGTGGCAAGCTAAGTTCTATAGCAATAGGCTTGAGAGTTCCAAGGGGAGTCAAGAAAAAAATGGTGCGTGTGGCATAGGATTTTCTACCATCAAGGGCATTGATTTTTTCAAGAAATGGAAGGTAAATATCATGGTAATCTATGATAAACAGCTTATTTTCCTCTATTGCCTGCAAAATTCCAACACATAAAGTTACTACCAGTCATCAGAAAATAAAGACAAGTGTATATGAAGGGTTTGATGGGTACCTGTTGTACTGTCATGCCATTAAGTTGGCCTAAAATGTGATCTTCTTTAAGAGCAGACTCTTGTGTGCCATACTCTTGAGGGTCAAGCTTGCTCACTGGTGGGAAGACTCGTAGCCTCTCAATATTAACAGGGTTAACTCCTGCTATTGCTTGGCGGGCAAATTCATCATCTCTCAACCAAGCAAATTTGTCCTCTGCAAGCGAAACTTATGTTCATTATTGAAAATGGCATTGAATAATTGTTTAACTGCGCTTAGCAATATTTTGTAAATAACAAAAAAGTGAGTAAATAGTGAGTGAATTGAAGTGAATGATAAGAGGAAAACTCACTGGAAACAATCTTGGGAGTGTCATACTTAAGAAGTCTTTGGCTGAATTGCTGGATTCTGGTGACCAAATTTGGCAATTTGTTCAAAACTTCATCTTGTACCTCCGATTTGAGGAGAAGGCCACGACTGTAAAGTCCATCAACATCTGAGAAATCATTGAAGTCATGGTTATCAGCAGAAAGGGTAGCCTTTAGCCCAGGGATCAAGTTATGAAGCACTGCTTTGAGCCTCATTTCAGAGATCGCGTTCAGCTTTGACTCCTCAAATTGTTCATCTCTTGGCACATACATAGGCAATGGCTTCTCCACTCTGCTCTCTGCATTTATATCTGTACCATCAAAACAACATTTGTTATGATTATCTATTATGGAGTGGATTAGCTTTTATTCCTCAAAAAGCTTTTTTCTTTTTTTGGTTTTAAAGTTCTTGGTGTTACCTGTATGAGTTGGGTGTCGTCCAGTACGACACCGTCTTGGGTATGGATACTTTTCTGATCCTCCAAGTGTTGGCCTAGCAAGGTCAATACCTTTATCTGGAATTCCCAGATCATTGTATGTATCAAAATCATATATTCTGTCACATAACTTTCTTACTCCTTTGCTGTCACCTCTCAAATTTCTCAGCTCTTTCTCCCTCAATACTCTAAGCCCACTGGGTGTATTATTGGGTAGATATGTCTGCTCAAATTTAAGTATACAATAAGAAAACACACTTTACAACTTCCTTTTTACTCACTGAATAATCAATCACCATAAAGAAGAAAACCAGTATTACTCACTGAATAATGTATTTATTTACTATTTAGTGCTATCTCTGTCATGTTCATATGTGGGTGCATTGCGCATTTAATTGGAACAAGTCCATGCTTGTCGGGGTGGTTGAGATTAACAGAATCTCTGTCATTTTCATATGTGGGTGCATTGTGCATTTAATTGGAACAAGTCTATGCTTGTCGGGGTGGTTGAGATTAACAGAGTCATTTTTATAGTTGATGCATAGAACAAGAATTTTCAAAGCTCATTGAATTTGAGTATTCTCATTAATGGCTGCTACCTCAAGAGTTCAATCGCAACTCGGAGTTTCTCCTTTTTTCGGTGGACCATTGACATTTTCAGGAATGTCTCTTCATTGAAGAAGACTAGTTAATAATAAGATGTGAAAAAACAAAGAACAAAATAATGCATCAAACTCGCAACTTGTTAGTCCTTTTGAAAATTTTCAACAGAATTATAAAAGCTGCTTTGACCTTCCCAAGTTGAATAAAAAATTAAAGAAAATTATGACTAATTATTCAATTTTTTATTTAAAATGTAACTCTTTCAACATATATCTCTTTCATCCGTTCATCATATGTCTAATTCTAAATTTTGTTTGAAAAAGAGTACCTTTTCGGTTTCAAATGTATTCTTTTAGTTTTGAGCACTGAATACTATTTAGGCAATACTACTGTTCATACATTGCTACATAATTTAATTTATTTTGGCTACAAGTCACTAAATTTAATTTTAAATATAGTGAAATTAAATACTAAATTTAGAGTTATTTATCAAATTATGAATAAATTTTATATTAAACGACAAGATTAAGAAAATTACATACACAAAGCAACGAAAGAAAAGTTATTTATTCTAGGAAAAAACAAAAGAATTGGGTGCCCTCTTTTCCAGGGCCTTGTACAGAAGAAGAGATTAAAAGCTTGAAGGCTGAAGGTTGCAATAGGACATGAAAATGACACGAATGAAGGAAAACATACAGAAATAAATAAGAGTTGACGAGAGACATTATTAGTTATATTACCTTGTTAGAAAAGAAAATCCTCTTTTCAGGATCATCTTTGCTGGCTTGAACCCATGAGTTGCAGGGGAAATGAACCGTACCACTGGAAAAGCCTTCAATGGTTATGGCTTCCAAGAAGAACTCTCTAATATGTTTGTTTATCACTGTGATAGCTCCTGGCTCTCCAAAATTCGAATCTACCGTGAATTCTGCTATGTAATTCACTCTCTCTGATCTGACATTCCATTTCTTTGACCAGTCCATCAACACTGCTTCTTTGCTCTTCTTTGGAGCTCTCGTTTCTACACAAAATTAAAACAATCAAATTAATTCAGTTACATAGTTAAGACTCAAAACAGAAATTTGTACAAAAAAGTGGTCAATTTAGAAGAAATTTCTGACTTTTGTAACACACCCAGAAGAAGAAAATTAACCAAGAAAGGTGTCATCTTTGGAAGAATTGCTCACATATTTGAGACACCCAGAAGAGAAAAAGTCATGGGTCAGAAGAAAAGATAGTTTGTTTAAGCGATTATTAGAATTTTTGACATACCCAGAAAGGGAAAAAGTCTTACTTGGATCAATCTCAGTGCTGACGAGCTCAAGAACAACGTTTCTTCCTATTTTATCAGTGAGAGCATCCAAATGCTTCATAATGGTGTCTTTGAAATCCTCTTTGATCTTGTTCTTGACCGTTACCACAGCTCTAACCTTGAATTTCTTCACAACTTTCTCTGCAGCCACAGAAGAAGCAGCCTTCACTGCCAAATCCTCACTAATAGCAGCCACAGGAACCTTCAAAGCCTTCTTCAACCTCACCACTCTTGTATTTTTCAATGGAGTTTGATGAAAACTATGATTCAAAACCAGTTTTGAGTAGGAAACAAATGGCAACCTCTCCATCAATGGAGAACCCATAATTTCTTTTGCAAGGGCCATTATTCTCTTTTCTCACTCTCTACAATTGATCTTTCTTCCTCTGTTTCCAGCCTCTGTAGAGATGAGAAATTAATGAGATTCAGATAGAAGAGAGAATAAGAGGTAGCAACCAAAAAGCCTTGAATCTGACCTTGTACATCTTTTTTAAATACTTGTGCTGTGTGTGTGTGAATCCCTCTGTCTTTCTCTTTGAATTGGTTTACAGGAATTTTCATTGGAGGCTTCAAACATCGGCATAAATGGGCTGCTGGGTCCAAACGACGAGGCTTGTAGGTGATTGACTGATTGTGATGTTTCTAAACAATTTTAGAGAGTAAATGAAATACTTTTATTAATTTAGTCTCTAATTATTTTAATAATTAAAAAAATAATCTATAAAAAATTAAATTAAAAGAAAATTTATCAAGGATTAAAACGAAATTTTTCTCATCCACAAAGTGATAGTATTCTCCTCGTTGTCTCATCAACTTCTTTATTTAAAGGCCGCGTCACATTTTTTATTATTTTTATATCAATAATAATGTAACAGTATCATATAAAATATATATATTATTTATTTATTTATAATTTTTATTATATAAATAAAATTTATTATTTAATTATTATTTTTTTTTACATAATACCATTATTTTATTCTCTTACGTAAAAAAAAATTTTGACCCTTTTTTCCTTCTTCCTTTAATTTCTTTAAATCACTCTACGACTATAGATTAAGTTGTAAGGTTAGATTTTCAATCTTTTCTATTACGTCTATATTAAAATTTTAATTAGGGTCTAGTATCTCTTTTTCATTATGAATCAATGAATTCGTTTATCTTTATTCTTTTTTTCAAAAAACAAAAGTCCACTTAATATTTTTCAAGAACTCTACCTGACGCAACTTTGAACACATGAGATGATGGACTTAGACCTAATGAATAATGTTCCATGCTACGCTATAACTATACTTTGAGGTAATCAAATTGAAGTATTGTATTATGATGATCAGAAACTTATTCATACAAAGAAACGAGAGGAAAAAGACTTGTGTATATGAACAAGAATGATAAAACGCCATCTGTGATCTGCCATTGGTTATAATTGTTAACAAAGCTAGAGCGAAAGGGAACCCTCTCATGAACGTACTTTTACAAACTCTTGACTTTGAAATATTATTGTATAGTCATAGAGATCGATGGCTATTAATAATATTATTATTATTATTCAACTTCAGAGCCAGAGAGTTCTTTGTGTAGGGCTATCCTCGTCGTTGAATTAGAAGCCTTGTTAGGTAGCCACTTTCAAATCAGATTAATTCGTAAATTAAAGTCAGAAAAACAAAAACAAAAGTCCAACTCACAAAATCTTTTAAGATTATATTGAAATTCAACCCCAATTTGATTGAAATTTATTAATAAAATTATATAGTTTTTTATTTTTTAAATGTTGATTGAAAGACGATTAGGTAGTCGGTACATTCCTTTAACCCAAAAGAAAAAAAGAAAAAGCATTACATATATGTGGAGAGGAAATTACATTTTTGGGCCCTGCAAGTTGCTACATCTTGAGTACTGACTGCTGCTGAATTGACCATCCAATCCATTGGCATTGATGCAATGCGTACGACATCGTGTCCACCGCCCACCACAATTGTATACGACACATATGCAATATAACGGCAACCAACTTGCAATCCACATCTTACTTTTCGTACCCAAAATGCCCTCTCCCACTATGTATGTTCCCCTCGCCAAAAATGAAGTCCATTCCCATCAAGTTTGTGAAATTGTGTCTAAATCTAAGCTTGTTTTTTTTGGTAATAACCAAGTTTCAAGTTTCAACTCTAAAATTTTGAGGCTCAAGCCACAAGAGCTGCCAAACATCTTTAATATGGCTTCCATATCTAACATGGGTATATATATATAGCTTATATGTTTTTAAAATTTCTATTTCAATACTATTTATTTTCTTTCAAAAATTATAAATTTATTTATTCTAAATTTTTAAAAAATATATTATAAAGATATTTAGTCAAAATATGTAAAATTATAGCTTATATTTTGTTGCAAAAAGAGTCAACATAGTGCATCTTTTGATTTTAGTGGAGGACGGGAGACTATAACTTATTAAAACAAAGTTATGGCAGTCAAAATATTCTATTACCTCATATTACAAGATTGGATAGGATAATTTTATTTTAATTTATCAATTTTATTTATATTATTTTTTATTTCTTTTAAATTATAAATTAATAATATCACCTATTTTAATTTCTTGCTTTTTTATTCTCTCTAAAAAAAATAAACACTATATATGCTAAAAACCTCATAATTGATCTGTTCCACAAAATGGTAGATTGATAAGAAATATTACATGTTATAATTGAATACTTTTGATTTTCTACTCTACCCAAATTCTTAAATTTTGTTTCTAGAAACCAAATTACAAAAATTAAAACTATAAGAACCTACTTATAATTAATAGTCATAAAATTATATTATTTTTTGTAATTTAAAGTTAATTGTAAAATTTTTAAAACAATCATAATATATAAGATACCATTGTATATAAGATTATTATATACCAACGCCCTCTAAAATTTACCCTTTTTTATCATCACGAGATCCAATTGTAAAGGTGCACTAATTTTCCACTCAAGTTTGATCCATTTAAGAATTTACTCTTTGATTGCTCTCTAAAAAGATTAAATATTAGTTTGTTAAGGTGAGATTAGCTTTTAAATTCTTTTTCAAAAAACAAAATAAGTTAAGCTCTATTTAATTTTATTGGAGTTTTTTTTTTAGAAGCAAAACCTCTCTTTTTGCACTTGAATGCAGTAACTGAGGAGTATTTTTTGAGCTAGCTAGAAAAGAGAAAAATTAACATTAAAAAAATATATAAGAGTGCCTTTCATAATTAACAAAGTTCTTACGAAAGATATTTCCATTAAAAAAAATTATTTGTAGTATAAACATCGAATCATGGCTTTTTCAACTCCGATTGTCTTGCGAAATCAATTTACTTGCCCAATCGTTATTTAAAATGGTATATTTGAGCCTACTTCTTCACCAAGTCTCCCACACAAGTGTTTTTGGTTCAAATTCAATTTCATTTTTTATTCAAATTCTTTAGAATCATTAACCTTGGCTTTTCTAACTCAAGGTGGCATGAAAAATCAAATTCATTGTCTAATTTGAGCCTACTACTTTGTTAAGTCCTTTAATCTGAGATTTTGATTTCATATTCCGTCCCAATTCTGATTCAAATATTGAACCATGGCTTTTTCAACTCCGATTGGCTTGCGAAATCAATTTACTTGGCCAGTCGTTACTTAAAATGGTATATTTGAGCCTACATCTCCACCAAGTCTCCTTAACACGTGTTTTCGGTTCAAAGTCAATTTTAGTTGTTATTCAAATTCTTTAGAATCATCAACCTTGGCTTTTCTAACTCAAGGTGGCATGAAAAATCAAATTCATTGTCCAATTTGAGCCTACTACTTTGTTATTTCCTTTAATCTGAGATTTTGATTTCATATTTCGTCCCAATTCTGATTCAAATTGTTTCAAATATCGAACCATGGCTTTTTCAACTCCGATTGGCTTGCGAAATCAATTTACTTAGCCAGTCGTTACTTAAAATGGTATATTTGAGCCTACATCTTCACCAAGTCTCCCAAACATGTGTTTTTGGTTCAGATTCAAATTCATTTTTTATTCAAATTCTTTAGAATCTTGAACTTTGGCTTTTCTAACTCAAGGTGGCATGAAAAATCAAATTCATTGGCCAATTTGAGCCTACTACTTTGTTAAGTCCCTTAATCTGAGCTTTTGATTTCATATTCCGTCTACAAAAACTTGAACAAATGGAATCAAGCTATATCTCAAAGATTGAGATAAACCAAACTTCAAAGTTGAAACAGTTTACTCCACTACGTCTATATCCCACCAATGACAGTAACCCAAAACATGGTATTTCTGAATTGGAGAAAAAAAAAAAGATATGATAGAGAACTAGAGAAGTACAATTTAAATTTTCACAAGTTTTTTTTTTATTTGGGTTTACATCTAACTCTTTTTTTTTTAAATATATCTTTAGATTAAGGAGTATAAATAAGAAAGAAAAGAAAAACATTAGATTTGAATACAATGAAACCAAAATTTAAATTCCACTCTACTTTTCTTTCCCAAATTCACTTCAAGCCAAACATATCCTAAAAGATAAAAATAGAAGTGAAATGAGTAATCTTATATGAGAAGTGAGAAAATAAAATAATAATGTTAAATTACATATCAATATAGTACAGATTAATGTCGTAAAAACCATTCATGTAAAAATAAAAAAAGATATTATTATTATTATTATTTTATAGTACATTATTGAATTAATCTCAAACAAAGGGATTGAAACTCAAATTTTAATTAATCTTTCTATATAGAATAAAACTCAAATATAGTCTGTCCCATCATTAAGTGTTTGTACGTAGACACTACATATACATAATACATTCGAATTGAATATCTTTACTTTTTTAGCATATGCAGACATTCAGGCAATAACCTAATATCGTACATATATGAATCATTGGTTTTCCACTAACCGCACTATAATTTTAAATTTTTAAATTGAATATCGTCCAATCATTTTTTTCAAAATTTGCAGAAAAGTTATAAAAGTTTTGCCAGTGAAGGAAAATTTAGTGACACCACCGTGTGCTAATAATGCTTGTGTTTCAAAACTTTCTACGGGGAAAAGGAAAAGTATTTATAGAAGAGAAGAAACTATATATTTTTAAAAAAATCTATTTATTTTGAATAAATAAGATGTTTGGCCTTTAAAAACACATTTACTTTGTTAATGTGATAAAAGTAATCTTGTTCTAACTATTGTCAAATATTAAATATAATAATTACTTTTAACAAAAATTTAAACTTTAAATTATCATATTATAAATAAGTAATTAATTTCACTAAACCTCTCGTTGGTTAATAGGAGTAATTTCTTGTTATAGAAAGAAATTCAAATATTAAAACTCCTTTTAAAACAAAGATGAAAAACAAAAACTAGATTTCTTGAAGATGGAAGCACTCTCATTCAAAATTATTTATTAATAATAATCACTTCTATATATATATATATATAGGTCATTTTTATAATTTGAAAATTGTTTTTTTGTAAGATTTTCTTCACTTTTACAGTTATCATTATATAAAACTTTATTTAAAAGAATATATTTTAAAATAAATAATTAAAAAAATTCCAAACATGCAGACACAAATAGACGTTGAAACATGAGGCAATAGACATATTATGATTGGGTGGACCCAAGCATGCACCTAAAACCCTAATTTTTATTGACAGTTAGAGCCTCTTAATGATTGCTTGATTGATTTGGGTCACTTTGGTAGCACTAATTTTATTTCATATCTTGAAATTCACATTGGTTTTGATTCATTTATATATGTGGTGGCATGTATTGGGAATTTGTGACTGTACCTGTCCCTAGTTTTTGACCATTTATTTTAAGATTCTTTTTAGTTAAAAAAAATTTGTATTCGTTAGTAAAGTCTTCAATCAATAAAAATTATTTCTTTATTAATATCTTTTAAAATTAAAATTATTAAATATTCTGTTGATTAATCAGTTTTTTTAATTAGTGCCCTAAAGCAATTGGTGAACAAAACTCTTTTATTTTAAAAGAGATATGTTGTTGGAGTTAATATATACGTGTGTGTCTATATAATTGGATTAAATTAATCATAAAATTTTTTAGTTTTTTGTTTACGTAGTTTTAGTCCGTAAAATAAGTAAAAAGCTACTATAACGAATGTCATTTTTTGTTATGTGATGTAAAATGTTGTACAGACCAGTGTACGTATAATAAATTCCTTTACTTTAAATTATATATTAACTTGTGAAATCGTCTATTTTTAATTACTAAAATTATGTAAGCTTAATTAACAATTTAAGAATTAATTTTCTAGTTTCTTATGATATAATTAAGGAATATTTTAATATTAGAAATTAAGAAATTGCATGTAAATTTATTTATTTAGTCATAATTTTGTATATGCAAATATTTTTGGGTCCACAAATAACTTTTTTGCGAGATGGAATGTACAATTTATTTTAAGGTGCGCCAAAAACTTAAGATTTGTGGACCTTCAATACCTGTAACATAGGCCCACAGTTAATGTTAAGCCCATTGTAATATACATAAGAGCCCAAATCTCTCTCCTTAAAACTAATCTGAACTGTTTATGTGGATGACTCCAAAAAAAAAAACAGGAGAAAGCGAAAGAACTATTTTATGTATAATATAATTGAATTGAATTTTATATCTCAAGTTCGGACCTTATCGTCATGGAAAAATAGTAACTGGCTTTGGTGATAAAACTAAATCGTGGAAAAATATACATATATATATATATATATATATTTCTTCTTTCTCATAAGTCATATCCATTTATTCACATCTCAAATTTTACTATTTTCACAATAAATTCTTCTTCCTTTTAATTTCTCTTGCATTTAAAGGAATTAATTTAAGTCAACATATAAACTGCTGTCAAGTGACCTTAATTTTAGTTGTCATGTCTTTGTCTTGAGACTACTGTGTGTCTCTATATATATCACTTATTTATGAGTTATGATCACCAAAAAAAAAAAATCTTTTTTGGAATTATAACCAGAATACTTATATTTGAATTTAAATTTTAATTAAATATTTTTTTTAATGGAGACATGCTAATCATTAAACTTTTGACCTTAATATCTTGCACTCGCTTGAGATATGGCTAGAAATTAAATATGGTACAATTATAAGATTAGTACTTCATTTTTAATATTTTCATATAAATTCTTTCAAAAGGGAGATATTGAGCAGACTAGTATGTATATTCAACACTGCTTTCATTTTTTTTTCTTTACATTATATCTTTTTTTGGCTACTAATATTGGAGGATATCTAAATTTGAACTACTATTTTTTTAAAAAAAATAATAATGGATTAAATATATCTTGAGAGTATATGGTAGAGCATAAAGCTAAGTGGCATTGGATTCAATTAGGGAATATCTGATTCTGATTCATTCAATCATGTTTGAATCTCATAATTTATAAAGAAGAACAAATTGGCCCCAATCAAGGAACATATATAGCCTAGTTAATTAATTTTTTGTTTGCCCTCGTGACATGCATGAGTTCTCATAAAATAATACATATCATGTCAATGAGACAATGATGTATACTTTCTAATATTACATTATCTTAAGGTGGGAAACGCTGGCTTACTCAAAAATAAGTTGAAATCCCGTATATATAAGTTGTTTAATAAACTTTTTTTTTTTATATAAGTTTCATTATATTAAAGGTAATTATGATACTATCAAATACTGAATATAAGCATGTTTTTTAATAAAGATCAAATTTTTGTTGGTCATGTTATAAAGACTAGCTCATTTTGCTACTATTCATATTTAGTTGGATATATTTAATTTTTTAGCCGGATTGAAGTTGTATACTTTATCTTTATCAACTCTAAAAATTTGATTAAACAATTTTCAAATTTTTTATTTTTTTTCAAAATAGCCCTTCATTTCTCTTTAATTTTTGCTATTATATACAGATAATTGGATAAAAATGAATTAAAAAGTTATATTGCACAAAATTGTAAGTTTGAAGGAGCTTTTTGTCATTTATTATTATTATTATTAAATTATCATTTATTTTTGGAATTTCTATAGCCTGTTAGATTAGATTAAAATACTTTATGTATCACATTTTTTATTTTAAAATCACTAGTATGTAACAATTGTTTGTGTTTCAACTAATTTAACCTGAATTATTGCAGAGGTCCCATTAATGGAAGTAAAGTTCTTTCAATAATTTTTTTTTCATATATAAAATTTGAATCTAAAATTTTAATTTTAAAAAAAATTGAGTATTTACTACTGTCTTAAACGTGATCACTTATGAAATATATTTTGAATTTTATCATAAATCATCATTTATTTTAGAATGTACTAACCGAGTGAACTTAATTATATGCCATGATACCAAAATTATCCATCACACATAAATAGAGGAAAAGTACATTCTTTTCAACTATAACTTTAGTTTATAATAAGTTATCTCTTAAATTATTTAAAATATTTAAAATTATTATTTTTAAAATTAAATTTAAAACTTATATGTTTATAATATAATTTATTTTTTTAATTTAACTTCACATCATATGTGAAGAAAGATTATAGAAGGAAAAAAATTTAACTTATAAAATTTGTAAATAAAAATTTAATATTTTAAATAATTTAAAAAATAATTTGTTACAATTTAAAATTTAAACAAATAATATGTTACATAAATATAATTAAAAGAATAAAACATACTTTCTCACAAATATATGTAGTCTCTAGAAGATAAACATCCAATTAATTTGCATGTAAGATAATAAAAAGGATGATAATGCAGGTATATAGAAGTGCTCTTAAATTAATTAATACTTGTAGCTGCATGCATTCATGAGTCATTTAATTCCATCGGAGGCTACATTCATGATACCCTTAACCCATATACTTTACTTCCCTCGTTTTTAGCTCAACTTACGGTTTCCATAAATGAAGCCCAAAGTCTTCAACACACTTCATTAATGACCTCTTGAAAATTTTTAAATTTCCTTACCGTAATTGATTTTTTTAATATAGATAATGTAAATACCGTTTATTATATCTTTTTCATTATATTTTTTAATAAAGCTTTTTGCAGAGTGTTGTTGGTAACTAACATTGACTATGAGTACAATACACTGATGCAGCATATACACACATTGATGCACGTCATGACGTCATTGACCTTAAAGATCCATTTTCTTTTTCTTTTTTTTAATGACCATCTTGGATTAGTATGTACGAATAATTCAATTAAAGCCGGATCCTAACAATTCTATAAAAGATTATTTTTCCAAGTATGTGGTATATAACTTGTAATATACTAAAGTTTTGAACAAACTTTCGATTTGAAATTTGGGTACGTGTAATATTATTTTGTTGAGAGGCAACGTGGATTAATTTCAGATCTGTTATATCTCACTTGGATACAAGAAGACAGTGAATGTCCAACTCAACACTCCACAACACATTTAAGACAAATATTGGAGTTAGGGAGGTACCCATGGCATATATAAATATTACAAATATAGAACATATAATATATACACACACACACACAGATGTTAAAGAATACTTTTGATTTTTTAATTTTATTTTTAAATTTTAAATTTGACTGATTTTATTTTAATTCTTTAACTTTAAAAAATAAATTAATTTTTTTTATTCTTAACATTGTTAAGTTATCTAACAAAAATATTGAATTTGAGTCAATTTTAATATTTTTATCCTATATTATTATTAAAACTATCATCCTATTAATCTATCATGTACAAATAAATAAATTTATAGGTAGAATTATATTTAAATTTATGTTTGATGATTATATAATTTAGAAATTATAGTTTAAATATAAATTTTTTTTTTATGTAAGGTTAATAAAATGATAATATTGACAATAATATTGTATAGAAACATTAAAATTAGTTTTAACTCAACATTTGATCGATTTTTTAAAGTTAAAAAATTAAAATAAAATTAATCAAATTTAAAAGGTAAAAATAAAACTTAAGTTAAATTTAAGGGACTTTTCTTTGTCTCTCTCTCTCTCTATATATATATATATATGTTTGCAATATCTTAGGTTATAATTTTTGGACAATTAGCCGTTGTTAATTTTGATTGCAATTTTTAATTCTATATTTGTTGCTTCTGTATATGGACCTGTTCTTTCTACTGCCAAACAGAATAAATTGAAGCAACAAAAAGCTTGATTGTTTGATTAATTAATTAGCTTGTATAGTCTGTCATTTGGATTTGATATTTATATCAGAAAATTTTAAAATTGTTTCTACTTAAACTTCAGTTATAATGGAAATTGTTAATCAAAATAAATGCACATGCCTAAAATTTTAATCTTCAAGATATGCAATTAATGCTGTTATACTTAATAAACTTGAATATGTTAGGATTCTCTGCAAATCTTGTCAATTGGATTGGATGCCTTTTGGAACTGCAAATTCATATATACTAAATTTTAATTAACTGCAGCATGTTCTTAAATTGTTTGATGAATTCTTTTTGCATGAAGAGAGAAATAATTAAAATGGCACACAAATACGACATTTTGTTCATCTTCATTTACATAATTATACAAGTTCTTGTGATTTAAATTATACCAATAGAAAACAAATTACAAAGAAATTAGAGGCAAGAACTACAATAGAGGTAGCATCTCCATGGAAATCAACCTTTCTTTTATGTATTGATCGAAATTAAGAAAACCAAGAGATCATAATTAAAATTAAACTGCTTACTTTCAAAAAAAAAAACCGAAATCAAATTAATTACATGAACAGTGTTCGAGGTTGGCGCTGAGAATCATGATGAGGTCCAAAACGAGAAGGGTAAGAACTAGAGAAGGTGAGGCCAACAGGAATAGCAAAAGTGCTTTCCATGAAAACCCTTTGCTGAAACTGCTCAAGGCTACTTCCTGCTTCTGCCATGTCCTTCACAAGCTTTCTATAACACTCTTTCACCTTCCTCATCATGCAAATGTACTGCAGTTTCACCCACCTCACCTTCATCTTCCTCACCATGTTCGCCACCATCCCCCGCCGCGGCTCCTCCTTCCCTCCCAGCCTCAGAGATGGCACCTTCCGCCGCCGCAGAGGAAACCCGCGCCGCCGAGGCTGCCACCGCCATACAGTGGTGATGTGGGTTTGGAGCGGTGGGTCTTCGGAATTGGGAGCCATAGGATGAGAGATTGAATTGGGATTTGGGATTATTCGAGTTGAGAGGATGAGGCTTTGGGGTGTAGCGTATAAATAGGAAGGCATATTTGGGGTAGGAGACCCTACAGTATAAGGGTGTGCCTCAGATTCAGAAGGCAGGGGCAGGGGCTGTGCCTTTGGAGTTAGGGGTAGAGAGAGAGAGAGAGAGAGGTGCGTTTGGGTGTGGGAGTTTGGAAGTGTACACAAGTGAACAAGGTACAGTCCACGTGGTGACGGGTCTTTTGAGTGTTACGGTTACACCCAAACACAACATGCATATGTATGTGCAGTGTTTGTCACATGGGACTTCCCATGATTCATGGTGATATATAATTATGAGATGCCATTTTCACCATTCCACTATTTTTTTAAATAATTAAACATTAAAAATCTATCTATCGTTTATATAATTTATTTTCAAAGAGAAAGAAACTAAAGAAGAATTAAGTAAATATTCCTTTACTTAATTTATATTTGAAAAATTTAACAAGAAATTAGCATGCACTAAAAGCTACTAATATGTAATTATATTATGAATAACATCTTCAAATTATAAATTATAAATTTGTGTTTTACTTTTAATATTCTATACAGAATAATATTTGCTGCATAAAAGTTAAGAATGAAAATGAGTAAATATTCTTACTATTAGATTTATATTTAACTTTTAATTCAATAAATAATATTTGTCAAATTGTATAACTCTAAATTTTTAATATTAAAATAAATTTTTTAATTTTATTTTTCTTTTTTAATAAAATTTCACATCCCTCTTTTTATTTTTTTTCATCTTCTCTCTCTTTCTTAACTCCTCTTTTATTTATTCTTTCTTTTTCTCTTCCCATCACTTTTTCTCCGCTCTCTCTTTTTTTCTTTTCTCTCTCTCCTAAATTCATCTCATGTTGAGATGGATTATATTATATAAACTTAAAAAAGTATAATCCATCTTTTTCAAGACATATTACATATCATAAAATGACAAAAATAAAAGTTTGCGAACAAATAGATTTCTAACATGGGTTTTAAGTGTTTAACTAACTTAAAAAAAATGGCGAAATGATGAAAATGTTATTATGAAATTCTTACTTGAGGGATTTTTCTTCTTTTTGGCTAAAACACACGCGCACACACACATATATATTTTAAAAAATAAAATATAAAATAATATTAATTATAATTTAAAATAATAAATTAAATAATAAAAAATTATTTAATTCACTTATCTCTTTTAATTTTTTATTATCTTTAATTTTATCTTTCATATTTTTAGATTATATATATTATTTTATATTTTATATTATAAAATATATTATTTTATGAATCACTGATAAAAAAAATTCAGAACTATTATAATATATATATATATATGTTTTAATTAGTTAGCAAATATTAAGAATATTGGTTGAATTTTATTAAGAAAAATATTTGATTTTCTACTCATTAAACCTTCGGTGGTATTTTTATATATATGGGTTATCTTTTTAGGAATAAAACGTACCTTAGCTCTTTTTAATTTGTTAAGTTAAATGCATCCATTCAACATTTAAAATCAAACTTATCAGTTTATTAACTTAAACCTTATTTATTGACTAAATTTTAATAATTCACACTCAAAATACATTAGATTTTAGACAGAAATAATGTGATATAGAGGCAAAATCCAATCATTTAATAGAGGAGCAATATATTGCCTGCCAAATTTTGACTAGAAGGATCAAACTGAAAATTTTAAGAACTTAATTGAATAACTGTAATTAAGTTCAATAATAGTATATTTGAAAATATTATTTAGGTTTATTATTATCAATATTATTATATATCAAAATCATAATGAATAACGTAGAAATACTTCTATATAGTTGAATTTCTAAAACATTTCCCTTTATATTTTCATAATTAAAGGACAAAATTTACTTAGAATAGAATATAGTTAGTCAAAGTTTGGTAGTAATTACTATTCATAACACTTGAATTTGGTGTAATTTAAGTAAAAAGAGTTACGTCTTAATAACTATAATTTTTTACCTAGATCTAACAGATATATTTTGTCAATATGGTTTAATGATTAAGAAATACACACACACACACACACACACAGAGCCAGATTTGTTAAGATAATATAATAATAGAACATAGTTAACTATATATCATATGCTGACCTATTATAATTAGTTCTTATAATCTTAATTAAAATAATATTTTTTTTTTATAATTTAATGTTTCATCCTCACTTAAATGAACTAAGGCAACGTGTATATATGTTAACTCTTGAAAACAGAAGTTAATTATTTTTTATATTGGTTTTAATTGGTCAAATAATAAATTTAAAATCCTTTTAATTGAAATTATATAACAAAATATCGTCCTAAACATGCCCTCCACACCTTTAGTGGGGACTACGGCTACCACTAATTAAGTCAATACTTAAATGGTAAACTAAGATTTCGTTTATCATCGTGATAATAGTATATGTACGATCTAGGTTAAGTAGCTAAAATTAATGGCAAGAATTTGAAATAAATTACTCCATTTAATGGAAGGTAAAACTAATAAAATATTTCAGGCAAAAAAAAAAAATATGAACGGGCGATTAGTTAGAAGGATAAACATTTTATTTTTAGTCTTAAATTAAAGATTCTTATTTATAAAAATATTTTTGTACTTTAACTTATTCAAATTAAATTAATTAGAATTGAATAATTTTTGAAAGTGGACCCAAAAACTATGAAATATCTTAGCACAGATATTAACTAATGTAGTGCGCAAGTTGAGAAGCTAAATTATTCTTTTCTTGGGAGAATAGAGTTGCTTAGCCATTGGAAATACAGTACAAAGATAGCTATACGTTAATTAGTATCACTGTCAAATACAGAAATGTTTGTGCATCTTTTCTTTTCTTAATTGAAAAAATTTGCTGTAGTGGGACTTCTCTGTCATGAATGATTGAAAAACTAGTTTACTACATGAAGGTAATGAATTAACTGTATGATTGCGATTTGTCACGAAAGAAAAGGAATGTACAGTTTTGGTAATTTCTTCTATATGTCTTGGTGTATACTATACAATCAATGAGTTTGATGATTAGTCATCCAGCTTATGTAAGAGATTGTTAGGCAGTAAGTTTAAGAAGTGAAAAAACTGAAGTGTCTTGTATAAGCAAGGTCTGGAAAGTACAATAATAAATTGAGAAAATTACACTATTTTTTTTTCCGAAGCTTGGTTATTACATTTATTACAATGGTATTGGATCTCTTATAAGGCTTGATCGGCTAAGTTGTACTCATCAGTATCTTTAGACTCCTAAAATTTTGAGTGATTTTAGAAGTGCACAGCACTCTTATAAAACCTAAGTTAATAAACTTAACTATGAGTCTTAATTTTATCATTTTTTATATTAAAAAGACGGTATGCATACAATCTTAGTACTTATATAAATAGAGAGATTATTCTTAAAATTTAAACTTGTAACTTTAAAATTACATAACAATAATTTTATTATTATTCAAAGGCTCAACATTTTTATCATTTCTTAAATCAAGTGATCTAAATTCAAAATTCACTAAGTTTTATTATATAAGATAGAATTTAAATCTCAACTCGGATCATATACCATTAAAATAGTCTTTCTAAGAAGCTATTACACAAGCTAAAAGTAAAATGAAAAGCATGACAGACACGATTGGAATTACATTAAAAAGCTTCCTTTCATTCTCTCTTAATTTGTTAACAACTTAATTGATATGCGATTACTTTATGTACTTGCAGTTGCAGACAACAATGTGTGGGAATTTTTAGAGTATGGCCTTTATATGTAGCCGACATGCTGTGGATTTTCAGATGTCACTGATTGATCTTTAAAGTTTCAATAATGGTGATATCCAAGTTGTCTCTAGTGCCTGTTTGTCCCTTCAATAATTTTGTTCTTCATAATTTGGGAAAGGAAACGCAGTGCAGTCACTGAAGACCTCAATTTGCGAGTATTAAATCTTTCATTTCTTAATAAGCAATACAGTGTCTTTTAAACATCTGAAGGGTGCTTTTCTGATAATTCTTCATAGTTTCATTGTAGCATTTATCTTTTACCTTTGGAACTGACTTTGTGAAGTATTTTTGTATAGACAATGTAAATTTTTTTTTTTTTGTTATTAACTTTTATTCATTTGTGAGAGCTGACATAAAAAATAATGTAATAAATTGGGCCTAAATAAGAAAGATTACCTGATTATGGGCTTTTAGTCTACAAAGCTTGAAGCAATCCAACTACGCCTCAAATCTGATACAAGGAAACGGGGCTACACAATGTACACATAACACATGCTGTCTGCGTCAGTCTGTCAGAGCCCTGATCTGTGAGATTCTCTTGATTCCAGCTAGGCTTCTTCCTGCTTTGAAGGTAATTATTTGCAGTGAATTCCAATTTTGCTTCTTTTGAATTTTCTTGTTCATTAGATAGATTTGGTTACTAGATGAGGAAAGTGAAAAAAATAGGAAAAAGGAAGAGTTTCTATACTAGGAAGCCAAACCTCCTCATTTCTGAGATTGTGAGAACCTGCAAGTTTACTTGAGCTTAAACCAGCAAACCAGCACCATTCTCAATGTCCTCCTTTTGTCTCGAACCCATTCTCTTTTCAAGTCTAAAATCATTTTGATAGCAGTAACAAGTAAAAGTCATATTGGTCCATATAGATCGATCTTTGTCTTAACATGATATCCACTTTAATGGATGTGAATTTTGTGAAACAAATATGAGTAATCTTTACCAATCAACTAACTCGCACATTCACACTTGGCCTTACAACTTTCTGTACCACCATTAAAATTTATAAAACCGGCTATCACCTAGTCTTTTCTCACCATTTTGCCACTAGTCAAGCTTTTAACCTATTAAAAACACTTGACCTTTAACTACTATAGGTAAGCAAGAAAGCCCTTCGTTTATGATAATGATAACTTCGCAATAAAAATGATTATTGAGAATATGACTGAAGACCAAGCTGGAGTAAATTCTAATATCATTCTGATATCACTGAGAATATGCCACAGAAAAGAGTGACTTAGACAGTGTGAGATAAATCAAAAAGGGCCTTAAAGAGTTTCAATAGGATCATCAGTGGCCTTATATTATAGGTTATGTTTAGGTCAGCATTTACAGTTAGATTAGGCATGTAATTTTTGCATAATTTAGTTTATGTAATACCAGCATCTAAATCAACAATTAGTACAAATCTTATTCCAAGTCCAAATGACTACTTCAATCCCGTAAGTTCTTTGAAAACCCTTCATCTAAAACTACTTCACAACTATGGATGAAATTTGTATGAAACAGGAAGACCAATAAGGATATTACACTTTGTACAATAGGCCAATAATAGAAAAGAGATTCAAAGACACAACGCTCATAGTAACCTGTGCTTGACGTATTCAAATACAGCTCCTCCTCTACCTCAGAGCGATTCAAATGGATGAAGAGAACCCACCACTCCATGTCACAGCAATTGGGCTCCTCACATTGTGGCTTCCATCACTCCACTCAATTGAACCAAAACTAGCAGAATTAGCATTCCCAGAACCTTTTGCAAATGTAACCTCATAACTTTGTGTCTTGTTTTCTGCACTGAACACAAGCTTACTGGGAGAGACACTGACTTCAACACCAGGTGGAGCATTCACTTTCACATTGTAAACAGCATCTTCTGAGCTACCAACGTTGGTCACAACTCTTTTATACTTAACCAAATCCTTGTCTGAACTAAATTCCACAGAGAAAGACGGGTAGTTCAAATCAACTGGGCTAGTTAAGCTTCCTGTCCTAGCTAGTTTTTGCCCACATGTGCTTAAACTAGCAGGCTCTCTGATGAAAACTGCAATTTGCTTAGGATCATACCCAATTGAACAAAGGAATGCCAAATAGTCATTCGCATCTAAATCATAAACCAACCCAGGATTAAGAGCCCTGTTGGGATCAACATGTCCAGTCCCATGAATGAATGGTGTTGATTCTTTCCCACTTCCAAGATCCTTAATGTTCTTCCCGGCATTATCCACATTATAAGCTGTCGTCATTAGAGCAGATTTTATAGCAGCGGGTGACCATTTAGGATAAGCCTTCCTAAGCAAAGCTGCAATTCCACTAACATGAGGGCAAGACATTGAGGTGCCTGATATTATGTTAAACTCAACTCTCCTAGGATCCATGTCCAAATCTGTAGGCCCAACCTTCCCGGTCCACCCTGCCAGAACGTTAACACCAGGAGCTATAACATCTGGCTTAAGAATATCAGGAGTGAGATGGTTCGGACCACGGCTAGAAAAGGCTGCAACTTTAGGAGCAGCTGGTGAAGTCCCAATAACAGTCCCTCTGAACACTATGGATGCTGTTGGATATTGATTCAATCTTATGTACTCCTTGATCTGGTCTCCTGCAATTTGACCCACCATAGTAGCTGCTATAAGATGTGCATCTGCAAGAAGTTCTTCACCACTATCTTCGGTATTAGCCAAAATCATTCCTAACCCGCCTGCAAGCTTCACTGCACTACCTTTCTCAACCCTAGCATTACCTCCTCTATCACAAACAACAATTTTCCCTTGGACTTTAGATGGCTCCAGAGACCCCATGTAGCAGTATCTGCTTCCACAATCAGCAGCATACACCAAAGGAAGCTTAAAATCTGGTAATTCATCACCATAGTACAGTGAAACCCCACCAAGAACTCTACCGTCGCCAAGAACCACATCTGCTAGAAATTCTCTATCAATAGTTGAAGCACCAACAGTTAAAATCCATGGAGCTATGTTCACAGCAGTGTATGGACCAGGACCAGAATTCCCAGCCGAGCAAGACACAAGAACACCGTGTTGAGCAGCACCAAATGCTCCAATTGCTATTGAATCATGATCGTACTGTGGCGCATAACCATTGGCTCCAACAGAAAGAGAGATTATATGGACCCCATCAGCAACAGCTTGATCCATAGCAGCAAGAATATCAGAATCAAAACAACCCAGTTTCCAGCAGATCTTATACGCAGCAATCCGAGCTTTTGTAGCCATTCCTCTAGCTTCACCTTGAGCATAGTGAAACAAACTCGCATTCGCAACCACAGATCCAGCAGCTGTTGATGCAGTATGAGTCCCATGGCCTTCTGTATCTCTTGGAGATTTCGATTCCACAGTCTCGTCAATGGGTCTCTCCAGATAAGATTCATATCCTTTGTAGAAAGTTCTAGCACCAATAATTTTCCTATTACAAGCCGAAGCAGGGAAATCAGGCCGTGTCTCACAAACCCCTTTCCAGGTGGTCGGAACAGAGGAGAGACCGGAATCTGAGAAACTCTGGCGTTCCGGCCAAATCCCGGTGTCTAAAACTCCGACCACGACATCCTCAGCGTAATCGGAGTTCGGCCACAATCCAAAGCTTTCATCTAAGCCTAGGAAATGAGGGGTATGTGTGGTGTGGACATGACGGATTTGATCTGGAACAACAGAGAGGACACCTGGCATGTCTCGAAGCTTGGAGGCTTGAGAAGCGGTGAGGCGAACGGCGAAGCCATGGACGGCGACGTCATAGGTGTAGAGGATGTTAGCTGGGTGAGGGGAAGGAGGGAGGGAATTGATGATGGAAGAGTACCAGTGGTAGTGAGAGGAGAAAAGGTTGGGCTTTGCTGATTTAGACACGTGGATGATGAAGGTTTGGGGAGAATCTGATGAAGAAACAGAGACAAGAAAAACAGAGAGAAAGAAGAAGAAAGAAAGAAAACGAAGAGAGAAGGGCGCAAGTGTCATGGTTCTGGTTCTAGGTTCAGTGGTCACTCCCTGAAAAATTGGGGAAGCAATGAAGCGAAGGACGTGAGGCCTCTGAATATATAAAACAGAGGATTGGACACTGGTCCTTTTGTCTCAAGAGTTTGGACCAATTAGACCGGAAGGAGCCTAGTAGATGCTGCTGTGCTGTCTCGTTGTGTGGTATGGTATGGTATCTACTCAAAACTATCAACTATCTACTATATTTGGAGTGTATTTGATTGTAAAATGACAAATTTGCACCTCTTGTAAATTACACACCAAGTTTATTTTGTTAGTAGAAAATAAATAATATGAAGTTTTTGTTATATAGAGTCAGATGATATTTGAAAAAATATTATTAAATATACTGTAATCAAATTGAACATGAAGTTAATACAATATACGCTTATGCTTAATAATTATTAACACATTTTTAAGCATATATATTACTGTTATCATGAAATTCTATTCATGCTGACTTTTTTTAATGAACAAAAGTTTTATCTTCAATTACGTCCAGAGGTAAGGTAAAGGAGAGAATAAGTTGATTAGAATAATTTTTCTTTCAAAATATTAATGAAAAGATGATGAATTAAATAAAGTTGAAAGATTGTAGATCAAATTTGATAGTTCATGAATATTTTTCTTATACAAGATTTATAATGATTTTTTATATTTTAATTTTAAATTTATAATTTGATTTATTAATATTTTAAATTAAAAAATTAAAAAAAAATTTCACAAGATGAAAAATATTAAAAAATTTTAGGTCAAGCTTAATAATTTTTTTAAAAAAATTATACAAAGCCTAAAATAAATAAATAAAAATTGTATTTTTTTCCTTTATTTTTTAATTAGCATGATGTCTTTAATTTAGATGCTATCTATAGTCATTAACCAATTAAATTGAAATCGTTATAATTTTTATTTAATCAATTAATTAGTTTTCATCAATTTTATTTGAATGAGATGGATTAGAATTAGATAGAACCAATTTTGCAGAGTCTTACTTCGCAATGAGAATCTTGAGACCCTCGTGTTTCGTGGTGATGTGGTCTATTTGTTCCCTTCTGTATGCATTATTTGAATGATCTGGATGTTTAATTCAACAAAAACGTTATTAATATGATCTAAATGTTAATTATTGTTACTTTTTGAAAATGCGGTCCTTTTAATTTTTATATTATTTTTATTCATTATTTGGATTTGTATAAAAAATAATAATAACATATAAATAATATATATATTATACTTACTTTTCTTAAAGTTTAACTAAATTATACTTATCCTTCTTTTAGTTTAAAAATTTACCCTTATCTTTTTTAATTTATTTTATGTCAATTAAAATAATTTTTATGCAGAATAAGACACACAGTCTGTGATCTTATTTTTAATATATCAATAAATATAATTAAATTTATATTCAAATTTAATATAAAATTTTTAATATAATAATAAAGATACTTAAATAATTTTATCATTTAAAAATAAATATATACTATATAAAATATTAATTTCAGTACTAGAAAATAAATTAAATTAAAAATTTGTATAATATTGTATCAAACTTTAATATAATTTTTTAAATTAATAAATAAATAAATCTAATTTTACCAAACTACACCTTAATAGTGACGGCCAGATAATCTCTTAAGCATATATATTACTAAAAGTTAGTGTCAAGAATTTTAAAATTTAATTTTAAATATATGAAAGTAAAATTTAAATAATTTATCTTTTTTATTTTCTCCTATAACTTTTTATTCTCTCATATTTCTAACATAATATATAGTTTAAAAAATTAATGAGACAAAATTAAATTTAAAGTTATAAAATATGATAAAATATAAATATGTTATTCTTATCATGATTAATTTTATTACTAGATGAGTAATACTAATAACTTAATATATAATTAAGTCCTTTTTTAAGAATTTAATATTTTATAGGTGCTTTGCTTGAATTTTAATTTTAATTTAAAATTTTATAACTTTTTGGGGATTATCTGAATTCTTATCATCCATTACATTTTGAAAAAAATCTTTTATGATTAGTTTTTTTAAAATTTTTTTATATAGTTTATTTTAATTAAAAATCTATAATGTTAATTTATTTTTTAAAAAAATTATCAGATAATATATTATAAACACAAGGCAGGTAGGGTGGGGATAGTTTTGGAAGCACAATGGGCCCCACGTCTTGACTCACAGTTATTGTCTGCCTCTTTATTTCTTTCCTTTTGTGACTTTCTATTCTATCGATGTACATCCAATCATTAAACGACTCCTGCCCGTTGCATAGTCCTGCGTTTTGTGGTTATTGCGTCGCCTTCACCTTCACGTTACCTAGATATTTTACAACAAAGGCAGTTTGACAAGAGATTATTTTAAAAAATTGTACATTTTAACAAGATTTGTTTAAAAATGCTATGTTTATCAATGCCTCTTTTATTACGTATTATAATTTTTTTGAGATACAGATGGATCACTTTCTGTCTTTTTTAATAAAACTATGTAATCCGGAAAAGAGAGAGGGGGAGAAGAAGAGAGAGGAGTGAGAAAAAGAGAGAACAGAAAAATGTAAAGAAAATGTCGAACCTCATTTCCATTATTCACTTTCTTTCATTGAGCAGGATCTCACACCTACCCACTCTGTCTTTTCTCATTAGTTCCTCCTTCTCTCTTTCTATGTCGCTCTATTTTTGTTTAAATTATTCATTAATTAATAAAATAATAAATAAACGTGTTTATTAAATTTTACTTTTCTAAAACTAATAACATCATTGATCATAATACAATAACTAAAATAACATTACTGTCACGTCACAGACGCCCGATAAATAATTAATTTTGAAATTTACAATAATAGTGAAAGATTTTGTCGCTTAAACTATTACAAAAAAATATAATAAAATAATAAGAGAAGTTGGCTGAATTTTATTCTTTAAAAAAGTATTTTTCAAAGTAATATTAACAAAGATTAATATTTTAAAAATTATTTTTAATGAAAGTAAATATCAAAAGATAATTTTTTTTAAATTATTAATATCTAAAATTTTACTAAATTTTAATTAATTTAATTCAAGTAAGCAGATATTTTATAATAAGAATAGAGTTTTCTTAAAAAAAAAATTTTTATAAATAAGACTCAAATTTAAAATTTTATTTAAAGATAATAAAGTATCTATTATTTTAACTAACAAATTTTAAAAATAATTTTAAATCCTCAAAATTTAGCTTCTAATTTTTCTTTCATTATTATATGTTTAAATTAACAAATATTTTATTTTATTTTTATGATAATTAAAGAAAACAATTTTAAATTTTATTAATCAAGAGAGAGAAGAAAAGAGAGAAAAAGAGAGGGAAGAAAAGAGAGAGAGAAAAAAAGTATCCAAAAAATACAATGTTAAAATTAATTTAAGAGGTAAAATATAATTCATCATACTTGACTAATAAATAATTTTAAATTTTATTAATCAAGAGAGGGAAGAAAAGAAAGAGAAAAAAAAAATGTATCCAAAAAACACAATGTTAAAATTAATTTAAGAGGTAAAATATAATTCATCACTATGTACTTGACCAATTTCTTGCATACACTGGTACACTTAATGTACAAAAACCTTTTTTTATGAAAACTTTGTACTTAAGAATAGACCAAAAAAAAAAAAAAGCGGTAAAAGCCAAAAAGGGATCGAGTGAGCTAGTGAGTGGTGTCCTCGCTGTCTTTGGCGGAGCTCAGGTTGCGTGTATTAAACTCTATTATTTCTCTCTCTTTTTCTGTCTTTTCGAAATTTTTGTACATTTTTTTCTTCTTCTCTCTCTTTTTCATATATATTTCTTTGCGTGCATGAGTGCCCTTTTTTATATATAATCCGTGAAAGGTGGGTTGAGGCAGATTACATATCTTTTTTTTAGAAAAAGACAGAATGTAATTCGTCTGTACTATACTTATAAAAAAAGATTAAAAAAAGGAATTGAAAAAAATAACATTTCTGAACAAATTTTGTTGAAATATACAATTTTTAAAAATATTTTATTGTCAAATTGCCGCATATTATATCAAGTTATTTCATATTTTATTAATTTTATTACAAAACTGACGAAAAATCTTTACTAGGAAAATGAACTGATGGCACTGGGGCATTTAGGTATCATCAAAATTCATATATTTTGTAAAATTTAATTTTTTGTTCATATTTAAATTCAAGTATTAAATTGAAAATGTGAAGAAATTTTGAAGCTATATAGTGATTAACTTTAACATTCAGTTTTGTCTTACTTGTAAATGGACTCTATATATATTGATAGTAGTAGGATTAGTGATATATAAACACAATGCTTGACCAAAGAATAAATTGTACCAATAAATAATAATTAAAAATTAAAATTAAAATAAATAAATGACAAAATTTACGAGTAATTTTTTGGATTACATTATAAAGTGATAGAACTCAATTATATTGTCAGATTTACAAATAATATCATTTTCTAATATTACATCATGAGTAATATAAGTAAGCCTCTTCGTCACCAAATTAATTCTCGGTGGTGTAATCCTATAAACTTTTGGTGCCATTGAGTTTAGAGCTTAAAATTTAAGGTTTATATAGACAATTTTTGGCCAAAGAATAAATTATACCAATAAATAAAAATTAAAATTAAAAATACATAAATGACAAATTTTACGAGTAATTTTTTGGATTACATTATAAAGTGATAGAACTTAATTATATTGTTAAATTTACAAATAATATCATTTTCTAATATTATATCACGAGTAATAGTAGTAAGCCTTTTTGTCAACAAATGAATTCTCGGTGGCGTAATCCTATAAACTTTTGGTGATATTGGAAATTATAATCAAATTCACATTTTTTAAAATTAAAAGAAAATTTGTTATATTCTAAGTTAATAAGTTAAAATAAAAAATTCATCTTAGTGTAGCGTCCTTTGTCTTCAAATTTTTAAGAGTTCGTGCAGTGCAAATGTCATATACCTTTTTCAGAAAATGCAAGTCAGTTCTTAAAGCCTGTTTTACAGTTATTTTATTTTTTGGTTCTTAAAAATTATTTTATAAAATTCATTTTGAGAATTTATAAAATTATTTTATATATTTATATATATTATTAATAAAAAAATTTATTTTTTACATTTATTTTTTTCTAAAAAATTAAAGTTAAGAAAATTTTAAAATTATTTTTTATTTTTAAAATATATATTGTATTTTTTATTTTAAAAATTTGTTATCAAACAGACTCTAAATTTTAGATCTTCATGAAATTTTGGGCCTATATTAATAGCATGATCACGAAGGTTCTCAATTTGCCCGACCCTAGACTAGGCCCAGTTTGCAATTACAGGAATCTCATCTAGAAGGCCCAATTAATTGAGCCCTGGAAAATGAAAATTGCATACACTCACTGACTTGCAAGGAAATTAAGTTTTGTTTTCTTGAAAATTTTCATTAGAATTTAATTTCTTTAAAAAAAAAAAAGGGGGGTGGGAGGGGGGGGCTGCATTGTTGTTTCAGATGTGAAAAGGCTGGATCGGATCGATGGGATTAATTAGGCTAAGTCAATCATTTTTTGAAATACATAATAAAAAGTAATATGAAGTTTCATTTAGTACATGATAGAAGCTAGAAGTGTAAGCAAAATATTAGTCCTATTTTTTTAATCCACTTATAAAATTAAATTAATAAAATATTAATGATTAGTCCCTAATTAATCCGATGCGAAGATCTTGTTTCTTATTTGTGAATAATTAGGTTAAGTGCCTTCCTATAGGGTTGGAGAAAAACAAAACAAAACAAAATAATTGGTGGGAAAGTATAGCGGATGTGTGTTGGTAGTTGTTCAAACGATAATTTTCTAGGAAACCACCCAGCATTTTCCTAGGAAAAAGACAGTGTTTTTAGAGCTATCATCCTAGCTGGTGATAACATTCACTCATAATAAAAGTCATATATATCTTGATCAATTACATAAAAATACTTATATTGATTCCAAGAAATTCCTTATTACAACTATTAAGAGCAAATTGCGAGTGAAAGCTTGTAGGATTAACTTCTTTTACTAATTAATTTCTTCTCAATCAATCAATTTAAACATATATAGTTGGTATAATTAAAAGTTGAAGATTTCGTTTATCATTTAATTAGCATTGAGGATTTCTTACATGTAATGAATCTATTATGTTATATTTAAATTAAGATATATAGTAGATATGGTTGCAAAAAATTCCAAATAATTACCAAATAGTTGAGACAATTTAATTTCTTCTTCGGTAAGAAAACTCATTATTAAGCATTATGGAGTACATGATCTGTCAAGACAGCGATATATTGTTTGGAGATTAAGTGTTGTGTTCTGATTGACTGATTGCTAAAGCACTATCATGTGAAAAAAAAACAAATTTGAGTTATTTAATCTCATGATTCTCATTTCTCAAAAATTGAACTGATTTTACGGTAAGCCTTGTTTTAACTTGACTAATTTGTTAAATGAACAAAAATAATATCAAAATATCATGTAATAAAAAATAAATATAAATTAAAAATATTTTATTTATTTATATTTTTTATTATATAAATAAATACATCATTTAATTAATTTTTTATATTTTTTTTATCATATGACATAATTATATTATTTTCTCATGTAAAAAGTGGTTAATACAAAGAGTAAGGTCCTTCGCATGGTGACACTAGTTCGTGGGGATGCAAGAAAAACTTGAGACATTTTGGAATTATCTAAATATGAGACCGTACGTTTATCTGAGTAATGTTAGCAGAAGCTAAGATCCACCACACACATATGTCCATGCAATATATTCCAGAATTTTCTGTGTGGTAGAGTCACAGAAACAGCAATTCTCTTTGCCATAACTCCTTTTAGATTGCAGCTAATCTTAGTTGTCATCACACCCGTCTGTGGTGCATCAAACATCCTCCTAATAAAGGTTCTCAATGAATAAACAACATGATTCTCTCTCCCACCACTTGTCCTTTAATTTCGGATTTTTTTTAAAAAAATAGATATAGATAAGGGATCAAGAATAAAAATAAGAGAAAAATTTAAAATTTTTCCTAAAATTTTGAATTATACATATAAATAATCTTTAAACTTTTATAATTAAAAATTAAAATAAACTAATAATTTAGTCCTTAAAATATATATATATATTTTTAATTTAGTTGTTGAAATATTTAATTATTAAAAGATCAATCCTCTAACTTAATTTAGTTTTTAAATTATGTATATTTTTTTTATTACATTTTCTATCTGTCATATCGACCATAAAAGAGAATTTGAACACTATACATTATCATTCTTGATGGTCCTTCTACGTACCACTTCTAATCTAATCATCCATGTGCTTTTGTTTCGAGGATATGACTCTGTTTACAGCTAGTTAATGTAGATTTTGAGAATAGTTTATGCCCAAGAACCACAAGAGGACACAAAGGGCTTTTTTTCTTTCTTTCTTTTAAAAAAATCATTGAGAAGGGTCTCAAGAATTTCATCCACACTTTTATTCTACAGTATCCTCACACACACACACAAGAATGCCTATTCTATTTTATAGCAACCAGGCAAATAGGATAAAGATTTCAGGTTTGCAACCATTAGAGAAATCCATGATTCTTCCAACCACCCATTCCTTTCTTCTTTGTCCCTTTATTTGGTTGAACAGAAGAAGACATAGCCACGTTGAAATGTGCATCCCATTGAAAATTAAAAGAAAATCTCCAGAAGTTGCATAGTTCATTGCATTGAGGGGCAAAAAACATAGCAGCTAAATTAATAATTAACCAATCATTACTGAATTATGCCGGCTCGGAGAGTTCAATTATTGATGTTTTTTTACTCAAAAACAAGAAAACTATGACTGGTTTTGAGTTTTGACCCCAACTTTTATTTATCATTTTGATTCAACACAAAACTCATTCTTTTTCATGATCAAAATAGAACAGAAAACAAAGCAAATGGTACCATTGAAGCAAAAATTTTTCTTTTTGCAAATTATATTGGAATTCTTGCAGATTCAAAGCTCTGTACCAGACAAGAGACAACTACAAATGAACACATCTAGTTTGAGCTTGAGCTTTCTATGTCTTTTATTTTTGTTTTTCCTTCTACTTTTGAGTCCAATCAAATGCAGATTTTCTCTTTGCATAGCAGCTTCAATCATTTGCAAACACCACTCTCAACTATCACTTTTTAGGAGTTAAACCCTAGACATGTTACTTCAAACTCCATTTATTTGGAAACAGGGCTATTTTGTGATTTTCAAAGTTGAGGGAGGGGATTGTTTGCAATTGTTGGCCTTTCATGAACCAGAGAGAGTAAACCCAGGATTATGATGATGAATCTGTGTGTTTGATGAGGACCTCAAAGCTCTAGGAGAATCCAAACTCCTCCTAAGAATCTGTCTCATAGCTGAAATCAAATGAATAGTGGGATTAGCAGGAGGCCCTGCAGTTTTGAACTTTTTGCAGAAATTCATGTGCTTTATCATTGCCTCTTCTGTGCTCACAAGCCTTTCAGACCTTACAATCTCATCTTTCACAGCTTCAGCACACAACCCACAAATCCATTTTCCAAAATATCGCTCTCTGATTCTTTCTATGTATGCGGGTGTGCATTCTTCTGTTAGCCCACAGCAATCACAGATTGCAAATTCAACTTCACTCTGTGAGGCTAGTTTGGTAGCTGCTGCTTGAGTCTCTGGAGCCGATATGACCATCGGATCACTAATCATAGTTGCAGACATTGCCAACTACCCTGTCAACCATGAAAAATGGCTAAAAAGTTAGCATCTTGGTGAGTTTTTCTGTTTGGTTCCCGAGAAAAAAGGATTGACAGAAGAGAGCTACAATTGGAATAATATAGTTTTCTGGCTACTATCAGTAACGCCAAGATTTAATTTTTATCATATAACTAGACCAAAGTCAGTTTTTTTACGTTGTTTTATGACAAAATAGGACTGAAGGAAGAAAGAAAACTTTTCATTGATATGGTTCAATGAGTTTTTCTGTTTGGTTGCAGATAAAAGAGGATGAGCAAAAGGAAGAAAGGAAAGAAGGCTTTGGAGTTGATTGATATGCTTCAATAAGAATATAGTTCTTTTCACGTGAGCAATGGCCTCAAAATTGAATATCTATCTCATAAACAAATGAAAATAATTATGGGGTCCAGCGAATGAATGAAGCAGGACTGGAAAAGCAATTTTCGAGCAAGTTCTTCTTCACTTTTATGAATCTGTACTAAAGACAGTTTCAGGATGCAAGAAAAGAATAATAAAACTTTATTCAGAAAAGAATATGGGATGTTATGTAAAGATCACAAATCCCAGAAATCAATCATCGTAAATTTTGAATAATAAATTTGATGAAAAAAGAATTAAACTTACCAGCAGAAGCAGATCAAAATAAATCAAAATTGCTTTCTTTATCTTTTTTCTACTTCTGCTTTCTGGGTATTCTTTTCTTCTTATCTCTCTTTCTCCCACTCTCCTTCCTCAAATTTTTTCTGCTCAGCAAACAAAATCTCAGACATGAAAACCATTTCAGACAAAAAACTTCAATCCCAAAAAACCCCTCTTGCTTTCTTCAATCTCCTCCTAACAACACAAAATATATTTTTTTTTCCCAAAGTTTATAACTTTGAAGAAACCCACAAATCTTTTTGTAAGAAAACAAAGAGATTGCTTTTTGTTTCTCCTCCACAGAATTTTGCACTCAACAATATATGAACATAGAACAACACAGAGAGATCACAATTTGTAGAGAGAGAAAATTATGGTGAGAGAAATGAGGCCAATGATTGAGGCTTTAAGGAGGTGGGTTTATGTTATTGCTATGCTATGGTATATTCCACGTCAGCCATTTTTTTTGTGAGTGGATTTTTGGCCGTTGATTATTGGATTGCCAGCTCAGCAGTATCATATTTAATTATTTCATTATTGTGATTTGTGAGTCTATTCTTAGCCAATATGTGCTGTTTTGGAGGAAGTTTTTCTTTTTTGAACCATTATTATTTTTTTTGACTCCATAATTTTTCTTATTAATTAAGCAATGGAGAGATGCCACGTGTGAATATAATCATGTGAGGAAGGTGCAAGTTGCAACAAGTTTTCCTCATAAAGCAGCTTCCTAGCTTGAATGACTGCTTGCTTGTTCTATTTACCAAAACGGGATGATTAATTAGTACTAATCATTAGGTCCAAATTATTTGATATCAAACTGGAATAACACAGGGTTTGTTTTATGGTCAAATCTTAATTTTGTTAATTTTTTGTATTCAAGTTTCAAAGAAAAGAATGATTATGAGTTTTTAATTGCAACATAAACGATTTCCTCTTAAATAAAAAACTCCAGACGTTCATAAATTAACTCGACTTCTATCTAAATGTGATATTCAAATAAGTATTATTAACATTTAAGCAGGTAGACAATTTAAATAAGTGAGTAGAAGTACGGGCAACTGAGCTAAACTTCTGTGAATTTGAGTTTGAGTTATTTAATTAAATGAGTATTTTAAATTTGTTCGTTAACTTAAGTCAAAACTTAAAATTTAAATTAAATTTAACTCTTTTTGTTAGATAAAAACACGAGTTCAATTCATATAATTTATATAAAATTATATAAAAATAAGTTAAATAAATATAATAAGTTGTAATTAATTAAAAAAAGTATAAACTATAAATGTGTGATTTTAAAATTTAAATATCTAAAAATTAATATTATAAAACATTATTTAAAAAAATTAATTATGTACTAATTATTTTATAGATTACGCTAGTTGATGAATTTTGTTTTTTCAAATATTTTACCTACAAAAGAGGATTTTTATGCAAAAGCATAAATATAACAAATCCAAAAAAATTACACAGAAGGAGTTTTCATTATACATACATATATATATATGCATATATATTATCATTTAAATATTTATTATTTTTGTAATATTTACAAAAAATATATATATTTATATTATTTTGTTTTTAAATAATTTGTTGATAAATTAAATAAATTAAACATTAAATTTTTAAGTTCAATTCATTTAATTAAATAAATTTAATTATGTTTAAATTTATTTATTTAATAAATAATTCAAACTCAAACAAACTTTTATATAATAAAAATTTAAACTATTTTATAAATAACTTAATTCATTTATACTCTTAGCTAGAAGGAAAATAAATTCGATGCTATTAAATAAAAAAATGCTCTCGTTATTATAAAAAAAAATATAAAATAAAAGGCTGCTCATGGGAAACATGGCCGCAACTATTTCCTTAAACTAATTTTCATTTTTTTGCCAAAATTTGACTCTTCATGTTTAAGAATAATTTATTCTCTTTGTAACTTGCATGTTATATCTTTTGGACAGCTGTAGTTGATAGAAATATAAATTCACTTTTTTGATGGACTATATATTACTTTGTGCCTATCGAAGAAATTTTAAAAGAGTCAAATTTATTAAATCTTTTAAATTAACTCAATTCACATGTATTAAAGTGCAAGTTAACTTTTTAATTTAACGTATAAATAAAAAAGAGTTCTTATCTTTTAAGATAATAAAAGTCATTTAAGTTTTCAATCTCTTTACATATATCTTAGCTCTTAATTTTTATACTTGTATTTTAATTTCTTGTTGTCTTCATATTTATTTTAAATTTAACATAGATATAAATTAATAATATATATCAAATTTTAGTTATTAATTTACATCTAATCTAATTAAGATTAATCTCTCCTCTTAAAGCTCTATTTCTAGGGTCTAATGGTATGCCACCTAGTTTGCCTATAGTCTAATGTAGGATTTATTAGAATAGTGTTCTCAACCCTCAAGCGTAAATTAATATTAATAATTTAGTTTGAACTTGAATAGGCTTTACTAGGCTTGCTTTTGTATTTTTAATATTTTATTTTTGGAGGAGTTGAATTGTAGTTGTTGGTGTGGAGAATTATTCTCCATGTTTAGTTGAATTGTAGTTGTTCCTATTTCATGTTTGACAATAAATCCTCCTCATGTAAAAATGGGGGACTAATAATTAATTTTCATTTTCCCAAAAAGAGTTGATTTTGTTTGTATTGTGATGATATGACTGATGAAAGAGCCAAAGGTGAATTTGTCATGCCTTTAATTATTTGGTTGGTTTGTTGCCGAAGCTGTGCTTCCTACGCAACCACTCATAGCCCCCACACTTCCATTATTAATTATTAGGAATAACATCATCGACCCCACAATATATATGAAAACGGATTCATGCAAATTAAATTATTATTATTATTTTGCTATAGTTGGAAAATATTTTAACAATTGAGAGACTAAATCAACATGAAATAATGTGCTAAAGGACCATCATGAAAGTCCATTTATCTGCAAACAACCAAAATAATTTTTTCTTGAAAAATATTAATATATTAATTTATTTAAAATGAGTTTATATTTAATATATATATATATTTTTTTAATTATTATTTAATTATAAATTTTTTCTTAAATTATTAATTATAATAAATATTTTTTTACTTTTAAATATTAAATTTAATTCTAATTAACACATTTTTATTAACACCATCAACTATTTTTTAAAAAGAATTTCTATATTTTTTTAATTATAAATATATCTTAAATTATAAAATGTGACAAATATCTTTTAACTATAAATTTTATTTATACTTATTAATTTAAAAAAATATTTTTTTAAACTATTTTTATTTTTAAAAATATCTAAATAAACTATAATTTTTTTATAATCTCTAATATTTTTTTTCAACATTCAATCTCAAATTTATACAAAATCTAAAAAATTACTAAAATTGAAAACACATGCATTAACATTAATACAAAAATAACATTATTAATTTTGGATGTTATTTTAATTTCTATATGAAAAACCTATCTATGTCATTTTCTTTTATTAATGTTACTTCACGTTCTTCATAATACTTGGTGGATTGGAAACCCTTACTCGTACAGTACCTTCAAAGCTTTGCAATCTTAGTATTTTTTGAAAATTTTCTAATGAATTTAAAATTAAATTTTTTTTATAATTTATGAGATATATGTAATTTACAACTAACTCATTATTAAATGAGATATATATAATTTTTTAAAAAATATTTAATAATATTAATAGAAATATATTAATTGAAATTAAATTTAAAAATTTAAAAATATAAAAAAAAATATTTACATATGTGATAATTCAGATATATTTATAAGTGAGTGATAATTATAAAAAATATATATACTTTTCTATTATATTTTTGACAAATAATTTAATAAAGAAAATAATGTAAATTTGATTAAATAATGAAATTGACCAAACATTGGAATGGTGATGAAAGAATGGTACTTTGTACTGTCGCAAAATTAATGCATTTGCACTCATCCAACGCTAGTTAAAGATTAAAGCCACTTCCCCTTTCTTATAATTAATGCCACGACATATTCATGGACAAACCAAACGACCCAACAAATGACTCGTTCCTATCTTCCCTTCTATATCACTATAAATATATATATATAGACACACACACACACACTTTGGACATACAAATTGCGTTGATATTTTTATTTATATATACATATAGAATAACTCAAATAATGAATATTAATAGTTGTACATGTAATAAAGTGTATGTTAATTTTTAAATTATAAAATACAAATTAATTATTATATTTTAAAAGAATAAAATTAAATAATAAAAAATTATTTAACATTTATTCTTGTAACATTTATATATTTTAACTTTTTATTATCTCAATTTTTTTTCACCATCCTCATATCACACATTCTTTAAAATTATATTTTATTTTATATGAGATAGTATATGATTTTAGATATCAACAATTAAAATATCTAATAAATAAGTATAATATAGATAAATTTAATTTTAATAACTGAAAAATTTTGTAATGTCAAAAGTTTGAACGTGTAAAAAGATATTTATAAAGAATGACAATTTTAATACTTTAAAAAAATAATTTCTTACTCAAAAAATGAGAAAGTAATTTTTAAAGGGGAAAAAAAAATAAAACTGCATTAATTTTAGGGTATGGGAACATGTATGAGTTCACATGGGCAGGTCTACCTAATTTCTGAATTTCATCACACCAATCCGGCAATTCAGACCATGCATGTCTATTGTGTAGTTTTCAAATGTTCCTTTCCATTTATTTCTTAGTAGTTTGATTAATTTATTATTGTATTCAAATGTAAAATAACTTTTACTTTTTATAAAATTTTTATTTTAAAAAATTTATTAAAAAAGTCTTTTTTTTTTTAAATTCTATCCAAACAGGCATTAAGTATATCTGATTTTTCAAAAAAAAAAAAATCGTTTAAATTAATATTGACGATGAATAGATATAGAATTTGAATTTTACTTTTTTATATATATACTATTTAATTATATATATATTCTAATAATTCTAAATTATTTTAGTTAATAGTTTAACAAATTATATATTATATAATATAAAATAAAATATATAATATAAAAAATAAAAAATTAAATTATAGAGATTTAAATAACTTCTTATTATTTAATTTATTTTATTAAAATATAATAATAATTATTTTATATTATATCTTAAAAATTAAATGCAAAAAATTTAATATTTTATGAATTCACGTACTTTTCAAGGATATTTCTCCCCAATTTAAGAAAGGATACTTCAGTGTTTGAAGGAAGATGCATCAGTCAAGTATTAAATGAGCATAAAGATACATGAACACTTCCAGACTGATTTAAAAATAAATAATAAAAAAGCTAATTTTACATTTTGCACCTGAAGATGACTTCTAGTTTTTCTCCTTTCTTTAAAAATTATTTTAATATTTTTTTCGTTAAAAAACATATCTTAATCAATATAGAAATTAGAAATAAACTATTACAAAACCATTTATAAATTTAATTTTTCAAAATTAATTTATAATAATATAGAACATATTATAGCATATATTATAATTTTTAATTATATTTTAGCTCAATAATTTTAACTGATATGCTTGAATTAGGTCAACCAAAACCATGCTTTCCAACGTGTTATATAATATTAATCCGATAGCAATTTCTTATACGTTTCTCTCACTTATCACGTTAATGATTAATCAACTAATTAATAAATTAATCGCATTCAAGAACAGCAAAAGAGAAAGCGATTAATTAATTGTTATAAATTAATTATAGTATACTACCATGGTTTTGGTATGTGCTTTTCTATGTCAATAAAATATATATATATTGATGTTTCTGATTTTCTTTCTTAAGAACAAAAAGGTCAAATATAGAAAGCACAAATTTGTAGGATTCTTCTAGTGACATCTTATAGGTAGCTTATAGAGATGATTTTTAATAAAATATTATAAAAAAATTTATAAGTATTAATCATAAAGTTCACATCCAATATTAAAATGTCCCTTAATTTTAAAAAAAATAACAATATCATTAACGTTATTAAAAACTATCGCTGTCTTTTACTTTTAAAAATTATATATCTTGCACATACTTACCATAAACTATTTTTTTTATAATTAATCTGGTATATATTAATAAGAAATTATAGTTGATTTTAAATAACTAATCATAAAATTAAAATAATTAATCTTATACTATTTAACAATATGTAAAAAATATTATTAACTACTAATCATGTCTACTTTAACTTATATGATTACTACAACATGTTAAATTAAGAAATTAGATAATGATAAAAATAATTATGTCCTTTAAAATTATTTAATGATCACTATAAGTATAACTCGCATGAGACTCAAAAATTAAAGATATATGTACAAAGTGATTTTTAACAATGCTGATGATAAATTGTAGGTATCTTGATTTCATATTCTTAATTAGGTTTAGAATTTATATATATATATATATATATATTTTAAAAAGATATATAAGATTTAAGAAATTAGTTAATAATAAAGATAATTATGTTATTTAAAATTATTTGACAAGCATGTACAATTTATATGTGACCTAAAAATTAAAGATAAAAGTAATTTCTAATGGTAACAATTGAGGGATATTGTCATGAGATCAATAAATTAATCAATAAATAGAGTTGAAAGTAATATTTGTTGAGTAAAGTGCGATAGTAATTATTTTATAGTAAAATTTTGAATAGAGATTGATTCATAATCAAATTGCTTAGAGTTTGAATTACATGTAATTAAATAAAAAAAATTATACATTAACTAATAGTTATAATTTTTATCTTAACAATAAATATTTAATTTAACAATATTTACAATGAATATGTATATATAAATTTTAAAAAAATAATAACACTGAGCACCACGCTAACTGGATCTTGAAATGTTGCAGATAACTGATGAATGCATCCTTCATATATAAATTCTATTTCAATATGAATTGAAGAAGAACAAGAGAAATAAGAAAGAGAAAAAAGAATAAGTGGTTGAGAGCAATTAGTACAAGAACAAGTGCTTTCAATATTACGCATGTGAAGCACAGTGGATTCCTTTGTGATGTAGATGGAAGAACCCATACAACAAACAGTCTGTTGATATTTATTTTCTTTTTCCACAATGGAACCATTTATACTTTATGTTGACCACTTTTAGCCTGTATATACTGCATACTAATTAATTATTTTTTGGTTAAAATTATTAGTATCTATAAGTTTATTGAATTCTGATTGATATAATTTAATCTGACAAAGTCTCATAATTAGAATAAAGTTCTCTCAATAAAATTTTTTTTATACAAACAACTTTAACTTAAAACATTATTTAAAAAAATAAAATATTTATCATTTTAACCACCCATATGTTAGTAATTTTTATTTTTATGACCACAATAAATTCTGAAATGGTTATCAATGCAATGGTGGCCTCTAATTAGATATCTTAAAAATCAGTCTTAAAAAAATGCATTTAAAATACTAACAAATATTTTTTAAAAAATAAAAGTTTTGTTAGCTCTTATTCAAAAATTAATTATTTTCTTAATATATATATATATATATATCAAACTTTAAGGGATTTAAAAGTAGAGAGATTAAATTTTGCACAACCAAGCCCTATTTAATTTTATTAGGGTTTAACTGTGACCTGTGTTCATAGCTTCGCCTTGAATACAATATGCATAATTGGAGGTCTGAATTTTTTAATTTGAGAAATAATATATTTTTATATTTAAAAAAATAATAAAAAATTAAATATTTGATGTCTAATTAATTTAAGGTGAATTCCTATTTGTGTAGAGTTATTTATTTATTTTTCTATCCTCTTCTGGATATAAAAAATATATCATTTATCAAATGGAAAAATCCAAAATGATACTGTTTAGTCACGCCTGGAAGTTGTTGAGATATTGTTTTCTAAATGCGAAATCAGTCTTATTATTTAATATGAAAATTAAAGTAAGTGATGACCACAGATTGTACGCAAGAATTATTACTTATATGATTAGTGGAGTCACAAGTCTCGGTTAATTAATTACTTGGTTACTAGGCAATTCTAAATGTTATATCAATGTTGGGCCTAAAGTAGACCTTCTCACCAATTAAGCAAACCAAATTAGCAAAGACCTTTACAAGCTGATGTGATCTGTAGACATGGTTAGTGCCACAAGCTTGCTTTTGATTCAGTCACACACAACCTATGTCTCTAATTAATATCTTCCATTTGTGAAAATAATTCATGCAATTTAGAGTTGGCTCCCATTTATTTATTTATTTCATTTGAATTTGATTGATGTTTCGTCTCTATATAAGGATGTATTTGGGAGAAGAAAAAAAAGTACAATTTTTATTTTGATATATTTTAGTGAAAATAAAATTTCATATATATATATATTCTCTCTTTATACTATGTTCAGAATTAGATTAAAGAAACCGATAAGAAACAAAAGTTAATTTGAATTTAAATTAAAAAATATCAAATAAAAATTTTCACTTTCATTCTCTTTTTCCTTGATTTTGCTTCTTCTAAACAAACCCTAATTGTCTAAACTGTAACAAAAATAAAGTATTGCCCTGGGAATGGTGGTTTAAACATTTTTTTTTTCACTTCCTCGTCTCTTTAGCCATCCAAAGCTACTAATTATTTCAACCAATTAAAATCTCATTTTTTAATTTTGAAAATAGTATTTTTTTTTTTAATATCTTACGAATATTTTCTTATTATTAGAGACAACAACACTATCAGAAACTAAATCTTTGAGTTACTGATCATTAGTTTTTGAATAATGTACATTTACATTTTTTGTTTGTCTTTTTTTTTTTTTAATTAAAGGACTAATTTTCAAGACCCGAAATGTGTATTTTTAAGATTTAAAGGTAAAAAAGTGTATATTTCCTTTTTAAAATTATAATATGATCATATTATACTTTTTTCAACTCCGAAAATTCCGTGAGGTCAGTTTAAAGAAGATTTTCTTGTGGATTATTCCCAATTCTGACATAAATGATTTATCTTTGATCATATATATAGCGATGAATTTAGTTTAGCCACTTCGACTTTACTCCACAAAGAAGAGAACTCATTTGTCCAAAAGTAATAAAGCAGACACAAGTACAGAGAAAAGAACATGTTATCTTGAATCAGATAAACTGTAAGCTCTCATGTCAAACTGAAACTATCAAAGTCACATTGCTTAAATCTTATCTTAAATAGATAAAATTATCCCACCCCTAGCTGGCTACCTTACTCAATTCTCTTTCCCTTTTAGTCCCTTCTGCTATTTGCATTTATTTTTAATTTCTTAACTCAACTATTTCTTCTTAATCTACCATAAAACAGTTGTTATTCTATCCTTACCATTTCAACACACTGGTTAGCTTCCTTGAGAATGTGAAAAATCTCAACCTTCAAGACAAACGGTCAACATCTTTCTGATTTCATGAATAATTAGGCTAGTTAGTAAGTAGAGGTATCACCATAAATTATAAGACTCGTAGCTTTCTGTTTATCAATTTCAAGCATCAATTTTTTTTATCATCAATTCCAACTTGGCCTTAATTACCAAGAGCATTGCCATTGGTATTCAACTTTATCCAGCTATGATGGGGTTTGTTTCTTTTGACCTTGAAAACAAGGCTTTGATAGACGTGATTTATCTCTGTTCTGCCAATAATCGCCACACAAAAATTTACTTTCAATTATGACATTACAAGTTGGTTGGTGTACGATCGAGTTATAATCATTATCATGGGAGTTAAATCAACAAATAAATGATTTACTTATACAGCCATTGGTATTTCAATTCAACCAAGACTGGTAGCATGTGGTCTTAAGTTCACACTCGAAAAGCATCCCTAAGTAGCTTCAGTCCAGAACTTTCCTGGTTTGTTTGAGAGAAAAAATAGAGATAAAAAGTATATTTTTTTAATTCAAATTTAACATTTTCCCCCCTTCTCACTTACTTCTTCAATTCAAACCCTCTCAAGGTACAACACAAAATTGTTCATTTGGGTCCAATTCCAATGTTCAGAATTATTATGAATCTGTAACTAGAACGCAATCATACTTGAGCATGACCTGCACCCACCAAACTCATAATTTTGACAGAAACCAGTACAATTCACAGCTCAATAAAAACTGCCTGATTGAAATGAAATGATTCGTGAAGAACATGAAGGCAACCAAACATTCAATTATAACATCATTTGATTCACGAATCAAATCATTCAGATAAGAGTGAACCAATTTACTCATTTTCCTTTTCTAGTCAGTTTATTTACAGACAACTTCGAATTGGGGAACCATTTACAATTATTCTTTCCCTACCAACATCATATTCAACAGCATCCAGAGATGAGTAGTAGTCACAAAAATTGCTGCTTTTTCTATAATGGGATGAAAAAACACCCAACGCCTGCAAACAAATTAATCTAATTTTGATGGTGTTTATTTGCCTATAACACTACCTCTCGAATTCTATGATCCTCTTCCACCTCGAGTTCTTTAATTAGCCTTTCGATCTGCTTTCTGTAAACCGGCATGAAGTGATCGCTTATCATGGTCTGAGAAAGTCTCAGCTTACTGTACAAAGATCTTGAAGTTAGGAAAATCCCAATCTTAGTCTCATTTGCCTGGCTGTTGTCTGTACTGGTAGAGGTTGGGCTGACTTCATTTTCACACTCTGCTGGATTAGAGTGGAGAGTGACAATGTGCATTATCCTTCCTGGAGGGAAGAATCTGTGAACTTCCTTCAATTTTGGAGCCGAACTTGGGGTCTGGCTTTTAGTTACATCCTCTATGGCTGCTACTTCTTCTTCCCTTATCTCTTTCTCCACATCAACCTCCTCTCCTTCGGTTCTGTCATACAATTCATGCTCCAGTTGTTGCCACAACTCCACTTCATTCATCCAATCCTCGGCTCCAGCTTGGCTCATCATATTGTCACTGGGCTTAAGATCATCCTCCTCATTGGCATCTCGGTTCTTTTGATCGGCACAAGAGCATTCATTTTCAGAAGACCACTCTCCTACAGATGAAGAAACAGGCAAGTCCATGCTCTGAACAGCAGTCCCATGCTTACACTTCTTGGAAGACAAAAGTGGTTCAGAACTTCCTTTAATAGCAGAGGCTGAACATTTAGAAAAGCTTGCCTCTTCTGTAGGGTTCGAATGTGCATCCATGACTCGGCGACGGGGGCCTATGCATGACCAAGATGATAGATCAAGGGCAGGACGTCTCCATGCTGCCTGAGCCATGCTCTGGGCCCTCCTCATCACAACCTGTAGTTGTTCAAATTTCAGATCAAGTAGAAGCATATAATGATGTGATACAGTGACACTTTTAACATAACCAGACTGAACAGATCAACCATCACCTTTAGAACAGAACTAAGAAGAGTAACAATTAATTCTTCCAAACTACAATTATTAAAAAAGTATAGTTGGTACTTGGTACTACTTTTTCTGGGGAGCAGATACCAAAAATAATATTGCCCATTACATTAGAGAGAAAAACATATTTCAAAGCTTTTAGGTTTTATACCAAGGAAAAACATTAGAGAGAAAACACATTGTCGGCGTCAATGATAACTGGTTGTACAAAAAAAGATGAAACCATATGACAAGAAAAATACCTGGGTACCATTTGAAACAGGTCGCAAAATTGCCCCAGCCCCAGCAACTGTTGCTCTGGCAGTGGCAATGGATGGAAGGCGAGACCCCAACGCTGAAGCAGAACGGTAGACTGTACTAAGGATTCTTGTCTGCTCAATTTGATTCCTCAAGTCATTTATCCATGCCGATGCTGTCACCTGAAAAAAGAACAAATGAATTTCAAACACTTAGGAAGCAGAACAACTAAAGACAAAAATTATAAACCACAAACACAATCTTCCTGCAAATGATATCAAACCAAGCTTTAAACTTTGAGTCCCAGGATGGCAGCTGAATCAGTTCCAATATGACTTTATGCTAAAGACTTTGACTTCATGAGAGGGTTGAGACATTAAGAACTCTTCTTAAAATATCCCACAGCGCCTTTCAAACAGTTTTAAGAGTAATTAAATAAGTTTATGACCATAAATGTGACACCAAAAAACAAAACTACAAAATAAATTTTAGTTTTTCCAATGCCCTTCCAGCACAATCCCCCTTGGGCTGTAGAAATAGCTATCTTTAAAGTAACTCTCACTTGAATTGTAACTTCATGCTACCCTCCAGTCATCAAAATACCTTAGTCTTTGAGGTTATGTTAACTACTAGCACTTAAGCCTAACCAAAAGCAGTGCCCAAAGATCATGTCTTCCTACTGATAGAAACCAGCAAACAAGCATTGCTAGGTATGACTTGCTAGGTCTATAATTCAAGACTACAACAAGATTTTCTAATTTCATAAAACTCCACAAAATAAAACATAGAAGTTAAAGTTCACAACCTCAGCACGCAGGTCATCCACAGAAGCAGCTGAGAATGTAGGCACCAAATCAGCTCCATTTATAATTGAAGTAATAAATTCATTGCCTGAATCTGCCAACTCCCATGTCATACAAGCGCCTGCAAGAGTTAAACAGTCAGTAACAAGCAGCAATAGTAAATGAACAGATACTTTTACAGTTATAAACCAATATCTATCCTTAAAATTAAGGTAGAAGCAGAATCATAAATGAATTAACTTCTTGTGCAATATATGTATGTAAATTTGAAAAAAAAAAAAAACCTGGAGCAAATGTAACACATGTAGTCACTGACAGTTCCTTTTGCTCTCTTAATATATATGTTAGAAGTGCTGCTGTGCCTCCACCCAAAGAATGACCTACAATCTACATAGAAAACCTTTTAAGAAAATAGTCATGAAGACATCCTACTAGCTGTCTGCAGCTGATCATTAGATGAGGAAAGAGAACAGGAAGACCAACTTCAACACTTGTTAAAACCTAACTCTTGCAACAAATGCCTCTAGATAACCAAATAACAGAATTAAGATGGGTACAGGGAAGAAGATGTAATCTTTACCTTAACTTCATAGTCAGGGTTTTGGCTAAGTGCTTCAATAAGACAAGGAGTTGCAAGCTTTGCAATCCACCGAGCAGCTGCAGCCATTCCACAATGTGCATAACCTAATACCAAATCACTAACACCTCCCTCATGCACTACAGTGTGATGAAACGGTACCACAGCTCCTGTAGCAGCTGTTAGAGTATCCTTGATACTGTGTGTACCACGAATCAACAAGAGAAAACATCTTGTCTTATGATCAGCAATTATTGTAAATGCTGGCTTCAAAATCTGCACGAAAAATAACCAGAAAATTTAGACAAACATAGTCATCTGGTTCCAAAAAATTGTAGACAAAATGAACGCCTCAGAATCCTAAATACAAGTGTACAACTCTTTGAAAGCATTTTCCATCTCTTTAAAACAACAGCATCTATTACTTCAGCCATCCATCCTTCCGAAGAAGAAAGTGAATTTAAATAATAATATTAATTGGTACAGAGTACCCTGAAAACTGAAAAAAGACTTACTCCTGCTTTTGGCTCTTGAAGGAGAACATTCTCTTCAGTGTAGCCAGTTTCTTCCAGAAACAAAGGAAATGGCTTCTTTGAAAAATGCCAACAGAGTGTCAGCAAATTTAAGAGATATTTAAGTTCAGCAGTAATCTCAGATCCTTTCAACTGTAAACTATCTCTACCACCAAATATACTGTCAACAAGGAAGTTGCCCTGCAAAGTTTGACCATGAATTTCTGATATTTAAAATTATTCTGAGTAAAGTAAAAAAAGATGAAGCATCACACCCACATAGTCCAAAGCATTCTGTAGGTCATAAAGGAAAGTTAAAGCTCTGTGAACATATAAAGTTCCGTAACTTAGTTTCCAAGCTGAAGTTTATACTTGCAAAGAGACAAGGACCTCATATTAAAACCAGATAAAAGATTACAATAATCAAATTGTGGTTTAAAGCAAAAAACGTATGCAGACGGAATGTTTTTTTAGAAAAAAAGATTGGGAGGGCAGCTTTCTAGTTATGTAAGTTTATAAAAAGAATGGGTCACAAATCATACATCAGCACCATAATTACACAGGATGTCTTTTGTTTTTTTTAATTCCCAAAGAAAGGTTATACCAAATACACTACAATTTTCTAATGCTTTCCAGTTGATCAAGACAAGACATTTACAAAGAAGAAAATTTCCCTTACCTGTCTCTTCAAAAGAAAGCTTATGCCAAACGCCAAATCCCCTATGGGCCACTTCCCAAGAGTCTCTGAATACGTAAATCGGAGAGTCTCTGACAGTGTTGATATTGTCTCCAACCACGTACCAGGGGCTTGAATTAACCTATGAGAAACACGCTCAATTCCTAATGGCAGGTTTGTGGACGCATCACTACAGCAATTTTCTTCATCGTCTCTATCGCTTGTGCCAGACTCCAATTTCCGATTCAATGTGTAGTATAAGAGAGCAGCTGCACCGGCTGCAGTAGCCATGGTTGCAGTTGCCATGATTGTACGATCCCTATAATAACACAAGTCAAATAAATAAATAAATAATAGATTTCTGAAAGCAGTTATTGAAAATTATTTAAAAAAACTTAACATTATATTACAAATTCATATCCTCCGTCTTCCATTAATCCATATATGATTAAATAAACTAGAATTGATGAAAATTGTTTTAACATCAATCATGAATACAGAAACCAAGTTCATTTTCCGAAATTTTGAACTAGTATAATATACTCAGAAAGAAAATTTTGTAGATAGGTTAAGTGCAACATTTTCCGTTCTCAAAGGCGTTCGAACCACCGAAACTCCACCAAGCACGCGGGAGAGGATAATTTGAATCAACCCGTTAATAAAATATGGAAAAAGCATCAGGCTTTACGAACACAAACACGAGAGAGAGAGAAAGAAAGAGAGGAGATAGACAGAATAATCAAACCAATTAACTAACGAAGGAAAACAAAAACTCCTAGAAACCTGAAGAACTTGAAGAAAAGCTTAATCCCAAAACCCCAAAAATAAAAACCAGAGGATGAGAATAGGGCGAACCTGAAAAATTCCGATTTTGGCAAAAATAGGTTGGACTTAGAGGCATCAAAGATTATACTGAAGCATCTAATTTTAACGAGTGTGATTTTCAATTTTTGTTAGTCAATAATTATTTTCTCTCTGATCAAATACGAAAGATTTGCGCAGACTTTGTTGATTCTGGAAGGAAGAAGCAAAAACAGGAAGAAATTTATTTTATTGTTATTATTATTATTTTAATAAGAATAAGAAATTATTTTATGGTATTTAACGGAGACGTGGCGATTGAATGATGAAGAAGCGAGGTTGAAGGCTGAATGAAACAGAAGTAAAGTCTGAGAATATAGGCAGTCGGGATCAGGCGATTGTTCCACCATGCATGCAACTAAGCAACCAAAGTCCCATACATCTTGCTTTTCTTTTTAACTCGTTTTTAATTAATATTTTTATTGGTTTTATAATAATTGAAAAATATTTTTTAAAATATATATGCATTAATTATTTGGTTATGAATAAAGATGTTTAAAATGAATCAAAATCGATGTCCTGCAATTAAATCAAATTAAATTGAATAAAAATTAAATAAAATTAATCAAATTTAGTTTGAATTAATTTATTTAAGTATATTTTTAATAGTTTAGTTTGATTTGTTAAAAAATTAAACCAAGTCACTTACATATATAATTATAGTATATATGATATTTATATTAAAATTTTTTTATTTATATTAAACATATTATCTTTAAAATTTTTATATTAACTTGTGATTATTTAATTTTTTTAAATTGATTCATATGTACGTTTAATATTTATAATCTCAAAATAAATTGTATTAAATTACTTTATTTTAATATTTTAATTTTTCTTTCTCACTTATGCTAGTTTAGTTTTTTCAATGAACAATGTTAAAAGTTTTTATCTGAAAAATTAGATTAATTAATTTATATTATATTTTTTTATTAACTTTGAAACTTGTTTAATTTTATAATTATTTGAATTAAATTTAAAACAATAATGTAATTGTTATTTATTTATTTTGTAATGTTGTTTGAATATGTATTGTGTAAAAACTTCTATGATTTTATTTTGTTAATGAACAAAATATTATTACATTTTTGGGTATTTGTTTGTATTTATATATTAAAAAGAATTATTTTATTTTTTTGTTTGATAAACTTAGATGTATGAAATTGAAAAATTAAAAAGGCTCAAATTGTCTAAAATCAAATTATTTAAAATTGATCATTTATGATTTAGTTTGATATTGTAAATTTAAACTAATAGGTGCACTGTTATGTTAAATCGATATGAGTGATTTAATTTAAAAATATTTTTTAAATTTTCAAACCTAATCAATAAACACTCCTAGTCATGAATATATCAAATAATAAAAAATTAATTTTATTAACATAAAATAAATTAAAAATATGTGGGTATAATTTTTTAAAATTAAAAATATAGTAAATTTAAATTTAAATTTAAAAAATAATTTGTTTTCTAATCTAAAATTTTTTTGTTAATTAGCACTCTTAAAAAATTGGTTAACGACATTGGTTAAGGATTATTAAATATTCTTAAAATTAATAATAAAAAATATTTTTATATTTCTTAAAAAATTTAATTAATAATAATAAATACACAAAATATTTTTAGAATAAGACAAATTCATTCTTTTAAATACAAAATTTTAAATTTTAAATTATAAAATTATGAAACATAAACCCTATAAATATATAGGTGATTTTATCAGTTCTTTTTAGAATAATTTTCATATATATATATTTTGGCTAATTTTATATAATAATTGTTGTATATATATTTTAGATTTATATTTTATAATTTTATAATTTAAGATTTAAAAAATTATAAAAATATAAAACATAAACCCTATAGATATATTGGTAGTTTTAATTCTTTGAATAATTTTTGTATATATATATTTTAATTTTATATGATAATTTACATATATAAATATTTTTGGGTTTATGTTTTTTAAGATTTAAAAATTAAAATTTGAATTTATAAAACAAATCTTTCTTATTCTAATAATAGTTTACACATTTATTATCATTGATTGAAAAAGTTTTAAAAAATATTAAATAACATGATAAAATTTTTTTTAAAAAAAATATTTAGTACCTTTTAATCAATTTTTTATCATAAATTTTTAATTAATTTTAAATATATTAGTTAATAAATTTTTTTAAGAAATATAAAAATATTTTTTATTATTAATTTTTAATATATGAAATTTGGGATAAATTATGATTATGATTATTATTATTATTTTACTTTTTTGATAGACTTTCTTTTTGTTTTTGACTGGTTTCACGCCTTGGGAAAGAACGAAATGGGAAGAGCTGATAGTGACCTCTTATCACTGTTTTTTCCTTTTTTTTTTGTACCCAACACCCAACACTCCTTTTCTCAGACACTTTTCGTAAATGAATGTGAAATTAAACAATTTACAATACCAATTAACCAAAGCTTTTCAAGCAAAGCATTAAACAGGTAAGACTATTTACTTACAGGCCAAAGCAGCTCTGAACTCTGAAGCAAAAATTTGATGGAGGGAAAGGGAACGACTGAGTTTGTGAACATAACTAAACACCCTTCTTTCTTCAAGGTCTTAGTCATGCAAGATTTCTCCACCCGATTGGTTAGTCTCACTTCTTTGCCCTCACTTTTCCTCTCGAAACCCCAAAAGAAAGTAGGGGAAAATATAGAAGAAATTATTGCTTTGATTCATGATTGAAGGATTAAATTGAAAAAGACTGTATTTCTTGTTTTGAGATTTAAGTATTATATATTCCTGTCTTGTGCTATTTTTGTGTGTTTGTGTTACAGCAAATACCAAGGGCATTTGTGAAGACATTTGGTGAACTCATTATGTCAAAGCAATTTCAACTTGAGACGGATTCTGGACACTTGTGGAAAGTTGATGTGGCAAATGCTAATGAACGCAAGTATTTCCAAATGGGGTGGGAGGGATTTGTGAAAGACAATATTTTGGAATATGGGGATTTCATAATTTTCAAATATGTTGGGAATTCAACTTTCAAAGTGAAGATGTATGGGTCACATGGGTGTGAGAAGAAAGTTGATCATCTTCATTATGATAATATGGTTAGAGATCACGTTCATGTTGAAACCAGAAATGAAGTGAATCATAATCAAGAAAAAAGGAAGAAAGTAGTAGAAGAAGTGGAAGATGTTATTGAGATGATGAAACATGAAAAGTACTCAACATCATTGGGAAATCAAATTATTCCAAGCAAAAGAATGAAGGGCTCAGCAGATAAAGAAATTCACAGTCAAAGTAGGGAAACCATTTACATTGACGTGGATACTTCTATTCACAATGAAATTGGTAAGCCTTCCTGGAAGTTGCAAAAGCAATATAGTTTTCTTTTTTTAAAAAAAAAATTATTAGGTAGATTTTGTCTTTTAAAGAAAGGTACATCATACATGATAGACAAAAGAAAGCCATTAACAAAATGATGTTAACAAACAAGCACATCAAACATACTTTTCAAGACCAACGAGGGGTTGAGTCTAATAAAATATTCAAATTTTTATTGAAAAAGATGTACACATTTAGTGTGTCCACAATGTATTGAGTAAGATTGTCTCCAATACGAAGATATTTGTGAGAAACAAAAAAAAAAGAAGCTTTTCAAGGAAATAGTCTTCCAATCTCATGTAGATCAATTTATCTACAATATAATTGAAAGCTGCTAACTTTCTTTCAAGCTTTGATTGTTTTGTGGGAAAATAAATTTGTTGTTGGTTTACTTTCATTGGATTTATTTAGGTGCAATAGGAAATTGTTGTGGTCACAAAGTCTCTTTTATATCCACACTCAGCAACATCAATAAAGTTATAGTAGTTATAGTAGTAGTCTAAAATAAAATCATTATTTTTTTAGAACTTTTCTAATAACTGTCTTTAAAATTTGAAGTAAAATTTAGTTCTAACAAATTACAAAACAAACTCAAGAAATTTCTATGTGAAAATGTTCTAAAAATATTGGGATTGATGAAATTGCAGATGATTGCAAAGGATTTGTGAAGAAACAAAGAAGCAGTGCAGATGTAGAAGAAGGGAATACTGCCATTGCTCTTGAAGAAGCCAAGAGATTCAAATCCAATTATCCTTCCTTTCATGTTGTTCTCACTCGTTCTAATGCCAAATTCTGTATGGTATATACTTAGATTCCGTTTAAAAATTAGATTCAATTCATAAGGTACACACTACACAGCAACTAATTATAATCTGCTCATGTGAGGAAGTCATTGATAAATTGAGTAAACTAACTTGAATCATTCATATTTATAATACAAAGATGACACATGGACATAATTAGCTATATCAACCAAATAATATACTGATAAAAGTTTAAACTAAATTAAAAATTTTATAATATTAAAGACTAGGTTTGATGATTACTTTGCATAATTAATAATGTTGCTCGGGTGGCATGTGCAGTACTTGCCATCAAGGTTTTACAGGACACATATGAAGAAGGAAAAGATTGTAAAAGAGAATATAAAACTAGCAGTTTCTGGAAGACTGTGGACTGTGGCATTGATTAACAATGGATATGGGCAGTCTGACTATGCAAAACTGAGTGGGGGTTGGAGAGTCTTTTGCAAAGACAACAACCTCAAGGTTGGTGATGTTTGTGTCTTTGAAATGAGAAAGAGGGAAAATGTTGTTTTTAAAGTGCATATTTTCAGATCTTAGGACAGTAAGAGATCCTGTTCCTTTAATTTAGGATCCTGTTTGAAATTGCTATGTAATTTATGTTGGAAAATTGTGTCTGTGATTAAAATATGTACAAAAAGGTTATTATCTGGACAATGCATTTGTAATTTTGGAGATTAAGATACTATATTGTTGTTCTCCTTCACAACATGCCTGTCAAGCTATCAATAATAGTAACATACTAATTATATATATTTTTAACAACTTTTGATTGTCATGAGAACTTTTGAAGTGCATGAATAATGACACAGAAGATTAATTCTTTTTCTGCATAAAATCTTCACTACTGAATCACACCATGGTTTGATTATTTTTAAAATCATAGTACATTTTATACTATATCTGATTTGATTAAAAAAATTGGAATAAGGCTTGGCATCAAAGATTGTAATGAAGCATCAGACTTTTTTCAATGTTTGTTTTTCTATGTATAAAATGTAAAATGTAAGTAGTACAAAAGCATCATCTAAAAGTCTTTTTCATAAGCCCTCATATGGTTAGGATTAGGAAATAGGACAATGAGCAGCAGGGATGAAGACAACGGAAAAAACACAGAAATGCAGAATGGACGGATCTTCTAAAGACCAGTCAAAAAGCAAAAAAACGCAGAGGACAGAGAATGAATTAGACAGACAGCATTATATATTGATTATTGAGGCAGAATCTGAAACAGAAACAACGAATTTATAATAGCTGGCTTTACTTTAAAAATCATCTTGTAATAAAGTTGACATTACTAAGAGTATAAAATAATTAAAAACAACATTTTAATTTTGACAATGATAATAAACAACCTTTTTTCTATTAGGTGAGATTGAATATATACATCAAGAATGCAACGTATTTTATCTAAAATGTTTAATAGATGGTTCATATTCATAAAGATTTAACAAAGTTTTATGTTAATTACCGACTACCTAATGCAATACTCCTCTTTTATTCGGATTAGCATTTTAATTTTGAGAAAATTAAACAATTAAATAAAGAAAAATGAAGAGGAAGGCCAAAATTAGCTCAATTCAATACCAATAAAGTAAGTGCTCAGAACTGAGCAGCACAGGCATGCGTCCGTATACACGTTCTTCGCCAAAAACGCAGAGTGGAGAGACACAACAATTACATTTACACACACGACAGCAGCTCTCAACTATGAAGCAAAAAAGACACAACACAACAATTACATTTAGGAAGACCTAAAAGCATCGTAGCACATTCTTCTTGGTTCTGGTTTGTGCTCTGTTTTATGTGTTTAGGAATGACACACCCACTCCATATAGCTAAACTCCCTTCTTTCTTCAGGGTCTTAATAACCAAAGACTTCTCCACCCAATTGGTAACACTTGTTCTTCTTGTTGTTGTTTGTTTTAATTTGTGTTTTCTTCTTTTGCCATTTTAGTTTCATACATTCTTGTGCTATTATTGTTGAATTGTGTTTCTGTGTTACAGCAAATACCAATGGCATTTGTGAAGACATTTCCTAAACTCATTATGTCAAAGCAATTTGAACTTCACACTCATTCTCATCACTTTTGGAAAGTTGACGTGGCAAATGCTAATGAACGCATGTATTTCCAAAAGGGGTGGGAGGCATTTGTGAATGACGATATTTTGGAATTTGGGGACCTCATCGTTTTTAAATATGTTGGGAATTCAACTTTCAAAGTGAAGATGTATCGATCAGACTGCTCTGAGAAGAAAGTTTACAACTTTGTTAGAGATCATAGTCATGTTGAAGCTGATAAGGAAGAAAATCAGAACGCTGATAAGAAAGAAAAAAGGAAGAGAGTAGCAGAAGATGTGGAAGATGTGATTCAGAGGATGAAACATCACAAGTCAGAATCGTCAAAAAATAAAATCCCAAAAGGAAGACATTAAAACGGAAAAAAGAGAAGTTATTTACGTTGACATAGATCCTCCTAGTGAGAATGAAAATGATAAGCCATCCTTGCTGTTACATAAATAATTTTTCAAAACTTTTCGAGTATATTTGGGTTATCATGGCAATAATAAATGGAGATATAAGTTACTTAGAAGTTTGGTTTTTCTATAGAACTAAAAAAGTCTTAGCTTTCTTTTCTGAGAGAACTTCATTTTGAAAGAAGAAACAGATTCTATTTTATTAATTTGAAAATGTGCTCAAAATATTGGGACTGATCAATTGCAGATGATTGCAAAGGGTGCGAGAAGAAGAATACTGCTCTTGCTCTAGAAGAAGCTGAGAGATTCAAGTCCAATTATCCTTTCTTTCAAGTTGTTCTCCATCCTTCTTATGTCAATTCTTCTGCGGTATGAACGTGGATCCAGTTAAATATTAGACTGAATTCATATAATAAAGTTTTAAAAAATAATATATTAATGTGATGAAAATTTCTGCATTACTTATGTTCAAAATCAATTAGTTAATAATACATGACAGTACATGCTTTACATTGGGTAAGATGAATTTTGGTACGATGTTTACTGTCAGATTCTTAATTTAAATTATAGCACATGCAGGTATTTTTTTTATTTAATGAGCGAATAATATACTTGCTTAATTGAAACTAATAATCATAAGAAACTATCATGTTATTTTGTTATGGAAGAATTCAATAAGAAATGAAGCTAGATTTCCTCATTAATTTCCTGACTAATGTCGCTTGGGTGCATGTGCAGTACTTGCCGACGAAGTTTTACAACACATATATGAAGGAGAAAGAAAAGCACGTGAAATTTGAGGTTTCAGGAAGACTTTGGACTGTAGGATTGATAAACGTCAATAGAAATGGCAAGTCCCACTACGCGAAATTCCAAAAAGGTTGGAGAGTATTTTACAAAGACATGAAGCTGAAGGATGGTGATGTTTGTATCTTTGAAATGAGGAAAAGGAAGAATTTTCTGTTTCAAGTGCATATTTTCAGATGCTGATTATTAGACTAAGCCTTTAATTTTGAATTGCGTTTGTATGCTGCTATGGTGATCATTTTCTGACAACAAAAGTTCATGTTGGAAACTTATGTTTGTGATATAAAACACTAACAAGTTATTTGGACATTTTATTAGTGATTTGGAGATTATTTATGATGCTAATATTGTCATTCTCCTTATGCCTGACAAGCTATCTGTTATAGTATACTAATATTGTCATTAACAACTTCTAATTGTCATGAGATTTTTCTTTTTTTCATGAAACTACTAAACCACAGTGATTTGAGAATCTTTAAAATCACAATAACTCCATTCTACCAAATGAATATTTAAATCTATGTTTTTTATTTTGGTTCAGGTGGATTGCTTATAGTATAAAACGCATTAGATTTGGGTAAGTATAAAATCATGTATTAATAGATAAAATCACGGTGACGATAATTCATGTTTGATGATTTAAACCAACATCAGAAAATTTGAGCTAAGATCCTCATTACAGTGAATCCAAGATTTTTCATTTCCCAAGAAATCACAACAGGTTAGAACTCAATCACGCTCGCTTATAGCAGTTAAGTGTTCATCAATCTCCTCAGTGGATAGAACTCTGAACCTTGGATTTTCTTTTTGCACCACCCCAACCTACAGAATGCATAATTCAGTTTATTCACATGAGATTGACAAAAGTGATGAAAATAGAAAGGCATGCCTTGAATGAATGAGGAGGCATAAGTAAACTGCAGAGCATTCATTCAAATTGAAGATAAAATTGATTGTCCAGTGCAAGAAATAAGTACTTCTACCAGGGTTCAATTAATTAAGAAATTAAATACAATGATATAAGTATTGAAGCTGAAAAAATTAATAAACAAATAAATAATCGGTACCTCAATTTCAGTGGCCTTAAAATCCTCCTGAAGAACAGATTGCAGGGCGGATATAGCGGTCTGTGAAAAGTAACAGAGTGAATTTTGAAAAGAACTACAACAGAAACAATAACCTCACTGTTTCCAATATCTTTGGAAGCAAAGAAAAAGGTTCTCCTTTCAAATCTGAAGGACTTAAACATTGCAAGATAGTAGATAGTTGATTTTGCTGTCAAAGACCGAAACTCCATTCTAAGATTCAAAACCTTAATCATCAGGAAAAAGGAAGAAAAAAAGTAATAATATACCTGCACTGTCTCTTCATAGGTAAATGAAGGGTCATTCTTCATCTTCTTTTCCAAGAAATTAATTGCCTCTTGATCTTTCAATCCAGCACTTGTGGCCTGCATACATCATAAATTCCAAAGAAAAACTTCCATTATTCCGGGCACTACACAAGCTTATACAACAAACAATGAACAAATCCAACCTACTTCATCAATTAATGCATAATATCACAAGGAAAGAAACAAGAACATCATTCATTGAATAGAGACTAAAAGGCCAAAAACCCCTGGGTGAATTTGCATCTCTATGTGTGACAAAGAAACCAAAACAAGAAAAGTACGCGACAGAGAAAATAGCACCAAGAAATCAAATTAATGATTAAAAGATAACATACAGTCACCATGCACTAAAAATAACTTTTTTTTTTAACTTTGTTGGTGGATGCCTACCAACAAGGATCACTAGGCAGAATTGAACTAGAGACTGACTCAAATCAATCCAACCAACTCAACATTTTATTGTTTGAGTTTGCAAGGACAGATAAGTAGTAGTGAAAGCCTAAAGAGAGAGAGGATCAGATACTTCAACTGATCATTATCGCTTCACAATAGATTAGAAGACAAATTGATGTTTACAAATAATATCAACTCCATGACTTAACTATCATAAGTTAAGTCTGTAGAAAACTAAGCATAATTTCAGAATTCATAAAACATTAAATTTTGTCACAACCTCAATGAGCTTATACATTGTGTAGTCCACTTCTAGCAATTCTGCTTTTCCTATCCAGTTTTATCTCTTCAATTATTTACTCCCTAATCACCACCACCAACATAGTTGTAATTCTTATCTATTCTTTTCACTAGGGGTGAGGTGGGTAAAGGAATTCTCAAAGTGAGCACCTTGGTTGTTGTGTTCATTAAATACATAAGGGTATATCATTACAGTGCATTTTGTTCAGTTCACTAATTCATAAACACCAATCTGTCATGAGTCTTTAACAGGTCACCTTCCCATAAAAATCTTTGGTTTGTATAACTTCATTAAGTTTATACAAAAAGAACAAAATTTTGATAGTGTCTCTCATCTAACTATATCCATCTTACATTGCATTAATTTAATTCAACCTTTAAATGCAGTAAATATCATAAAAGATGTATAAGGAATCAGCAATAAAAGTTTTATGGGTTACATTTATCTTGAGCATATTTCTTGGTCTTCTTATACAACTGATGCTAAAACAACATTTAACATCAATATACAATTTCAAATGTACCTTGTGACCAAAGTAATGACCAGCTGGGTCACATTTGTAAAGTCGAGGTCCATATTCTTCATCAATTCCCAAGACCATAGCAACTTCCAAAGGCAACAGATTGAAAAACAAGGAAAGTGGAAATAACATCAATAATGGAAACTAATTTTTTTAAAAAAACAGGACTATGAGATGTAATGATGTGATATTTCACAGAAAAGGAAATATTTTCAGCAGTGAGAAGAGTCAGAAACAAACCTACGCCAAGTGGTCTCATGTAAGCATGTTGAGTATAGATTTGTGACTTGTTTGCAATCCTGAGCAAAAAAGGTTTCCAACAACTGTTAGATACATATATCTATAAGATGAAACTGACAATGTATATAACACTTAGAAAGAGTAGCTCTTGGAAAATGTTAATTTATAATTAGATTCATCTGACAGTGACTTCTCTTTTCCAAAAGGTCCTCAAAGGATTTTAAACAAAGAAAAAAATAAAGAGAATTTATGCCAACAGTTTGATAACCTAATCCAAGATTGATGGAATGAACCCTATCTGCTTTTTTGGATTAAAGAAGAAAATTTCATAAGAGAGAAGAGAAAAAAAGTACAACTATGTTGGAGATAAGGTACACTCCAAAAGAATGAGTGAATCCTAATTAAAACATTACCTATACATAACAAGATAAACTCACTTCCAGGGTCCAAAGCAAAAGATAACAAGCTTATACTACTTTTTAACTTACTACTGCAACCAAAAATGGTCTCGTTATTAAACAATGCACAGCCAGAGGAGCTTCTGACATTCCTAAACAAACCAAAGTAGTCCAGAAAGCTGAGATTATACTGGTATCAAATAAAAGATAATATGATACCCTTTGGCTTCCAAATGCCTTGAACACCATAAAAATCACATTCCTGGTGACTGGATGAAATTTTGAATGTAGTAACCATATAGTATAATACATAGAGCTAGTGACAATAAAACCATAAAGGAAATTGTAAGAAGCTTTTCAGGATGATCCTAATTTTCATTGGTATATGGCCCTTAATTAGGGGTTTGTCTTCCTATCTGTTTGGTGGGGGAAGCAACAAAATTTTCTAGCACATAAGATGTCAATTACTTCGTTAGATGAGTGTGAATGATATTTTGCACTTTGTGGAAGCTACATAAGAAAATACAGTCTTAAAGACGTCCCTCAATGGTAGATGCAGATAGGATCGTGGCTTCTAAGAGAACACATATTTGAAGATTATTAGAAAAAGTTTACATAACAGTTCATTCTATAACATATGAAGACTGCATTATGAAGGTGCAACTAATATTTTTCACTACAAATATAGACCAACCTCAGTTACATAAATGAAAAGAAATGATGAGACCCAAACCCAACAATATTTGCTGAATATCTTGTTTAACAATTAATAACTTACCATTTAGCTAATACATCCACAGGCATCTCATATCCAAATGAAAAGCGAAATTCAGCTGCCTCATTCCTTGCTTGCTGAACCAATGTCCTAGCATCAGCTGGAAAGATGCATTATAAAGCAAAAATAAGCTTTCAAAGTTAACATATGTATTTGTTCAACTTACATCTTTACTGAAATGTGAAAGTTATCTCACATATTAAAGTTAATTTTAATAATAAAAACTCTTATCAATGTCTCTAATGAGACCACATGTCAAGTCTGGTCAAAATGCAATGTTGCCAGTGAATTTGGGCACGGAAAGACATTTTTCCCAACACCTTATGAGGCCAACCTATCATGTGTCTAGTCCCCTAAAATTTCAAATTATTAATAAAAGAGAAAATGCGCATATTTATTCTTAGAAGCTTAACTTTCAAAAAGAACAGTTTTTCTCTCGCAAGAAGTACAAATCTACAAGAATGAAAAACATTCTGGTCTATTTCATCATAGCTTTTCTTCTGCTCATAAAGACATTATATTCTATTAGAATTTAAGAATCATAATTTCAGCCAAGATGGAATAGAAATTATAAAATGGCCTGGAATATGCAACTCAAAATAACTTAGCACAGCCAAGTTTAATCATTTAACTGATAAGTCAAAATTCATTAGATTTTTTACAACAAACTAGCATTATTGAGAGTATACGCTATGAAAAATTATGAGAAAACTCTGACCTGTCAACCCAGTTGCTAATAAACCAAGGTACTCCGTGATGGGAAAGAGATGTGTAACACTAGTCTGATCCAAGAGCTTGTCCTGCAGTAAACTTTCAAATTTAAGCAACTAGAAACTAACAACAAGCACAAATACTTAAGACATGCACAACTAACTTAATGCACTCACCGGAACCTTTTTCTGAGTAACAACACAGACTGAATCCTTCCCTCGGACACCAATAGAGGTAATCCCAGCAGCCTTAACAGCCTTGAAAGCATATTCTATATTTCACCCATAAAGTTATAAACAAACACAGTTTAGACTAAAACCAGTAATCTCATTTATAGAAATTCAAGTTACTATTTTAGAGCTAATCAAAAGAGGTTCCAAATTGTAATGCCCCTTTCTTTTATGGCCACAAATAACAGTTTCAATAAGATCATGAAAACAACTTGTGAAAAAGTGACACTTTACGTTAAACCCAAATCAAAATACAGTTAAAATATCTACTGTAGGTAGCTTTACACATACCCACTTGAAAGAGACGACCTTCGGGCGAAAAAATAGTTATATGACGATCGTATCCGCCTCCACTTCCCCGACTCATGTTTTGGGACTTGGAGTTTTCGAGGGCTTTTCGGAGATTTTGGGATACAAATCAAAGACGACGAGCTCGAATGCGAAGGAGAGCGCAATGAAACGGGAACACGAACAGCCTTCCTCTTTCTCCCTAGATCGCAGTTGAAGAAAAGCAGCACAAAACTTTCTTCCGAAGAAATCTAAAGAAACGCCGCCGTTTTACTTGTCCAGGGGGTGAGGACCTTGCAATATTTAGGAGATTATATTTTATTTTCTAAAACTAGAGCTTAATTATAGGATTAATATTGTAACTTTTAAATGTAATGAAACATTCTTGAATTAAAAAATCACATATTGCTCATAATTATTTTCAAAAAAATTAATAAAATATTTTATTATGTTTCAAAATTTATATAATAATTTTGTAATTAAAAATTATTTTAAGAGAGCAAAAAAAATTCTTATATTCAACCAAAAATGTATACCAAGTGATGAAAATGATACCAGTTTTATTAAAAAATCTAATAACAGAGATATTATACCTATATCTAGTCTCTCTATAAAATACTCCAACTTATTGAGCTATTTCTCAAGCCTTAAATATAAAATTGTGTAATCTTTCATGAACTAGTTTTCAAGCTGTATAGCCAAAGAATTGAGGCATAATGATCATTTTCAAAAAGGGAGCTTTTTTTTTTTTTGGTCAAATTCTAAAGGGAGCTAGCTCATCACTTCTAGCATTGCTGAAGTTTGGAGTAGGGCTTCAATTGGGCTATTCTAGCCCATATGGGCTTTTCTAAATATGAAAACTAGGCTTCCATCTATATCTAAAAATGGTCTATAATATTGGTCCTGTCAAAAATTTGTTAGGCCTTGGGTTACCCCCTTCGCCTTTTTTTTTTTTAATTGACTTTATATTTACTACTTTGTATAATATATATAAATCTTACCCAAAAAATAAATAAATAAATCAAACTAAAAATCATACTTCGCTTGGAGAAATAACACAACTTACATCTATCGTCTATTCAATTAATGATTTATCGTTCAATAAAGCCTAAAACAGTGTGATGTTATCAAAATTGAACAAAATGCAAATAACATGTTTTGCCAATAGTTAAATTATATTTTGATAATAAATATAAATTCTATTATTTTCCTAACTTACAAATATTTTTTATCTTAAACATTATATTATGAAGAATTTATATAATTTATAAGATATTAAAATGTAAAAATTATAAATTCTATATTAAAAAAGAAGATAAAATTACTCATCCCAATTACATAGATTGAGTCAAGTTAAAAGTTTACTTTTGAACAAAAAAAAGGAAAAGACCTTTTTTATTTCAACTCATTCCTTCCCACTCTTATTTTGGAGATATTATTCTATAGGTATTCAAAACTTATTGAAACCGATCTTTCAAATCAAATTAAATTGAACTAAATAAAAATAAAAAAAATTTGTTCAATGTTTGATTTTGATTAGTTTAATATAAAGTGATTTATAGATGGTTTGGTTCACTTTTTGAGTTATTGTGTTGAAAAATTGAAATGTTATTTTTTTAAAAAAATTATGTTCTCTCAAATTTATCTCATTTCTTAATCATTTAGTTTATTATATACTTTTCATTAAATTTTGATTTTAAAAAATTTAAATTAATTTTATAAATTTTAAATTAAATTTAAAATAATAATGTAATTATTATATTGTTAATGAATTAAATATTATATTTTTTATTCCCAATCATCCAACTCATGTAAGTAATTCAATGTAAAAATCTCTTTAAATGGCTTAAATTGAACCATTGAGGACTCCTAAATTATATTTGAATTTTAAAAATAAACAATAACAAAAAATATATATCCGAAATTAAAAAAAAAAAAAAAAAAAGGCGGGTGGCGAGGAACGAAGTTTTTGGTGGTTGGGCTATCTTTTAATATTTTGCTGCGCCTAGTTACTAGAGTGAGACAGGACAGGAGTGGCCCATGCGTGCATGATTGAACCTCCAACCTTCAACAATTTTTTCTCTGCTGCTACCAAATTGATCACGCTCATGTTCTTCAACTGAATTCATGGAATTTGACACTTACCATCTTCGTATTAAATCCTTTATTTCACCACTTTTCTTATACTTTACATTTTTTATAAATACCTCGAGCTCTTATGCATATTTTTTATCTTATCTTTAACATTATTATACCTCATGTCTGATCAGACTCCCCTATAATGCCCTATATTGAGGACTCTGATCTCACACTGGAGACACGTAAAAACTTGTTGCATCAATTATTGAATTAGGGGACTTCAATTTGAAGTCTATATGATATAATAGATTTAAAAATTTTAAAAATTAGATTACAATTTAATCATTACATATAAATATTATATATCTTTTATATCTCAATTTAAAATTTTAAAGATTAAATTTAAACATAATTTATTTTTTAAATATTAAATTAAATATTTTTTTCAGTAATTAAAATGATAATTTACCCTAAAAATTATTTAGTGGTTGTTGCGATGGCTATGTAACACGTAGGTCAGCTTATTAAATTGTAGCTGCCCTCATTGGTGGAATATGATTGATATTTTGTGTGGTCCTTGACGCTCATAAATAAGACAATTATACTGATACAGAGGAAAAAAGTGTTATGTGTGCAAATATATAATGGATCCGTTAGAGAGCTTAAGGGCATAGGTCACGTTTAATCAATCACGTTTAGTCAAGCCAATCCAAAAGAGTCAATTTTTTGTGGGTGAGAAAAGCAATTGTATGCCCATGCTTTTCAAACCGACCATCATTTTACAGAACAACAACAAAAATGACTCATCTCTTTCTTTTATATATATCTCAATTCTCAATCATATGCCACACTTATAAAGTTTATATAAGTTATGACTTAAATTTTTTTCTTATTTTTTTTATTTTAAAAATTTTATATCTCTTTTTTATTTTAAAAAATATAAAATTCATATATATAAGACACCCACAAAAATGGTACTCCTTGAAAACTACAGTTACTTGATAAATTAATTGCCGAATCTCAATTTTAATTAGTTGCCTTATCTTATAGTAATTTATTTTCTTTGAATTTTTTTAATAACTTGTAAATTATTTTAAAATTATTTAAAATTAATAATTAAGTCAAATAAGTTCTTTTTCTTAATATCATTAATTTGTTTAAAATTTAAGAATTTAATTTCTAGTTGTAAGATTTTTGGGACTGTTTTGTAAGTAATTTAAACTTTAAAAAAACGTTTTTATTCATAATGAGTAATATATTCACGCAGGCTCGGAATTAGGAAAAGAAAATGTTCATTGTTTTGAATAAAGAAAAAGGAGAAGAAATCAACCTCTCTTCACTCTACCTCTCTTTTATTTAACAGAGGGATAAAATTTTAAAATCATAATAAATTTTATTTTTTTTAATAGACAGCACCAATAAGAAGTCAAGCCTAAAAAACTCGACCTTTTCATAGTGCTGCCAGAAGAAAAATGAACTTTATAAAATTACTATATCAATTCTTGAATGATTAATATTATTTTATTTTAAAATTATTATTATTACTTTTTTATTTTTTAACATGGATGTTACGTATGGCCTAAATTTTAATACTCAACTCATTGTTTATTTCAGTTTTTTCATTTAATAAACAATTTATAATAATTTTTCTCGTGTTGGCAGTGTGCCACGATTTTTTAACCAAAAAAGTCAACTTTATTTATTTACTCAAGTCAACTTAATTATTTGTTTAAGTGTTATGTAGAAGTGATAAAATATTTTGTACAACAATTTTTTTCCTTTACATGAACATTAAGAGTATTCTTTAACAGTTCTCATTGTGACAAGAATTGAACTTTAAAAAGGAAAATGTGACGTGTAACCAAAAAAAAAAAAAAGTCATATCACAATGATAGAAGATGTTTGAATCGGATTCGATTATAGAATGGACATGTTGTAGATCTGCTGTGTTATCGCCACACGATACGAGACACCGTAGCCAATGGTAGGGACCAAGCGATAACGAAAGAGGGACCACGGTGGTCCCGACCGTACATGATTGGTTCTCAGTCATTTCAATTCCATCCCATATTGATTTCAAAGAAGGTTGAAGTCCTAAAAGAAAGAAAAACTATGATCAAAATAATCAGGTACTCGTAAAATTTAATTATTATGCTTTGATTTAAAATTTATATAATATAAATGATGTAATTTATATATATTTTATAAATTTATATATAAATAAGTTATAATTTTTTTAAAAATAATTATTTCAAAAATTTTAAAATAAATAAATATGATTCTAAATATTTAATATTTTATGAGACTGTATATAATGTCTACTCAAGTTTAGATTCGAATTCAGAAACTTATAATCGTCTCTATGAGTTCCAAATAAATTAAAGTAATTCCAGAAACAAGCTTTTAAAATTTACTTATTTTTAAATTATTTAATAAATAATCTTTATTTTGATAATTTATAAAAAAGTACTTTTATTTTTAAATTATTAAAAAGACATCTTTATATTAAATTTAATACTAATTTTATTTAAATTCATAAATATTTATAAATATTTATTATTATTAATTCTTATTAAGTTATTATTAATAAAATATAATATAATATCACATAAATTTATATAAAAATATTTCATACTTTGATTTATATGTCTCAAAATAATTAAAGGCTAAATTTATCTGAAATTTATTATATTTTTATTATCAAATTTTTTAATTAAAATAAAATGTATGATTTTTTTAAAAAATAACTTATCATAAAAATGATGATTCATATAAATTATAAATGTATTAATTTATAATTAAAAAATTTATTGATAAATTTATAACAATTATATTTAAATTTTTTTAATAATTAATACTTAAGAAAATTTTTAATAATTTCATTCTTAATTTTATTCCGTATCAAATTCATAAAAGTGGAAGACCCGCTTTGTACGTGAGGAGTGATTCAACTCATTCCTCCTTCTGGAACATAATTTTCTTTGAGAAAAGAGAGTAAGTAAAAGATAAGGGTATTTTGATAAATAGAAAATTTTAATAGGGATTTTTTTGTCTTAAAATATTTAATTTTTTTCCAAACACCGACATCATTATTCATTTGTGGATATACACTTTGTTAATGCTAACCAATCACCTTAATTTGCGCTCTCAATTCAAAGTTAGTTGTAATGACATTGGGTGTTCTCGTGCTACCAAGTTGAGCTAAACACATAAGAAGAAACTGGTTGCCTAAATTAGTCGAAAATATTTAAGTTAATTTTTTAATTTTTTATGTTTTTACTCAATATTTGATTTATTCACTATAATTTTGAAATTTGTAATTAAATTTTTATGTATTTATTAATTTAATGTAGTGCCTACCCTTAAATTAAACATATATTATAAATATACATAATTTAAGTGAATTTATTCAAATTATTTAATATAAATTGTATTGTCAAAATAATAATATAAACTAAAGTAAGTTATACTCTCTTCAATTTAGAAATGTCAAAATTACACTTTATTTTTATATTTTACCTATTGTGACTAAAATACTCTTAATGACAATATTAAATTTTTTAGAAAAAATTATAATTTATTAAAAAATGTTTTAAAATTTATTATATACTTTGAGTTAAAAATTAAAAAGTTATTTTATTTTAAATTTTAAAAAATATTTTTATATTGATTAAATATATATTTAATTATATAAATAATAGTTAAAAATGATAAAGTTAGTTTAGATTTTACTCACCTCCCATTTATTTTAAAAATTTATAATATTTTTGGAAATACATATTATTAAGTTTTTTAAAGTAATTTATTAAAAATATATTTTAAAAATTATTATTGCATTATTATTTACTTTGAGTTAAAAATAATAAAATTATTTTATTTTAAATTAAAAATATAATTTTTATATTGGTCAAATAGATATTTAATTATATGTGAACAATAAATATAAAAATATTTTAATCAAAATAAAAAAAAATGCGAGTTTTTCTCATATCTCAAGTTTAGGAGAGTAAATTATAGTTTACTCTATAAATTATACATATTTAAAACACTAAAATGATATATATTGACACATCAACAAATTTTAACATAATTCTAACAAAAATTTAATAACATAAATTAAATTAAAAAGTTTAAAATTTTGAATCTATTAAATTTTTTTAATTTATAAGAATCTAATTTAAAATTAAATTAAATTAAATGATAAGAATCATAAGAATAATATAACGAAAGACTTAAATAAAGTTTTCACATTTTCAAAAAGAATTTTAAAATAAACGCTACTTTGAAAAAAAATATTGTACCTATTTGTTTGGTTTCTTAGAAAACGCACACTTCTTGTTATTAAAATTGTAAACTGCATACTATATAATTAATTGTTCTAATTTTAAGATTTCGAGAAATCTTGTTATAGTATTTTCTAAACATTATTGCGAATAAAAATAATTATTTCATGTTTTTATGAACTATAATATTGTGAGAGCTCAAGTATTTTATAACACTTGTTTTCTTTTATATATATATATATATATATATATATATTATAGCATTGTAAACACCAGGTATATAGGTGTCTAGTAATAAAATTACTGAACGATGTTTTAGATTTAATTCCTTGTTATCTATTATATACATAAAGAAAAATTATTAACACATTGAATAAACAACCATTTTTTGTGCCAAAATTTTGAAGAATTTGTTAAAACAAAAGCCTTCAAGTGATCCTTAGCTTAACTTTGAATACAAGCTTAGTACATAATTATTCTTAGCCCCTTTAATCTAAGTATGCAATGAATAATTAAAAAAATAATAAAAAGTCATGGGTCCGTGGGACCATCACTTTCTAATAGTTCATTGTATATGAAGTTCTAGCAATAATCTATACAAATATGATAATAACAAGTGATTTCACAAAGACCACGACATATGTAATAACTCTAAAGAACAATAAATAATAGATTCTCCTTGTTCATTAATTATATAATTAACAATTTCCTGGTTTAAAAAAATCCTGTTCACATGGTTCACATGGAGATATTTTTTTTTGGTTATATTATTAATACTTAATCAATAAAATTTGAGTTTAATAAAAAAAAAGTCTTTCACAATATAAAAAATTAAAATTAAAAATTTTATTAAAAATAATTATATTTAATATCTATCAATATTTTAAATAAAATTATTTTAATAAAAATATATATATAAAAAAATATTATTAATGTTTAATTTTCTAATCATCTTAGATCTCACTTGTTGATGTCAAAAAAGCCTTCCTCTTATCTTTTTGACTTGAATCATTATTATTACAACCACTAAAATATAAGATTAGGACACATTTTTATTAAAAAAAAAAGTGATTTAACAAATAAAATTAGTGAAATAAAAATTACTGCTTGATATAATTTTAATTTATTAGAGTTAATGAAAAGTTAAATTTAATGAAGAAAACTAATTCTTTATATTATGAAAAATTTAATTTTAAATTCTTACTAAAAAATATTTATATTTAATACTTAATAATTTTTTAAATAAAATCACTTTTAATTAAAAAATAAAAAAACTTTGATTCATTAAAAAAATAAATAAATAAAAATTAAAATATTAAACACATCAATCAATTTCTTACTAGAATTTGATGCATTATTTACCTAACCATCTAAGAATACAACTCAGCTATTGAAAAATAATAAAATATTTGTCCCTACAGTCGATTTAAAAGTGACCAGTTCCCATTGATCCAGAGACGCATCAATTAAATAGTACGTGTCCCATTTTCATTGGCTCCGTATTATTGAACATTAATGAAATAATTAATTATTTATTTACTTTTTGACAAATAAATCGAATTCCTCCGGTGCGGTTCTTACAGCTACTTGGTACGAGCTACCTCTTCTTCTTCACTCTTCTTACTTAATGGCTTTTCACTCATTCCTATTAATGGAGCTTTGTAAGCTCACACCTTCTTATTCTTAGAACTTTATCCGGAAATCTTTAATACTTTTTCTCTCTAATTCTTTCAGAGAATTCAATTCCACTCTAACCTTCTCTGCCATTCGCCTTGCCGGAAAGATCTTTTCCGAAGGTAGTACTTGCAGTGATGGCCGAGCAGTTTTCCAGCTCCGTTGAGTTTGGACTTAGGATCTCGAAGCGAATTTTCTACGGAAAAGGATTGGTTTCTGCTCCGGTGCCAGAGCCGGCGATATCCAGGACAACGGATGTGTATCTTCCGACGGCGCCGATGTGTTATGCGGTGGTGTCGGAGCCGGAGATAGTTGATAATCCGGACATTCGGAGTTACCAGCCCTACGTGCATGGCCGGTGTGAACCGCCGGCGCTTATCCCGTTACACATGCACGGAGTTGCTATGGAAATTGAGTGTTGTATGGACACGGCGTTTATTACAGTTAGCGGAAAGTGGCGCGTGCATTGTGTTAGGTCGAGTAAAATGTGTGATTGCCGGATTGCTATACCCATGGGAGAACAGGTAGTAATACACTTCGTTATCTATTTTGATTCTTGAATTCTTTTTTTGGTAGTACATTGATAACATCAATTATTGATATTTTTGTCATTATTTATTTATTTTTGGAAGATGTTTTTATGTGTTTATTTGAGAAGTGCGGTAATTTACTAATTTTGATGATTCCCTAATGCATAATTGAAAATGTTTTTAATTATTATAATATCAAAATCAATAAGTCTGGCAGAAAATTATAGATGAAAATGTTATTAATAATTTAAATTTATGGGTTTTGTAAGCTTTAGTTGCTTATTTATTATATAAATTATTATGATTTTAACAGTTATTAATTGCAAAACAGACGCTTCTATATAGGGTCGGCTTACTGCCGGTCAATGAAACGATACATTTACTGTACCTTGATAAATACAGATCATGATTCTTTATTAAAAAAAGCACGAACACTATATTAAACGCCTCGTAGTGTTATGTCACTGCAAGGAAGTAGGAGCTTTTAAAAACTGGAAACGGCTTTTGGAACATGCCTAATAAAATTCTTATGTTGCATCACTAATTACGATCATGCACCATATAAAATGTGCTCCTGTTTCTTCCAATAATCTTTTGTTGATGGCACCCTCTTCGTTATTTCATGTTTAAATGCTTGATGAATTTCCGCACGGTCTTTTTCTCTGAGGGTTAAAGTTTGTTTTGTGAGTTCTCAAGTTATATATGATGTGGCTAACAGGGTTCACTTCTAGGTCTTGAGGTTGATGACAGTGAAACATCTTATCATACTGAAGTTGTCACTCCGAAAGATGAAAAAGATATAGAGAAAGTGGCTAAATCCAAATATGGCTACTTCTTGAAGAACCAAATATACACCATCAAGATTCCACAGGTTATTACTACATTGCACAACTGAGGTTGATCTTGTTTCTTTGCTTAATAATTAATTAATTGGCAAATACTCACAAAAAATAGCGTCTTTCAGGTTAAGGGAGGCTCTCATCTTTCAATAAAAATAAGATGGTCTCAGAAATTACTATATCATGACGGCCAGCTCTCTCTTAGCGTACCTTTTAGCTTTCCTTCGTACGTAGCTCCCGTGGAAAAGAAAAATTCTAAAAAAGAGAAGATTTTTCTGAAATTATGCCCTGGTCTTGCAACTGAAGTGTTGTGCAAAAGCAGCAGTCATCCTCTTAAGGTAAAACCTTTAGGTGGCATTTCATAATTGGACTTTATAATTTCCAAGATACTTGGAAAGTGGAAACCTATTTGTTTTTTTTTGAAAAAAAAAAAGTAGTATGAGATATAAAGAAAATTGCTTTGTTATTTAGCACATATGCATCACAAATCTTGAGTTTTTCATTATTTTATCAAATGCTTCTAAGTATTTGAAAAATAAAAATGGTCACATACTAAACAGCTTTTTCAAGTGCTTTGGCAACTGTAAGAGATGAACTAAGATAACTTTATGACTTTCCAGGAACTAACACGCCAAGCTGGTAAGTTAAGTTTCTCATATGAAGCAGAAGTGCTAGCATGGTCAACTACAGACTTAAGTTTCTCATACACGGTAAGACCTAGAAGCAAACTGTGGCTTGAAAATCTTAATGCATTTTCATTTAAGAAGTGGACTCTGATCCATTGACATTCAAGAACAGACCAGAATGCCATATACATAATGAATCAACTGTGGTACAGGTTTCTTCAACTGATGTATCTGGTGGCGTGCTCTTGCAATCTCCATTCCTGCGTGATTTTGACCAAAGAGAGATATTTTGCTTGCATCTTTACCCTGGAAATAGCCAAAATAGGAAGGTTTGTCTACATTACTACTTTCTCAATTTTTTCTTCTTTAAAGTAAGAATTACTTATGCTTTCTCTAGGACAGATAGCAAGATCCAAGATGAGGCTGTGTGTATATATGTCATAAGAATGCATAGCAACGTTATGTTGCAACTTGCAAATAAACTGCCTCCACATTCCTTCTCAATGTAGGACAAATAAAGTGAACTAGCCTGTTCTTTGTTGAGTCTTCTTAAAAATGAATGCATCAAGAAGAACAATTGTACTGCATAGCAATAAAGTAGCTGCATTTACAAGTGTAAAGTTCATAGTAATAAGAAACATATGGAACTTGGAAACAGGGCCTGGGATCAAATTACTAGTTAGGACTAAGGAGTATAGAAATATAGTCAGCATTGCACTTTGTACGAGTCATTTGAAGAAACAAACAACCTAATGGTATGTTATGGCTGCATATTTTTCAATCAAGTTGCCTTATATTTGCACGCAAAGTCTCTATAGCCATTTTCTAAATTTTAATTGAAGTTTTCTAATTTATTTACTATGATAGGTTTTCAGAAGGGATGTGGTATTTGTCATAGATATAAGTGCAAGCATGAGAGGAAGTCCTCTTGAAGATGCAAAGAATGCGCTGCTGGCATCACTTTCTCAACTCAATGCACAGGATACATTTAATATTATGGCATTCAACGAGGAGGTCTACTTATTCTCACCATCAATGGAACCGGTCACAGAACAAGCAATTTTAAATGCTACCCAATGGGTTGGCACCATGTTTATTGCCAAAGGTGGTACAAACATATTGCTTCCCCTAACTCAGGTATTTTTTCTATTTTGAGATTTTCAAAATGATGAGTAGACCATTCTGCCATACTTAGTTGGTTGTTAATTTTAATATTTTCATATCATTTTGGTTGCATAACCCAACTGCACTAATGAATGTATTTTACTTCTAAAGGGTAACTGGCAGCCAAATGTGTTGGCCAAAAATAAATAAATAACAGCCAAATGTTGCCGTTTTGTTATCTTAGTTCTGGGATTTCATAATTTATCCATGTCACAAGACCATGCATTAAAAACCATAATGATGACTTCTCAGTTATTTTTCCTTATTGCATTTTCTTAGAATTTGTGGGATTTGTTACAACAATATATAGACAAATCTTTTGCAACTTTCTAAAGGTCACAAAATCATCTACCTTATAAGTGTTTCACATGTGGTATCTCTATAGCATGTGATGTTAATATTAAGTGTAGGTATAAAAGTTAGATAGATTACTGGTGTGTTTTCTTTTGATAAATAGCCTACATTATATGAAGTTTTTTAATAAGTCCTGCTTTGGATCTTGTGCATAACTATTGTTTGTTAAATTCTTAATGTTCACATATTCTTGTAGATTCTTGATCTAATAATTTAATCTATCTTAGGCAATGAAGCTATTCCAGAAATCTACTGATTCAATCCCCCTCATTTTTCTCGTTACTGATGGGGCTGTTGAAAATGAAAGAGAAATTTGCAACTTGGTGAAAAGCTACATCACAAATGGGCAATCAGTCTGCTCTCCTCGCATATGTACTTTTGGCATAGGCAAGGGCTCTACCCTTCTCCTTTTCTTTGTAGTCTTAAGAGCTGCATCTGTGATATGTTTAACTTGACAGTAGTACTTGAAGCATCTTAACTGTACTCTGTACATATTACACTTTGACCTCTGCAAGTGTTCAACTTACAGTAGCAGATCATTTTTTTCTTTTGGTGAAAACAGTAACTGATCTTTTAATTAACTAAATTTGATCAAAACTTCATCTAAACTTGTCTTAAATTGAGAAATTAAAAAGCTGGTTAATTTGTCAATGTGAAGGTGCTCATAAGTGGCTTTTACTTTATTAAAGAGTAAAAGGAAGTAAGAATTTGTATTTTTCAACTGTCATACTACAATGGGAACGGGCTTATTTGATGTAATCAGTCTGCACAAAATAACTGGTTTGATCAATGCATATTTCCTTTATAGCCAATGCTTGACAATATACTCCCGTTCCCTGCTTGGAATTCCTTTTCAATTTCTTTGTTGAAAGACTTCTCATCAATGCACATTATGTTGCTATTAACTTCTGTAATTGTTTGTGTATATATATAATATAAACTTTGTGATTCTATATATCACCAAATTGATGCGTTTGAGTTGTAAGTAATTGATCACTTTATGTCTGTTTGTTGCAATTTGCTTTGTCCAGCTGTTTTAATAATATTTCTCTGAATCCTAATATGAAAAATTTTCAGGTTTATATTGTAATCACCACTTTCTGCAAATGCTAGCACAAATTGGGAGGGGTCACTATGATGCGGCTCATGATTTAGGTTAGTAGCATCTTTCCTCACTTGGCCAACTTAAGATCAGGTCTTAGTGTTAGCATAGTATTAAGGCTTGATTAATATATTTGTTTGAAAATTTTAATTTGGCTTGGAGTCAATGCAGGTGCTGTTTAGTTGATGGCAGAAAAACGCATAAAATACTAGGAGTTTGTATTCTTGTTTCTTTCAAATAACATTCTTCTCCTGAACTGAGTTTCTCTGCTTCAACTGTATTTGCAATAGAATTGTAATTACTGATTAATATTGTCTCCGTATCTCAACAATTTCAAAAATTCATGTTTTCTTAAAATTGTGTATAATAATATCTTGTTCTTGGGGAAGCAAAAGTATTTGCTAAATCTAGTATATGTGATTATGACTTACATTGATATCCTGTTTTGTTTTTCTCTTGTCTAGATTCAATTGACTCTCGCATGCAAAGTTTATTCAATACTGCTTCGTCAATCTTTGCTGCCAATATAACGGTGGAAGGTTTAGAAGGTCTTGATTCACTTGAGGTACATTACCAGACGTATACCACAACTAGTTATTACTTTAATATCTTTTAATGACTTCTTGAGCTTATAACTGGCAAAATGTGCTCCCGTTACCTAGTTTACTTAAGATCATGAATATTTATTACTTGGTTATATAGTGACAAACTGTATTCTTTTTTTCTTTTTTTTTCTTTGGCTGATTATTGCAGTTATTTCCAATATATATTCCGGACCTTTCACTTGGAAGTCCGCTCATTATATCAGGCAGATATGATGGAACCTTTCCTGACTCCATTAAAGTCAATGGTACCTTGGCAGATATGAGCAACTTTGAAGTGGACTTGAAAGTGCAAAGGGCAAAGGATATGCAGCTTTCTAATGTAAGATTTCAATCCTTGGGCTTAACTACCAACCTATCCACCATTTCTTGTTTTGGTTTTATAATTTTGGCCAATTAGTAAATGGGAATTAGGTATTACCTTGCACCACACAACCATGGGCATGCATATATACACGAATATCACCACCATTGATTTACAGATTCAGGTTGCTGACTAAGCTGATATGTTTGGAAGATTCACTCTTTGCTTCCTATGTTATTTACACTTTCTTCTGGTTGGTGGGGGATTTGGTGATTTTTCTCTTATTCAACACAAGGTTACATCTGTACATGTGTCTGAAGTCTCCAATCCTTTAACACATCAATCTACCCTATATTGGTTCAACAATGTACTTTAAAAAAAAAAATAGAAATGTGGATGATGTTTTTGAGTAATTTGAACAGTACATATCCTCTTTTAATTAGTCTGTTGCTGAAAGCATGCACAATGCTAAATGAAGCCTGATTTTTAGTTTGATATTTTCATCAGGTCCTTGCCAAAAGACATATAGACTTTGTCACCTCTCAGGCATGGTTATTAGGAAGTAAAGAGCTGGAGGAGAAGGTTTGTCTATTACATACTTTACTGCCCTTGTTTTTTTTTTTTTAAAGAGAAAAATTAAGTTAAAAGGGAAAGAGGATAAGGAGTGGAGATAAGTTCATATTGATGTAAGTTCTAACATTTATTTCAAACTAAGGCATATAATATTCAGGTTTTTTAGCTGTGCCTGACGACAAACCTTTTATTCGTGTATTCATCCTCCTCTTTTAAACCTTTCAAAAGGTTAATATGGATGGAGATTTTGATTGTTGATATCTAAAAGTACAGTACAAAATTATTTTATTCTCTGTTGTTGCTCCACTTATTCCAGACTAACAGCAAATGTCAAACTTCATGAAAGGTTTCCAAAATGAGCATTCAAAATAAAGTCCCATCAGAGTACACCTGCACGGTTCTTGTGGCTAGGGACAAAGGAAAGAAGGCGCCAGAATCATTTCTGATACAGAAGGTAAAGCTTTGCTGTAGATTTTAAACAAATAAGGCCAACTACCCCCTCTTTTGAAAAGCATAAATTCTTTTATATAACGCACCTTTTGAGTGTTTTCTATCAGATTTTTCAGTAAAATTCTAATTATAGAAAAACTTCTTCTAAGACAGCAACTATATAATTCTGAGTTATAAAAGATGTTTATATGTTATTCCCTAAATTCTTTCAAAACAGGCATACAGCAAATTTAGCCTGCAAAAGGTGGAACTTGATGGGCAGAGAATTTTCCTTGGAGGGCTGAGTCTTGGATTTGGTGACACCAAAGCAACAACTGAAAATATCCCACCTGCAATAAAAGAAGCAAAACCTTCTGAAGGACTATTGGAGAAGGCTGCTTCCAACTGTTGCAATAGACTGTCTGATAACTGCTGTTGCATGTGCATGCTTCAGACTTGCTCTTATGTGAATGATCGATGCACTATTGTTTGCACTCAGCTTTGTACTGCCCTTGCTTGTTTTGAGTTATTCAAATGTTGTATCGAGCTCTGCGAATGTGATTGCCTCGGCTAACACTATTTACTTAGCTGAACTTACAAAAAATGTGTGTATTATGTAGCAGCATAAATTATTAACAGTGTATATAAGCCCTTGTGCACTAATGGTGTTTCAACCTGCAGACTTGTTTCAATCCCCTCTAATGTCAACCCCCTTCTTAAGTGAGTGGAAAAACAGAGCTCGCTCAAAAAAGAAATGAGACTAAAATTCTACTTTGACCCTTCAGAGATATATCAATTGTCACTTTGGCCCTTGATAGAATTTTGTTTTTATGCTGTTCGTGAATTGTTAGCTTTCTCAGCAGAAAACCAGTTTAATCTTTGTTCACGTCTTTCCAATCTTCAATTGGTAGGCTTGGATCAGGACGAAGAAGGTCGAAAATTGAGGAAGCTCATTAAATTTACGTAAAAGAGGTTCAAATCGAAGAATATTGAACAAAATGAAGCGCATTGTTTCAACACCGTAGTAAAAAACATGTTTGTTGCCTTTTAACGCTGTCACATGAGATAAAATGAGCATGTTAGCAGTCCATTGACTACTGCAGAGGATTGAGTCTCCAATTCTTTTAGCTTAGATGAATTTTGAAATGGGAGAATAAATTAATATTTATTTTGTATAATTTTTTTTAAAAATAATTTTTTTATATTAATTATATATATATTATAATGCCTCTAAATTCTTTTAATAAGTAATTTTATAAAATGATATTTTTTATAATATAAAAAATAAAATATATTATTTGAAGATATGAGAGAAAGAAAATAAAAATAATAAAAAGTTATAAGAGATGAGTTGATTAAATAATTTTTTATTATTTAATTTATTATTTTAAAATTTAATAAAATTTATTTTATATTATATTTCAAAAATTAAAAAATAGCATGCATATTTGTGTATATTAAGTATCTAGTATATATAATACTTGTTATATTATATATTAATAAAATAAAAATATTTTGATTAAAGTAGATAAATTTATAATTTATCTTTATTGTTGGATCAATATAATGCATTTTAAAAAATTATTTACAATTTTTTATATTTTGGTTTGAAATATTTTAATTAAAAAATGACACTTATAATATTTATACAACTCATTAGTTTTGTAACTGATTTTTTATTTTTTTTAAATAATTTATTTTTATTAAAAATTTTGATAATAAAAATATACAAAATTATATTTAAATTTAATTTTTTAAAAAATAAGAAAAATAACTATATAATTTAAGTACATGTCAAAAAAAGAATAATTTTTTATTCTATAAAAATTAGCTAAGAAAATCAAAATATATTGTGTCAATTAACCATTTTTTTTAAAAAATAATCAAACAAAAATCCACTCAAATACGTTATGTCGGATTAGAAACCCCACAAAATCGTCTTGACTAGAGTCATCCAAGCCATGGTGACATGTCTGAGAACTCCATGAGCTTTGCTTGTAAACTATTGCGACTGTTTATTACAGCTTCACAATGTCTTCTCGTATTCGCTGTACTGAATGTTCATATAAACTCGTAGATTTTCTCAATCCCTGAGATATCAACGCCGCTTGCATAATTTTCCCGGGTTCTCATTCTCTTCTTTTGGTTTGCCTCCTCAGAATTACAGGTATCTCTCTGTTTGGACACTGAGAGATGCACTAGGAAAAGTAAAGTAGCTTTTATTGTTATTTTATTATTTCCCTTTCTTTTTCCATTTTCACTGATTAATGCTACGAATGGCTAACGAGAAATAAATAGGAAGAATATCTGCTGAGTTCATTGAGCTAGACGCAAAAGTGCATCTGAAAATTCGAAGTGAATAAGATAAATTGAATATTTTCTTCTTGGTTTGGATCTTTGGTTGTGAATTTTATAAACTTTATATTGATTGTTATTGTTATAATTATTGTTGGTCCTTGCAGTTTGGTTCTTCAAATGAGGCTCCCTTTTGTTGGATTTATCAGAATGCTTGTCCTTTTTGTTTTGGTCTCTGATTTCTGGTAAGCAGTTATTAGGGATTCCAATTTCCTTCAATTTTTTGTTTTTTGGTCAGAAATTTCCTTCAATTGAGTAATAATATATTCACCACAGTAAGATTATAAATTAAGAAGTAATATCTACCTGCTTAGTATTGAGCATTTAAGATCCTTATGTTGAATATATTTGGTTTCCATATCTATAGTCTTATGATCTTTTGGTAACTCGATGGGACATTGGGAGAAGCGATTTTTGAAAATTGAGCATCGTATGTTTTCTTGGTGTTCATCAGTTTACAGTTCTGATGGATTCTTGCTTTGCTGCCTCCCTTCTTCCTGTCCTGTGTATATTTATAGCTTTAAGACATTGAACTAGTGAAGAAGAGATTCTACATTACCAAATTCTCGTAAGTGGATAGAAATTATTACATCAATGTTAGTTGGTTTTTATTACAGAAATAAAGTAGGCTTATGTATATATGGCTATTGTATATTTCATTTTATAAAGTAATATGTATAGTATATTTTGAGGTTGATGTACGAGAAGTTGAGGCCACACAAAAAATATATTGACTAGGCGATGTTCTTAAAACACGCAGGTCTTGGACCAGTGGAAGTACAAATAAGGAGAAAACTCTAGCTATAATTAAACCAGATGGATCGCTTGGTAACCACACAGATGATATCAAGAAAACAATTCTAGAATATGGTTTCAGCATTCTTAAGGAAAAGACCATTCAACTTGATGAGGATGCTGTGACAAGATTTTATGCAGAGCACTCTTCTAGAAACTTCTTTTCTAGCCTTATAAAATACATGACAAGGTATTCCCTTGATGATTGTCTTGGTGGCAGCTAACAATGTTTCCACAGCTTCTTCAAGTTAAACTCATTATGATAATTCTCTGATAGATTGAGTCTGCTTAACTAATTGCGATTAACGTAATAGTCTTATTTGCTCCATTTCATAACTATGCTTCAAATTTTGGGTTAAATTATATCTAACTTCATTATTTTCCCTTGTTCAACCATTACTTGTAACTGGTTAAGATTGGTTTTTTTTTTCTCTTTCTTTGTTTGTGCGTGTGTGTGTGTGTGTGTGTGTGGCTCTTTCTTAATTGTGCATTACATAATATATTCCCTACAATTCTTCTGGAAATGAAGTTATATTCAATACAGGATTACCATAACAGGTCAGGAAGTCTATTTTAATGTCCATATAGATTCAATAAACTAGTTTTAATCTCCGAGTCAAACCCTACCTTTATTATATGGTTATCATCTAAGGATTTCTTTCCTTAACTATCTGGATGAGGAAATTCTAGATTAACTTTCGTAGAAACTAATGGCTCATCAATGTGATTTCTATTTACCTCCTTTTTAAGTGTTTTTTGGTGTTGCTTTCTAACTGTTGTCTTATTCTCAATATCCTCTTCTCATTCTTTACGACACAACTTTTATTAGTGGACCAGTAGTAGTCATGGTTTTGGAGAAGGAAAATGCTATAGCTGATTGGCGTGCTTTAATGGGGCCAACTGATGCAAACAAGGCTAAGAGTACACACCCTCACAGGTCATACATGATATTATTTACACTTATTTCTTTTGTATTTTATGAACTCAGATTTACAATATTTGCTCTACTTCTGTACATTTGTGACTCTAGATTCTATCTTATCAAATGGAGGGTCCATTTTATTAAGTTTAATGCCATAATCTCTGTTATTTTTCTCTATGTTGAAGTAGTTAGCTTTTTTGCACAGCATCAGAGCAATGTGTGGTCTGGGCATTCAAAGGAATTGTGTTCACGGCTCAGATTCTCTTAAATCTGCACGAAGAGAAATATCATTTTTCTTCAGAGAGCTGTCTGCAGGTCTATTCCAATTCTATATTTGAAAAAAAAAAAAAAAAAGGAAAACATATTTGCTCTTTCCAGTTAATACCTGCGCTTTATTAAGGCACTAGGATTTGCTATATATTTAGGCTTTTTATTTATCATCTTTAAGCCATTAGGTAGGTCTAACAGGATATGCACCTCTGTACTTTGGCCTCTTTATAGTAGTAGTAAAAGTAGCATCTTTGTGCCAATGAGCTAATGGCTCTCCTAACTCCAACCTTAGTTTTTTAACGGTCTTGAAGCCTCCTCCCAATGAGCTAATGGCTCACATAACACCAATCTTTAGTTTTTTAAACGTCTTGAAGCCTCCTCCATAACAAAATAGGAAAATGTGGCATCTTCAAAGACTTGGGTATTTAGACTCCTGTGATATCAGATGCACTATCAAGGAGTAAGGATTTCTTCTTAGGTTAGGAACAATTTCTCAATTGGGCTGATGGCCACTTTTGATGCAAGTTCCTAGCTATTTTGTCCTGTGCTGTGTTAACCATGGGTTTAATGCATATCATATATATATACATACATACATATATATATATATATATATGTAGTCTTTTTTTCCTTCATTTTTACTGGCAGAGCATATCTCATTTTAAACCTTATTTTAGGTGTGCATGTTGTTTGCATATTATCCTTTAAAAAATTATTAGCCTTACCAACTAATATTAGTATAAAAGTCAACTCACTCTGAGATTTCTGGTTCCTGATTTATTTGCTTAAAACTACTAACAGAAAAATTGGAAGATACTTAGATTTTAAAAAAAATAAAAAAAGGGCATTTACATCCTAATCGATAGTCATATGTCTTTGTATAGCACTCTGATTACTTTTATTTCTTTTTTCAGATGAGGTTACTGAACATGATGAACTGTAACTGGTAACTGGTAAGGTTTTGAAGCAGAAACAAACTTTTCTAGTTATGCCCTTGGTTGACTTGAACATTCTTATACAGAAACAAACTTTGATTTTGATTGTATTTTTTATAACTATTTTATAAAATTAATTTTGAGAATTCATGTTAGTATTATTTTTTGTTTTGGTACATAATTTGGTAGCAAGAGAAGACATTTCTAATACTATCGGATAAAGCATCAGTAGTATATTGGGGAGATTAACAGAGACACAACCAAAGGATTATTGTATAGGCTTAAAAACCACAAGCAATTTTACAAATAATCGGAGTTACTCAAGTACCCTTAAATGTCAAGGAATCCCCTTGGGGAGGAATGCTTATCAATCAAAATTTTGGATTCAAACTATCGTCCACGGATAAAATAGGAGTTTTTTTTTTTTTTTTTTCAGATTCTTGACCATTTGTGCCAATTTACATTGATATGTTAGTATTATTTTCAAGTATTTATATATGTTATTAATAAAAATACTTATTTTTTATATTTTTTTTTGTTTTCAAAAAACAGAAGTTTAGAAACATCTTTTAGTTTTGTGTTTTTTATTTTTAAAATAAATTCTTTTTTTTCGCTTTTAGTTAAAAATAACAGTTCAAATAGGTTTTTTTTTTAAAAAAAATTGTGGTTTTAAAAATTAAAAACTATTTTTAAGAATAAGTTCAAACATGTCCAGATTCTCGAGTTATAATTTATTTTCCTTTGGACAACTATTTCTCTTTCATCGAAAAGTCTGGCTTGCAAGCTGCTAGAATTTGATGCTGGTGATTCCATGGTCTTTTAGCAATGGTCCATAGAATTATTGAAACTCGCCCTTTTTTCCCCCATGTTTTCCAACTCTGAAAAGAAAATATTCTATCAATCTTAAAAAATTCAGAGACAATAACAAATGATTCAGGCAACACGCTTATGGAAATCATAATATTAGATCTGCCAGAAAAGCCACATTGTTGGTTGAAGTGGTAATGGATTTATCTCCAAAAAAGACACAAGTTCAAATGTTAAGAAACACTAGTTAAGAGGTTTTGTTAGAAGTTTTTTCAGTTGAAATTATAAATATTTACAATTATACTCAATGCTCAAATTTTAGACTCTTCTAATAGTTGGACTCAATCAAATTGCAGTAGGGAGAAATTGCTAGAGGTTAAATGGTGCAAAATTGTATAGACCACTGCTATAGCTTCAAAGGCAAGAATAGTTTCATCAAACTCTGTAAAGTCAGTTGGCTTTAATAAACTAATTTGCAATCGTTGCTACTTGTAATCGGCTTAAGAGGGATGAGGATAGGGATATTTCATGTTTAATCAATCTTAATCTTTAAGATTAATTACGTTAGACTACAGACAAACACATCTCTATAAAGGGGTTACTACATTTAACTTAAAAAATTCAAAAGATTTCATAGAAAAATTCAAAAGATTTCATAGATTTTAAGTTTTATGCAACATACCTTCTTTATTGGCATTTTTATCCAAAATCTTGGCAAGATTTTTCTGTCTAACCAAAAGTTTCAACAAATGCAATTAGAGTTGTTTTACCTCCTTTAAATTTTAAAAAGTTTATAATGGAGATCCCAAAATTTTAATTTTGTCTATATACCCCGTCAATTTTATTAAAATAGACAAATACTTTTAGGATTTAGGATAAAAAATGCTAATAAACGGTATGTTGTACAAAAATAATAGTATGAGAGTCTTTTGTCAACTTCAAAAGTCAAGGGGAGGAATTCTTTGCATTTTAATCTTAAAATTAAGATAAATTTAAGTTTAAATACATTTTTAGTTCTTTTAGTTTTATAAAAATTTCAATATAATTTAAAAATAGATAATATTGTCATTCTATTTTGTGAAGTAATCCAATCATGTCCTCTCAATATTACATTTTCATCTAAAATTTGATATCAAATTTAACAATTTATTGAATTGGATATTAAATCTGAGTGTGACTTAATAGTTCTATGTAAAAAAATAACAGCTCAATCAACTTTCATATTAAATATGGATCAATTATGTGATAAAATGATAAATTAGATCATTTCACACAAAAAAAAAACACTAAATTTATCTATTTACAAATTAGGGTTTGAGAACCAAATTGAAACTTTTAATAAAGCTAGAAATACCAAAAATATATTTAAACCATCAGTTTAACACATTAAAGGTTTGTTTTTCAACTTTTTCTTTCTTTACTTTTTACTTTTAAAGCTTTTAAAGCTTCTTTTGTAGCTATGAGAAAGAAAAAACAAAAACAAAAGAAAAACCTTGAGAGAAAACAAAAATTGTGAATCTTGATTTGGATACTGTTTTCTGCTTGCTAGTAAAATTTCAAACACGGAGTTGAAATTTAACGCAAATACAACTATTTTAAGCTTTACAAAATTGACTTCTTTAGAGTTTGCTTGGTATGGATGGTCATGGTCCAAGTTACCAGGTAGGTATAGGGAAACATAAAAAAGTAATAACACTTTCTTAAAGGGCCTTCCAGGCAGATATAACCAAGTTTTACTTCCATAAAAAATGATTAAATGATTTTTTTGAATTTATTTTTTACTCAAATTTTAATATCGTTCTTATTGTTTTATTAAAACTTATAATTAGATTAATTTAGTCTTTTTTATTAAATTTCTGTTAATATAAAGTAAATTTTATCGATATAATTAATTTTATTTAAGATATTGTAATGACTAGATATGAGCACAGAAAATGAATTATTTTGCCTAAATTATATCATCCTAGTTAAATAAGCATGATTGATGACAATTCATATTGAAGGCTTGGTATTATAAGAGATACACATGTGACTATATTTTACTACATTATATATCTTTACCTTTTTAGTTAAACTACTTCAATACAATGATTAGGACTAAATAAAAACGTTATGAAACTATACATAAGGGTTTACTTGTACATTTTTAAATTATAAAAGACCAAAATAAAAAGGATTTTACAGTTTTGGTGGAGTAAATGAAGCATTTAACCTAAAAACATTTAGTAAATTTTATGGAGAAATCAAAATTAACTTTGTCATTTAATTTGAACCAATGAATTATTATTTTTTAATTATTCTGGGCTAATACAAATAATCCCAACATCGTTGTTCATAGTAATCGCATTGTAAATTGGTTTAGCAAACACAATCCTGATAAAAGGCCAAAGATAAAGGAATTCATGTGAGTTGGAGAGACAAGTATACAAGAGTCACTATAAATTGCTTAATGTTTGACAATTATGTGTCAAATGAAGCAAGCTAGTCAAATTACAATGATTACTACATGCCTGGACGATTGGATTCCAAGTTTATTACTTTACTATGACCTAAGTGCTTTGAATGCATAACATTCCACAATTAGTAACTCTTCTTCTTCATTACTTTGTTTGGAAATGGATCGCCAAAACCTATGCATCTAGTGCTTTCACTAACCCACATGGCCACCTTATACCCTATTTCTTTTTGTTAAACAAAAAATTAGAAAAAGCTGTTTCTTGGTGAAAGTGATTCTTTTAAGCACTTGATCCCTTGCATGCATCTCGAGGAATTTTCTTTTGTTCTTAAAGTACGTACTTGGTTGTGCTACAGCAATATAATCTGCATATATCTGTATTTTTACAATGTTTTAATTATTATATCAATATCAATATAGGCTAGTTCAACAACACAAGCAAACACAAAACAAAATATTAATTAAATTTGAAATGTGTCAATGCATGTATAGTTTTTTTTTATCTGTAAGTCCTTTAAATCTTCAAATCTGTCAACCTAATTGTTATTAAAATAGTTTTAACTATATTGAAATGATATCTCATATAAATGTTTTGGCTTAGCCTGAAAAATTAATTTTCCAAAATATTTTGTGAGTCTCGGGGACAATTTAAAAGTTAAATAAATTTTCATCAATTATTTTTTTATTTATTTTACACTAGATCTGTCCTAAATTCCTAATCATGCATATCTTCTTCTTCGTTTTTCTGTACGTCTCTTCAAGCTCTGATCTCAATCTCTCTCCACTCCTTTTCTTTCAATGGTACGTCTTCTTTTGATCTTCTCTCGTCCTGATCTAAATATTTAGCTAGAAAGCTCTGTAAACCTTTACTTAATTCCAAAAAGTAAAAACCTTCATTTCCTCATCATCGTCTTCGTAGTAGCATCAGCAGCCATGGCTTCATCCTCCCTTAGAACTCTCTCGAGTCTCCATTAATTACTCATTCTCGATCAGTAAGCTCCTCCAATATTATTCATTTATTCGTTTCGTCACAGTAACAATATTATATATTTCATCCACAACACTATCATCATCACAATTGTTGATTATTCTCTCGTTCGTTCTCAAACATTCAACATTGCCTTCTATATATATATATATATATATATATATTACACATACGTGCATAATGGACTGTGGAAATTAAATATGATATGAGTTTAATTAACAAATTAAACAATAATTATTTTTAGAAAATGATTACAAATATTATTGCTTCGAAAGTTCGAATTGATGACTAGCCAAAAGCATTTAATTTCGATCTGTGGTTTCCACTAATTAGCATGTCTAGGAACTTAAAAAATGTGTGTTGAAATATGGGTTCCCAAGGAGATGATGGAGACAGAAATGTGATTAAATTTATTTTACATAATATCTTTAAAACTTTTTAATTTATTTGAAAGAAATTAAGATTAATATAAAATTTTAAATATACTTTAGGAATTAACTATATAAATATATATATAGTTTTGGCCTCAATTTCTTAAAAAACTTATTAACCTCCACGGACAGTATAATTACATGCACTTTTATATACTTTCTAGTTTTATTCATTCAAATAATTTTGCCCTATAATTTTACTGAAAATAATTCTCTCACATTAATTTATTCAGTAATTTCATTTCTCTAATTTTTTTATTTTAATTATTAGAACATGTATTGAGACTACTTTACATTCTATTTATATATATGCATGTGAGTTAGCGACTATTAAATGTTGTCCCTCTCATTACAATGTTAATTTTGTTAGAAAAACAAAAGAATTACAATAATGTCATTTTCTAAAAATTTGGTTGATAGTCTAATATTTGCAAAAGTGTTAAAAGATGAGAGCATATTATTTCAATTAATAAATTAGAGAGAAAAAATTATTAAAAATAAAACTAGAGGACTGAATTTTTAATTTGTACCTTACTAATTAAACTAAAATTACGATTAATTGTTTTTTAAAAAATTCAAATATGACATATATACCCAATGACATAAAATTAAAATTTTCTATTTTCTTTTGAATATTTTAAATCATTGATTAATCAATCATTTTTCCTTGGTATGATTAAAACATTTTGAAATGCATTTACAATTAGTGTTCACCAATGAGATAGTTTAGATTAACTAAACTTGCTTTGTATAATATAATTAGGGTGGCTATTTTGATATCAAATCCTTCAATGTGAGATTGACAGCAAACAGTTTAACCAAGAAAATTGTGCTTTATGTCCATTTTAAAACTTGCATGTATGCAGCTTTGGCTCAGATAAATACTTCTTGTTCTCATTAATTAATTTATCCTTCTCATGCTTAAAAGCAAGTGTGACTCCATGAGTCTTGAAATTCCCAGGTCATGCTTAACGATAAATTAAAAAATGCTGGCAGAGGAGAGAAAAAAGAAAGTAATATAGGTTTACTCGAACCTTTTTTGGTAATATAAACAGTATCTTTTGTAAGATTACTAAACTATCGTTTGACATATACTTTATTAGCAAAAATTTCTAGTTACGAACATTTATTTAAAAAAAAATTAACGAATTAAAAATGTTTTGTTTCTTAGCCAAAAAAGGTTAGCTGAGGTAATAACTAGCTAAAAAGGGAAGAATTTGAGTAAAGAATTGCAAATTCAGTTTTATTCTTGCTGAAAAACTTATAGAAAAGGAAAAATGGATCTTATTATGAGTCTGCTTAATTTGGCCTAACTTTTGGAGAGGAGAAGTTACTTATTATCTTCTAAATAGAATTTGAATTCTTTAGAGGTTACCATGCATGACGTAAACTATCATATTAAGAGAAAAATATATCTAAATTTACTTGAATAATGAGTTGATTTATAAAATAAATATTATGAGTATATAATGTCTGTATACTCTTTATCTATCTATCTTTTTTTACGTAATATTGTTATGTTATGAGATCCCTCCTATCCCTTCTAAATGTACATACTACATTTCTACACTTTGACCATATAACTAATATGCTAACTGAATCTTAACAATCTAACTTTTAAGTTGGATGAATCTAATTATATACTTACTTGATTAACTTTTAAAGAAGAAGTGAAATTTTAAATTTAATATTTTTTTTATTTAAATCTAAATCTAACATTAATTTTAAATTCTTAAAATGTGTGGATTGATCCTACGTACCAACCAACACTACTCTTGTAGTTGCCTGGTCCTTCACATATAACAAGTTATCTCTTGCAAACTATGAAACACTTAATAGAGGTTTAGTAATAAATTTCTTATATATATTTTATTAAGTTTTTTAATTAAAATAAAATATATAAAATTTTAAAAAATTAATCATAAAAAATTATAAATTATACACATGATATTTTTAATTAAAAAATTTAATAATAAAAATATAAAAGTAACACAAAACTTTTTCCTTTAATTATTTTTAAAACATGAAGCAATTGATTTATTAGAATAAAAGGAGAAAGATAGACATAGAAGTGACCAGAGACTGACGTGATTAACTGACAAACGTAAACAATCTCCTATATATGAACACTTTTTCATTTCCATCATAAGTTGCATTTTCAGATGATAAATATATAAACTTTTTAAGGTATATTTAAATTGGGGTAAACCCAGAGTATCCCTTGTAATTAATAGGTGAAAAATTAATCTTGTATTGTAACGTATTGTTAAGTGCTTAAATAAAGATCCCTCCTAATAATATTTGGTCTAAATACATTGCTTTTAAGACTAATGATCTTAAAGTCCAAGTAATTAACAAAACTCTCCAAGGGTTAAGAAAGATGCATGGAAGATACTGTTGAGTGTTGACTATTTGGAGATTAACGTTGAGGTTGCTTACAAAGTGATAAATATATGAGTTTGATAGGTCGCAGAATATGGCATTATAAATAGATGATTATGAGATCCACAATATCCACAGTAAAAGTTTATTATTAATTACACTAATTTGGGGGGACCATATAATAATTAGGGAAGAGTTTGTGTGAAATTAGAAGTCAACCCGACCCCTTAGGTACACGTGTTGGTCCGACAAGAGATGATGCAAGTTGCCTTGTCGTGACACGTGGCTAACCGTCAAAACATAAACCCTTCTTAATTCTTAAAGTACTTGCTCTCCTCATGCGGATCTCACTCCTATCACTACTTCGTCTGTTGTCTGAATTCAGATATTTTAAAATGAAAGGGAGATAAAAAAAATTCAACCTTATTCATTAGAATAATTTTTTATTTTTTATATTTTTATGCTTTAAAAATATCACATATAAAATAGTTTAAGGAATTGATTTATCAACGAGGTTGAGTTTAATAGAATTATTTAATTTTTTATAATATAATAAATTTAAATTTAAATTTTTATTAAAAGAAGTATTTATATTTAATATTTAATAATACCTTAAATAAAATTATTTTTAATAGGAACATATCTTACAGTAAAATTATTTTTAATAGAAACATATCTTAAAAAACTAAAAATATTCTAATTGAATTAAAAAAAATTATTTTGACATCCATATTTAAAAATATCCTATACTTGTAGTACTCAACAATGAATGTATAGTTATCTAGTGTCAGCAATTAGATAAATAAATACAGCCATTACTCTCGATGTCCACAAAATAAAATTATAGTTGCATCAAATTAAATAGATGCCTAATGAAATAATCATCTTACAACAAATAATCTCACATAATTATTGTCATAATAAAATTGAATAAAACAATAATAATTTCAATAAATCAACAAAATTCTTGTATTAGGCAAATAAATAAAGTTAGTCTCATGGAATAGAATATAATATGTATCATTGAATCTTTAGATACTCTATCCCATGCTTAATTAACGAAAAAATATAAAATAATATAAACATTTATTTTGATTTTACTAATAGCTTATTCGATATTCAATATTAAATACATGTAATTTTTATTTTTTGTACGGAAGTGAGCAAACACCCAAAATACCCTTCACTATTGCAATCCCTGATTACGAAATATATTGCATGGAGATTGGTTCCTACTTTGGCAATTAAATTTTTATTTTTATTTTTTTTATCAAGATTAGCATTTTCATGATCTAATGGCTGCAAGAGTGACAATACACACGAAGAAAAGAATAGAAGAGAATGTCCTTTTGCTATATGTGGGGAAACGGGAATATATAGAATAATCAACAGTATAATATATAGTAATAAACAATAATTATAATCATAATAGCAGAAATTAAGGAAGATATATATATATATATACACGGTCAGATACAGAGGAAAGAGAGGGTAAAATTAAAGGCCGTGATTGGGGACTTGAACCCAAAGAAGCCTCAAATTGACTATGAAATTCATCAAACTATATATCTCTACCTAAAAGTTTTACAATCCCAAAGCTGATCTCATCATTCCTTATATTGGCTTTTAAAATCTCCTCTCAAACAACAATTCAATTCACTTGGCCAAAACATCACTACTTAATACGTGTTTCTTTCAACACTCTCACTCATCTCTTCCTTCTTCACTACACGTTAATTATAACCTTCTTCTTCTTCTTTCCTCCATTACCTTCTATTGCCATAGCCATAGCAGCTTCTAGCCCCCACAATGAAGGTGACTCCTCTGTCTGTCTGTGTATTAATTTTTTTGAGTTCATATTGTAATGACGAGAATGTATATATGATTCTTCTCATTTGCAGTTTTTCGGTTGGATGCAAAACAGATTTGGTGGAAAACAAGACAACAGAAAACCAAACTCTTACACAAATACTTGTAAGTCATCTTCTTCATTCACATGAAATTCTTACATTAATCTTCACAAATATTTGACATATATATCACTTCCATATTAATATGCATATCAAAGATAAGGATCCATCTTGTGTTCTCATTATTCTCTTTCTTTTCTCCTTATGTTTGGTTTTGATAATTACATGAAACAATATCTCTCAATTCAATGAACCAAAATATATGTTGAAATTCTGATCCAGATCTGATATGAAAAGAGATTCCCATATAGGATGGTGTGTTTGGCAGTGTTGAGATTTAAGAATAGTTCAAATGAACTCAACTAGCAATGGGCTTTCCTTTTTTCAATAATTACTTTTTCTAGAGTTTGAACATTTTTTCTCTTTTTAAGACCTTAAAACTATTATAATAATATAGATTATATAGTACTATTATATAATTAGTTTTTGTTTGTTTCTCCTCCAGTGGACAAAAGGGCTTACATCGTATCTCAACATAAGGAAATCTGTTGTCAACTGTCCAGAATACATATTGAGTCCTATGTTCACGGTCACCAAGAGGATTAATTTTTTTTTTATTTCTTGAATTGATTATTTGCTATTTTGCTCTTTGAGTGCAATTTTGTTTCTTAAGTAAATATTTATATTTACAAAATAATTAATTAAATTCGAACTTTATCTATATTACAAAATAATGGCTTTGAGATTTTGTCATTATTAATCTTTAAAACCATATTATATTTATATTATATAAAATAAAATATGTAATATTAATAATAATATAAAATAAAAATAATATAAAGTTATAATAAATAATAAAAGAGTATAAAGTTAAATAATTTTTATTATTTAAAATATAATAACTTTTTTTATATTTAAAGTATATGTAAAGTATGATAAAAACGATTATCATAATTTTCACTAATATTAACGAAGTATTGAAGATCAAAATATTATTTTGGGTGTGCCTACAGATCATGCAAAACAAGAGGCTCGAGAAGAATTCAGCGATTGGCCTCATGGATTACTAGCCATTGGAACTTTCGGAAACAACAGTGAAATCAAAGAAACCCCAATTGATCAGAGCCAAAATCCTCAAGAGGATCCTTCCTCCTCCGAGGAAATTGCAGATTTCACTCCCGAAGAAATTGGGAAACTACAGAAGGAGTTAACGAAGCTGTTGCGACGGAAACCCAATAATAATGTGGAAAAAGAAATCGCTGAGCTTCCTCTGGACAGGTTCCTCAATTGCCCATCGAGTTTGGAGGTTGATCGGAGAATCAGCAACGCTCTTTGCAGCGATTCCTATGATAACAAAGAAGAAGATATTGAGAAGACACTTAGTGTCATACTTGGTAAATGCAAAAAAATTTGTGCAGATAATAGCAAGAAAGCCATTGGGAAGAAATCGATTTCTTTCCTGATAAAGAGGATGTTCGTTTGTGGAAGTGGGTTTGCAGCCCCGCAACCCAGTCTCAGAGATACCCTCCAAGAGTCGAGAATGGAGAAGGTACACTATCTGTTTGCATAAATGTCTGTGTTCTTTGCATTTTTGTATATACATGCCAACAAATCCTAGACGTGTATAATTCTTGGTAGTGCATCGTAATGGTCACAGACTCACAGTGCAAGTCCAAATTGAATCCAACTGACAATAACTTCTTAGATACATATAATGGATAAGGTACTCATGGCAATCATTTATTAGATGGCCTTGAAGTTGGTTCATTATAATATTTTTTTTATTTATGCTCTAGTTCTCCCAATCATTAACCTATAATAAAAAACATGGGTGTTTCAGTTGATTTAATGAAAAGTGAAATTCACCTTCATGATTATTTTAAATGATGAGATCTATTGACATATTCATTTTGCTAAGTTCTTATTATATGGTTCTTAAGAATATTTTTTTCTCAGTTGACCCAAATGAAGTAAATTGAAATTGGGAGCTTTCTTGACTCTTGAAACTTTGCTAGTAAAGAGCATATTGGGTTGAAACAGAATGCACTTCATTGATGATTTGCTTTTCCATTATCCTCTGTGATTCTTTTGTATATCAGGCTCCATTATATTTATGCTTAACCTTTCCTCATTATGGTTGGAAATACAGCTTTTGAGGACACTTCTTCACAAGAAAATATACTCCCAAAGTTCGTCTTCTCGGCCATCGTCCACAAAGAAGTGCCTAGAGGACAAAAAGATGCCAAGGAAGAGAAATGAGGATGAACCTACTGAAGAGAAAACTGATGATGGCTGTAAATGGGTCAAGACTGATTCTGAATGTAAGTTTATGCCAACATTGATATGCTGTATCAATGAGCCAGAGATCCAAAATCTAATGAGATCCTTTTTCTCAATTGCAGATATTGTTCTAGAGATATGAATCTATTTCCATTAATACCTGCTCTTTAATTATATGTTCTGGTATGCTCTTCTATTACTAACTCTTTTGATTTCACTAATTAGCTCTTATGGGTAAAAATGCATATCTTGACGCATAAAAAGACTGTACCACCACCGATGCTTCTTCATCCAATTTGTATTAGAATTGTAATTTATGGTTATCTGAGATAAATCATGTAATAATATCCACACTTCTTACATTATGACTAAAGAACATTGTGAATACAGTAAACAATCCCAGTAGCTTTTATCTAAGCATTTGTTTATATATTATATAAGTTTCTAATTGAATATCACTTTAACTATGTATGCAGATGTACAAAGACTTAAGCAAGAAGTTAAAGACATAAACATGGCGATGGATTATTAAGTGGAGCTCAGTTTTTAAAAACAGAGTTTATCCTTGATGCTGCATCAAGTGTGGTGCAGAGAAGTTTCTCTGTTTTGCCTTTTTTTCATGATTGTATCTGCTGATGCAGAGCAACTCATGTTACGGAAAATTGTAGAGACGTAGTGATCTGTTCTGTACTTGTCATACTAATTTGACTCCACTTTTTTCTCTGCTAAGTTGTCAGCTTTTGCAAGATGATTTGAAGATGAATAATAGTCATATTATAGATTGACATGATGTTCTTCAACTGTTATCTCCTATTTCTTGTTTAAGATTTATTTGTTTTATATGACAATTAAAAGTAGTCCAAAAATAATTGGATTAGTATTTTATAAATTGATGTCATCTAATGCTTATTTGCAGGGATGCGATATAGCTCTCTATCGAAAGGTTGAGAGATTATCAGAACTAATTATAGTCGGTCAACTTCTTTTAGTTTGGCTAGATAGATATGTAGTTGTTGCTGTTACAGACGCTTTAGCATAAGCTCCATCATACTAAAAATGATTAAATATCAATGGAGAGATTTCACTGCTGGGACTGAATGTTGAGACAGTAGACTTGTGTTCCTTTCCATGACATACTCAATGGGCTCAGTCATAAAAACATTAAGAAATATAAGCAAAATTTAAAATATGTTCTTGATATTTTTTATTGAAAATAAATAAATAATTATAATTTCACTTTTATAAAAAAGAATTATTAATAACGGAAGTGGGAATCAAGGCAGTAGAGTAGTGGAGGTTTTGGTAGAAGGTGGTGGTGGTGGTCATACTGTTAGTAGAGAGGAAGACATGATAGAAGTAGTAATAATAGTGGTAGTTACAAGAATCATAGTGTTAAAAAAACTTCTTTTGTTATTTACATTTGGAAATACTTTTTTTTTATTTGTATAAATTGGCCATTTTCAATATTATTAAATTAAAAAATTATAATGAATTAAGCATTTGACATATAAATGACAATATTTATCATCTTATTGATAAAGATTTTTTTATTGGTGAGAATCCAAACTGTATGCAGCTCGTAGTTATAGTATTTGGTATTTACTGTTTTGCGCAAATAATTAGTAATTAGTAATTACAGTGATTAATTGAACTAACAAACCCAGCCATTGGAGGAAGGAAACTGGCAGCTGGACACATTTATTTCCAGCTATCACCACGATGTCCAAACCCTAGAAATTAAAACCAGCAATTCTTTTCTCTCTCAAAACTTTCCCGCATTTACTCGCTCTTCCTATCAAAGTCTCTCCTTTCCTGCGAGAATTCACTACTCGCACTCTTCCGGTGCGATTGGATCTGAGGGCTTTTTTCAGACCGCCTAGTCCATCCATCCGGAAGAGACTTTATATTTTGTTGACTTCTCTTTGATTTGGATCTGAAACACAGATAATCTGCGGAAAGTTAGGATTTTGTTTTTGTTTTATTATTGTGCTGTGTGGGTTGGTTTTGGTATTGGGGTTTTTACTTTCTTCTTGTTGTCAAGATTCTTGAAGTGTTTGGTGAGGCGCCAGAGTTCAGTCTGTGCTGCCAATGCCATTTGTGTGGTTTCTGGGGAATTTTTCGGTGGTTTTTGGGATACCGAAAACATTTAAGCTCCGTAATGTCTTGGGCAGGCCCAGAGGATATCTACCTTTCCACTTCGCTCGCCAGTTATCTCGACAGTGAGAATTCTTCCTTTATATACTCTCTCATATTGATATAAATATTCGCGACGAAGAATGGAACTTCGTAATTGTAGTGCAAGGCTTTTCTTGACTTGAGTTTTCCTGAAGCTGGAAAATTATCTGTATCGTAGGTACTTGCTTCTGCTAAAAAAATGTGAATTTAGACCTTAGTAATAAGTAAGGAAGGGAAAATTTCTCTTTCTTTTCATCGTTTTTGTTTCATATTTCTGTTGAAGTTGATATTCCATTTTTTTTTTTAATCGATAGAGCCTAGGTCATCGTATTATGTTAAAATGCTTGGGTGTTGACTAATGTGTTAATCATTTTATGGTAGGGGCACACTTTCAAGTAATAGTACATGATTATGGTTCTTGTTATGCTGTCCTAGTTACATTCGGCCATGCATGTAAGAACATAAATTTAATGCTTCGCACTTGGCGGTGACTAATATCTTAAACGTGAATAAATTGCGATTACCTGGATCTGTTGTATGTATGAAGAATGAACATAGTAGATGTTAAAGACAGGAATTAGCTTGAATTATGACGCCCTCTAGTTTATATAAAACTATAATACAGAACTCAGAACTGATGTACATAATTTGTATGATATAATTGTACAAGATATATGGGATGAAAATATAAAGTTTATTAAAAGCCAAATTCTGGTCTCCTTTTATTTACCTCCATTCAGGGATTTCTGGACTTAAATTCACTCCAGTGGTATTCTTCTTTAATTCCTCTTTTCCCATAAAGTTGTTTCTTCTCATATCATAAGGTGGGACAATTCTAGTAACTCCAGCAAAAGTGAATGTTTGAGAATGGACTCTTATGTTTGTAGTGAGGAAAAGATGCAATTTCTGTTAATTTTAAAGTTTATTTGTTTCATTCAACATCTTTACATTGCTCGTGCCATACAGAATGACACTAATGAATTGTCTAGATATTGATCTGAAAGTAACGAAAGCCTATTAAAGTTGTAAATTTACTTTGGGTTATACTTTGCAAGTGAACCTGCTTTTGTGTATTCTGCAATTCTTGATGGCCATACACTATTTATTGTTGTAGAGAAACTTCTTGTATTGCTGCGAGATGGCCGCAAGCTTTTGGGGACACTTCGCTCCTTTGATCAATTTGGTTCCAACCTTCACTGATTCTTTTTCAAGGTTTGACATGCTACAGGATGATTATCTAAAATCTAATATTTATGACATGCAGCTAATGCTGTTCTTGAGGGTGCTTGTGAAAGGGTTATTGTTGGTGATCTTTATTGCGATATCCCCCTAGGTCTCTATGTAATCCGTGGGGAGAATGTTGTTTTGATTGGTGAGCTGGTATGAATGTGATCGCTGATTATTTTTCTTTACATTTGATAACATTTTGTGCCGTTCAACCTAAACTTACAATTTCCATTCAACTTTTAGGACTTGGAAAGGGAAGAACTTCCTCAGCATATGACTCGTGTTTCGGTACCAGAAATTAGAAGGGTAAATGTTTGTAGATTGACACTCTTTTATTTCATAGATATTCTGAATACTTTGCTTTTGCAATTTTCCCCCTGTAAAGATAATGCTATGTTGTAACATGTTTTATCCATTGGCATGGCACTAATCATCAACAGGATGCCCAATTTTACAAGGTTCCCTACACAAAGTTTGTTAAGTTTGTGATATTTTCTTTTCTCTACCTACAGATAAGCAATTTTGAATAAACAGAATGTGTGAACTTGATTCTAATATTAATTCATGATTGTTTCTTTAAGCTCCTGTTGGCCGTGGACAAAATGACAAATAGTGAAGTGTTGAACATGAAGAAAGATGGAGAAATGAGATTTATTATGCCCCCTTTAAGAAGTATTAATATGCCTTAGTTATATGGTTCATATGTCAGAATCTAGTGGTAGCACTCTCAATCTCTTGTATCATAATGGTTGGTGAAAGATTTCTGTAGTCTGGATTTGTTTACCTTAGATTCATAGACCAGATGATGGCAGTTCATTGAATAGTTAATCAATGGAATTACCAAGCATGAGATAGTTGCTTTTATCTCGACATATAAACTTCTTCTCAGAGTGCGTACAGATTAAACCCTAATGACGAACCAGTGGATATGCATGGAAGGTTTATGTTATGAATTATGACATGATAAACCATTCCTTAAGTATTATAATGTAGGATGAGTGAGATACATAAATTAAACAATGAACACAATTTTATGTAAATACATACAACATACCTACATAACTAAAGTGATCACATTTTTCTACTTCTGATTAAAAAAGCACCAAAATGGCTAACGTGATACAAAAAGATTGTATTGATAGCGCATTATTAAGATTGGGAATTGGATTGATATGTGAAAATAGACTTATGATTGGGATTCCTATCATCATTGTTAGAATCTTAGCAGTTAGTACCCTAAAACCATATCTTTTCTTTCCAAAGTTGTCCTATTTCATGAATTGCACTTCCCATGTTGACTTACTATCAGTAATTGGTTATGAAAATCTATCATCTAATGGTCATTCCTTCATAACAAGTCTGAGTCTATGCATGAATGTTTTGTCCACATTATATAGTTCTGTATGAAGGTAATATATGTCATCTAATTGGTTGAATTAGAAGTGATGTTTTCCAAGCAAAGCTTGTCAGATTTGTAGTTTGTTGACTTTTTCTAAGTTGTCTGACTTTTTAAATGAAGTTGGGTGGCATCTATGAAATAAAATGTTGGGATATAAAATTGATGCCAGGGTGGTTTTTACATTAAAGTAAATGGGCATTTAAGATGCGAAATTTTGGTTGACTCAAGAATGGGCTGTATAAGCAAGAAATGAGGCCTTCTATAGGAAGACATGGAATTCTTGTAACCCAATGAGAAACTCATATGGAAAACTTATTTCTAGCACCCTAGGAAACTGACTTGTAAGCTATGAAGCACAGGCATGCTTATTTAAAAGTTTCTTGGCATGTCGGATGTGTCATATATCCTCTTGTAGGCATGTTGGATACTTATCATACATGGACGCTGCCACTACACTGATGACATGAGTCTGTATGTATGAAATTTTATTTTTGCCACTCTGACATTTGCCAAACATCAAATAGAGAAAAGAAAACCCTAAAAAAGGTATACAGATAACCCTGAAACATGAGAGTTCCATTCTTCTCACCTTGTCTTCTTTTCCCTTGGCCATGTGTTCCCATAGCCACAACCCCACCACCTTCCTTGTCATGATGCTGCAGAGGGTGTAAATTTCCTGTGACCCTGTCCCAACAAGACACACTATTCACAACCTAATTACCTAAATCCCAGCTATATTAAAAAATGAAAATATGTATCAACCATTTTCCAAGTTCTAGCACATTGAGTTGATAGGGTGGTCATTGAAATAGTCTTCAATTTAGGGAAGATTGTGGCATATAGATAATTGAGAATTGAGGTAGCCTTCCATCCAACTCTTCCTTCCAAAGGACTGATTTTGAATCTGACCTTGACTTCTAGTGTTAGTTGACGTCTTGATTGGTATCAAGGTTGCCAATATCTTATTTTAAAGCATGAGATCTTACACTTCTTACACTCCAATTTATGCCAAATGCTTTAATTGTTGCTTAGAATTGCTTTCAAGTAGCAGTTGAATTCACACCTTAACTCGTCTAAGAGCCTAAAAATAGTTATCCAGATTTGTGATTTTGGTAAGAGGTTGTATGCTTTTTAAATTTAGTTCATTTAAGTTGATGCGATGCTAAAATTCTTTAAAACCTATTATCAAAATCATGCTTTTGATTAAATTTTTTTAAAATTTTGACTGGAGATGTCACGCTTGTTAAGTTCTTTTTTTTACACTTTAGTCAATGTTGGTAATTTTGATTCACCTTTGAGTAGTGCTTATATGTTTGCGAATGTTACTTTTTGTCTGAAATCATTGACTCTAATGCCTAATTGAGTTAGAATGTTAATTTCTAATTGGCTATTTCATGTAGTAAAATCTTCACCTTTCCCATCCTTGGATAGCTTCTAAGTTCTTATTAAAAACTAACTTTTGACAACCTTAATCAGTGTGCTGTCTGATGGAAAAACACTTATGGTTCGAAGAGGACTGTATTCTAAGTAGAATATTACCTTTCCTTTTACCTGTGTAACCTAGGCTTGTGCCTGGAGAAGCCCATATGGTGACTGCAGAATGGCAGTGGAGGTGATCTTGACTAAGATTTGTTTGTGTGATGAGTCCTTCCTTGAAGTGGTTTATATATTAATCGTTATTAATTATTGGCCATTGGTTCCATCTGATAATTTGAAATCAACACTTGTGGTTCTGCATTTACTATTTTTTAGCAACACTCAGTTTTGTGCATACTTCTTTAGATTTTTTTTTTGGTTCAATTTTTGTTTTGCAGGCACAGAAAGCGGAAAGGGAGGCTTCTGATTTGAAAGGAACCATGAGGAAAAGAATGGAGTTTCTTGACCTGGACTAGAGAATCCTACCATCACAAACTCTCCACATGTTGTCCGCAAATATTATAGCGGCTGCCTTTCTCCTTTTTTTCTTGATATTTTTTTTGCTGGTGGGGCAATGTTATTGTTAGATGCTGTGGATCAAAAATTATGGGAATTAGAGGGTTTAAATTTCTGATGTGTAATATTGTTCAAAATGAATACGAGTATTCCCTTTCCTGAAGAACTTTCCATTTATGTGATTTTGGATCCTTTGTATTTGAAAAAATGTGTATTTCTCTGCATTTAGATAAGAAGAAAAAAAAAAGAAACTCATGATAAAGACTTTGAATGTATCAATGATTTTTTTTCTTATCTTTCTTAATGAAAGTAAATGCACTATTTTTCAAATGCTGTTAATCTGAACCCCATTTATGTTGATTTCAATTCATAAATGTCTTTCTTTTGAGCATGAATCGACCCTTAATTATGGAAAACGTGTATGCTAATAGTAAAACATTTTGTAGAGCCTCCAAATAGTTATTCAATATCTTGACTTGATCAGTTAAAAGTTTGATTTATAATTCACTATGCTTGTGTGCGATGTTGGAATTGAATGTTTATTCTTTGCGTAAATTACTGTTTGTCTCTTAAATATGTAATTTTTCTTAATTTAATTTTTAAATTATAAAAATATTTAATTTAGTTATTAAAAGATATATTATGTTTTAATTTAATTTTTAAAACTTTAAAATGAAATATAAAAGATATACAAAACTTAAATGTAGGAGTTAAATTGAAATAATATATTTTAAAAAAATTAAATTAAATATTTTATAATTTAAAAATTAAATTAAGACGAGAGATATTTTTTAATAATTAAAATAATAATTTACTCTTATTCTTTCTCTATCCTCTGAAGAGGTTTCCTTTGACATTTATACTGCAACTGTAAGACAGCAGAGTCTTGGAATGATATCAATAAACATGTCAGAAATTCACAAATTCTTATAGCTAACACTGAATATTCTCTTGGCAGTTAGTTTTGGACTGTTGGAGTGATGAAACCCCTAAGCACATCCAATAAATGGTTGATATGCAGACTATCCAATCTGCCGTTATATGTTGTTTGGTTATGAATTTGTATAAAAGAAATACTGTTAATATCATTTTTAAGTTGCCCCCCAAATTAATATTATCAGAATGAGAGGGTGATATGGAATGTTATCTTGGGCAGTAAAATAACCTTGTTAGTTGTTACAACCACTCCAAAGTTATAGTTAAAGATCACAAAAAAGAAAGAAAGAATAATGTTATTAAATGTGAACTGCAGTTTTAAAACACTCAAATTTACTTTTTCATGTTTATTTAGAAACTTATCTGATAAATAATACCAACTAATAAAAATTAAATATTTAAGAGTAAAGAAAATAATGCTATAGCAAAATGCACCTAATTTCTTTTTTATTTTTCTAAAGGCAGTTGAAACACAATTTTTATAATTCGGACAAGTTTTAATTAATCTAAGCATATTATTACTAATCTCATTTGCTTTTCTCCCTAAAATCCAAAAATCGCGACTTACGTACCGACAACTTTTGACTTGTCGGTCACCAAAATTTAAAAAATGAAAGAAAGAGAGAGATCTGAGAGAATTTAATAATACTTTGCACTTCAATATGTTCCTACTTGTCTCCAAAGTTTGACTCTGTAAAGTCATACATTTCCTCCATTTTAAACACATAAGACCACAGAAATCCTATACACCATATGCATTCTATAATTCCTCACTAATTAGTACTTAAACTCACTTTGGCTTCTAATCTCAGATTTACAGACTTTTTTCAATTTTCTTCTCTCTCTCACTTCACATTTCACAATTCAGACAAAGCACTTCTTCCCTAACCGTAGATCCAGCTCGCTCGCTCTCTCTCTCTCTCTCTGACTTCTCATCTTCATTCAATGTCGCGGTTCTGTGAGTCGCTGTCAATTCTTGTGCTACTATCGGTGTTGTTTCTTTGCGGTGAAGCTTCGGTTCACCATTACAGAGGGGAGAAATTCGTGGGCAAGGGCAACGCCTTTGTGGTGCACGGAGGGAGCGAAGGGATTTACTCTTCTGTCTCTAATCAGAATGAGAGTTCCATAGCTGCTAATGGCGACTCTTACATACGGTGATTTCACTTGACCTATGTAACTCGGGTTTTGTCTGGTTTTGTTGTTGAATTTTGGTTGGTGTTATGCTTTATGCTTCAAGTGCTTGCTTGCCAGGTTTTTGATGGTTTTCCTGCGTTTTTTGAGTGATTCAAAGAATTGGATTTTGGTGGGCAATGGTGACGAAATGCATGTTGCTCTCTAAAGTAATTGAGAACTCTGGGTCTGTTGGCTTTGTGAATCCAGCGTATGAGAATTCTTTAGTAAATAGTAGGATTCTTTGCGAATTAGCATCGTAGAGTCAGAAGTCCGTTTTTTATTCAATGAATAAATCGCATATTCTTAATATCTGATATGAATCAAAATTTGCTAGCATGTGCGGAAAGCATTCAAGTGCAATTTTATTTGAATATGACTGTTAAGAATTTATAGGATATATGCATATCCAAGATGGGTTTGCTTGCAGTTCTGGTAGTTTTCTTTCTCATATATTGCGTATATACAATAGGTAGCCCCGGTCTTTTACACTTCTGACAATTATATTACATTTTGGATATGCTTTTACTGTTCCTTTACCCAAAATCAATGTATATTTACCCTTATAATTGTTTTCTGTTGTAATTTGAAAACCAGATTTGAAAGGATCACATTCTTCCGGACCAAAGAATATACCAACTTCAGCTCATGGCCGGTTCTAGCAGTTGTTTTTGAAGTTGAAGATAGGGAGACAATTGGTGGTTCAGCCTATGGGGGTCAAAGAGCAGTGTGTTGCACTGGTGATCTTGCTAAATTGGGTGTATGCGCTGAAGGACAAGTCATCTACCGCCCTTCAACAATGAATTCTGATTGGCCTCAAGTGTTTGGCATCTCGTTTAACACAGATGATGAGGAAGCATCCCTGCCATCAAGGTCTATACAAATTACTAAAACTGGGATGTATAACTTGTATTTCATTCACTGTGATCCAAGGCTTAAAGAAGTGGTTGTAGAAGGGAAAACTATATGGAAAAATCCTGCTGGTTATCTGCCTGGCAGAATGGCACCACTAAAGAATTTCTATGGGTTCATGTCCCTGGCTTTTGTTTTACTTGGGATCTTTTGGTTCTCTCAATATGCTAGATTTTGGAGGGAAGTATTTCCACTGCAGAACTGCATCACGATAGTTATAACACTGGGCATGTTTGAGATGGCACTTTGGTACTTTGACTATGCTGAATTCAATGAGACTGGAGTAAGACCAACTGGAACAACCGTATGGGCAGTCACCTTTGGGACTTTTAAACGCACAGTGGCACGCCTTATTATTTTGGTGGTTTCAATGGGCTATGGTGTGGTGAGACCTACCCTTGGTGGACTTACGTCAAAGGTGGTTATGCTTGGATCAACCTTCTTTCTTGCATCTGAAGTTCTTGAATTGATTGAAAATGTTGGAGCAGTTAGTGATCTTTCTGGAAAAGCAAGACTATTTTTAGTTCTTCCTGTTGCTGTATTGGACGCTTTCTTCATTCTTTGGATTTTCACTTCACTCTCTGCAACGTTAAATAAGCTTCAGGTATTCATGTTCTAGCGTATATCTTCACTTTAATGTTCATTACATGAAAAGTGTATGGGGCCTTTTGTTCTATCTTACATATTTCTTTTTCTTTCTGGTGGGACCTAAACTGCACCTTGCTGCAAGTTCATACTTCTTTTTATTTTTATTATTTTAATTTTAAGTTGCTGTACATTTCATCACCATAAAACAAAGTTGCTTTATGTTTATAGGGGAGTTATTTTGATAGTTTCTAAATATGACAGAAATACGTAGAACATGGCACTATTTGTATCATTAGCAGGACTGGAAGTTCTCATTAAAATTTTTTATTCCTTTTGTGATCAATGATCGGGGAGTGTAGGCAGATAGTTTATATTTGTTTATGTACTTATATTGAAGGATTATGGGATTGGACTTGACATGGTAATTCCTTGTGGCCAGGCAATGGTAACAGCAAAATGCATACATATTTTTTTGTGTGGTGGCGGGGGCAGGTTTAGGGTTTAAGATTAAGAACGAGTATATTAAAAAGAAAGTTGGAGTAGCACCTATCATAGATAAGTTAGTAAAAACGCACTTTAGATGGTTTGATAATGTACAGAGGAGGTCATTAGAGGCTCTTATATGTAGAGTTAACAGATGGAAGATAGCCTGATAAATAGAGGTAGAGAAAGACCAAAGAAAACAATTGGGAAAACTATTAGGTTGGATTTAAATATTAATAACTTAACTATAGAAATGAGTAAAGGTAGAACACGTTGGCGTCACTTGATCCATATAAAAGGCTTGGTTTGTTATTATTGGTGGTGGTGGTGGTGGTGGTGGTGGCGGGGCACATCAAAATGCAAAGTTGTTATCTTTGATATTTCCTGTTTCATTGTATGCTTGCTTATTATAGACTTTCCCAAAAAAACTGATTGGAAGATTCTGCAGACAATAAGTAATTACAACCAATTTATGAGGTTAATTTCATTTAATATTAGAACAATGAAACTATGAAAGGGTACCTGAGTTTATGGATATTCTTTCTGGGACTGGACTGGACTAGACTAGACTAGAACATCATTACTCTTCCTGTTGTGCCTTTGCTTATCTTGGACTTTTGATATTATGCTGCATCATGTAAGGTCAATTTATTTTGATGTGAATTTTAGCATAGCAATCTAAACAATGACTCTTAACCGCTTGCTTATACAATGTAACAGGCTAGAAGGATGATGGTAAAACTGGATATGTACAGGAAGTTTACTAACGCCTTGGCGATAGCTGTAATTGTATCTGTGGGCTGGATATGCTATGAGGTAATCCATTCCACAAACATGCAGAAATACATCTCTAATGTAATATAACAAGTTTATTACTATTAGGTTTAATTTTGGATCGGCAAGGTTTCAGATTTAATCACATCATAATGTACATTGACTTTGAAGTATGGGGATGAATCTTAAAACTGTAATTGGTTTGTATACTCACTATATAACCTATCATGATATATAGCTAACTAAATTTACTATTTTTGTCACTTGTATATGCAATTAGTGGATTCAACTGCCATAGAAAATTCAAAGGGGTTTATATTCTGGGTTAGAGCAGGAAACGTTGAACAAAATAAATAGACTATGCTGTTTCTTCTATTTAAATACTTCATCTACTTCTGCATGCCTCACATTCTTCTTTTCAACTTGATATTTTCAGCTTTACTTTAAATCAAATGACGTATACAATGAGCAGTGGCAGAATGCGTGGATCATCCCTGCCTTCTGGCAAGTTCTGTCTTTCTCTCTCCTGTGTGTTATCTGCGCTCTTTGGGCACCATCTCAAAATTCCTTGCGGTAAAATCCTGCTTCTATCATTAATTCTTTTGAAGGGAAACCAAAAAAAAATAAAATTAGTAGATCAATTCATTAATAAACATGTAAGTATATGAAATGCACTTTTCAGGGTCTATTGAAGAATTTCTGAATTTTCATTTTCCATCTGAATATCATTTCATTTGCTAAAATGGAACTGGACTATGGTTTGCCTAATTCAATATGAGATTTATTATGTGTTTTAAGCTGCAACTTTTATCTCATTGTTGCCTCTGTTCTTAACAGATACTCATATTCTGATGATGCAAGTGATGCGTTTGACAAGGATGATACTAGTTTGACACTCATAAAACCCTCACCAATTTCTTCCAAGGATGTTCCAAGTGTGCCCGATGCTAGACCACTACAAGGCAGCAATGGAGTTTCAAATGGTGATTTGGAAGAAGACAAGACAGAATAAACTACAATGTAAATGTGATCCTGTACTACCACCATTGTACCAATCTGTTAAGTTAGCTCATTTTTACCTCTTTTTGTTTTAATTCTTTTAATTCTTGTTCATGATGAATTTATGATCAAATTATTTATATATAATTGAAAGCAACGAACGGTATATCACCTTATGCACATTTTGATGTGTTGAGTTTTTGGCTGTATACTAATGAGGAAATTGATATGAATCCTAGGGAGATTTGGCCTTTTGGGTTAAAATTTTATGGTTTAATCATCCTACCTAAAGGCCAGATATTTAGTGCGTAACGGCAGCTAGATTCATTTTATTTCATTGCCTAACAACACCAATCAGATTTGATTACTGAAACTTCTGTTTCTTGAAAGAAAAAATTGTTTTCTTTTAGGGGCACAATGTGAAATTGAGAATTTATAAACGGCAACTAGAATTTATTATATTTTACTTTATTTTTTGGATAATCTTTTAACTCATTCTGCCGTTAATACAGCTATTTCCTCATGTAGCAAATAATTTCAGTAAGGTGGAGAGTATAGAAACTAGGATGAGATTTTATCTCTTTCTCTTTCTAACTTTTAAAAAAAATTAAAATTTATATAAATCTTATATATATATATATATAAAGGCATTCTCCACTCTCCACATATGGATACAATCTGGGAGGTCAATGACACTCATTTCTATAAATTATGATTTCCACTCATTTCAGTAAACAAAGGAGTAAGGAGTAGAAGTCTAGTACTTGAAATTTATTTATTATTAGTCATATTTGTCACTATCTATTAACTAATATTTGATCTTTAATTTATTTAAGATAAATTTTAATTATCGTAAATCTTTTATTTATTGACAAATAGTTAATAAGAAATAGAGGAAGTATTAAATTTTTAGTACCTGTGGTACTAGAATTTCATTCAAACTAAAGGCAACGCCTATTTAGTATATAGAGGGAAAGAAGGGATTTTCAGAAAGAAGGGATTTTCATTTCCGTCCATGATGAGTGATGAGTGATGAGTGATTAGTGATGAAGATGATAGTTACGTAGCTGCAAATAGCGACTTTACGTACGCTGATTTCACTTGACCTCTCTAAGTCACTGATCTCTGCGTTTCGTTGCATGCTTCGTTACTGAATTTTTGTATGTATTTTGCTTTATGCTTGCCTATCAGGTGTTTTGATGGTTGTCCTCTGATTTTTGATAATTAAAACAAATGAATCGGAATCTTCTAAACTTCTAACTTTATACTTTTTTTTTTTAAATTGTGAAGTTGAAAAAGATATAATATATATATATATATATTCCTCAATTAGTTATATCACAAAATAATATATTTAATAATATAAAATAAAAAATAAAATATATAATTTAAAGATATCAAAAAAAATAAAGATAATAAAAAATTATAATAAATTAGATAATTACTTATTATTTAATTTATTATTTTAAAATTATATTATTTTATATTACATTTTAAAAATTAAAAAAACATGCATATTTGTCTACAAAACTTCTAATATATTATAATAACTCTGAATTTTTTTAATTAATAATCTCACCAAATAAGATATTTTATAATATATAATATATAATATAAGACAAAAAAAAGATAATAAAAAATTATAAAAAATTAATAGATTAAATAATTTTTATTATTTAACTTTTTATTTTAAAATTATAATAATTATTATTTATATTATATTTTAAAAATTAAAAAAAAGAACATGTACCATATGAGCATTCAAAGCCACTAGTGTATATACATGTTTTCTACACAGGGTGTCCCAGGCGTTTTAGAGGGTAAAAGGTGTGAGTTAAAAGCTCATATGAATGAAGTGTGATAGTTATCTTACTTTTGATGCGGTGCTTCGTCATGTAGTGATATTCATTGTGTTGTTGAATTCCATGAAAGCAATCTGAACAAGGACTTCTGCCTTGTTACGCAATGTGACAGGCATTTATGTAATCTCTTCCACAGACATGCAGAAACACGACTGTTACCTATTATGATATATAGCTAACTAGGTTACTATTTTTATCACTTCTATATGCTTTCTCTTCGAGCTAAGCCGAGATTTATGTTAGTGCCACTTTTAAGCAGCAACTTTTATCTCAATATTTATTGTCTCTGTTATTGATATGCTTGTGATGAGTTTCACAAGAAAGATACCAGCTTGACAGTCATAAAACCATTACCAGAATTGCAGAGGGTGATTTGGAACTCCATCTAGTGTTCAATCTTCCTAGGAAGGAAGGTGTATAGTCTATAACTCTATATCACAGAAATCTGCTACGATGGTTTGTATCTTAACTTGTATCTCTGTTTCATCAAATCGAAAAAAGAAAAAAGTTAGCCCTTTGTTGCTCTTTCTATTTTTCATTCTTCTGTTTGATTCATTATTTTTCTATGTTGTTCTCTTATTAGTTGCAGTTTCAGCCTACAGTTAGTAAGGAGATCAAGGAACATAATAGAGATTTTTGTCTTCATGATAAATTTACAATCAAATTCTTTATATAAAATTGAAAGCCACGAACAATCGAGATGTAAATATGTGCATGCAAGAGTCTATGAATTTGATCCTCGGAAATTGTACAATATCATTTTAAAACCTTTTAAAGTATGAAATTGGACCAAAATTATAATTATGAATTATGAGTACCTAAGTGATTACACAAACAAAAATATTTAATAGAATTATGACATGAAAAAAAAAATTATTCGTTGGTATATATCTAGTGTCGGGGTTAGGGATACCCTGGTCAAAGCAAAAATAAAATAAAATGAAATAAACAATCAATATGTGATCATGAATTGTGAAAAAAGTCCACATATTATATTTTAATTGAAAAACTGATAGCAAAAACACCAGGAACTGCATTCGAGTCTTGTCATTAAAAATTTTGGCTAAAACCATTCAAGTTGAAGAACTTGGTCTCCTCAAAAAGTTTCACATTATGTTTCAATGAACTGTATCACTTATAACCAACAGAAATTTAGCAGGTGATCCATTTCCATTAAGAATGGTAGGAAATTTTGTCTTTTATCAGCGCTAGATCATCCATGTCTAAGAAAGCAGCCTACACTGTTCTCACTTGCTGAAAACTAAAAGGCTTTGCAACTACTAATGTCTTAAAATGATCTCCCTCAGTCATCTTTTGTTTTTCGAGTATAAGAGGGGGATCGAATTTATGACCTTTTTATTTTACCCCCAACCTCCCACCCTCTAACTAAAACATCTGAGTTTAGCCTCAAGTAGCTCAGATACCTTCTTTTGTTAGATAACAATGATTGATTTTTCATTTATAGCATCATTCAGTTGGTTCCAGACACAAGATCTATGTTCTATATTGATCTATTATGAATGCTCAGTAGAGAACATAGCATTATAGCAAATTCATTCCTTCATGATTTGCACATCGCTGCAACACTGAACCCGTGGAAATTTTCATAGAGACACCATCTAATTGTTCCTACAGAAAACAGACAGATATGAATAGACCAGGAAACTACAGATAATTAGACATGCAAGTGTTCCGACTTAGAACAAAGTCAAAATTTATAGGCAATTCCCATTTGTGTTTGTAATCATTCATCTAACATTCTTTTTTCCATTTGCACCTCATAATTTCCTAAAGACAAACATAAAACATCCAGATGTCATAAGCTTAACTGAGATTTCATTTTCAATACGCATCTTATTACTGCCAAACCTGTCACATTGTACAGAAGTCGTCTGAAGCTACAAGAGAAACTGCTTTTTAACATTATATTTCAGATAACAAGAACACACACCCAACAAATTTGCAGTATGAACAAATGAAACAAAATCTAGAATGTGGTAATAAATCAAATAACATGCTTACATGGCAGAAGCATTCAGGCTGAGCAACTTGGCTTTCCAACGTAGCTATACCAACAGAAAATTAGTCTCTTCCATTCCTGAAAATGCTGGATCGTAAATCTTAGAATACCAGAGAGCTTGAGAATGCTCCAATTGCCACCACTCAATCATCTGAACGCTCCAGGAAAAAAATTAAAAGAATGTCTCCTAGTTTCTAAGTTGCAAAAACTCACTTCAGTCCATCACTGTCATCTCCTCCTCAAGTGCTGGGAAGGAGGGTATCCTTCAAAAAAATCCAGAACAGCATTCTCCAGGTCTTCAACTGAATACTTAATGTAATTTTCTGGATGCCTTCCACTCTCTATGTGGCTCCTGAACCGCCCAAGGAAGGATCTATATGCCGGGATCAGCTTCTCTGATATTGATATGCGAAGCTCCTCCCTGAGTTGAGAATCTGGTATCAACCAGGTTGCTTGAGTTCTATGAACCTCCTCAAACATAGCATTGAAGGACTTGAACCTTTCTCTCAAGGCACTTTTTGAGACACCAGAAGAAAAACCACCACTCACATGCAAACCCTCATCTCTCAAGCAATACAATACCCTCACCCAAGTTGCTCTCTGGTAGCTAGTCGCTGCCTGCCGAAATTTGCCAGTTAACTTCTTCAAATAATCATCTCCAATCATCTCCCTCAATTCAGGAGACCCTTTTACTTTCTGAACAATATAGTGAACATTGTTCATCATAAACAAGTGAGACAAAGAACCATCCTTATAATGTTTGGACTTGCCTTCCAAGTTAAATTGCAATATCACAATTATCCAGATCAAGTGAATGGCCAATGGGGTTTTCCCCTCTAGTTCAGCAAAATCCATATCTGGGGTTGAAGGATCACCCGAGTACCTTGACCCGGTGGATGGTTTAGACACTACAAGCTCATTCAATGTCTGCTTGTAATCGGAGATCAAACTTATATAGTTCATGACATATCTTGTCAAAGGATGAATAGTGCCACCTGGAACAGGAACCTTGGATGGTTCACGAAGCACAGCATTCTCAAACTCAGATAATATCCCTCTTGCTGCCTCAGCCAACCGAGACAGTATCTCAGCAGCTTGAATTCGAATGGACTCTGAAGACTTGGAATCAAACACAATATCAATATCAGTAATCAAGTCCATCAAAGAATCATGAAGGTCTAGAATCTTGAACAATTTCTCAGGGGATCTCCTGCTTATACTGATAGCTTCAGCAAAATTGAAGAGCTGAATTGCTGGACCTTTCACTGCCTCCACAAAGCAGGCATCGTCAATAGAAGTCCCTAACCCATCAAAGATTTGCTCACAGAGCTTTTTCTCGCTGGCAAACAATGTCCTGATACAAACCTTAGCAGCCCTTATCCACCGTCGGATCTTAGTCTCTAGCTGGTCCCACTCCAACCTCTGAATATCACCGATGCTTAGCTTTTCGATCCCGAGTTTTCGAAAGCTCGCATCAACTGCCGATTTCCTCACACTACCATAAACCTGGATGCACTCGCGAAGATATCCAGATGAGATCATTCGCTCAGCGATGCTTCGGAGGTCATCAATGGCATCAGAAGGTATCAGATCGATCTCACGAATACTACTGGTTGATCGGTAGCTAGTATTAGCGGCGCTGGAAGAATCGCTATTATAGCGAAGAAGCTCGTTGCCTTTGATAATCGAAGCATCCTCTTCTTCTTCAGCATCAGCGTCATCGTCTAGCTCAGCTCCCGCAGTAATCGAAGAACCAGAGTGAATCGAAGAGCTAGGATCGGTCAACGAATCGGTCTCGACAGGGTTCGTGTGAGAAATAAGAATATTACGAAACTCGTCTTCGAGCCGAGCCATGGCGATCTGAATAGCAGAGTTGACCTTGTCTTGTTCATTATCGGATATGGAAGTGGAAGACATGGAACGTTGGATTTCATCGACGGCCTGCAAATAGCGATCCACCTCTTCACGGTCACCTTCGAAGATCATCTTTTCTCGGGCTTCTTCGGACGCCGTGGAGTCCCACCGGAGTATAATCTTCTCCGCCGTTTCCAATGCTAACACAGCATTCTCCGGCGGCGGCTCCATCGAATAGCTTGATCCTTAGAAGCAGTAATACTAACACAACTACGATACACAATATTTAGTAAAAACAAAAAAGGAAAAAACCCTCGAGAAAAAGTGAAAGATGCCAAAGATGGGTGATTATGATTTAGAATCAGGTATGAGGGAATTTGGAGAATTTAGCGAAGAGAAACAGAGACAAGGGAAAAGGGAACGAAGAAGATACTATTTTGGTGGGCTTATAGTTAGGGAAAGCGTAAGGGTATGGGAGAGAGAGACAGAGAGAGGTGTGGATAGTTTTGTCTGAATATGGGATAGACTGCGCAGAGCTGGCGTTTGCGTATGTGGAAATTGAAGAGAAAGAGAAAGTGGAAATATGTGTTTGTGAATTGTGATGACCACTTGCTCTTCACAATTTGACTTTTCTGCAGCCGCCGCCGGAATCTTCGCGGTACATTCCGGCCTAGTTCAACGTTGCACAGTAAAATTTGATACAACGAGGCAGACTAAATTATTGTTTTAATGCTTTAAATTTTTTTAATTTTAAAAATATTTAATTTAATTTTTAATATCTTAATTAAATTTTTATGATTAAGTATTATATGTTTTTACATTTTAATTTAAAATTTTAAAAATTAAATTAAAATACAATATATTTTTTAAAAATTAAATTAAATATTTTTATAATTTAAAAATTAAATTGAGACAAAAAAATTATAATTTAAGATATAAGCACGTTAATTTAATTTAATTTTTATATTTCATAAGTCTTTTATATTTCAAAAGTCGACAATGATATCTTCTTCTTTTTCTTACATTATTCATTCAATATTAACATCAAACTAAACAATTTACATGGTTGAGACACTATTTTTTCTGTGTTGATCCCATTTGTAAGTGTAGATGCAATTAGCTTTATTACAGACAATATTTATTTCTTTGGTACTAGTAATTAAAATTTTAATTTAGTGTCTAAATCAATAAATTTTTTAAACCATTTTAAAATTTAAATCTTTTATATTTAGTTATCTTTTGAAAGATTAAAATATTAGTTTGGTTCCATATAGATTATGATTTTTTTTTTAATTTGATCCCCCTTAATTTGATCATTTTATTTAAATATTATTTAAATAAATAATAATTCTGATAGTTTATATAATTAATATTTTTTTATTAAACAACATTAAAAGTCAGTTAGATATTTTTTTTTAATTGGTCAAAATATTTCATTTCATCATCAATACTAAAGTTGCTTAGCACTAAATATTGTCTAATTAAAAAGAAAAAACAAAATTGAATTATACTGAGTTGTTAAGGTTATTCAATTAATATTAAATATTAAAATTATGCACAGAAGGACAAAAATGATGACAAATTAATTATAAAAAATTAAATTAAAAAAATTTATAAGAGATTAAATTTAAAAAAATTTATAAGAGAATAAATTAAAAAAATTATATGCGAGGAGATCAAAATCATGTTTTAGTCTCTTTAAAATATATATATTAAATAAATATTTAGAAAATTTTCCTTCTTTATAATGTTTAAAAAATAGATTAAATCGTTAATAACGTCAATTCGGTTATTGTTAAAATAACTTTAATTGTAATAAGATGATGTTTCATGTGTCTATTAATCTTGTTAATTGGTTGATTATTTTCAAAATTTTTCTTTTTCAAATTTATTATTATTGTTGAAAAATAATTCAATAAAAAGATATAAATTTTTTTTAATAAAATTAGTCTTTTAAAATTTTTTTAATTTAATTAATTATGAGACTAAAATATTAATTTAACCACAAACTAATTTAATCTTCAATAAAATTGAAAAACAACCATGATTGTAATATTTAAAAAAAAATGCGCACTTTCTCACAAGTTTCTATGCATGGAAGTAAATCTTTCTGACATTGCCATCTCTTGGAGTGCATGGGAAGATTCATCTCTGTCGTCGAAAAATTTTTAAGTAGAAATATTGTAATTCTATAATTATATATTAATTAATAAAATTTAAATAATTATTTTTATTTTATATATTATTATGTACATTAACTAATTTAAAATGTAAAAAAAAAATATTATTAATTAATATATAAATAAATAGACAACATTTATTAAAAAAATTTGTTAACCAATACTTTTAAAATGTTGATTAAAAAATTATTTATTATAGTTAGATAATTTAAAAAGTAACAAAAATAATAAAAATTAAATGACCTACGTTGAATATATTTTTTTTTAAAGATAAAAATATCATCTTCTCATTTTTTTAATAGTCTTTATAGGTTGATGTTTCTCCTATGTAACTTTTTGTCTGCTGGATAATTAAAATTATTATATTGTTAAAAATTGAATAATTTATTCTTTTTAATTTTATAAAAAAAATAATAAATAATTATAGAAATATAAATTTCTATTGAGAGTAGGATATTCTTATTTTTAAAAAAATTAAAAAACTCGTTTTAATATAACTTATTTAAATCATTTTTGTTTTTATTACTTTTTAAATTATCTAATTACAATAAATATTTTCTTAACTTAAGACCCTGCTTAGCAAAATTTTTTATCAAATATTTCTCAACTTATAAATTATTGCCATGTGTATCAGACTTCCCAGTCCCAAGTAATTTCACTAATTTGCGTGTTTCATCACCATGCATTTACAGTTTGCTTGTCCCTCTTCAATGACAGATTTTTCTTTTACCATCGATGTCAATTTACGTAATTAATTACAACGTACATCATCATTTTTATGAATTAAATTTTATTTAATAATCTAAAATAAAATATATTAGATTTATAAATAATTAGATATAGTTAAAATGTATAATTTTGTTATATAATTATTAAATATAATTCAAATCATTATTTAACAATTAAATTAATATTTAATAATATTATTATTTATTATCTTTTTATCAATTACATTAATTCAATGATTAAATAGGTTAAAAAATTTATACTTCATAAGTTAAATTGAGATATTTTATTTTTTAAGAATTAACTTATATATATATATATTAGAATCTATTTTAAGATTCTTATTGGATTTTGATTCTATCACGCATTCAACATGTATTCATTAAACTAGCCATCCTGGTGACTGATAGGCAAGTTGTAGTTATCTATCATGCAGAAGCAGCTAGCACTGTCCATTTCAAAATAATTTCTTTTCACACTTCATTTCAACCAATGGTTTCGACTTTCAAGTAGGAATTGAATAATCCTTTTCTTTAACAATTTAACAGTTTGAAAAGAAAACAGAAGTCTAACAAAATAGACTGCTTAATTCATACTGAATAATAAATTTGCATTATTGACAAGAATAAATCAAATATATATACAATATAAAAATAAGATTTAAATAATCTATATACAATAGGTCTAAATTTTGATAAGATATCATTATTTTTACAACTAATAAATAAACTTTACAAATATTCATAAAGTATGAATATTTTAATCATCTTTAAATTTATTTTTATAAAGAGTATAATACAATTTTATTTTTTAAAAATATATTTATTAAAAAAGATTTATTTTGACACTCCTGATTCAAGAAGAATTAATTAGATGTTCAAATATGTGGCTTGAGAACATTTTGAATTTAAAAAATAAAAAATAAATTTTGCATTTTGTCAAGTATACATGTCTTACAAGTAGCTAGTCGTTCAATTACAACCGTTGGACCATTTCGCTGGCATACTCAATGCCACGTGTCAGGTGCGCAACAAAACTATATGTATGCATCAAATTAAAATTTTCAGTAATGAAACTATACAATCAGTAAAAAGGCAGTAATATTGTTAAGAATTTATAAGAGTTGGATTTTTAAGAAGGTTTAATTATTTATTTTTAATTTTTAAAATTTGTATAAAAATATTTTATTAGTATACATATAATTCTAGAGAGATGATATAGGAATAAAAGATTGACTTTTTAAAAAATAAAATTTTTTAGAATATTAAAATTACTCAAGAATCTCATAACTATGTAACTTTATGTTAAAAATTTTATAACATAATACGTCTAAGAAAATTCCATGAAATTACTCTGAGCCGAAATTTCTGAATTTTCATTTTTGACAATGATGTCCTGTTCCTCAGCGTGATTGATTTGTAAGAAACAAACCTCAATTTCAGAGGTCAAAAGGTTTCGTTAATTGTTACTCCTTGATGTGGACCCAATATTATCGTAACTAAAATATCTTTCTTTCAACTAATTATGACAAAATTGTCTTTTACAGTACACCTTAATTATTAGCATTTAGCACCGTAAAAATAAATCCTAAAAAGAGGCATTATCAAACAAAAAGTTTTTGTAGATAGGAATTTCCTAGGAAAATTTTCAAAGTCCATGATTGTGTGCTTGAGAAAAATACTATTTACACAACTAAAATTCATCCCCAATCATAATTATAACATAATATATTTAGGACGTGTAAACATGAGTTCAATTAAGTCACTCAACATAAATTTTGTTCGAGACAAAAAATTAAACATATATACATAGAAAAAAAATTACGATGAATTAATATTTAAATTTATGTTAAAAAATATTTATATTTAATATCTAAATGTATTTTAAACACAAGTACCTCTAATAATAAAATATTTGTGAAAAACTAATAAAACATATATATGCATAACTTGTCAATGAGAAAGATTGTGGAAAAATTAAGGCCACATATACAATTAAAGCACTACTCTTTATTGCTTAAAAAATGCATATATAGCCATAAATAATTACAATAACTTAAGCTAACACCTGGTTAGTTAAAATAATTAACACATCCTTTATTTTAAATAAATATAATTTTAAGTTCAAGTCTTATTTATAAAAAAAATTATTAAAAAAATTTTACTTTTTTTATAAAATATCAATCAATTTAAATCAAGTTAATCAAATTCTAATAAACTTTTAAACTCAAGAAGCTTAAAAAAATTACAATAACTTATAAGACTAAGGATTAAAAACAAAAAAACACTAACAAATTGCTATATGTTCTCTTATTCAATTGCATGTATAGGACAATAAAGGAATTAATATTATAACAAGATCAATAATTATTTTTCGTGATCTCAATAAAACACTTTCTCTCATTAATAAGGTTCATTTACAAAAACCCTTCAAATTTTGAAATTTAAACATCATAAGATTTTCAATTTAATTTGTGAAAATGCTTATATATCAATCAATCAATTAATTAATTAATAGTTTATCATTAGCATCAAACATAATGCAAGCTAGCCAAGTGAGGCCAAGCTTAATTAGGCTTGTCTCTAGCCTCCATATTAGTAAATAGAATGGCAAATAAAAAGCATATATTCCTGTTTCACTCCTGTTGGCTTTCCAAGATACATCAAACAAACCAAATTAAATCAAAAGAATATTTAATTAAGGCCATTTATAATCTAATGCTGTCTAGGCCCACATTCACGTGCATGCATGCTTGCACCTTCATACGCACATCGCGCAAAAAGAATATTCATACATTTAAATACTCAATAACATAGCATTGGAGGGAGCAAGACACAATTTAAAATACGCTTCTTATAGTTAGAAATATATAAATAGTTAATGTTTATATTATTATATATATAAATCAATTCGTTTCTAATTTAATTTTCAAGAATCTTGTATATGTGGTGGGTGTCAAGGGTTGCGACTGCCCTAAAGATTATTATTATTATTATAATTATTATTTATTATTATTCTTAAACCAACAAGAAGACAAATGAATATGGTTTAAGAATTGAGAGTTTGCACGAGTGCTGCAATCAAAGCATTTTTTTTAGATATTGCCATTAAATGTTGGGTGAAATTAATTGAGACGAAACTTCTAGAAATACACACTTATTAACAACTAGTGCCAGCTAGTTTGTAAAACACATTAATAATCACCTTTCTTAGATTAATTCATATTTATTTTATTTCTATTTCAGCTGGATATTCAAGTGAACCTTGACTATATATATCTATAATTACCACCTAACTAAGTTTAGAATAAATATATATTTGAAAAATATTAGTTAGATTTAATTATTTTTTTAGTCTTCATAGTTTCATTTAATAATTTTCTCCTCATTGTGTTTAAAAATTTGTATTTAGTCATTATTGTTAAATTCTTATCAGCATGTCATTAAATTTGGCATCGCTTTATAACATTCTACATATAAATGTGAGCATGAAGTTATTAATATGTGATTATGTATATTGTCAATTATCATAGTTAATTTGAAATCTAACGGCATTAATCTTTTGGGATTAAATCATAAAAAACTTAATTGTAATTTTATTTTAAAGTTTTGATATAAATAATCAAACATTTTTATTCAAATCGAATATATGCAAATATATGAATTAATTCAGTATGCGTTCAAATTGCTTCAGCACAATATCATAATATCACAAGAAAATTACAATAATTAGGAGAAACAAACGTATATCTTTTGTTTCCCTCTAGGAAAAAGCAATTCATTGAAAAAAAAAGTTAAATTTATATATAATTACTTATATTTTTGCGTCCGGATCCTCTGCCTTAAGTTCTTTGGTGTTTCTCTGCCATACATTTTAGCGGCGGTTTTTTTCGTTGCTAAAGTTTTTTGCAACGGATATTATTGTCGCTATAACTTTTTTGAAATAAATGATTTAAACAAAAGTTATAGCATCAGTAATATCCGTTGCAATAATATTCAAACACAGTTTAGCAACGACAAAAATCGCCACTAAAAAGTATGGTAGAGAAACTCCAAAAAACTTAAAGGTAGAGGATCCAAAGTCTATATTTTTATTATCAGATTTTTTAATTAAAATAAAATAAATAAATAAAAATTTTAAAAAAATTAATTATAAGAAATGAATTATATGAATCATTCACATGTCAATCTTTATTTAAATAACCTGATAACAAAATATAAAAATTATACTTTTTTTAAAGAATATATGCATATATATAATAAACATAAACTGATTTTGAAAATGAATGTCATGTTTAGATCATTGAGAGCCAGATCAGCCTTACAGATTTAATCTTTAAATGTTGTTAATATGGTTATGGTACCTAAAAATTCGACCAGAGATTTGAAGTACAGAGAATTAGGATTTCCATATTGTGCAAAAGGGGGTGTGGAGTACCCATTATTGTTGTATGCCAGTATGTATACACTCCTTTAAGTTTGAGCCTTTCAATTAATTAAGATATACATTTACATTAATGCCCAGCTGTATTATGCTGTGTGAAATGAACAACACCATATGGTTGACTTATACCACATTATTAAACTAAATCTTGTCTTCTTCTGTTCAGAAAGAAAAATGATCCTGTCCTTTATTAAAAATAATAAAACCAAATTATGATTAAGTATAAATAACTATCATGAATGCTGAAAAAGAATGAGACAAAGTCAGCAACACATGAATTTTGCCTTTTGAATTTTGATGCTTTATAGTGTTGATTACTTAACAATTGCTGTTAGCCTTCACTATTTTTCTATTTTAATATTGGAGGTTGCTTAATTAGGAATCTCAAAGTGGGCCAGTCCGACTCATTTGGGCTGGGCTTTTTTCTTATGAATCTATTGGGTTGGTTTAGCCCATCAAATATATAGGGGTAATAACGTTAGCTTGTCTAGTTTTTGATAGACTATGAGTTCATTCATGGGTTCTTTTTTAAAAGATAATTTTTTAATTTTAATATAATATGCGTAAAATAAATTTTAAAAAATTTAAGCTAATTTAAGGATCCTTAAATAATGAAATATTATTAAAGTAAACAAAATTTAAATAGCATGTTTGGTTGACAAATGAAAAATCACATGTATTATATAATATTGATATTCAATAATTTAATTGTATTTTGATAATAGATAAAAAATAAATTATTTTTTAAGTTATAAGTATATATTTTTTATCTTACACATGATATTCATGGTTAAAAATCACTATATAAATTATAATGTATTAGGATATAAAATAATTATTTTTTTAAAGCCCAAATGTCTGGCCTAGGCTCAGCCCACCTTAACCCGTAGGCCAATATAAGTTGGAATGAAAAACCCACATGCAAAAATAACCTCTAAAATCTCAGTCCAACCCACCCCATAATCAAGGCCAAATTGTGCCATCAATTACTTTCAACGTTACTTGTATGTTTTGAACCTAAGCCTAATATATATAAAGTAATAGTTGTGAAAGGCGATATAAAAAATAAGTGATATTTGAGTTCCAACCAGGTATTCTGAGTATTTAATATACGACAGGACATAAATACAGACATTATGATACATCAAAATTTGAAAGGTCATGTTACGTTTCGTGTCTAATTATGTACTTCCATATATGACTCTTGCATGCTACAGGAAATTTCATGTATTTATTCTATCATCAGCTTGAACGAGACCAAGAAGTGCTAATTACCAGCTGATGCAACAATTCTCATAGATTTTATAGGCAGAAAATGGTGATGAATGATGATGTTTGATGTGGTCTACCTTTCCTTTTCTGGGGCAGGGGAGGAAGGGAATATAAGTACAGATGTTTTACATCAGTGATCAATAGCTGTTATATACATAATAAAAGATACAAGGACATAATTATCATGTATTAATTCCCTTTTTCGTGCACTGAAATATACACTCTATCCTATAAATGAGGTACCATTAGAAGTTATATCTGTCTTAATTACGTAAGTTACAAATGCATTTCCTTTCATGAGCTCAAAGAGAAGATATGTAGTCATTTACATGTATGAAGTATATAAATATATCTATATATATGAATTCCCCTTCTTTGATTAACTCCCTCCTTCCCACAAGGCTTCAATTTGGTGCTTCAAGAAAAGGCATTTTTTCCAGTCTTTTCCTTTGAAACTCCAAACCTTATAAGTCCATCCTTCCTCCATTGTCTACCCTCTATACATTCCTTCTCCTTACTTAGATGGCAAAGTTAAAACTACCATCATGTGGGCTCGTTGACCAGCTTCTAGATTTACTTGTTTACTCCAAGCCTCCTTCAAGAGTGTTCATTATGCCCTTTACCTGCCTCGCATGCTAGTAGAATCTACATAGCTATCTATGGATGATGGCAAGACCTGTTGACCACCCATTACTTTTATGTTCTTTATCCTTCTAATAGCCTCCATCACGTCTAATCGCTTCTCAGGATTACTTTCAGCGCAAGCAGCACCAACATGTAGGAGTCTCACCATTTCACTAATTGAATTTCTAGAGCCTGCAATTTCAGGATCAAGCAATTCTGATTCTCTTCCCTCAGAAATTGCTGATCCAATCCATTGCACTACATCAAATCCACCCTTCCCATTCCCAAGATATTGAGAAGGAAATTTTCCAGTTAAAATTTCAAGGATGATGATTCCTAGACAGTAAACATCACACTTGGGAGAAACTTGGCCACATTGTATTGCTTCAGGAGCCTTGTAAGCAAATAAAGCTTGAGTTGCAATGGCAGAGCTAGCCATGGAGTTATATCCGTAGTCCATAAGCAGTGGCTCATAACTCGGGCCAAGAAGTATATTGCTAGACTTGAGATTGCCATGTGGTAAATCAGAGCAAAGTTCTTTATGAAGATAATTCAAACCTTCTGCAATTCCTTGCACAATCTTTAATCGAGCAGGCCAATCTAGCTCGGCATGCGATGGTCCTCGATCACCTATTAATAAAAAATTATTAAACATTGCAATTTCTTTAATATACAGTATTAGGAAAGATTCAATTAATTCAAAATTATTGATCAACACATCAATGATATGTCTAAGATAATTATTAGTGAAACAGAAGATTTAAACCTTGCACATGGAATTTGCGAAGTCTTCACTCTTCATCCCAATCCCCTACATTGGCCTATGTTTTTCATTTTTGGTTACTTTGTTTGAAGGAATTTTTTTTTTCTTTTGATTTATCTCGCCGAAGCTCACTAATCGCTATGAAAATTTCGAACATAAAAAGTGAGAGGAACAACAAGGTCTTACCGTGCAACAAATAGAGTAGACTTCCTTTAGGAACGTATTCAAAGACCACCAGATTCTCTTCAGTTCTATAATGATAAGCCAAAGGGGTCAATATATTCCAATGTTTTAGCTTTCCTAGCTTTGTCATCTCTGCATCAAACCCATCTCTTCCTAATGCTTTCAATTCTCTCATCCTCTTTACCACCACTGCCACCCCATTAGCCATGACAGCTTTGTAAGAAGATCCCAACCCTCCATTTCCCAGCACTTCTGCAGATGCCCTCATCAAATCTGGCAACCCAAAACAACCCTTCTCAATATTCACCATAACAAGGTCTCCAAATCCACGGCGAGAAGATCCCTTCCTGCTGGAGCTTGTTTTTCTAGTTGAAGGAGCTGCTTCTTTTTGTATAGGTGGTGCAGCTTCTGTTTTTATAGATGGTGCAACTTCTTTTTTTATAGGTGGTGCAGCTACCTGAACTTCAACAGCCTCTTCAGTTTTTTCTTCGTTAATTTCTTTTGGAAGAGTATCAAAATTGTCTTCCTTTCTCCTTGATCTCACAACAGCAAAAACAAGCAGTAAGATAATTGCTACAATTGCTGCTATAATGACAGAAATCTTCCATACGCTAAATTGATCATTGCTATTTGAATCAAGCCCATTACCGTTATTATTCTCATTGTTAGGCCATATATTTTGGTTTTGTTTATCTATAGGTTTTGGCTGCTCTATTATCATTTCACACGGTTTCCCTAATTTCTCACCACAGAGACCAGAATTCCCAGCAAAAGAGCTCTTATCAAATTTGGATAACCCAGGAGGGATTCCACCCTCTAATTTATTGTTGGACACATTGAAAATTGTTAATGTGGGTTGATCTATATTCGGAATATTTCCACTAAACTGATTGTTCTCGAGATGTAACTCGAGAGGTTGTGGAAGATGAGTTAACGAGGATGGAATTTGACCAGTAAAATTGTTATCATTTAGCCACAATTTCTTCAGTCTCCCCATTTTTTGAAAGTAATCTACGGGAATCTCACCTGAAAATTGGTTTCCTGACATAGAAATAGATCTCAAAAACCCTATTCGATTGAACTCTGGGAAAGAACCTGAGAACAAATTCCTCTCAAAGCTAATATATCGAAGATCCTTAAGTTCAAGCAACGCATCGACATCTATTCTCCCCGATAACCCCATATCCTCGAGGCGAAGCCCTGTGATAGCGCCTCTATAGCACAGAACCCCATCCCACGGTTCCGAATCATTACAAGGCAAAGAGTTAGGGATCCAATTACCAAGGGCTTCAGTTACAGTAATCACCAATGACTTCTTGAAAGTAAGCAATGCTTCGGCTTCCGTTAAGGAATACGACCCGGGAACAACGATGGCGAAGACAGAGAAAACGAAGAAGACGATGAGATTTGGCCGGAGGGACACCAAAGCTACGGCCATTACTTAGCTGAAGAGACTAAGAGCACGGTGGTTCACGACGGCGTTGTGATATTTCCCATTCGTTGTGTGGAGGTTGGTTTGACAACATAGGCTTCGATTAATGTGAGACACAACACACAAGGAGGATTGTCTTGTTGAACAAGTCAAGAGTGCCGAAAACAGTCGTTATTACCGTTGCCTTTCATGTCCCATAATGCCCTTCCTAGTTTGGGAAATTCCTACCCACGACTATTCCATGTATGGGGGCATTATAGTCAGCTTGAAAAACGATTCCATGGCTGATATAGTGTATGAAAGAATATTGATAATATATTGCTTATGTTTAGTAGGTGTTCAAATGGTTTCGGGCCTTTGTTTAATTCTACGCCTATAATCTATAAATGATATGTGGATTTCCGATTTATCCTGTCTTCTACCATTTAGTTCCTTTTTTTTCGCACAAGCACACACAAGTTAATGAAACTATCACTCAACAGGACTCACTTTGGGTGACATATATATATATATAACAAATTCTGAGAGGATGATTCCCACAAAAATAAACACTTGTTATATTCTGCCATGATAATTAAGGATTATTGAAAATTCGTTACTTATAACTACATGGCTAAAGCAAAACAATCAAGCATAAATATAAATGACATCAGTATACATCTATTACTGGAGATGAAGCATGAACACTAGACACAGTTATCACAAAAAAAATGGAATAAGAAGATACATTAATTGGTTATAAAGAGAATTGATTGATTATCTTTCCTCGTTTTAGGCCAAATTAAGGAATATAACCTCCAAAGTCAATTATTTCTCAACAAAAACGAGTACATAGACATTTGGTTTTATGTATTTTTTTTTTTTTACCATGTTAAATGATAGCAAATACCCAAAACAATAAAGGTTAAAATTATGGAGTCTAAGACCGTTGGAAGTATCCAAATGAAACTATAAGATGAACTAAAATCATATATATACAACAATGATTGAAGTCTTACTACACAAATCGAACAATTTTAATATATTTTATTTTAATTTATTTTTATAATTAAATTATTGATAATTAGATTTATTATATGATTTTTTTTATTATTTTCTTTGAACTACTTTTTATACATAAACATCTATTGATTTCTTTTTTATTAATTTTTTTATAATAAATGCTATTTTAATTTTTTTCTTCGATACAAGTATTTTTAACCTTATTTTACTCATCCAACATAGCATTTTTATTTAAGCAACATTGAATTTTTGCTCCAATGAAAACCATATATACCTGTAAATTTATTATCTTTATATCTAGAATTCTAAACCTTGCAATCATAACTCATGGATTCTAGTAAAATTCTTTGTTTCTCTGTTAATTAGATCTCTTATTTTTGTTTTTTTTTTTTAGGTCAGACTTCTTTTTTACTCTCTTTTTGTTTGTATTTTTCCTTTGACAAAAGTGTACTGTTAATTTTTTAACTTTGACTTATATTTCAATTTCATCCCTTAAATTTGATTAGTTTTACTTTAATCTTTAACTTCAAAAAATTAATTAATTTTTTTCTATTTCTTAATATTGTTAATTTACTTAAAAAAAAGTATTAATTTATAGTCAATTTTAATATCTTTATGTCATATTAATACTAATATTATTAGTCTATTAATTTTGAATACAAAAAAATTACAAATTTTTAAATTTAAATTCTAAAATCTAAATTAAATACTCGTCAAACCTAAATTTAAATATAGTACTACTTTTAAATTTATTTTTTTCGTATATAAGATTAATAAATTTATAATATTAATAATAATATATCATAGAGATCTTAAAATTATTTTAAACTCAATAATTTTTATTAAATAAATTAATAATGTTAAGAATTAAAAAAATTTTAATTAATTTTTTAAAATTAAAGAACTAAGTAAAACTAATTAAATTTAAAAGAGAGAATCGAAATCTAAGTTATTTTTCTTTTCAGTCACTCCTATTGAGATACCATTGGGTCGAGCCCACAATGTGTAAACCCAACTCATTTGGCCTCTTTTGAAACAAAAAGAATAAGGACTTCATTCTTGAAGGAATATAACAAAGAGCAATATTATTATTCTGATAGTGAATTGTTGTACCACTCATGAGAAATACTATCATTTTCTCCTTTTCTTTTTAATGTTTTTTTCACCATATGAATATATGAAATAAGTACATAATGTGCTGGCTGGATGTTGTCCAATTTGGCCAATCTCTGTGAGGAAGCATAATATTGAGAACTATTCCAATTGAAAAAAAGAAAAAGAGCGCCACCTGTTTAATTAAATGTTTATATATTCATTTATATCATAATGACTCAAGTTTTGTTTATTTGGTCTTTAAAATTATATTATATGTTATATAAAATAAAATATATTTTCAAAAAAACTACAGTGTTATGAGAGTAGAGAGTGAAAATATAAAGGGAGAATAAAATTATTTTTTTATTTTTTATTTAATTATTTAAAATATAATAATTATTTCATTATTTTATATTTAAAAAATTAAAAATTAACATGTATATATTTTAATACATGCCAAATCACTAGGTTTATTTAAAATATAATAATAATTTTTTATTTTATATTAAGATGTTCAAGAATTTTTGGAAGAAATGGGAAAAGGTAGGTGATTTTAAAAAGCTATTTTAAAAAAAAAAATCAATTAGCCTATTGGCATGGGAAAAAAGTAAAAAACTATATTTAAAATTTAAGAAAATTATGTAGAAAGTGTGTTTAATATCTCAATGTTGACAACTAAGATTATTTTCTCGGACAGAATGAATATATATATATATATATATAAACCTATTGTAAGGTTGTAAATTTAGGTAGCAACATGTTGGGTTAGATTCAGGCAGAAATCTGTAATATGGAAATTGAGAGAATGTAGAAATTGGTTTAAGAAATATTTAATTAGACTCGGTCCAACAAAAGACTTGATGTGTGTTAGTTAAGTCAATAACTTGTGAAGATTGACTCAGTTGACGCCTAGATTTAGGGAAAAACAACAAAGAAGTCTATATTTTTGGGGATCAAATAATAAATGTTTACCTAAAATTTAATATTTAACTCAGCCATATTTTATATTTTGGTAAATAAAAGGATTAATAATAAACAAGAGAGCAAAATTATATGTAGGTATTTATATTTTTATTATTAAGTTCTTCAATCAAAATAAAATATGTAAAAAAATTTAAAAAAAAACTAAACATAAGATAGATAATTAATTTTATAAATCAAATACATATTAATTTCCTATTAAAAAATTTAACGACAAATATATAAAAAATGTATCTAAATTTGTTTTCAAAAACAAGAGACTAAGGTCTAAAAAAATGAATAAATATAGCATATGCAAGAAGAAGAAGATAAATCTTAGGAAGGAGTTCTTGGCATTAAGAATAAATTGAAAAAGTTGTGTGAACACCTAAAAACTCAACAATATTTATTAAAAAAATATATATTGCATGGTTTTCTCAAATGGCAAATTTTCTATTCAATAATATTAAAATTAGTTTGACGAATTTGTTTTTTATAACATAAAAAATTATAATTTAAATTTTATTTATAGAAATATTTATATTTAACATATAATAGTTTGAATGTTTTTAAATGAGATATATATATATATGTGTGTGTGTGTGTGTGTGTGTGTGAGAGAGAGAGAGAGAGAGAACAAAGATATCTAATAATCATGCATCCTTTTCTTTAGCAGTTAAAAGAATAGTGTAATGGTTGTGGTGCTATATTATTTCATTCGTTATTTAGCAATCCCAACATTTTTTCTAAATATATATAGGTTATATAAGTTTTTAAAAATATGTCATTTTTTATTTTCATATTCTTTCCAAGAATGTTATGCCTTTTTTGTAACAAACAAAAATATTTTAAGATTACAAAAAATTGGGTCGAAAAAGTAAAGTGATTAAAATAAGTTAAGTCTAATAGGCTAGCCCGTATAACCCGCCAAAATAATTAGAACTTAGCTAGATAATTTTTGACCCATATAAAAATGGGCCGGCTTAGCTCAACTCAGCTTGGCCCGACCTAAAAATAAAGTGGGCTAAATTGGGTTAAGGTCGGGGGGGGTGGCCCGCTTTTTTTTTAATTTTTATGTTATTTTAAATATTTATATAGCAAATGAGTGACATAGCTTTACATTTAATTCAATGATATTATTTTTTATTTAATTTATGTAATTAATTTAATTTATATTTTATTAATACATATTGTTATTTTGAATTGTAAGTGAAGATAAATATCATAGTAAATAAGATTTTGTAAAAATTAGTATAATAATAATGAAAGATGAATGATAGTAAAAATAAACAATGAAAATAAATTTATAATTGTTATTTTATAGTGTTGATATGTAATAAATTTATATATTATGTATTTTAATAACGTGTAATCATTAGATTTTATGTAATGCATTATAAGATTGTATTTGGACAAAGTAATTCAATGGTAATATTATAAGTATTTCAATTACCTCATTATAAAATTTATTTTTTGAAATAAAAAAATTAATTTAAAAATTTTATGGTAATTTAATCAATATGACATATTTATATTCATTTATATACGTAATATTTATACACATATTTATATGTACAAATGTGTACGAATTAACATAATACACACAAAGAGATATATATATATATATATATGTACATCCACACATATATCTATATATATTCATGTACTTTCACATAAATAAATACATATATGAATATACATATGTGTAGATATGCATTTGTGTGCACACATGTATTTATTTATATACATACATTCATAAATTATAGTTTATACACATATTTATTAGTTACAACTTACAACCAAAAAAATTACAAGTATTGTGATTATAAAAATAAATAATTTAAAATATAAAAAATTTAAATTCTCTAATCTAAATACAACCTAATTGTATTTTTTTTCTTGTTTGTGGTAAGAAAATTTAGATATCATTTTTATTATGATCAATTATTAAGTTAAGTAATGACATGATTTGTCATATTTAAATTTTATTTATTATACTTTAATTATGTTTGTTTTTCTTGTTTGCTTTAAGAGTATTTAAAAAAATTAATATAATAAATTATAATTATCATTTTAAAAGTATCATTTATTAAATTATATTATATTTTTCTTTAAAAAAATTTTAAAGGCTAACCCGGCCCAACTCATAGCCCTAATAGGTCGGGCTAAACTATACAAACAGTGACTCATTTTAACAATGATTGGCCCAATTCAATTCGTTATAAAATCAAGTTAAAATGTGTTTGAGTCTGACCAGCTCGTTTTAACAGTTGTATGAATAAAAGGCAGTAATTAATTAATATTATTTTGAAAAAATTATATTTTTGTCATTAACAGATATGATGACTTTCAATTTGATTATCTACAGATTATTTTTCTCAATTTAGTCTCTCAAAGATGAGACCTTCAATGTTGCACTTCTATCCAAACTTCACTTATAATTTCTTATTTAATCCAATGTTAAAGTATAATTTAGTTGATAACATGACTATTTTATATATAACGCAATAATTTACATAAGTAAAATATCTTAAAGTGTAATTTAGTTGATGACATGACTATTTCACATCTAACGCAATAATCTACATAAGATAAAATATCAATATATAAATCAAAATTTCTTAGTTACATATATACATGAAATTTTTTAACTAATTGCATATTTGACGAAAATTTGAGAATTATGATTGATTTGAATAATTACATATATAAAATTTTTTAATATGATATAAATTATCTATCACTTACATCTTTTACGTTGACAAAAATAATTTTAATTAATATTTTGTTAAGTGAGACATTAAGATATATATATGTAGTTTAAATAAAAAAATAATATTAAAATATTTTTATCTTTAAGATATTAAATTGATGAAAACAGTTTATAAAAAATTAAATTAAAAATTATTATACAAAAATAAATTTTTTCTCAGTTGTTTTAAAAATTTTTTATTTGATTAGTGACCAAACTTTTTTTGAAGTCAGGCAATTAAAGGTAGGAGTGGTGGTAGGTTGTGATTGTTGTGGAAACGAAGTTTGAATATGAATTATGTGACTTGTAAGTAATAGGTTTGCATACACAAAGTTTTGATTTTATGATTTATCTTCATATTGTATCTTCATCAATATGTAAGCGTGAATTTGGCCTCTTTCTCCGCAATATGCATATGCCCTCTTTCTTAGATTACGCCAATAAGAAAGAAGAGAGAACAAAATTCTGACCATTACCAAATACGAGAAGTTTTTACGAGTATAGCTTGTTATTTATGTATTCATCATTAATATTTATTTAATTTATAATATTTTAAAGTAAAAGACTCATAAGATAAATAAAATAAAAATAAATAATTAAGTTTTATTAATCAATGTCTAAATAAAGTGACAATGGTGCAAGATATATATACCAAAGAATTTTTTGCAAATACCAACTCTCTACTAATAGGGTTTAAGTTTAAAGAAATAAATTAATGTGATAAATTAAAATTTAAATCTCTACTCAAATAATATTTGCATTTAATACTTATGAGGATAAATAAATTAACTGTGAAAATCAAATAAAAAAAACGAATTGACTATTAACAAACAGGCTAAGCCTGTTTCTTCCTCCTTTGATTTTCACAAATTACATTATTCAATAAATATTGTCAAGTAAAAAAATAAATAAATGTGCTAACCTCTCCTAAAAATTTAATTAAATTATATTTAATATTTTTCATATTAAAAATTACATTCAACTTCTATGGTATTTGATATCAGATTACAAAAATTTATATTTTAATTCTTTTTGGTCAATAATTTAACTTTCTATATACATTTTATTTCTAAAACAATAAAATTGTTTAACTATCTTTAATATCATTACAAAAATTTTATGTCAGATCTTAATATTAACTTAATTATTTTTATTGTTATATAAAAAATAAAATTGTAGTTTTATATTTTGGATAAAATTGTTTTTATTGATGATAAAAAATAAATTATATAATTTAATCAAATCTCATAAAAAATTAATGTAATTTACTCTTATAAAACATTGGTTGATTGACCTATCAGCATGTATATGTGAAAATCACCTTGTTAAGTATTTGGACAATTAGTCAATAGATAATGATTTCATTTGTTATGATTAACTTGATATGGCATCCATAACTATGAGATAGTCTTTAAATATATGATCGAGTTTAGTATTATTTATGTTAAAAAATTCTAAATTTGTATGCAAAATTTTATGACTTGATATAAATATATATATTTTTTAATAAGTTACGTTAACCTTTTTTTTTAAATGGAATAAATTACACTTAATATTCTTCTTATTTTAAAAATCACACGTACGGCTCCTCTTTAATTTATTATTTATCAATAAAAATAATGTATTCTTTATAGCATGAAATTACTGCTATGATAGTAATTAAAAACAATTAAATAACTTTTTTATTTAAAAAAAATGCATATTGTTTAAAAGTCAAATTCTTTGACTAAAAAAGTATTTGCAACATCATAATAAAGGTAACAGAGTAGAATATAATTTTTAAAACAAGAACATTAAATATTATTTAATCAAATGAAAATTAGTGTAATTTATTTTAATTCTTTAATAAAATTTGAGAAATTAAATTAAGTAAGGTGTATAAAATTTAATGTAACATTACATTAATCAGAAATAAAATTGTAATTAAAATATATATATTTTATATAACTTACTTTTCTTATAATAAGTTGTTTTTAAAATTTGTTTACACATTTTATTTTAATTAAATAAAAATATAAAAAAATTACATATAAGTTTAGCCTATTTTAAATTTCAATGTATATTTCATAAATTAATTTTTTATGTCACATAAATTAATTTTCAGATAAATATCACCTAAAAATCACAATGCTCTGGCTACAATTAGAAGTGGTGGTTCCTGTAGTTCCCATATATAAACAATGACCAAGCAATAGAGTCCAAAGGATGATGGTAGGATGTCGTTTTCTCTTAAGTTTTACTGTTTTGGATGATCCTTGCAATAATTGCTGTAAAATGATAATGCATTTTTTTAAAAAATAAAACATAAATTTTTAAGGGAAAAGAGGTACAATCCATCATACATGCGTCATTTTGAAATAATTATAAGAGACAAGCTAGAGTTGTTATGTTTTGTTAAAATCACATTTTGAAAAACAAGGAAAAAAAAAAAGTGGACGATGTCAAGACAAATGGTTGATAACGCGTGTTCAACTAGTTTAAAATAGGTCTAAACAATTTAAACCATTTAATTTATTAAGATAATATTTTATTTTTATTATGTAAAAAAGTTAATTAATTTTAAAAATCTAATATAGATTTAATTTAGAATGAAGATTGAAGATGATACTAATTTTATAAAATAAATACATTAATTTAAATAATATGCTTTATCATCTTAATAAATTTAGTTATTTTTTTCTTGTAGAAATATAATTCTCTTTTATTAGTTTATAAATTTTTAGAAATAAGTAAATTTATAAAGAGTAAATTACATTCTCTTTTTTTCTTTTTATAGGTGTTGAAATTACATTTTCCTTCCATTTGTTTTAAAAAACTGCATTCTTCTTTTTTTAGAAATAAGAAAAACTTATATTTTTACTCATTTTGACCAAAAAAATACTCTTATATTTATTATTTATATAATTAAATATGTATTTGATTAAATTGACATAAAATAAATTTATCATTTTAATTTAAATTCAATAATAAGGAAATAAAAATTTCTAAAATATATTTTTTAATAAATTATAATATTTAAACAATTTCATTAAGAGTATTTTAATTAATAAAAATAAAATTATAAATTTTTTAATCTTTTAAAAGAAACAAATATAATTTCTTCATTTATAAATATTATTTTTTATCTAAATATAATTCATCTTTAAAAAAAAAAAAAAAAGAGAGAGAGAAGGCGTGCTAACCAAGCCCATTTAATCGGTGGGCCACTTTGAATGAAGTCAAAGTTTGTATATTGAAACTATTTAGTAAACAAACCGACCGCAAGATTTATTTGAATTATTGTAAATGCTAGAATTATTAGAGCATGTTTTACTCTTTACAGGTGATCTTAACAATTACTTACACGTGGAAAGCCCCTCAAGGAAAGTATGTATGTACACATGATATTGTAAACACGTTTAAATATTAGAAATTTTAAGATAAATCTTTGTTACTAATAAATAGGTTTTTTTAATAAAAAGTGTAAATTCCTTTTATAAGATAAAATTTAGAAGTACTAAGAAAAATTATAATATTTCAGATTTAATATTAAATTGAGTAATATATATATATATATATATAGTCATTCCGATTAGCACGCCCAATATAGTAAGTTAATATCTTAAAATTGTGTTTGCGCAAATTGTGAAATGAACGGAGATGTGGGGAAAGTTATACACATGTTGTCTTACATTACTTTAAATTTCATTTTTTGACTTAAATATATTGTTTTAATATACTTTGGAATAAAGTAAATTTTTAACCAAACTATTAACTCAAGATACATTATTAGTGCCATGTAACATTAATAATCAATTTTTTTTTCTTCTAAGTTTTTTAACGAGAAGTCATCGCTTAGATATCTAAGTCTATTGACTGATAGCGTGTCAGTCAATAGACATAAATATTTTTGTTTTATTTTTTTGGGACTCATCACACCGAGTGATAAGTTTTAACTGTCTCAGTCAAATTCACATACTGACACTTATCAAAAGTAGACTCTTTACTCTTCATGACGAGTATAGAATATTCGAAACATGAAATTTATTTAATAATATATATTATTTAGATATCAAGTATCATATCTACCAATTTATATCAAACAAATATATGATATTCAAAACCAATATCCCCACTCACATAATACCTGATAAATAGTTATATTTTACTATCTATATATCCTATCCAATATCAAGTATCTATCTGATATCACATTTTTTTAACAGATATTCATACCTATTATCATCCTTATTAATTCGACATTGACGTAAGGTCATTTGAAGTTGGATTCTAATGTCATTGCATCTTGCATTGTGAGAATGGTGATAGAGCAGTCTGATGTACTACAAACACTATCCTTGTCAACATGTGCTTGCTACATGTACTAAAGTTGGCGTGAGATATCATGATTATGTTAACCATGTTTATCGCATAAATACAATGCTACAAGCATATCACACTCAGTTCTATTATGACCTATAGGAATAGAAGAGAATTAGCCCACATACAATGGACCAAAAGTTGTATCGGACCCATCAATAATCCATGAGAAGGGACACTCTCGATCCACTAGGATGCATAATGAGGAAGCTAGTTAACACCATCGTTGTGGTCTTTGCAATGAGGGCCACAATCATAGAAATTGGCCATAACTTCGTAGATAAACTTGTATTTGAAATATCAGATAAATTTATTTACATATGTTGCAAAATTTTTGTGTATATGTATTTAAAATATTTATATACATATATGTTTTACAATATTTCAATGGTGAAAATGTCTATATGTATATGTTTTCATAATTAAATTTTTTAAGAAATTATAGCAAAAACTCATAATATTAGACATTATAACTTAAATTGAGCAAAATTAAGCTAAAAAATTAGACATAAAACATATTTAAAAACCTTAAAATAATTATGATAGAGACTTTTTTGCCTAATATAATTGTGTTGTTTAAGTCTATGTTCTTAATATATATATATATATATATATCTTCAATCATGATACATGATACATTGCATTATGGCTAGTCGTCTTAGGTGATTCAGCTTGGACCATTTGATGGCTCCTTGTTCACAAAGTAGGATGTACACATATCACAACCTGTATGGGACTGTCATGTATGCCATTCAAGATCTTTTTTGTTCTTGATTTAAATTTTTTAACATTCAATTAACTGGAATGTATTTTTTTAATACATACTGACTAACCATTAAGCCTATGCCCATGCACACATGACGAAATGGGATAGCCATTGCTAACCTTTGTTCCGTACTTGATCAATTCGAATTTCTATAAGGTTGCCTGCTTATGGGTGTTTAAGTTCAACAGAAGTTTTATATCCGCTCATGCTGAGAGGCAACGCCCTGAGACACACACATTTTACATGACACAAGGCGAATATACTATTACCCTGAAGGATGTTGTCATGCAATTAGGATTGCCTTGTGGTGAAGCATGGGCCAACTTTAAAAAACTTTTACGTTTGTTGAATGACAAGCTGTGAGTTAGCAAATTGGGGAGTGACAAATTTCTATTAAAAAACTAAAAAATAAAAATTGACCATCGGTGGTACGTTGTACCAATGATGTATTTTAGGCTAATAGTTTGGATGGAGATCTATGTTGTTTCAAAATATATTGAACAATGTATTTAGGTCAAAAATTCTTTCAATTTTTTTTGTCCAAATATTAATATATTACCTCTTAATAAAAGACTAATACAAGGAACACATCTATATAAAAACTTACAAGAATATCAAAATAAAATAGACATTATAGCATAAAAAATATTTTAATAAGGAAAAGTCCATATCAAAACTATTATGGATGCCAACGAATATGAAGTATAAGTTATAAATTAAACTCATAATTGTAAGAGGAAGAACATAATGTTAAATTTGCTTTTGAAAATATGTCACAAATTGCAATCTTTTTTTTTTCCTATGTTTATTGCATATTAAAAATAAAAATAAACTTCAAGTGCAACTTCATAGACTATATTTGACACTAATTAATGAAAAGGAAACTCTTAAAAAATTATTTTATTTTGATATTCTTGTAATTTTGTATGTTAATTTAATTGTTATGTTGATTAGAATGTTTTATATATTTCACAAATTTTTTATTTAATTTTTATATATTAGATGAGTTTATTTTTATTGTTGATTAAAAAATTACAAAAACAGCCCCTTAGACGAGTCACCGTAAATATAACACCTTTTTTAATCACATCTGCTTTTGTAGATCACTGGTCCAATCCCATGCTGCTTCCAGGACCAGTCACTAGCGAGATGGTCAGTGGTCACCACAGAAAAATTTGTAGGCGTACATATTCTTCTAAAATTTAATACATCTTTCTTATTTTATATATTATATAAAATTTTTAAGTTTAAAATAAAAATTAATTAAATATTATTAAGTAATATATAAATAAATAAAATTATATAATATATGCGTCTAAAAAATTATAAATAATGACAGTAGTTTTAAATATGATTTTTTAAGATATACGAGGTTGTGAAATGTTAAAATAAAAAATAAAAAATAATAATAAATTCACTAGAAAATAATTTTTTCCCTTCCGCTTCTTTTTCTTTACCGTAGCATTTCACAATATCAGACATGCCAATCACGTTGATAGAGATCTTCTGACAAAGTCAGAGCAAACGAGAAGGTTCGCTCTAAGATTTTTATTCTCGCCTATTAATTTTCAAACAAATATTATTTTAATAGATAACAATATTTAAAATTAACTTACATTCTTTTATTCTTAAATAACTAAATTTAAAAATAATAATTTTAAAAATTAAATTATTAATTTAAACTAATTTTTATCAATATTATTATGTTTGACAAATCTTTCAAAATAACTTTTATTATTAGTTTAAGTCAAGTATACTGTACATACATAAATGGATAAATTTATATTTAAATAATATGATTTGATTAAATTTATTTAACATAAAATTAATATTAAAATGAGTGTATAAAACATTCTAATCAACATAAATACATCTAATATATAAAAATTAAATAAACATGTCGAAATACACTACGATAAGTATATTAAAAGCAAAACAAAAAAAGAAAAAAAAAGAAAAGAATACATCTGAAAAAAGAATAAGAGGTAATAAAGTAATGAAACATTTAAATAAGAGTTTTTATATTACAAAAATGTTTTATAACTTTAAATTTGACTTTAAAATAAAATATTTAATTTTTACCTCCTGTTTATAACAAAAATACATTTTTATTATCACTAAAACTCATCCTTCTAAAAAATCCAAACATTTTCCCGAAAAAAAAAAAGGTCAACTAAAAACAGTACACTGAGCCCGATAGAATAATGTTAACGTGGATGTAACGGTGAGAAAGAGCGGAGAATGACGGAAATGCCACTAAGCGGCACAATGGGGCGGGGAAGTATAGGAAATTTCCTATAGCTGTTTTAAAATGCTTAGACAGTTTAGTACAAGGTTTAATAATAATAAATTTTAAAAAAATTTATATATTTTTATTATAAAATTTTTAATAAAAAATTAATACATATATATAATTTATGATAATATTATATTTGACTATCATCTCCTTTGTTTAACTCACCATGTCTGAACCTTGCCCTAGGCTTTAGGTTGTTCATTTGAATCGTTTATCTGCTATCACGTGTCTATAACTAATATTTGATAATTATAAATATTGTCCTATACCTTACTAGATACGTAAATACTTTTGTTCACTAACTACCTCTCTTTACCTATTTTTTGCTTATTCTCTCTGTCTTGTCATATTCAATAATTTTTTTATCTTATTTTGATAAATTTGTCTAAAATTGATTCATTAATTTATAATTTATATAATTTATTTTAATTAAAAAACTTCATAATAAAAATATAAAAATTTACATATAAATTTAGTTTTAAATTAAATTCTCATTTAAAAATGTAATTTTTTAAATTAAAGAAACAATAAATACAATTTAACCAAAATTTACAAGAAATTAATGTATTTTTTTATTTTTAATTTGTATATATATATATTTTTTTTTTGCAAAAACACCAATATTCAAAAGCAACTCACACTAACAAAATTTGAAGTTGGTGAAATTTTTGTAAGAGAAATATAACTCTCCCGAGAAAAAAATAAAAATAAATCCCATGCGCAGGACTAGGCTGGGCGTCCATATGGGTGCAGATAAAGTACATCGAGCTTCAACCAATTATTTATTGATTTTCTATTATATAAAATATTAAAAATAAAAATAAAAATCAGCGGCATTAATAGAGGGGGGTGTATTTTATCACGTGGGGAATAGAAGTCACGAGTATCGGTGAAACGTGTTTCAGATGACATGATTTAAAGTTGAATAATAAGGGAGGTGGGCCCCAGAAACGCGTCTAGAGTTGTCGGCACGCAACACAAGACATCTAACTCTAATAACTCTCATCACCACTAACCACTTCTTTCTTTCCTTACGTCTTTCCCACCACTCTCATCAACTGTCCTCATTCTGTAAATTTACTCATTTGGACATTCAAAACCATACAATTACCTTACCACCTCCTCAACTTCCACGTGCCACACCTATCCTCATAACATATAACTCTTTTACTAACCATTTTGCGTTTCACGTTAGATAAAATTGTATTTCATTAATTAATAAAATATTTAATAACTTAAAATTTATAAAAAATTAATGCAAATAATAATTTTTAATGTTTAGAAAATCTTATTAATATTTAAAACAGAATTATTAATGACGTAAGACAAGAGAAAATTACTTTTGTTATAATTAATTCTACAATTAGACGCTCTAGAAAATCCATGCAACCAAACAAAATTTGGTGAAGGTTTTGTCGCTTGATAGTCAACTTGAAATTGTATATATTTTAATGATTGAGTCATGGGATTTTTTATTTTTTGGGTTGAGAGAAGCAAAGAAACAGCGTAAGGATACAACTACTTAATTAGCTAGGTGTGCAAGCTGGTTAATAATAATAATAATAATAACATATTCTATATTATGTGGCTGGAAACTTTTCTGTTTCCTCTAAATTCAAATTTAAAACAAACCAATTAGGATAAACAGAGTGAAAGACTTTTCTTGTTCTAATATAATAATGATCAGTGCAACAGCTAAAATCACACTACTTAAATATGACCTAATAAGCACTATGATTTTGGAAAAACAATGTTTTAAAATACTTCACAGAGTAAAACTTTTAAGAGACCAGGTAGATAAAAAAATAATAATTAAGAGATAAATAAATACAAAATTTATTATAAAAATGAGTATGGATTAAATTTTGTTTATCTCTCTTACTTTATAAATTGTATATCCATCCGTTTTTAGTTACACAACACAAATTCAAATTTTCTTTTATTATTTATCATGTAAATTTATGATTTAGTTATTAAAAATGTTTTTTTAATCTGATTATTTAAAGATAAATTTTAATTTATAAAAAATAATTAAAATAAAAGTCTATATAACCATTAACTCATGATTGAAACTTATCTAATAGGCTTTTTTTCTCTTCTAAAAGAGTGTTTTATCTAAATTTGAGTCATTTTGACAATTATTTAACTTTGTAAAATTTGTTACAATTTTATTATTTTGAGACAAAAATTACCTCCTACAAAAATTAAGGTCATGAGAGTTAATAGTAGTTTGAATTCCTATTTATTAATTGAAAAATTTTTATTTAAGGGAGAGATTATTTTGATGATTATGAGAAAGACATGAGTAGAGTATTATAATTACTCTCTAAACACAAACTTCTAAAACACAATCAAGTCTTTCAACTGTTGCTATAATGTAAATTTTGAACATACAACTAAAACTAAATTTTAACAAAAAAGTTTAATCTCAAAAGTATCAAATATAACTAAACAATTAATATATACGTATGTTAGGTGTTAAGAATTATATTATTTTATAAATTTTGGAAGGGTCTTTGTGTTTCCCTAAAATAAAAAGCTAAAAATATAATTAATATATATTTATTATATTATAATAAATCTATATATAATATATTAATATATAAAATATAAAAATATCTTAATATATAATGTACCCAACGGGCCAATATAGATTCAGAGTAAATATTACTCGATCTCTTCGGACATGAACCTGAACACAATAGATAAAATTTAGGAGTACCTGTTATTACTATAAATATTTTAACCATTCTTGAATTAAATTAAAAAGTTTTATATTTAAAGAACTAAGTTGAGAGAAAAATAATCATATAAGACGAATTTTCTTTCAAAATAATATCATTTAAGTGATTTTTATCTAAATTTAAATAACTTTGACAACTACTTGACTTTGGAAAATTCGCTAAAATAATATTATTTTGAGAAAAAAAATACTATTTAGATTAGTTTATATAATAAATTAATAAATATATGAACATTTATTTATTAATTACAAAAATTATTAATCGCTTTGCTTTAGAGTAAATTTTGACTAATCAAGTCGTATTTATTCCTCACGTTTCTTTAGTTTCTCCCACGCAACTTGGAAATTTCCGAGCATTTTCATCTAATGCATCTCTCTAGAACCTCACTGCTCTGTGAATTAAATTCAATTTTAGGTGCCAGCAAATCAACCACTTTTAAAACGTGATGAGTTTATCACTTAAATTATAAATACCTATTTTATATTAGTCAAATATATATTTAGTACTTATATTATATAAAATATAAATAATTAAATATAACTCTTGATTAAAATGAGTAAAATTATAATTTATTTTCTATTGTATGAAATATTAAATAGCATTTTTTTAATTTTAGAGAAGAATTTTTTTCATTAAAAAAAGGAACGACCACGCATAATTTAGACATTTTTAAGGAAATAATAGTACAATTTACCTTTCTATATATACATAATAGTTCCATTCTATCCAATTTTATTCGTCCAAATATAGTGTTAAATAAACTTAGAGTCATAAACTTAAGGAGAAGGTCAAAAATCGTGTAGTTTTATGGTTTGAAAATAATTAGACCTATATCCCATTATCGTTAAAGGATAAAGAATGTTTTAGGCAAAAAAATTAATTTTAATCAATGTTTTTATGATTGAGGACAAATTTTATTAGTTGATATGATAGTTAACAGTTTTAGGTTTAAAAAATGGCTAGAAATGGAGAGAGCTTAAAAAGTTCAAACATTTTGTAACTTAGCCCTTAAAAAATAATAAAAATCGTTACTTATATTAATTAAAAACTTTATTAAGTGAATCAATTTAGGTCATATTTAGATTGTGAAATTTTAAATTTTTTGAAATTTAAAATGTAAAGAATTTGAATTACCAAAATATAAATTGTTTGTATTTTAAATTATTTATTTAATTAATCATAATATATATATTTTTGTTGTAACTAATAATTATATGTATAATATACATATATATGTTATGTGTATGTATGTGAAAGTATTTGTATCTAAATTAATATATATATATATATATATATATATATATATATATGTCTGGGTGTGTGTGTGAATATACATATATATGTATATGTATAAAGTATATATAAATATGTATGTAATTACATAACATATATATATATATACATACATGTTAATATTAGTGTGTAGATACATGTATTATATTTATATATGTATTAAAAATAATACAAATAACTAATAATTTAAAAACAAGCAATAAGGAAAATTTGAAATTATACTTAATTAGGTGAAATTTCAAAATTTTCTAACATTATTTGATTGAATTACCATATAATTTTTAAATTTTATTTCTTTTTTTATCTAAACAAATAATTTTATAAAGATGTAATTAAAATACCTTCAAACATTACTTTTTTTTCTTTAAATTATTTTATCCAAACACACCTTAGAGTCATTCTCTTACTTAAATGTCTTTCTATGTCAAAAACCTTTATCAACTAATAAAAACATTCTTTAATTAGTATTTTTGGACAAAAAAGCAAATATGATTTAGTTTCTAATAGAATATAATGTATTTTTTAATTCATTCAAAGATTAAAAAAGTTAACTTAAGGGGCATTTAATATACAAATAAAATTTTTACTCTTAAGAATCACAATCTCGATAATAACATTCTTACAAATTAAATATAATTCTCAGTAATTTTAAAAAAGTTGTTTAATTTACTTAAAACATTCATATGAATATTTTATAAATTTGACAAATTTAAATTTTCAATTTTTTAGATTCTTTTTGTTTTATAATTAGTATCTCAAAATTATATAGGAAGAAATTTTTTTTTATAAGTAATGAGATAGTAAGATAAACTTTTTTAATATTTAGAATTTGTATTTATATCTTTTTTCTATATTTTTATTTGATTCTCATTTATTTATCTAATCAAACTTATATAATTTATCAAGCATTTTTTTCAATCAAATTAACCTAAGTTAACTTTGATCAATTTAAATTAAATTAAATTGTTAACTTTTGAAAAAAAATATTGTAATTTTAAATTATATTTTTTAAATTTTAATCATGATAAATATAAAATTTTAACAAATATTAAACTTAATTAAATAAATTTTAAAATAATTAAATAATAAATAAATCATAATAAATTATATTTAAATTTTACAAAGATAATTTAATAATTTTATTATTATAAAAATATTTTTATGTCATAAGAAAAATCTGTAAAAATATAAAAATATTTTATTATAAAAAATATAATATTTTTAAAAATATTTTTAATTTATATATTAAATTTAAAAATATGATATTTTAAACTTCTTATTTTTTATTTTTTTAAAATTATAACATTAACATGTTATATTATAATCTTTTAAAATTTAAATAGCAAGTAAAAATATTTTTCGCCCAGACTAGAAAGTAAAAAGCAAGTAATCTCGTAAGGTTTTTGAGCTGGAGGGGCAACAGAGTAAATATACATGTATACGGGACCACTTATGGTGGCCATTGTTGGATTTGAGAGTTGCATTACTTGGCATTCTCCTTCGTACATGGGGAAAAGACTTTCTAAAATATTTTTTGAGGTAAAAATTTTAAAATATAAAAGAGAAAATAAAAAGTTAAAATACAAAAAACCTATGAACTATATATAAATATATATATATTATATAGGTAACGTGTATATAATCTTTTAAATTATAAAAACTAATTTAAAATTTTTTAATTTGTATAAAATATTATTTATTAATTTTGTATCCAAAATTTTAATGAGTGATAAACATATTAAATTATTTAAAAGAATCTTTTTTTTTTATAAAACTTTAAGTTTTTAATTTTTTTTTGTATAAGAGTTAAAGTCTAAAAAATTTGTTTGTATAAAATCTAAAACGCAGAGATATTTTTTAAATTTTTGGTATAATTTGATTTTGATAATTTGTCACTATTATTCTTTTAAGATTTTAAATAAAAAATTAATAAATTTTTTTTGTATACAAATTATAAAGTTTAAAAAGATTTTAAATTAATTTTTATAATTAAAGAGAGTTATTTATACATAATTTATAATTTATAATTTTTTTATGTATTTTAATAAAAAATATAAGAATAATGATAGACTAGAATCTAATTTTTTTTATTCTTATTTTTATCTTATTTCAAAATTTCATCTCTCACCTCAGTCTGAATCTTGTGCAATAGAATCTCTGTGTCATTATTTGCAACGTGAAAAAATAGAAAAAAATAAATAATAACACGTTAACTTACAAAAAGAGATAATATTTATAAGTCATAAATAAAAATAAAATAATAACACATTAATTTGTAATAAAATTAATATATACAAATCATAAATAAAAATACAAATTATATAACCGGGACTCGTTATCTATTTTTTTTAATATAAAAAACTGCATAGAATTTGAACTAGAGAGGACTGAAAAGCCTTTCACCTCTCCTCTTCATAGTCTCGCAATATTCCACTTTTCCTTACCCTTCTTTTCGTGCACTTTGCTTCACCTCTTCTGTGTCTTAATTTTGAACAATTTGCCTGCCTGTTTTGCCCAAGCAAGAAACACGTGCTTCAAATAAAAATCTCCCATTAAAAAAAAAAACAAAACAAAAGGCAAAGAGTTATTATTATTATTATGCGAATATTTAAAAATGAAAAATTCAAAGATAAGACCACATGTGGCTTGTTCCTCCTCAAGGCCAAATTGATTAAACGAACGTGCTCTAGAAATTGCCTGGCTCCCATTTCTTCACCTTCTTCCTCTATACCATTTCTTCTTCATTCCTCCAACTACCCACTACAAACTGAGAAGGGTTTCAAGCAGTCACAGAAAAATAGTACTAACCCTTGCCAAGATCGATCTTCATAGTTTTTTCTCTCCAAAATTCTCTTGGGGTTTCTGAGTAGATGTCGAATCTCTCCGACGCGGAGGCCGGTGGCTGGAGGTCCGGTAGGGCCGTGGAGAGGTCCAATTTCTCCCAGGCTTGCAGCCTATTGAGCCAGTTGTTGAAGGAGAAGCGAGGGTCTGGAGCTTTAAGCCTTGGAATGGCTGGGAAAATGGAATCCAGAGGTACTATTTCTGATTTACCCTTTGTTTGTTTTGTTTTGTTTTCCTTTTTGGTGCTCTGGTTTTTAGCTTGTGTTTGTGCCTTGCCCATCACGTGTTTGATCTTTTTCCTCAATTAGGGATACGAGAAATTCTAGTTTTGGACAGGTTGTGCTTTTTGTGATTTTTGCCGTACTGGATAGAATCATAGTATGAATTGCTTAATTACTGAGAGTAGTCTTTGAAATTACCTGAGGAATTTTCTGAAGGAGTTCTGGTTTATTTGTTTGGTTTTGAAAACTCAGCAACTTCGAAGGACATGTTGACAAACCTGGAAAATCCTGATGATACATTGAGACTAAATGCTTCAGCTCTGGAATTTCTGCCACAGTTTGTGGAAAACACCTGCATCAAGAAGTCTTATACAAGGTCTGTCACGGTTTCCTTTCTTCAAATATACTTTCTTGTAGAAGGAAAGATGGGAATTAAAAAAAAAAAAAGAAAAGAAAACAAAGTTGGCTTTTGTATCTTTTTTCTGGGTAACATTTCTGAACTTAAGAACGCCTCTCAAAAGCTTGATTCCTATGAAATTACTGAGATAACCCATGCTTTCACCATTTATGTAAAATGGGAGTAAAGCAGCCAATTTCTGATATATATCCTTATTATATGCTTTTAGTAGGGTATTCAGATCTGGTGATGATGAACCCAAGTTTTAACTTCATATCTTGTTCTCAAAGATTCTATCTTCCTGAGTGTAGGTCAGAGCCTGAAACTCCACAATTGACCATATTTTATGCCGGAAAAGTGTTAGTGTTTGATGCTTTTGCTCCTGAGAAGGCCACGGAGATCATGGAGTTGGCCACCAAGTTAAGCTCTGATAGTACTGATTCTGGCACTGAAAAGAAATCCCCAAGTGCACCTGCTGCTAAAGAAAATCTGGATGTGGCCAAAGTGCCTCAAAACAACACTGCCCAAGAAGTCTCTAGATCAGTACCCCAAGCTATTAAATCAGGTATATACTAATCGTTTCTCTTTTGTTATATAGATGAAAGGATTGAATTGAAAAAAAGTAAAAATCTATGTAGATGTTTATACACTAATTTCTGGGTTTAATCTTTTGTTGAACAGATATGAGATACCCAAGGAGAGCTTCACTTCTAAAGTTTCTTGAGAAGAGGAAAGAAAGGTAAGGGCCTGATTCAGAGAGATTAATTATTAGGTAGAATTATCAATAAAAGATAAATAGATCTAAGCTAAACATGAATAAGCAAGGGGTGTTATGAAGAGTTCTATCTCTCGAAAGATTTAAGTTTTTTCATTAATTGATGGACCTTAAGAAAGTGAGAATCTCTAGTTCATAGGTAGAATTCTTCATACTATTACCTTTCTTTGTAAAGCTCAACTTTATGAGAGACTGAGCTATATTACTGTAAGATTTTTATTCTTGTCGAGACATATGTGCTATTTATCTACCAAATGAAAATTTCTAAGCAAAGATTGAAATTCAAAGGTGAAAAAAGCTCCACCTCTCATAAAAATGAGTTTTTCATAGCAGCTCCATTAGATATATAAACATGAAATAGGTGAATTTTACATAAAAGTTTGCTTCATATACATACATGTCTGTTCCAGATTGGCTTCATTTATCTACTTTTCGTAGATCGAGTCTACTGAAAATTTCTTGCCATATTTATTTAGATCAGGTCAATTATTTACCAAAATCTCTATTTGTTGGTCTTCCAGGGTGATTGCTAAAGCCCCTTACCAGCTGAAAAACCCAAAGCAAGATGGAAGCAGTTCAGGAGGAGGTGACACTGAAGATTCCAAATTCCTTGACCTTAACTTGTAGTGCTTTAGCTCATCAATTTAGGTTGATACAGGAGCTTCTTAGTTCTGATTGCCAAAAGCTCCTAATTTAACTAGAGGAATGTTATGGAGAGTTCAATTCTTGAACGAATGAGCTCTCTATTTTTAGTTTTTTCGAGATTTGTATAAAATACCTTTTCATACACATACACAAATCTCGAGGTAATTTATGGGTGGAGTTATTCAACTTTTGTTGCAGTTGAACCCTCCAAATCCAAGATCAATTTAACTGTTTATCATTGTAAGGCCTTCTATAGATGTTTTTTGGGCCTTCATACATAAATACATATATAGTATTCTATCTGAATCTATTAATTTTGTCATTTCGATTTTAGAATTTAAATCCATCGCAATAGGCCAAACCAAAGAAAAATGAGGTCCATTAATGAAATTATGGATGGAACTTTTCCATTTATAGTTTATTGACCATGCATATTGCATAATGCATAGCAACGCTTTATGACCAAATAATTGGCGTTAATTAGTTATAATACAAGAACGCATGAATAACAAGAAATTAAGGACAAGCATGAGAAAACGAGCATTTATTATAAAATTAATTGATTAATCATTCGAATGTCAAATGGGATATTATATCATAAATTTGAGGTGCACAATACATGTAGATGTAGTCATCATAATAGAAATAGTATCATAAATGTTCACGTGACCGCACGCGAATACCTTAGTTTTCTCTCCATATGCAGAAATTCAAAGAGACAAACCAAAAAACATGTCTCAATAAATAAAGGAAATAGAAAGACAGCCAATCATGAGGTTGATAGAGTCAATTTCACTGTTCTAGTGTCCAATGTGGATCATATTCATAACAATAAAAATATAAAATCTAATTATTTGAACTCTACATATTAAATCAATATTTTAATAATAAAAATATGCAAAAAATTACTCAAATTATTTGAGTTGTCACACACTCACACTTGTGGGATGAAGACGAAACACGTTCCTTCTAGGCAATGGGAATGAGAGATGTACGACACTTTAAATGAATTAACGATTTTATACTTGGGTTTCGTATTTTCTCATCTTAATGTTTCATATGCAATTTTTTATTTTTAAAAGCAGAAATTAGTTAATATATAAGAAGAAACAGTTCGAAACGCCTTTTGTTGTTTCTACGTTTCATACTAATCTTGTTTCGATTTTTGTCTCAATTTGAGGGTTAATAACTTAATATGAATATTTTGATTATTTCTGCTTATTCCACCTGTTGTTACCAACGAAATTATGTTAGAAGCAAACTTTATTCTATAACAAAATTTTAAAAAAAAATGTAAAACAATATGGGTTACTATAGTTATTAAGTGCAAAATTGGAATTGTGCCATCTCTTTTTAAGTTAGAACTCTTTGTAAGCACCCCCGTTTAATTTTAAAAATTAAAAAAATATGCTATTAGTTATCGTTTTTTAGTTTTCAAAATATTTTTTTTCAATTTTCTGTTAAGCATGTAAATGAATATATCACATTAAAATCTCTTATTTGTTATGTTTGGATAAATAGAAGAGTGTCAGAAATAATAGATACAACATCAAACTTGACTTTAACTTATCTATGGAGATTTTGACATTTCAAAAAGTTAAGCTCGCTACTTTTATTATTATTTTTTTAATTTATATAAAATATACTATACTAATCGAAACTGAGGAATAAGTTAATTCTAAAGTTAAGTAACAGATTGATTCAGTTTAGTTTAATTTATTCATTTAATTGAATCAATTTAATTGGATGACTTAAAATGTCATCTAATCAATCTAAGTCATTTAGATATTTAAATCAAGATCAAATCTAAATTGACTTTGATTGATTTGAATTTGATTGAATACTCAATTTTTAATTAAAAAATACTATAAAATTGAAAAAAATAATACTAATATATATATATATATTAATTTCAATCATAAAAAATATTCCCAATAATTAAACTTATATTAAAATTAATTTAAAATAATTTAAAATAAGTCTTACTATAAAACAAAATATTTATTCTAAAATTTAATATATTTTAAATTTTAATTAATATATAATTATTTAATCAATTGGTTCAATTCGGTTTAGATGGCATCCATTATCATTTATTATTCAAGAATCAAACAAATTTAATTAATTTTTATAAATTTTCATCCAATCAATCTAGTTAAGTAATTAGTTTTAATTCATTTTAGTTGGATTATATTAGATTAGTTCAATTGAATTTGGTTGTAATTGAATTTGCTCAACCATAGTTAATCCCTCATAAATCATAATATTTAAATTCTTGTTAAGACAAGAGTCTAAATTTAATATCCAATAGTTTGAGTAGGATTAATATCAGTAAAAAATACAAAAAAAATATACAAAATATTTTTCTGTTATTATACAAATAAATTTCAAAATAATATAATTATAAAAAAAACTCAATTTCACAAAAGTTTAAATTCTCAGTAATATCATATTTTACACAATTACAATTTATAGATCTAGAGTGTGAACATATTTTTTATATTATAAATAGGACTAAAAAACAAAAAATAGGAAAAAGCACATGGCTTGGACGAGCTACTCTCAAATCTGTTTTACATAACAGATGATGATATCGTCGGTCTGCTTGCAAAAGTATTACTCGATCACTTATATTGAATGAGCTTGCCTTTAGATCAGTTTTTGATGATCGTCCCAACACGATAACGAAAGATGAAGATATCAAAGGAATCATAAAGGACAGATCTCTGATTTTTTTTTTTTTTCATTATTCGCTCAAAATATTCTAATATATATTCAATATTTAAATTTTAACTGAATTTAATAAAATATTATTTTTAATATTCATATTTAAAATTATCTAATACTTAAAATATCTCAAGAATAATAAATATTAAATAGTAAATATTATAAATGGCTATAAAAAAATATTTTATAATAAAAAAATTATATATAATTATTATAACCTAAATTTTAAAAATAATTTTAATATTAATAAATGCATAAAATCTTATTTAATAATATATATTATTTAGATATTATATATCGAATCTCTTATCCATCAATTTATATTAGACAAATATAAGATATCTAAAGTCAATATCTACACACACTCAATAACTCGATAAATAATTATATTTTATTATTTAGACCTAATCTAATATTTGATATCTATTAAATATTAAATATTTTTTCAAATGAATATTATTGGATATCGATAATATTAATACTAATACCCATTGTCATCCCTGTAACATCCTCAAGCTTATCCTATCTTATTCTTTTTGTAATTTGATTTTAAAAACATAATTACTTGTATTTAAAAAAATAACAGTATCTTATCACAGAAAAAAATGAATATTTAATGGAAACCTCACGACTAAATTATATCAATTATAATGAATATTTAAATTATTTATGTCAAGATTAAGAAATATTGAATTATCTACCATTTTGGTTATTTTATTATTTAAAAAATAAGAATGGCATTGAGCTATGGAATAAAATTAACTTGAAAACTGACAAAAAAAAAATAATGGTCTATCTATTTTAAATTATATGTTATATTATTCGTATGGTCTTTAAAACTTCACTCAATTTTTAATTAAGTTATTATAATCTAAAAAGTGTAATTAAATTTTTAATTTAATTTCTAAACTTAACTATTTATCAATGTTTTGTTAAATTTTGATGATATGCTAATTATATAAATTTACTTAATTTAAGTCAATTTTACTTATATTATTTACTATAAATTATACTTTATTTCATATATTTAAGTTATTTTTATATCATTATTTATTTATTTTATTTTTATTGACATGAATAATACATATTTAGAGTGGTAATATATTATATATTGACAATATTAAAAAAAGTTAATATAATTTTAACAAAAAAATTTTAAAGGGACTAATTTAAAAATGTATTAAATTATAGAAACTAAAAATTATAAATTTGTAAACTGTAAAAACTTAATTAAAATTAAGTAAAATTATAAGAACTATAAAAATAATTCAACTTAAGTTATATTGTTTTAGCTTGGTTTAACATATAGTATGATATGCATTTAAAAAAAAAAAAGATTGAGCCTTTTTATTTTCCTCAAAAAATTATAGTCCTACCAAAATTCCCCCACCCAAAGTAGCCAAACCAAAATTCTCAACTTTTAAGCTTTGGATTTTATGTTTTTTTTATCTTAATTAGTGTGGTTTGGAAATTTTTTCTTTATATAAGTTATAATGTAGATGAGAATTTGAAACTCATATATACATTAACATTATTATATTTATGTCATTATATTTTTTCTTCTGTCCAACTTCTTTATGGGCTCTTTGGTCCATTAACATGATCAATAGATCTTTTGTCCAACTTCTTTATTGGGCCGTCCAGCCCGAAATGGTCTGGGCTCTGGGGGTGGGGGGACAAAAAAATTGGTAATTTACCCAATTATAAAAGAAGAGGAAGAAAATGGAAAAAAGAAAAATCTGTGATTGGGCTGTTAGGAAGGGCATGGCGTTATCACAGTCATATTATCATTGCTTCTCTAATGAATGCCCCTTTTATAAATACTCTCGGACACCGGTGTAGGTGATTCCTCTGGTTTTTGGAGGCCTCACCCTCATCTCACATATTTTCTCGAGGGTCAGACTTGGGACCCCATAACCCTAATCGACCCAAACCGACTTCGCCTGAAAATAATCACCCAGAAAAAATGCAGAATCACAGGCTGAAGCAGCAGCAACAAGCTTTGATGCAACAAGCTCTTCTTCAACAGCAGTCTCTCTACCATCCTGGTCTCTTAGCTCCTCCTCAGGTTCCAGCTCTTACCTCGCTCTTTTCTTCTCCATTTCCTAAATTGCTTTGATCCTTTTTCTGTTTTCTATTCTATTATGTGTGCTTCCTTCGTTATGTCGTTCTTCGAGCTTTGCTGGTGCCTGCGCGGGATTGGGTGTAGCACCTAGGGTTAAATGGGCATGCTTGCGTTTGTTTTGGGATGGTTTCCTGGAGCTGGATGTATTGCTAAATGTTGTCTTTGGGAAATTGGGTCTTGAAAAGGTCCCTCTTTCTAACCTCCGTATCTGAGGTTTTCTTTCGTGTTCTTTCTGCTCTTGGCTCATTATCTATCTTTTACGGTTTAAATTCTTGTCGACTGCTCAATTTGGAAGCAAGATTATAGCGTTAGATGGCTAATGGTGTCATGGTTATGCATAATTAAATATCGACATAGCAGACGGATTGGCACGGATTGGTTGTGACAGCATGGCACCTCTTAATTTTTTTCCATTATTTTTTGTAGCGTATATTTCTGTTTATACATATTAAATATGTCCAAGGTTTGGAGACTTCAGTCTACTTCACTTTCCCATTTCCTTGTGGACATTTACCTGAATTTTATTTTGAAGATGCATTTCTTTGTGTATGCGGTAGTCAGTGGCATTCTAGTTATAAGGCATCTGCTCTTGTTTTATGTTCTGTATGTCTACGTTACGCTGTAATACACATGACAAAGAGAAGCGTATGGCTAGTATGTCGTGTTTCTGGTGGAAAGGCCTACGCAGCACCATTATTTAGTCGAGGAGTTCTAAGGAGTGATTGAGATTCAGAGAACAAAACCTAGTCTAATGTCCTATTAGAGTATCTAAGCTTTTAGTTTGAAGTGGAATTTATTTAAACTAAAGTAAAAATTATAATAGACGGTATTTTTTGATTTTATTTCTTCTTTGGTGAGTACCTGTTCGAAGAAAGTTGAGGTGTGTAAATTATCAACTTTACACTTGGTCATACATGCCTGTCCTGCAGTCGCTTTTTTATTTGTGGTAAATCTAAAGCTAGCATGTTGGGTTAAAGAAGAAAAGGCTAATTCTTCTGTTCAGCTAACGTAAAGCTAGCATGCTGGACATGGGTTTTAAGTTTAACATGGAATTTTATCGTAACAAAAATTATTCTTGTGTTATGGATTTATGAATACTTAATGGCCATCTAAGTTGATATTATTTGAGTATTATTCTAAGGTAATCTAAAAGCCTAAGTGTAGCTTTTCAATAAAAATCTCTGGCGTAAAACTGTTGTTTTATCTTGCATATTGTTATAAGTGATTAAGATGAACCAACAATGAAAAGAACTTCAAGTATGAGTTGACCCTAAGACAGTTTTGTAGTAGTGAAAAAATCTATTGGTTTGCTAGGATTAATAATGATTCGTCACTTATGGTTTGCTTGTCATTAGGTTGGAAATTTACATTTGAATAATTGGGAAAAAAATTCTGTATAGCTTAAGAGACTCCATATAAGTCACCTTTTGCCATCATTTTGCATTTGTTAATTGGTGTTATTTGATGTGGCAGTTATCCTGTTTAAATCTTAAGAGATTTGCCTTTCCCTTAAGACTTGAATTCAGTTTGCTTTTTCGCCTATGTAACTGAATTTTTTTTTTTTGGGGGGGAAGGAGGGGGGGGGGTATTGATCCTATTTACCTATTTTGGTTTCGAGTTGTTCCCTTTTTTCTGTTCTTTCTTTCTTTCTTTCTTCTTTTTGGTTTTCACATTTTTATTTTGCAGATTGAACCAATTCCAAGTGGAAATCTGCCTCCTGGTTTTGATCCAAGTACTTGCCGCAGTGTGTGAGTGTTTGTCAGACGTTTTTTTGCCCTTCCTATTTTCTTATTTTATCTGCCTCTTTTATGACTGAGTTGCAAACAAGCTTAGGCAACTGTGTTTGATTTTTTATATTTTTATTTATTCCATTGCGGCTTTTAACTTGCTGATGTTGCTTATTTTCTCCAAGTAGTTTCCTTAAAATCGAAATAAATTGTACTAAGATGTTGCTCTGTTATTTGTTGCACTTGTGATGGAAGTTATCTACTTGTACTCTAATTTCTTTTGTTTGTTCTCTTCTTTTTTTTAAAATTGTAGCTTCTTTATCTTTGAGAAAATGCAGGTATGTTGGGAACATCCATACGCAGGTAACTGAACCACTTCTGCAAGAAGTTTTTGCAAGTACTGGTCCGGTTGAAGGTTGTAAACTTATTAGAAAGGAGAAGGTAGGTTTTAGATTTTTATTTGGTTATGTCTTGTTTAGTTTATTAATTTAATGTGCTAGCTGAAAGTGAAGATCATATTTGACAATGTTGCGTCTCTGTTTTGTAGTCATCTTATGGATTCATTCACTACTTTGATAGAAGATCCGCTGCTCTTGCCATATTATCCCTCAACGGAAGGCATCTGTGAGTATGGCTCTTTACAGTTTTATGTTAGTTTGGTCTGAAATTTTGCTTAAATTTTAATTTAATACTTTGCAGGTTTGGGCAGCCTATCAAAGTTAATTGGGCATATGCAAGTGGTCAGAGAGAGGATACATCAGGTTGATGAATAGTTCCATGTATACATATGGTTAAATATATTTTTTTAAAACTGACTGATCCTTTGGAAGATTTTGAGTTGATTATTTATGATGTATTTATTATGTTTTGCAGGTCATTACAACATATTTGTTGGTGATCTCAGTCCTGAGGTTACTGATGCTACGTTGTTTGCGTGCTTTTCTGTTTACCCCAGTTGTTCGTAAGCTTCATTTCTCTTGTGCACTCTGTCAAATGGCTGTCAATATTGAAATTGAAAGATTTTTGTATAGCAGCTCATGCAATTATTAAAGCATACCTAATAATTTAGTTGCTATCTTAGCATGGCTGACCTAAGTTTGTCTCTCTACTTTTTCCAGAGATGCAAGGGTAATGTGGGATCAGAAGACCGGGCGTTCTAGGGGATTTGGTTTTGTTTCATTCCGTAATCAACAGGTCAATTCTCAGTGTTAGAACCCTTATCATTTGAAGTTTCTCTATAGTGTAAGAAAGCTGTCTAGTGTATCTATCGTTTTGACTTGTTTTGTTTTGTTTGTTTGTTTTTCTTTTTTGAAAGGATGCTCAAAGTGCAATAAATGATTTGACTGGTAAGAACGTCTCTGTTGACCTTTATGCTTGCTTAAACTTTTGTCTTTGAGCCACGCCTAGCAGTAGATAAAACTTTGATGAGTTTGTATAAATATTTGCCAATTGAATTTGAACCAAAAGCAAATTTCCAACTCACAGGAGTAGTGCCTACTGGATCTCTTGTTCTGACTTGTTGGATTTTAATGTTTGTTTTTTGGTAAATGATTAAAACATTAATGCAAGTTTAAGATCCAAAATTGTATTCCAGTTATTCTACAACTCCTACTTCTCATATGCGTACTACTAATTCTGTAAAGGTAGGCTCTGTTTATTATTTCTAGAAACTGTTCTGTTCTTGAAAACAGAACTAATTTAAGCTGTTTTTTGTGTTATTTTCTCTGTTTTATCTCAAAAACACAAGAAACACTGTTTTCAAACGTATTGTTTGCTGTTTCAAATGTAAAAGCAAAAGCACTATTGAACAGGCCCGTAATCTCTCCCAGCGTACCTGTGCTTCTGTCTTCTCAAGGAGTAACGACGTCTTGCCTTTTCTTTCAGGTAAGTGGCTTGGTAGTAGACAAATACGTTGCAACTGGGCAACAAAAGGTGCTGGTTCTAATGAAGACAAGCAAACCTCAGACACAAAAAGTGTAGTTGAACTAACAAATGGTTCATCTGGTGAGTAATTTATAATCCCGTTTCTAGGACAGGAAATGCATCTTTATCATCTCTTATCTTTACTCAACTTGAGATATCATTTATATTTTATGGCTATCTTGTGCCCTTGACTGATAAATGTTAATTAACTTGTTTACTTATAATATGTATATATTCATGACATTGTTTTCTTATAATATTAGTTGCACTTGATTTGATATGTTCTGTTTTCTTAGTTAGTAGATGGAATATAAGGTGAGGCATGCTAAATTGAATTTTATCTTTTATTTTTCTTGTGCAGAAGATGGTAAAGAGGCAACTAACACTGATGCTCCAGAAAACAATCCTCAATATACTACTGTTTATGTGGGCAATCTTGCTCCAGAGGTAAGGAACTATTTTTATCAGTTTTTTTAATTGTTAGGTGGAGCACAAAATGACAAGTAGTTAACCATCAATAATTTCTTAGAAAGGCCTTCAAGCCTATGATGTGTAATGCGATTGTAGTCTGGAAGTATCTATGAATAATAACGTTTACCTCTTATAGCTTAGTATTTTACTCTATATCTCTCCTTATGTGTCAGTAGGTTGGAGTTGCAAGTATATTTTTACCATGCAGACTATTTTTTGTTAGAGGTTTTTATAAACTTGTCCATGAACACGTATTTAATTACTTCAGTTTTTGAGTTGAAGTAGTTTTTCACACGATATCAAAGCCTCTATGACCAAATGGTCTAGATCTCAACTCTTCCTGCCTTCCATTTTCTTAATTAAATTTAAGTTTCAGCACAAGATATAGCGAGTTTGTCCTTTCTACATACTAATAACAAAACTATTCATGATCTTTCACTTGTTAGCTTGAGCTTTGCAGTTGAGCTAGTCCTTAACATACTCCATTTTTCTTTCTCTTAATTCAATAAAATGGATTATTCTGACTAGTGATCTATTCATTTGGATTCCTAAGAAATTGCTGCATTTTGTTAATCGTGTTCTTTTGTGTTCCTGCAGGTAACCCAGCTTGATCTCCATCGCCACTTCCATGCTCTTGGTGCTGGAATGATAGAGGAGGTTCGTGTCCAGCGGGATAAAGGGTTTGGTTTTGTGAGGTACAGTACTCATGCTGAAGCAGCACTGGCTATTCAGATGGGGAATTCCCAGTCTATTCTCTGTGGCAAACCAATTAAGGTGCGGCTCTCATATTTTGGTGTAGCTTTTGGTCTACATACTCATCTATATGCTGATTTGCTATTTATGGTCATATGTTCATTCATGGAATAATTTTTATTAGTGTCTGGTTCCCCTCTCAAGCACGGTTTATTCTTATTCCTTCTTCCTTTGGCCCACTATCTTTTGACTAAAAGTATGGGCTAGTTATGTGTACTTCTTATGTAGTGTTTAAAGTCAAACTAGTCTTTGGAATTTGATTCACCCTTTCTTGTTCATATCATCACCTACGCGTCCCAAGTATAATTTCTTTTATGGGTGCTTGTCTTTTGAGCTTCATTGCTTTTTGCACCTGTACTGAGTGGTATACTGATAGGGATGAGGGTAGTATGGGATGCCCAAGTCCCACATCGAGTAGAATGGGATGCTCGATGGGGTATTTAAGTAGCTTGGTTCTCCCCCTTCAATAGCTAGCTTTTGAGGGAGGGTTCCCCAAGCCACTTGGATCCTATCAATTGGTATCAGAGCTGGTTTGTCGACGGCCGAGAGGGCTACCCATGAGGGTTCTGACCGCGAAGGGTTCTGACCGTGAGGGGTGACCATGGAGGAGTGAAGCAACGCCGAGTGAAGTGTCGCAGAGTGAAGTGTCGCAGAGTGCAGCCGCCGGGTCGTCGGCTCTTCAAGGGTGGTGCTATGATAGGGATGAGGGTAGTATGGGATGCCCAAGTCCCACATCGAGTAGAATGGGATGCTCGATGGGGTATTTAAGTAGCTTGGTTCTCCCCCTTCAATAGCTAGCTTTTGAGGGAGGGTTCCCCAAGCCACTTGGATCCTATCATATACCTTTTGCATCTAATGCTTTCATGTTTTTGTGTGATGGCACTGCAACTGCAGTATTTACATGGGGACCTCTACCTGAAAGTTTTCTTATATTCTGTGTATTGATAAGGAGTGTCATCATACAGATGTGGGTGCAAAAAAATCTCTATTGGAAGTAAAGTATTCATCTATCCTATTTTATGAATTACATTTGAAACCTCAATTATAACTTTGAGTTATTTGGTAAATAAACATTCTGATTTTACTTATATCGCAATCCCTAAATGCTAATTAGATAGACACATCGTCTTAGTAGACAATTTATATGCATGGTTCTAAAGAGGAGTGGTTCTGTAAAGCATATATACTTTTGGCTCCTTATCTTTTCTGAAAATCATGAAATTCAATCTTCTTTATATTCTCAACCACAGAAGGTTTCCTACGCTGTGTATGTTTGTAATGTTGTGTATGCTGTTCAATGACATATGACATCGTGATAATAAACAGTTTGAGTTAGGCTATTTGTTCTTTTTAGATGTTGACTATTGCTATTCTGTTTCATTATAGTGCTCCTGGGGGAGCAAACCTACTCCACCTGGAACTGCTTCAAATCCTCTTCCCCCACCTGCAGCTGCACCGTTGCCAGGCCTCTCTACAGCTGATCTTTTGGCCTATGAGAGACAGCTAGCAATGAGCAAAATGGGTGGTGTACATGCCCTGATGCCTCCCCAAGGACAGCATCCTCTTAAACAGGCAGCAATTGGAGGAAGCCAGGCAATATATGATGGTGGTTTCCAGAATGTTGCTGCTGCACAACAAATGATGTACTACCAGTGATATGACAGTTCTCATGATATGGTTTAATGCTATCTATATATGCTGCCTTGTGCACCTTGATCCATGTTAAACTCTAGGGAGCTCTTTCCTTTCGTTCTTTATTTTTCTTTTTTTTCAATCCGGTGGTGAGGTAGGTACCCCCACCATATTAGATATGGCCAACATTTGTATGGGTTTGTATCATGTATGCGGTTTTCTAATTAGTAGTGATGAGTGGTTATGGTTTTTAGAGGGTATGGCTGTTTAGTTATTTTTATTGACTCTTTTGTTCCTTCTCTATACCATTTGGGTTCTGGTGTCGTCACCTACACAGCAATTATGTACATTGTGCGATGGTTTCATCCTCATGCCCATGCCATTATCCTGCAAGAGGCTGTTATATATTTAGTGAAGTTTTAATACAAAAGCTGTTTTTAAACGGTGTTCTTTTGGAGTGGTATGCATATGATTATAGCTTTGCATGAACCTTTATTACCTGACTGTATGGGGCACAGTTCTGCAGGTTGAAATTGCCCTTATGGTTTGTGAAAATATAAGTATGTCGTACGCAATACATTTCCAAAAGTACTTTAATGCAATCTATATCTGGTAAGTGCAATCTGATAGTATCTAGACCGACCAAGTCGTTTCAAGTGAACTGATCATGAAGTGGAAGTGGACAATATTTTTTACAATGAAAATGGTTCAGCACGGATTAACTCAGCAGTTGAATTTGTAATGGTTCCGGGTAAGTGATGCAGATTGTTTTGTTTTGTCACAAGTAATTTATATTCGTGTTACATATAAAATTGATTACTTTTTTCTTTCATTTTAAATATTAATTAATCAAAAGAGTGGACAATATATATAAATATATATGTATATATATATTGATTTGATTTTTGAAAGATTGTTATCTTAATTTAATTTCTAAAAGATAAAATTAATCAATTTAATATTTAAAAAATGTATTTTCAATCAATTTAATTTTTCAATTTCATTATTAAAATAAAATTTAGTGAAATTGTTGATGTGAAACTGTTATAAAATTAGTTTTTGTGCGCGAGGTCTAAATCAATTAAATAAAATAAAAAAATAAAAACAATTGCAAAACAGTACTGCGTATGGGTTTCTCGTTGTGGTAAACGGCCAGTTGTGAAATCATAATAGGTTTCTCCATGTTTCGTTGAAACAGTATTGTCACCCACCAAGAGCAGCAGCAATCGTTCAAAGATAAGCAAAGAGTCAACCTTGGTTAAGTTGCTTTCTTTGTAGGTGTCTCTCACTAGTTGCTACTCGCAATCAATGCCCTTCCCCTATGCCTCCATTTCTATTTTCTTTTCTATCCAACCAAGCAATTCCTATAGTAATACAACAAGTCTGTAACAGAGCAAACAGTTGAAATTAGGGTAATTCATTCATGGAGTTTAATATAATTCTTCAAGTTAATTTCACATCATCATATTGGAATTGGATTGGGTAAAGAATAGTACGCTGTAGACAAACTAAAGGCCTCAAGGTTTTAAAAATTGTGATACTTTTTAGAGAAAGATAAATGTATGTACAACATAACCAAATTTTTTACAAGATTGACGGATCTAAATCTAAAGAAGCAATACAAGTTTACTTCCATCACAGTAACGGTAGTGCACAATGATACTTGGTGTTTCATTTATCCTCTCGTAAGAACAAAGCTATGGGAGAACAAAGTTATTGGCAATCTACTCTAAAAATAATAAATTTTAATATTTTAAATAATTTAAAAGGGTGAGTAATAACAAATTAAAATTTAAGTGAGTAATATATTAAATAGCCATAGTTTAAGATATTAAATTGTACTTCTCTCAAAAGAAATTGAAGAAAAAAGGAATGAAAGAAAACTGAAGGTTAAGTGCTAATTATTATTTTTTGTTTAGAGTTCTTTTAAGTTTTTTTATTTTAAGTAATTAAAATTAATAAAAGAAAAGAATTAATAAATTTTTTTTATTTTTTTATTTTTAAAATTTTAAGATCCATGTAAGAGAAAAATTATCTTATTGTCTTTGTTTTTTTCTCCTCTTCTTTCCTTGTTTGTCTTCTAGGTTATCTTCTAGGGCAAGGAAAAAAAAAAGAAATTGAAGGAACAGAGAAGAGAAATAAGTGTTAAGTATTAATTTCTTTTCTCTCTGTTTAAATTTTTTTCAAAATTTTTCAATTTCAAATAATTAAAATTGACGAAGAAGGAAGGCTAAAAAAGTTAACACAAAACCTTCAATTTCTTTCACTCTAAAATGTGAAGATCCAAAATAAATGTTATCTTATTCTCTTCTTTTCCCTTCTCTTTTCTTCCATATTTATCTTTCCAAATAAGTGTGTTCGAGAATAAAGAGGAAAAAGAAACAGAAGGAATTAAAAGAAAACAAAAAAAGAGAAAAAAGAAATTACGTACTAGTTTTTCTTCTTCTTCTTGTTTAAAGTTCTTTCAAAATTCTCAAATTTGAATTAATTAAAATTAATGAAGGCGGGAGGTTAAGAAGGGTTATTCCAAAATGTTTCAATTTGTTTTCCTCCAAAATGTAAACTCCCAAAGCAGGTCTTGAAGGTTTTATTAGTTTACAATCACAATAAGAGTCTAACAGAACTTCTAAAATTCAATAACTACAAAATATAGAAAGAAAAAAGAAAATTCCGCAGGAAACTGATGGTGGCAAGCCATTAGTGAACGATACCAATTCTACAGTCACTAAGACATCTGACCATGTCAGGATGATTAATTAATCCTTTTCCAACCTTGCAATATACCTGTCATAGAATTGCCCTGCTCGCTCAAGGTCTCCAAGCTCAGTGTAACAATCTGCAATTGCCCCATAAGCTTCGGTGTTTCCAGAGTCCTCTCCTTCTCTTTCAGAGATGGCCAATACCAAGGAATGATATTTAATGGCTTCCCGGTACTTGCCTTGCCTTTGCAGTGAAGCTCCTGGAAAAATCAAATATCTAGTTATATTCAGTGAGCTCCAAGTAATTTTGTTAGATATTATAAATTTATAGCAACTATTTATGGCACTTAACTTAAAAGCCTAGGTGTTTGACGTATATCAATCTTTGACATAAAATCAGAGCATCAGTGGCCAAGAGATCTAGAGTTCAATACTTTATTGCCAAGTGATCTATGCATTGTCCACACTTCATGCCTACAAGGTTTTCATGTGATAGGACTTGTAAGAAATTATAGAGTTTAAACTTTTGAGTGCAAATTGCACTCTAATGAGTAAAGTGCAGCAGTCTACTAATGATCAGAAATACAAGGGAATAGATTCTCACATCCATCCATTGTTATTCAGCTGACTGTACCACATAATACAAATATAAAAACCATCAGTTTTTTCATCAATGGTTATCCATTCTGTACACACAAGAGGATCTTTATCCTCAAAGTAGAATCAGCATCTCAGGAAATACACACTAGTCAGGAAACACACACAAATCAGGAAACAGTAAAGATAACAAACCTAAACCTCTAGCAGCTTTTTTCTCCTCAACAGGATCGTCCAAATTTTGGGCAATCTCAAGAGCATTCTTAAACTCCATGAATGCTTTATCTGGCTCCTGATTCCTCAGAAAGTGCTTCCCAATTTTTAATTTGGAAATTAGCTCCTGCTTTCTTGGATTGACAATGACTTCATTCTCAAGTATCCTACTGCCACCAATGGGAGCATAACTCAAGCTAGGTGCGTAGGACTCAATTTTGGCTTGTCTCCTTAAAGCTGCACTGATTTGGCGTAGTTGATCATTCAGCCGCTTTAATTCCCCTTTCCTTTGCCTAGCAAGCAACCCTGCCATGAGGTTGATAAATTTAAAGAAAGAACAGTATATCGCCTATCTTAAAATGTACACATGGAACATATCTATCTGATAATTTGTGAATTGTGATATACAGAAATCAGAATTAGATATTTAAGGACATAAGGCAACTCTATCATTTTGTCTTTTAAATTTCTTCCAACTCAAATTTCAACCACAATAAGAGCAAATATTTCTGCAGATGTCCAGTGACTTCGGTATGCAATGCAGATGATAAAGGAAAAGAAGCTTTCAAGAGCCATTTCACACTTCACATGGCCACAACTTGAGCTTCAATGCTGGCTTCCTAGAGCTCAAGATTGGTGATTTTGGAGAAAATTACTACTACAATAAGTATTGCTCTAGTCACAACATTAAATAGGTTAACTTAATTTAAAACTAGAGGCCAAGTCTTCTTAATAAGGAACATTCAAGAAATAGAGATAATGGAGCTAATACTACCTTACCTCCAACAGTCGCCCCAATGAGGGCTACTGATAGCAGTAAAGGCATATTGAAAACCGAATTACCACCCTTGCATGTCTCTGCCAAAGCTTTACATGGGGTAGAGAACATCAAAATATTGCAGGCAAGATGTATCATTGCTGGGAACCTTAGGTTTTTGTCTTCCTAAGAAGGAGAATAATATTATTCAGATATTGTAAGTTAGTAACAGAGATGCCTAATATAATGATTTACCAAGAGGTGTCTTAATATACCAGGGAGGGAAAATACCTAAGATTAAAGTCGTTTGGAGCACATGCTTCTTTCTTTAAAGAATTTACTTATAAAAAATCTTAGGTGCAATTGTTATCTGTATGCCACAAGGTTCTTCAATAATAAAATTTTGACATGTGGAGAAGTTTTTGGAGCAATCAATGATATGGTTGATTGGAGAAAAATGTTCACATTCACGTTATATTTTCATTAGAGAATCTTGTAGCAAACACTTATCTAACTTCATCTAAGTCTTGTCAGTTACATATTCTCACCTTTCCAGATTTAATTTCCAACACAGAGCAAAGGGATTTGAGTTAAGAAATCAAAAGTATGCAGTTAGAAAAAAAAAGCAAGACAAGAACCAATTTCTGAACATGAAACAGTGAACACTACCAGAAGTCAGATCTATCACAAGAACAAGGCAGAAAACAGTATCTAGTGTCGGTAGGTGAACTTTTGAAAAGGAGGTTGCTCAGATGAGGAGTATAACTGCCTAAATTTCCTAATTAAAAAGCTTTTATAACAGTTCTAAAACGTACTAGTAACAACTATATAAATACTGATACCAGAAAAAATGGCATAGCAGCAGATATGCTGTTACTCACAATCATACCTGACACTTTGATCTGGGCAGCATACAACGCATTTCAGAAGACTTATCAAATGTATCTTTCAAGAATGGCACAAACTTTTCCACTTTAAAAGAAATGCAAGCTAATCTTCCTGATTCAATTGAAAAGTATAATTCTAAATGAGTATCACTTAATTTTTCCACGTTTTGATTCATTCTTTTGGTAAACTTAGTGAAAGTCTCAGTTGAAGTGTCAGAATTGACGATAAAGTAATAAGCTGATGACAAGAAATGATACTGACAGTAACATTTAAGAAATCAGGAATTCATTAAGTGGAAGCTGATCGCACCTGATATGTCCAAGTTGAAATTTTGAGTTTGATCATTCTCCACTAGATAATTGAACAAAAATTCAGTTCATATCATAGATTTCGAAGTACCAATAACAATAGTGAAGAATAAAAATCCGAAAGTCAACAAATTACAGTTCAAACTTCTTGAAAATTATTATACTAAATCCCTTCTTCACTCTGAAGGGCTATAAAACCCAGCAGAAAAAGTTAGATATTACCTTCAAAGTCATTTGGCTTCACGAGAAAAAAAAATTAAAAAAAAAAAAAACAAATTTGCTCAATAATACAATACTTCTAACTTTTTAACATAATATGGAGAATCATTTCCCTTTTTCTCTTTCACATTTTTGTCTTACACAAACCGTAATCATGGCTGCCATAATAAAGCAATAAAAACAGAGGAAGATATTGCTCAAGCTCATCATCGAATCTAGAGCTTAAATATTGTCACTGAACATGTGAAGCAGAGACATAAAGTTCATCTTTAAGTTTAAGGTGCCAAACAAGAAGCAACGAGGTCGTAGGGGAGGTGATCGTCTATCCATGCGTGGGAGTACTGACCGGAAAGGTAGTACATATTGCCGGAAAATGGATCGAGCAGCGGAGATCGCCGGAAGTGAGGACGGGAAAGGAAGCAGCAAGAACGGAGCATTACCGCCATTGTTGTACTGAGGTCTGAGGATACACGTTGGGATTCATTCCGGTGTGCTTCGCCTTGGGCTGGACTTGTCAATTAAGTCGAACGAATATAAAAGGAGCCTCCATTTATGACAAAATAACACAAATGCCATTTGTAAATTGTAATTGTTTTGCAATAAGGAGTGCGAAAGCAGTTGGATTGTAGGAACTTGGGGCGTTAGGACATAGTAATTAATTACGTCGTACTTTTTGTAAATTACATTGCACTACCTTTTTTTTTTTTTGGTCGGAAACATTGCACTACTAGTACAAACTATAAAGTACTAACTTTTTATAAATTACTTTATTTTATTACTAATTTTTCATATTAGCGTTTAACACATTTTAATGATAAAATTCTTAAAAATCTTTAAGCATTAATATAGTATTTTTGAAACACAAAGTTCAAGTTCTTTATCTAAATTTATACAATTAGAGTCATTTTTTTAAATTACATTACTTTTTTTTAAATTAAAATATGTACTATAATAATCTCCTTTTTATAATAAAAAATAAATAAAAATATGACATATTTTAACTAAAATATCTTTACATTTATTATTTATATAATATAACAATTATTATTATTCATACTATCATATATGAATATAGACTTTTTATTTTTTTCCCAAAATTATAATATATTTTAATAGTATAATTGAATGAGAAATCATAAGAAAATGAACAAAATTATTGAATTCCTTTTTATTATTTTTAGATATTAAAATCATTACAAAGATTTAAAAATAAATTTGAATATTAACACATACTTTAGATAAGAAAAAATCACTAATGTAAAATATTTATTTAACAATTATAAATAAGTTACTTGTAAAAATAAAATAAAATAAATTTATATTTTCAATAAAAATTAATAATATTAAAATGAAAATGTAAAAATATATTTTTAATAAAAATTAATTTGAAAGATGTTTAAAATTTTAAAAATGAATATATGTTTTTATAATATATAAAACAACTTATAGTTTAATTATACGAAAAACTTAGAAAAGTATAATTTAATTTCATTACAAAAATTAAAATTACAATGGTTGCCCAAACGCCCACGTATAACAAAACGGTGCGCGTCTTTGACTACCCAGCTTTCTTAGTCCAGGGTTATGACGAATGTTTGTGCCATTTTGGCGAGCCTCCCGGAACCCAAAGGGTTTAAATCATCAACCATCAATTCCCGCGCTGCTAAACCTCCTAGGGTTTAAGCTTCACTGAATTCTCGGCACTGAAACTTGCTTAGGTGACTCTATTCCACATACTTCTCGACGACGCTTCAATGGACGTGGAAATGGAGACTTCTCCGAGCGACTTCGACCCAGAAGACCTCTCCATCAGAGAGCAGTTTCGTAGATACAGGCAATGATCCGATTGCAGTATTTTCTGGTTTGAATGTTTTTCTCATTGGTAGTGTTGGGTGTGAAATTGTGACATGTGAGCTCGAGTGGCTGAGTTTTGATTGCTTTGCAGCATATTAAGCTTGCCAACTTGTTTTAATTTTGTAGCGTAGGATTCACGGGTGTTATATTGAGAGTTGATGGCGCGATGAGGGATGCCTGTTGAACTTTAAGTGTCGCATTGTTGTTTCATGGGGCATTTATATAATTCTCCAAATAATGGTCTTGAAAGGACTCCGTGGGATGTGATAAAGTGTGGGCTGGGGGGAGGGGGGATGATGAGTTCATTTAATGACTTCTTTTGAAGCTGTGAAATACGTGTAATGTGTTGGCTGCCTTACTTTAGTCTAATTATGATGGTAGGGTGGTGTACTAGATATAACATGGATTATGGTTTGCACTTTTGCTCCATTTGAATTCAGCAGGAGTGAGACAACTTAGTGATTTTTTGAGGGATAGAAACTTAATGATATTCCTGGTTACTTCATGTTGTATTTTATTAACCGCAAATAATTTTCCTGCATGCATTTTTGTAAATTTCTGGGTCAACTTTCCTCTAATGCAACTTATACAGGAAGAGGCACTCAATTACAAGCACTTTAACCCAGCAAGAAAACTCAGCTTCTAAATCAGTTGAAGCTGGCCTGTCACGTGATGGCCATAGCATCCGTAGTCCTACTAATGCAGCACTTCTTCTTGAAAATATTAAACAAGAGGCTGAGAGTCTTGATGCTGGTTACCCAGAAATTTCACCTGGAAAGACACTGTTTTCCTCCGGAAGGATTTTATCTTCTGACACTCACGGAGTCCCTGATGTGGATTCTGGTTTTGACTCAATACGCCACTCACTAAAGGCTTGTAAGAAAGAGCGTGACTCAGTGGAAGATGGTGGAGAAACAATATTTACTTTATTTGCGTCTCTGCTTGATTCATCTCTTCAAGGTGCTGTGAGTATATATTGTTATAAAATACTTCAGTATCTTTCTTCCATTTCTCTTAAGTCTGTAATCTACATTTAATGGATTTCTTTGGAGCTTGAAATTTGACATTATATAAGCACATATTTCTCTTTTCTTAAGTTGCTAGAGAGTAATGTTAGAATCTTTGGGAAAAAGGAATATTAGTATTCTTTCCGTGCTTTTGGATGGAGTGATTTACTTGGCATTGCTTTTGTGTTTATATCCCATGGGCTTTTAGGGTATATCCTTGTGAAACCTACAGAGGGATTGGGGCTTTATTGTATTGATGTAACTGTAACTGTTTTTTGTTCTGCTCCTTTTGGCAAGATATCTTATCCTCCCTTAATGTACTCTGTCTTTGTCTATTGTAATAAAATATTTTATTAGAGGGGAAAAAACAAAATAGTCCTCTCCATAGTTCATGATTATTTAAGTTGTGCCATATCAGAATAATGGTAGAGGGAAAGGTCATGGGTCTAGACCTCTTGGACTCTTGGCGTATGATCATGTGCTTGTGTGTATATCTATCTCTTATTATATCGAAAAAAAGATTGGTTTTATTTTGATTCAGGGTAAGTTTTGTGACAGGATTGAGGTCTTTTCCTGATTTGATACTAAAATTTGAGAGGGCATGTAGAACTGCTTTGGAGTCTATCAGGTTTGTCCACAACTATTCAGCATATACACATTGTTAAGCGGGATTTTTATAATGCAAGCATGCATTTATAGTAATAAGTAATATTACATTTATCATATGATTGCCATAAGATTCAGTTCTCAAGACTTAAGTATGGTGATTTAAGAGTTTAGAGACAGACAGTCATCTTCTCTTCCATTCTGAGGTAGCTTGATGCTTCAAATTCTGCTTATTTAAGGTTTTGCGAGAAGAAAAGCGTGTAAAATTTTGTGGAAGTGTGCTTTGTTTTCTAGTTATTCTCTTCTTTCCCTTAACAATTTCTTATAATTTTGCTGTAAGAAAAATACAATAGGACTTAACCTTAGCTTTTTGAACTACAATAAAAAGTGGAGGTTCTGTTGTGTATTTTGATTGTACATTAGATAATTACTTTGTTAGTAACATGATTATGGCCTTATGTAGGTATGGTTTGAATACAAGGCATCGAGTTGTCGAGGACAAATTGATGAGGCAGAAGGCTCAGCTCCTGCTTGATGAGGCTGCAACATGGTCACTTCTGTGGTACCTTTATGGGAAAGGAAATATATCTCTAGCCTTGCATCTCTATTCTCTTAAAAAGGAGTTATATATCTGGTTCAGAGTCTGTCATGATGTGATTTTATTTTGTTGGTTTCCTAATTTTCTTAGATTTCATCGATACAGTTGGGTTCAAGTCTTTTTGGCTAAAGCTTCTGAGTTGGAAGTTATGTCCCAAGCAGAGTAGGATCTCAAGTTTTCAGTCTTAATCTGTATTATTTTCATAGGTTCCAGTTCTTTTCCTTGTTTCTAGAGAATTTGAGGAGAGAAAAGGAATCATACCTCCCATTTAAACAGAAGGCTTCACATTTTGAACCAGTGTAGGAGTAGTATAAAGCCCATATATGCAGGAGTAGAATGTATTGATGAACAATTACCTCATGACTCATGCCATGCTCTGTTAAGTTTCAGTCCACATTTCTTAGGATATGAACCTAACTGTGCTCTGTGAATGTTAATTTTAACATACACCTATATCATAAATTATCTACTGATCAACTCCTAAAGGTTTAAACTTATGTGATAATTGGTAATTCAAAGTTGGTGATAATTTACAGTTCTTTAAAAGGTTGCTGGTTTAAATGGTGATAAATCCTCTTTTTTATTTTTTGACTTTTATTTCTAGGGGATCTCTTGTCCTCTATTCATGTAATATATTGTCTTTATTCTCTTCAATAAATTTCTTTCATCTAAAAAAAAAAAATCCTCATTTCCTTTATGTAATAGTTTCAGCAATATCTCATTATTATATATCTGTTTTGTTTCTTTCAATAGTCTCTTCTAGTTTTATGTGCATGGTTTTGGCTTACTTACTAATCAATGAAGCTTTGATGTGAAAATATATAGTTCTCTGAGCATAACTGAGAACTATACAATACAAGGATTTGAAGGCAATATAACTCGTTTGAAAGTAGACCAAATCTTTCTAATTTTCTTTTGCAACAGAAATTTCTAAAGGGTTTATTTAAATATACTTCCAAGATTTATGGAGATTTATGCCTTGTTCAGCTGCATGTACCTAGGAATCTGATTATTATTTTCAGATTCCTTGATAATCTATATTGTTGATGCTTCCATATTACTATAAAGGCACTGGACAACTCTTGTGACAAAGATGTTCAGATTATACATATCCATACCCTAATCCATAGGTTTATCTAACACCAATTCTCATCTTATGGAAGGATCAGTCTACCCTTAGTAAAAAAATTTCAATTTAGTGATTCTGACTTCTGCAAGATCATACAGAAACTCCTATATGGAGCTTCAGCAATCACAGTATGCACATTCCCTGGCTAACATATATGTACGATCCTACATTCTAAATAACTTTATTCTAACTAATTGAGTTTTCAAATATTTATTTTGTCCATTTATCTGGCCTCTAGCAAAAGCTTTTACTATCTGGAAACCTAAATTCAACTAAATATTTTAGAAGGTAAGGAAAAGAAAACAGTACAGTGAAAATTATTTTCTAGTAGGTAAGGACTTTGATGCCTGCCAATCCACTCTGCTAACAATTAGAAGCAAATCGTCAAACCAGACAACCAGTAATTAACAATGTTGACTAAGCTGGCATAATTTCCTTTACAATCTGTTGAAAGTGGAGATCCTTAACTGGGACCTGCTTCTCTTATTTGCTCTGTAATCTTATGGTAGCATTGATGCGTTTATTGATATAATGAACCATATTCTATGCTGTCTAAATTAACTTGGAAGTTGCCATAAGTTAGGTGGTTACTAAAATTTTGTTCAGAGTAAATCTCTTCTTCCATATTCACGTGGCCTATAAATTCCTGAAAAAAGGCTCTTGGTATTATCTTTAACATCAAAGAGAAGACTTGAAATTGGGTGGCTCTGCAGTGCAATTTCCTCTTTTCATAATGCCATTATTCTCTTTCTTTGGTTTCTTATGGTTGCTGTCTTGATCTTTTATCTGACAGATCTTTTTCTTTTGCAGTGACTGAAGACCTACCTAAAGAGCTGATAATGGTAGAGTCTGTGTGTTTGTGATGTTACTTTAGATGATCAAGTAAACAACCTTTACCTCATAAACCCCATACAAGCTTATTCAGATTTTTGATATACCACAGGTGCCAGCAACCTCTCATTTGGTGGCTTGTGAGTTTGTTGCAGAGGACCATACTGCCCAGTTATGCCTCCGGATAGTCCAGTGGTTAGAAGATTTAGCTTCTAAAGCACTTGACTTGGACGCCAAGGTGATCTATTGTTGCTGTTATTAATAAATTAATCAATCAATCAATTAATTTTGTATGAAGTTATGGAAAATTGATCTGTTCACAAGTGTCATGGCATGCTATATATGACAAGCAAATTTTGTTAAATGATGGCAAGGGGAACCCACAAGTCTCAAAATGGTCACCTTAGAGACTGCAGTATAATATGATAATGTCGCTTAAAAGGTTATGGAAACAAAAATCTTGGCGGAGCTTCAGGCAATTAAACTATTCCCCAAATCTTTTCTTAGTGTCTATCACAAAGGTTCAAATCTTTTTGATTTTATACAGGGTTTTGGACATCGAATTTTGAATAGCTTTGGGATGTATTATTTGGTCCTTTCCAGCTTTTCCTGTAACAACCTACAGTCTTGCACATCCTTGTCAATTACATATTAGATGCTAAGCTTTTAAAATGGAGTGCATTATGTATTGTGTTTAAAAGGATTAAGACTGACAATCTAAAATACAGAGACTGAATAAGGCATATATCCTGGTTAGTGTTTTGTGCATTATGTTATATGTAATATAAGAACCATGATACCCTTATTTAGCTTTCTTGTATATTGATCTGTTGCTTGCAAATTGCAATATCTGGGGAACTGAAATTCTCTGTTAAATATTGGAGGATCTTTTGCTGATTCAGTTTAGGAGAATCACAAAATGTATCAGAAAAGAAGGAAAAGCGAGCATATGTTTTGCTTGATGTGTATTACACATTATCCATATCTTCTTTAACTAGATCAGGAACATTGCCTTATCTGTGTCCATATTTTTGCTTGAGGAAGTGTTAATTCTTTTGTGTAATTTGTATTCCACTACATTTTTTGCAGGTGAGTGGATCTCATGTTGGTACATACCTCCCCAGTTCTGGAGTTTGGCATCATACTCAGCGACACCTAAGAAGGGGAACTTCTGACATGAACATTGTTCATCACTTGGACTTTGATGCACCTACTCGCGAAAATGCAAATCTTTTGCCTGAGGACAAAGTACTTACACTTGATTTAAAATTGTTTTACAGCTTATCTCTGTTGTGTCATCTCTTGGTTGTGGCGTTGACCTATATTAATAATTACTTTTTCTTGTGTATTTATCTTTGGAATAGCCCTAGTTTTTGTTTAGAATAAGCATAATTAATATTGGGAGATATGCAATGTCATAAAGTTGGCTCTTGAAATTTTGTTTTGCGAGTATGCTCATGAATGGCTTAGGACAAAGCTTTGTTTTTGTGACAGGCCTTTGTGTCAGACTCAGAACAACTTTTTTTTTTTTTTTTTTGAGGTATTCATTTTTCATGTTTTGCTTAAGAGAATGCATTACACTCCACTATTGTACTTATCTCTATCCTTTTTCTATTAACAAATAATTGTTACCTTTTTAGGCTTACAGGAGGATGTTTAGTTTTAGGAGGCTGCATTTGCTATACTTTTTTGAATGTGATTTCCTGATTGTTAGAGATATATATCAGAACCATTCCTAGGCCTTCTTCTAATAGCTTAACCTTTTGGAATGAAATGGTCATTGACTTAGTATTAGAGCCTTCATAACCATATAGCTAGGAGTTCAATCATGCGACCTCCATTCTTGATAAATTAAATTTCAACACAAGGTATAGTGGACTTGTACATTGCCCTTGCAATGAGGGGTTTTGTTATTGATATTTATCTAAATTATCCTAGGCCTTCTAATAGGTTAAGATTTTGGATTGAAATGGTCCTTGACACGTAACAATGGTTGCTAGTGGAATAGACAACTGAGATGTGCATGCACATGCTTATCTACATTTTCAGATATGGTTGTTTGTTCCTTTGCAGAAACAAGACGAATCTCTTTTAGAAGACGTGTGGACTCTTTTAAGGGCTGGAAGACTAGAAGAGGCATGTGAGCTTTGCCGGTCTGCTGGACAGGTGAACATAACTTTATAGATGATTAATCTATGGACTACAGAAGTCTATGCTTTCTGCCAATTACCAGTACCTTTCAATACTTTTGCAGCTTTGGAGAGCTGCTACTCTATGTCCTTTTGGAGGTTTGCACCAATATCCTTCTGTTGATGCTCTAGTGAAGAATGGTAAAAATAGAACTCTCCAAGCCATTGAACTGGAAAGTGGCATTGGTCATCAATGGCAGCTTTGGAAATGGGCATCCTATTGTGCATCAGAGGTAGGGTTGTGTGCTTGGCTCTATTCTTCAATTCTCTTCATGTTATATTGGATGTTTGTCTTGTTACCATATTCATAGGTGACATTCCCTAGTTTTTTGTGTAAAAGTTTTGTAGAAGAAAAATGGAATGTGTTATACCACAGAAATTGCTCTGAATGGCTTCTTCCTCAAAGTGTTCTTTGATGAAATTGCTTACATTCTATAAGTTCCTCTGTGTGAATTCCTTGTGTTGCTTCACTCCAATTTTCCTATCATCCCCCCCTCCCCCCTTCAGGTTTATGGATTTTCGACTAATGGATGAGGCTGTTTCAATTTTATTGACTTTTCAGAACCTTTTTTAGAAATAATAAATTGAAACTTTGCATATTTGTTTTTACAGAAAATAGCAGAGATAGGTGGGAAATATGAAGCAGCTGTATATGCAGCCCAATGTAGCAACCTAAAGCGGATGCTTCCTCTCTGCACAGACTGGGAGGTCTGAACTGTTTCATCAAAGAAAACTTTTCATTTGTTAATGCAAAACTCTTGACTATGCCGTATAGATGCACACATATTTGAATGCTTTTGTGCTTCAATAACCTTTGATGCATTTTGGATATTTAGCTATATCTTTGAAACAATATGCAATTAAGGAGCATTTCTTTTTACAGCTAACCATGTTTAGTTGAATATTGTCATAATCAATTAGTGTTAATACTTGTTAATATCATCATCTCTTTTAATTTTCTTCTGAGGCTTCTCTAACCCTGCTCTTATGGAGCCCTTGACTCAAAAGGTGGTGGTCCCTATTGATCCTAAAATAGCTGCTGGACAAGGTTTCAACATTGAAGGATAAAACCAGTATCTGCAATGAAATGAACTAAGGTTCCAGGGTGCATTATCATTATTCTCAATATTGTTTAGAATAATACAATAAATGCAAGCCTTTAGAGAAAGCCTTAAACCACAGACATCAATAGATGTGAGAAAACAGGCCTAATTCAGAGCATACCTTGTCAGGAATATGCTGCTAGAATATTGAGATTACTGCTCCATTAGATGAATCTATTTTTTAGGTTTTGTTCACTGACAAAAGATTTCTTTGTGCATTCAACTAAATTCTTATTGTTCTTTTCATGGTGCCACTATGCTTTCCTTGTGTTTTTCTGAGGCCTGCTTTGTTGACGCTGACAATATGCTACTAATATCGTAATGAGTGCCTTTTGCAAGAATGGTAGAGCAGGAACAATATTAATTTGTCTTACCCTATGATACAATTGAAGGACTTGCTCTTAAATGCTAAGTTTCTATTGAACTAAAAGATATCTTTCTCATCTTATGTGAGGGCTTTTTGGGTTGGATTCTCATGTTGGGCTGCTATATACAACATAGCAGATTGAAGTATAATATGCAGCATAGAGCCTGACAATCTTTTGTTATTTAAAGTTTAAAGTTTAAACAGCATTCTCTATCATTCTTTGGAAATTTAAAATATTTAGCATTTTAATTGATCGTTTATAAGTTGTTATTATTAGATGTCCTTGCTAATAATCAATCAGAAATTCTTTTGCACAAGTTTCATGCATACTGTTTGCCTTTTTCCTTTTTCTCTTTGCCCTTTGACAACCATGGGAGCAGATCACTGGGTTCTATAGTAGTATTTGTACAATTTAATTAAAACGAAGGAGACCTATTAATCAGTTTGCCACCCTAGAATACAAGTTCTATTATGTTCATAGTTGATGTTACCACATGTTAAATAGGTGAATTTGTGGCACAGAAGGACGGATCTTGTCCCTCTGATCATATGCATTTTGGTCCTTTCAAAATAACAGAGTGTTTGGTTGAATGGCAGGCTAAGAGGAGAGTAATTAATTTAGCCTTTTGAAGTTTTTGATTGCATAGTAGAGTTGGAAAATTTCTAGTCATAGTTTCTTTTAATTTGCTCATGCATAAGGTCAATTAAATTAATTTACTATACCTCCTTCCTCTTTAAATCGCCATGTCAATATTGGAAGCTTGATTTTTAGTGTAAACTCAACTTATACAGTCAGCATGCTGGGCAATGGCAAAGTCTTGGCTAGATGTGCAGGTGGACTTGGAAGTCACTCGTTCACAGACAGGGGGAGAAGATCAACTTAAAACTTTTGATGTAATTGATGGAAGTCCTGGACATGCTGAGGATTCCCGAGAGTCTTCAGATGCACCTGATGATTGGCCTTCCCAAGTTTTAAATCAGCAACCACGACAAGTTTCTTCTCTTCTTCAGAAACTTCATTCAGGGTAGCTGCAGAAATCTTATCGCACTTACGACATCTTTCTAATGTTTACTAAATTTCTTTTCCATCTGCTTTAGGGAAATGGTCCATGAAACTGTTACTCGACAATGCAAGGAGCAACATCGACAAATTGAGGTATCTTCAAAGAAATATTGTCTTCGATTATTTTTCAGAAAGCAGTACAAAATTGTATATGGAAGATGTTTTTCTTGTTTTATGACTATTCCATAATTATTTAGCGTTAAAAACCAATAATATAAATTTTCCTAGATAAAAGAAATTATATTAAGAAAGAAGAATGATTCAAAGAAATGAATGAAAAAAGAGATAAAATATTATATTTTTGTTCTCCCCATCTTGTATTTCCATTTACTGAAGTATAAAGCTGTACGTTTCTTGACAGATGATTTTAATGGTAGGCGACATACCACGTCTGCTGGACCTTATATGGTTGTGGATAGCACCTTCAGATAATGATCAGAATATATATGGGTAAATTTTGTTTAATTCGTTTTCCTTAAAAGTTTTTTATTTCTTTAGATAAACCTTAATGAATTAGATAATAAAATATTTTCTAAAGTGAATTTCTTCTCTCCAAATAAGATGCTGCATTACACCATTGGAAAATAGACATTGCGGTAAACTTAGAAAAATCTTTTCTTAGTAGTTATTTTCTTGGCTAATACTATTTGTGGTTATAATATTTTTCATTGATGATATAAGAAGTTATGAGAAAAAGAGAATGATACGAGAGAGGAGGTTAATAGATCCTCCTGAAGAATGGAAAACAGAAGATATCTCCCTAGAAGAAGAATACTAACATGCGTTATTTCTTCTTCTATCAAAAAATATTAACATGCACTATCACTCTGAAGTCTGAACTCACAATTAATATGAAGATTAAAGAAAAATTCAATCTATTTGCTTCAATTTTTGTTGGTGAGATTCACTTGAGTAAAGTCTTAGTTTCAATCTATGTATTCCTAACAAATCTTATGTCCAAATGACTTTTGCTTTCTTACAGGCCTCAGGGAGATCCTCAAATGATTCGATTTGGTGCACATCTGGTGCTTGTGCTTCGACATTTAATTGCTGATGAAATGAAGGATGCCTTCAGAGACAAAATTCTAAGTGTTGGTGATCTTATTCTGAACATGTAAGTAGTTATTTGTCAAGTTCTAACTCTTTTGTCTCATCTTAGCATATAGCCTTAGAGCGAATGTGATTAGTGTAATGTTTCCTTACATTATGAAGAATAAAATAACTTGTTCAAAATGTGATCATTGATTTTTATGTTCTTCTGATTATCATCATTCCTTTCTGTTCATACTTTTGATACTTGAAAAAATGTATATCTGTTTATCTGAAATTAGGGTTAATTCGAGGAGTGCATGTTCACTTGTTCTGTTCCTTCTTTGAGTGTCTTTTGCATCTTGGACTTCAAAGGGTATTGCTATACAGATTTTTTAAGAGACTGGAAGACTTTACTATTTTGACGTCCTTTTCTTCTTGTGTAGATTTTCTATGAGGTAAAATTCTTGTTTTCTCAAAGAGACCTCCTATTTTTCAAAACGTTTTGGTGAAAACACTTGATGCTGTTGAATCAGGTGCATCTTTGCGTTCTATTAAAGGGAAGCAAATATATTGAACATTCTTTGGAATCAATATCTATCTATCATCTAAAATGTGTAGATTGCCATCCTGGCTTCTAAAGTTGTTTCCTTTTCCTAAACATTGAAAATGGTCTATCGTTCTTTACAAGATTGCCTATTCTTTCCTTTAGCCATCAGTAAGCTGATATACAATTGGCAGCATATGATGGAAACTGAATAATTCTGTGTTGAATGAAAATTTGCTTCTCTATTTATTAAGTGAATAAGTAAATTTCAGGTATGCTATGTTTCTCTTTTCAAAGCAACACGAGGAGTTGGTTGGCATATATGCTTCTCAGCTTACACGTCATCGTTGTATTGACCTTTTTGTGCACATGATGGAACTAAGGCTGAACAGCAGGTCTCTTAAATTCTGTCTTGTCTTCTTTTTTTTTCCCTCTTATTTGTATCTTGGAATAATCCTGTCATTGAGTCTGAGTGAGGATCTAAACTGAAGGATGATCTTGTCATCTCTGTTATAAGTTTGAACAATGGACTTTTTGAAATACTACGCTTGTCTGCTAATGTGGCAAGGAAGTTTATAAGCTATGAACTTGTTATCGAAGGCCATCTTAAATAGGAAGTACCATATTAGTACCATGGTTTTAGAGCATCAATACTTATTACATTTTAAGATTATATGTAATTCCTATGGTGTTCTGTATTTAACAGTGTACATGTCAAATACAAGATATTCCTTTCTGCGATGGAGTATTTGCCATTTTCTACTGTGGATGATTCTAAGGGAAGTTTTGAAGATATTATTGAGAGGTATTTACTTCATTGTTTTTATTTAGAATTATTGAAAATAAATTCTCTGTAAACTATCATAATTCATTTGAATTTTTTGGTATTTCATTATAATTTCTTTGAAACAGAATTTTGTTGAGATCTCGGGAGATCAAGGTTGGAAAATATGATAAAGTATCCAATGTTGCTGAGCAGCATAGGCTGCAGAGTCTTCAAAAAGCTAAGGTCATCCAGTGGCTTTGCTTTACACCACCATCCACAATTACTAATGTTAAAGATGTTAGTGAAAAGCTTCTTCTCCGAGCATTGGTACACAGGTAAGTGATACATTATATTATTTGCCTATCTTGAAGCATTTTATGATGAACTCTGTGGTTGTGATGATTTTGAGGACTATATATGACATGGCACCCTCGCCTCCTTGTTATTGTATAATTATTTCTCACTTCTTGTTAGTATTAAAATGCTTCTTCTCATTCTTCCATTGTTTTTTCTTAAATATGAATATCTGTGGTTTCCTAAGTTTTCTGGAACATGATATGACCAGTTCTGTTGGTAGCTGTTGGTGCATATATATATATATATATATGTATGTATGTATTTATATATTTATCTGTCTCAAGTTCTTTACGTCTTTACATTTATGCATATGCATTTCTATTTCTTTGTTACTTATGAATTTTAATTTTCTTTACTCTTTTTTTTTCCCATGTAGCAATATACTCTTGAGGGAATTTGCTCTGATTTCTATGTGGAGAGTACCAGCAATGCCTATAGGTGCCCACACAGTACTTAGTTTTCTTGCTGAACCCTTGAAACAGCATTCAGAAACTCTTGATGAAGATTATAATGTCTCTGAGGATCTGAGAGAGTTCCAAGATTGGGTATACTTCCTTTACTCTTACCTGTTTTGATTGTTTTATCTAATCTCATTATTTCCAGCTTGACAATTGTATAATTTGTATACATTTTGCATTTAACTAGAGTGAGTATTACTCCTGTGATGCAACCTATCGCAATTGGCTCAAAATTGAATTGGAGAATGCAGAAGTTCCTGTACCTGAACTCTCACTAGAGGAAAAGGAAAGGACCATATCAACTGCTAAGGAAACACTGAATGCTTCTCTTTCACTGCTAGAAAGTGAGTTTGCTTGATCATCTATATGTGGGAAAACCTGATAGAACCCAATCATAGATATGGAAATATTACTGATATAATATCCAGCACTTCTCCCCCTTTAAGGTATAGAACACCTTATAGGGAGAAAAACCAGAACACAGTACAGAATACAGATAACCAGCAAATCACAACCAAAAGCAACAAATTAGAAAATAAGGATAAGGACACTAGCGTTCAAGACACTAGCACTCTCCCAATTACCCTTCAAAATTTTTCTTGTCTTCCTCTCTCCAGAACCACTGCCAAATACGTTTTCCAAAATCCCTTGGGCCCCACCAACACAATTCCACTGCCAAATTAGTTAGGAATCTCTTCTCTCTCTGCCACCTCACTCCCCTTATTCCTTCTAGAATATACTTTCAAGGTGGCTGTTGCTTTTTGTGATTTCCCCTCTTGTATTGTTTGTAGATTTTGGGCTTATCAAAAACCATTCTCTGAGAAACACGTTAAAATATTCTAATAATGCTTTAATAATGAGTTTTTGTTTTGTGCTTTTGAGTTGATTGAGGACATTGACATTTCAACCATTGGCATATAAATGATTCACCTGCTTTATGTAGGGAAAGAAACACCTTGGTTAGCATCTATTGCTGATAATGTCTATGAGTCAGCTGAAACTGTTTTTCTTCAACTTCATGCCACTGCAATGCTCTGCCTGCCATCTGGAGACTGTTTGTGTCCAGATGCCACTGTATGCACTACATTAATGAGTGCTCTCTACTCTTCAGCAGGTCAAGATGTTGTCTTAAGTCGAAAACTTATGGTATGTTCTATCTTGGATAATTAGTCTGCAAATATGCAATTATATACTTGAAGTATTCATCGATAGTGTAGAAGCTTTGCGATGAAAAGTAGTTACTAATCAATTCATTATTTGTGCACGTTAATTTACAATTATATTTTCTCTTTATGGATGAAGAAGCTTGAATGTCCTTATGAGTTTTCTAAGTGTTAGGAAACTTAGGACAAACTTAATGTTCACCAACAACATTAAACAAATTATTACAAAGAAAGTTGCTGCCCTACAAAACTCCAAAGAACTCCAAGCCTAATGTTCAGTGGTGTAAAATTGACTTTATTACATTCTGGTGAATAACAAAGTTGAACATGGGATAGGAAGAGTTCCTGTTGGACATTGCAGCTTTGTGTATCTTTGGTTGGAAAGAAACTGGAGAAACACTTTCAGTTTATGTTCCATTATCTACTTCTGAATAAGATTCGTTCGTATGTTGCTGTTATTTTGATGATTTTCATGTGTTTATTATTTAGTTAGACTCTATAAGTCCCTAGTAACCTGTACTCTATTATAAATATATGTAATACAGGCCTACCTTTATCATGGCTTTCCAAAGCATTCTCTCACTTTAATTCTACACAGAGACCTACTGTGGCAGTGTGGCCAACATATAATTTGTATTTGGGTCTAGACAAATTTGCTAGTGATAATAATTTTGTTCTGTGGAGTGTGGACTGTTTTCGTCAATCTTAGTTTTTTTTTGTATTTGCTTAGATATAACGTCATGTACTGCTTTGTATACAAATATTTTGCAGGTGAACGTTTCAGTATCATCAAGGGACAATTATTGCATTGAGGTGGTACTTCGTTGCTTAGCAGTAGCTGGTGATGGACTTGGGCCTCATGAACTTAATGATGGTGGTCTTCTTGGCACCATCATGGCCGCTGGTTTCAAAGGTAGTAGTGTGATTAATGTATATTTGAACTATTAGGTAGGAAAAGAGGTGTTTTCTTTACTAGTTGAAAGTAATACTGATTAATAATTAAATTACTTATCTTCCACTGAAGACTATCTAATTTAGTTTTGAGCTTAAGTTATATGAGAGATATGTATGGCAAATGAGCAGAAGATCCACTTCAGTGATTTTATGTTGCAGGTGAGCTTCCTCGGTTCCAAGCTGGCGTTACAATGGAAATATCTCGTTTAGATGCTTGGTACTCTGACAAAGATGGTACTTTGGTGTGCCCGGCAACATACATTGTAAAGGGCCTTTGTCGTAGGTGCTGTCTCCCAGAAGTCATTCTACGATGCCTGCAAGTAAGGCCAAGGACAGCATTGACTGATTTTCCCCATCCCTCACGGTTTTTCTCCTCTCTGATCTCCTTGTCTTCTGTTTATGTTATCTTTTCCGCATTTTCAGGTTTGTGTTTCTTTCACGGGAGCAGGAGTCCTGCCAGATTGCCATGACAAGTTGATTGAACTGGTTGGAAGTTCAGAAACTGGCTTTCTTCACCTGTTCAGTCAACAACAGTTACAGGTAAGCTAATGATTGCTTATTCTCAGAGAACCAAGTAAAGGCTCCTTAGTGGAAATTTATTCCTTCTATTTTGTCACCTGTTTAGGCTTGTCTTGTACCTTGTGCGACAATGGAACTTCAGGACTGCTTATTTTGTGACTGATTCACCTCCTACTAATTACATTTAGTTGCTTTATTTCGTGTAGGAGTTTTTGTTGTTTGAGAGGGAATACTCAGTTTGCAAAATGGAGCTCACACGAGAATGATCGTTGCCCATAGCCCAGAACTCGATCTGTTTCTTCTTATAGAGCTGAAATTTAGGAAGGAGGGAACCTTTGAGAAATGCTTGACCACATTTGTATTATTATAAAATATACCTCAGTTTTCATGCCCCCACCCTTTTTTGTACATAATTTTCTTTTATTTTAAGTAGATCTTAACCAAAATTGCATGGCTGCCGCTAGTCCCTAATGTCATTAGTTTTCCGTTTTCCTTGCATCTACTACAATAGCAATAGGTGACATAAAATTCATGAATAACTGATTAATATCATATACACCATAAAGTAATAGAGACATTAGTCTTTTGCGAGTTTATAAATGGTTTTGATCAACAAATGTCCAATTGTTTAGATGTGAGAATTTCGAGTCTAGTGAGTTATGTGCCCAGTAGTACATGTTACTTGATTAAGTTTTCTTGTATATGCTATGTTACTTTGACCGCAAGTTGCAAGGAAATTTTTTTTTTTGAAAACTTATTTAAACCTGTCATTACTACAGAACGCCCATTGATTTAGATGATGTCTATGATTGGTTAACGGAGAACATAGATTAAAATTATGTTTATCATTTGTTAATATATTAATATATAGGCCGTATGAAAAAATTTACCATCTGCAATTTCTAAGTGATAGTTAGTTTTTTTTAAAAAAAAATAATTAGCTCAGCAAAAGTGTCTAGCAGGTGCCAAATTAAAAATATAAAAATGGGTTATCTTTCAGTAGTGAATATGGTGTAATACAAGAGAGATAAAAAGAAAAAATATTAAGAGATTAATACAGGGTTCAATTGAGATAAACCTTTAACATATAACTTTGATGTTTTAAAATTTTTGTATCTTTCTCTAGAAATTGATATTGTTAATTTCATAATAAATTGATAAAACTCAAATATTTAAGGAATGTTTGGCATGCAAACTGAAAAAATTTTCAGAAATGAGGTATGAAATGTTTTATTCTTGATTGGTATACGGAGTGAAAACGTATTGTAGAAATATTGTGTTCTCAAAAATATAATTTTGTCACCCTTTTTGGGGCGATGAAAATTATACATTCACCATGGTATCAACAACATTTTTAAAATCATATTATTGAGAATTACAAAATAGAAATCTTGTACCAATCACTCCTTTTAAGTACTGCTTTGAACATGATGAGCTTAGGATTCCAACAAATCACATATCCTAAGTAAAAATTATACTTTATTCAAAATATAATGAAGAAATCAATACTAAAAGTCAATTATCTTTCGTTTTATTGGATTTGTTATTCTAAACCTTGTATGTTCTTATGGATTTTGTGTCGAGTCATGAAAGATCAGCATAGATACTTTTCAGTTGCACATATAAATGATAGCGATAGCGGTGATTGTGTAAAACAGGTTTATTTAGGAATGATTAAAATTCTCATGCTTATTATTTGTAAAATCTAATCGTTGAAATTTGAGTGTGAGAATTTTTTTAAAAAAGATTCTTCAGTCCAGAATTGAATTTAGAACCAGTATTACCCACTTTGATTCACATTCATTTTATATAAATTATTTAAATATTATTTTTTATATATATAATTTATTCTATTAAACAAATATATATGCATTATTTCCATAAATTTTTTCAATAAAATTTTATTTTAATGTTTATATATAACATTATATTTATTAATTTTGTATGAATAAATTTATTAAAAATTTTATATTGATTGTATATTTAAAATTTACCTAATATAATTAATATAACTTATAAATTTGTTTTATAAGTCAATGTAAATTAATCATAATTTTAAAAACATTGATCAATTTTAATATTTTCCAGACAAAGAGGGTCGAAGTTTAAGCATTAGGAAATTAAGAGAGTCGAAAATAGGAATTGATTTAAATACCCACGCTAGTCCGAGTCTGAAAATGAAAAAAAAATAGTTTTCTTTGATCATTCCCAGGTGTATCTGAAACAGAAAGTTTCTAATTACTAGGCAAATAGGAGGGCAGAAATTTGGTGGTAGATCCTCGGAAGCAATGTCTGGACGCATTTTGATTCTTGATAAATTAAATATACCTTACTTATTTGTGTCAAAACGAAGATATTTCTTTCATCGAAAAATTCCTTCTGGATTTGACAAAAAATGAAAGAAGGAAAATTCGTTCTGGTGGTCAGGTTGACACGCAATCAAACTTTATTTTTTGTACACATCAATGATATTGTCCAAGTTCAGATCATAGATAATTTCAAGTTTCTCCATCCCGCATAATATTAATGTAAGCATGGCTAGTCAAATCCAGAGCAACATTGAACGTTGAAGTTCATAGTGCTGACCTAGAGATTTAGAGACTATTTTCAGGTCACTGACCACAAGCCAACATTGAATTTTCCATTTCTTCCATCTCTAATAATCAATCTCAAGTGATGGCCCTATCATAATAGTATAGAACAACACCAATTACCTTATCCATGGACGCGTAGGATAGTTGTTTAGGTATTTCTATTTTTTTTAACCATAGAAGTAAACATAAGATGATTGAGTTTTCCAGCCTAAGAACAACCATTAAACAGTATCAAATACTACCCATTAAAATGTACTCAAATACTACCCATTAAAATGTATATCTCAATTCGTCTAGAATTCACAAGGGAAACAAAGTAAAAGGAAAGCAGATGTATATTTGAGTTATAAAAGCATTGGTACTGAAAAGAATTGGGAAGTAGTAAACACATATTCAGAAACGCCTATTTGATCCAAGGACATAAAATTTTCTAATATCTTGGCTTCTTGATCTAAATGTAAAAGGTATCTATCCCAGAAAACCTAATAGATGTAACAGAGGAGAATGTTTTCTAAAGCAAAAGCTGTCCACAGAAAGTGTGGACATCTTCTCTCGCATATAAGGTGTCCCAAAGCTAGAAGTCTGGATAATCTGGGACAAAAGCTAGAAGTCAAAGATGTTCGAGCCTGAATAGAAAAGCCATATACCATATGTGCTGGATCACCATTTACCAAAGCTTATTTTTGACCCAGAAAAGTACAAAGACAACTCCAAAAACGATAGCAACAGGGGCCCACTTCCGAATCAGAGCCTACAAATAAGATTTGAATTTCAACTTATAATTCACAATACATTTCTTGTATAAATTAAATCCAAACATGAGTCAGACACTCAAAACGAACTCTTCACTTCCCAAAGCATGGAAGGGTTTGATCAGCTTCATCAACTTATTTGACAACAATAAGGCTAGCAATTTATATTTTCATCAACTACAAATACGGTGGAAAACCAATTGACCGGGACAAAGGTGGTAAACAGGATATAGGGTTTTTTAAATGATAAACAAATAGGCACAACACAAGATAGTCCTAAGTTGCTCATAGTAATCTCAGGGAAGATTATTATATTAACCTATAAGACTATCTGAAGGCACAGGCAACGCAATCCCCAATAAGGTTAAAGTTCTAACCGGCCACTGAATGCTACAAACTAATCAAAGTGCACAATTAAACTGTGACTATCACCATACATAATGTTAACATATATGACTTTAAACAAGCAAACACACTCGCATATTTGAAACGTTGAGTTTTAGATGCTATTTAGGCAATAGAAACATCAGAAAATTTTGTAATATATTCTAGCACTGACAGAAACTTAGCACAAAATTTTTTGCAGTTATACCAATATAGTTTGAGGTCACAACTCAAACATGCATCATCAATCCCAAATTAACAAAGATTACATTGCTTAACTAATGAATTGTTAGCTATCATGCAAATGATGCAGTAGACTGAAAAGGACAAACCTGTCGATTTAAGTCTCTTGCCTTATCAGCATATATGCGAGATTCTGATGTTAAGCGATTGGACATTTGACTGACCTCTGCAAGTACCAAAACACACACACCAGAAGTGAAGAAACATGAGAAGTCGAAGACAATAAGAAGAAAGCATTCATCAGGATAGTGGAGATGGAATCATTACCAAGAAAATTCTAGCAGTAGTTTCTTTGAAAAAACGTAAAACAGAATTTCATGCCCTCTTTGGAACTAAGAATGGGAAATCACAAGCATTTTAAGTTAAAGTTGGCAAGATACAACCAACATCATTGAGTTTCATCTTATTTTTCTTCTTGTATCTGGAAAATAAAATCTAATGGTAGTCTAGGCAATTAATGAGTTTTATAATTAAAAATTTTGGATGCTGCAGTCCAAGGATCCAACAGACAATATGCAATAAATAAAAGAAAATATATAAGAACAAATATCTTACGGTCCAATTGTTCACCAACACCAAGAACTTCCTGCACATTTCGAGTCATTATCTGATGGACTTCATAGAGTTCATCATTCAACTTGGCAATATTGCGCTGAGTATGGGTATCCTGGTAGAGTTTCTTTGTTTTCTGTATAAACGTGTCTTTTTAAAATTAAAAAAAAAGAAAAGAAAAATTAAGCACCAGAGCAAAATACAAAAAAAAAGAAAAGAAAAGATTAATATGAGCAGTATATGATATAATATAATGCCACATAAAGAGCGAGTAAAAAAGAGATATCTACCAAACTTAATGAAGGCATAAGGTCTGGCAGCAGTTTCAATTTGAGACCCATTAACTCGCTCAAACTCATTGCTGAGCTCTTCAAGATATTGGAAGGCCAGTTTCTTAGGGTAAGCTCGGTCACACATTGTCAAGTAACAGACTCGTCCTTCAATAATATAACTTATGTTCTGTCAAGGCCAATTTAGGCTAAAAATACTGATCCAAATCATATTAATGCAAAATATGCCAAATATAACTAATATAAAAGAAATAAATTCAAATACAAAAACAGTTAAAGACAAGCATTATGTAAATAACCCCTTCCAGTCCTCTTATCTTATGTGTTCAATCACTTATCTAAGTTGAGAGTTGAATAACACTTTATTTATTAATAAATATAAGTCAAATGGAACGCCCACTTGATAATAAAAAAATGATGGACAACCAAAGATTTGCTACTGCATTATTCAAAAAGTGGTTCCAGTCCAAATATTCTTCGATGCACGTTGGTTAGTCATTTTTTCAGTTTAAAGAAAGAGAAAGAGGCACAGGCCTTATATGTAAAAGCACAATCTAAACAGTGGTTCAAGTTCAACAGAAGAATAAAATGGTGACTCAACCAAAAGAAGAAAAGACAGTAGATTCCTTTAGTGTTCAAAACTAAAACATCGCAGCCTAAAAGATTAAAGAAAGTAATAAACTTGCAAATAAGTTAAAATAACCACAGTAACAATCTAGTCTGTGGTTATTGTTTAGACTAGACAACATTCACTACCAACAATATCACAATTATGGGAAATATACCAATGGTTATTGTTGTCTTTGAGAAAACCAAAAATTCTAATAAAGTTACCATTATTGTCAGTAAGATTACTGTCACTGAAACAATGTGGGAATCATACTACCCTCAGATACTAGATGTACTTTGGAAAATAATAGCTGAAGAAGCAGGATAACAGATAAAAACCAATTAGTATACAAGAACCACAAAATAATTATGGAATATATAAGGCCATAAGGATACTGGAAAACGTAAGGGCCTGTTTCAATTGACATCCTGGATGGTTCATTCTGTCTTCTTGAGAGATTCTTAAACAAAGCCTTAACTTGCTGTTTGTAAAATTCAGCATCTTTAAGATCGCGGCCATCATCCAGTCCCTCCACTAGAGGGAGACCATCAGTAACCCGGGCAATCATAGTCAATTTCACCATCTTTTTTAGTTTGCAACGTCCCTCTGTCAATTTAAATCTTTGCAACTAAACCAAAATTACTGCAATAACAGTCCAAATCAGTGGCAAGCCAAAGTAAGTCAAAACCAGGACCTTGAGAAAAATTAGAAGCACATTACAAATTAACATTTCTTATGTTTTTTCTGACAACCAACTAAAGATACAAATACAAGCATTATGGAAATAAGCCCTTACATCTAGTATAAGAAACCTCTATGTCCGCAAGAGTGTTAGCAATTATCTCAATTATGATACTAAATTTTTAGTCCAGAAAAATCAGTCACTATCGGCAATCAAATATGGCCACATTTAAATAATTTATTACTCAAAAGTCAATTTTCAAATTCAGAATTTCAATTTTCATCTAATTCTGTAATTAGGAAGAGGGGAAATGGGAGAACCAAGAACAACTAAAAAACTACCCATGATATAAAGCATTTTTGCCCAATATTATGTAAAAAATGCTTAAGCAAAGTAGCTTCTTCCATTTCTGTGAGTCCAGAACAAGAAAAGCCATCCTGAACCTCTATGGACTAAAAAGAAAGTATAATATATCATATGGAAGGGAAGCCCAATTTTTGTTCGTTTATAAAAAACTAATTCCAAATTTCCAAACAAGAAAGTTTATTTCTTTATGATAATAGTAAACTGCAATTCGAGAACTCATCGGCCCAAGCATGTCTATTTCTCCAAGATCCCTTTAGCTATAAACTAAAAGGCGTGTCCAGAAAATCCATAAATATTTCATCATTGACTTTTAAACATTTTCTGTTTTAAAACAACCCAAGTGTTTGGCACCTAATTACTATCTAATCCACTAATAAAACAAGTTAAAATTCACACCACAAATCATACAGTAAGGACTCGTATGATATGACTAACGTCGCCAGTATGTGGTTATGGCATTTACGTTTTACTTACTTGATGTGAAAGATGTGACAAATTGTGAGTATAACGAGGATATGGAAGAAGAATGGAAATCAAGACTTCAACGAGGTTGTGGAACTAAGTACGAAACTAACTTAGTCAGATCTTACGCGTTTAAATAATCAAATTTAACGATAGGTACTACGTGAAGAGAGGATTGAATTTTTCGTATATTCGGCTTCTAATGCATGTCCGAATACTCATCCCAGTTCTCAATATCTTGAAGACAATTTTTTTTTAAAAAACCCAATTCCATCACGTTCAGGCGTTCCCCTAAACAGCTAAGGCAGAACAGATTGAAGAATTATAGGAAACCGAAAGCAGAGAAGGAAATGGCATCATCATAGGCTCGGAGATAACTAATAGGAAGGATTAATCAAATGAACGGTGATACGAAGAAGTGAGAAAGAGGCTAACCTGCCGGAGCGGCCGCAGCTATCACCGGCGTTGAAGTTGCCGCAACTGGTGCAGCCGGAGCCGATCGAATGAATTGACAAACAAGGAAGCGTATGTGTGTGTGTGTGTGGGAGAGAGAGAGAGAGAGAGAGGTACGAAACGAGTCAAGGGAAGATCCTCGGTTAATTGAAAATGGTGAAGGAAATTGCGAAAATGCCACGGGATTTTGAAGAAAACACTATTGGGCCAGGCAAGATCGTAACGATTTCAATTTTTCATTCAGGAAGCAAAAATAAAATTAACTTACGTTAAGTAATGTATGAGTATTAATTCTCACACTTTGTATTTGAATTTTTTATATTATTTGTAACAATATGTTAAAGTATATATGATTTTAAGACAATGAATACAAATGCTCAAAGCCTAAGTGTGTGTGTGTGTGTATAGAAATATATTTTAAAAATTAAAAAAAAATGTATTTTCGTGTATGCAAAACCTCTGGTTGAAGAATTATGCTAATTGAAATCTATTTAGTGCATGTTTAACTTTTGAGGCGGAGAAAGTATCCCACTGTATAAATCAATTTGTTCTAAAATATATACTATTTTATTGTTTAATTTCCAAATTTTTATGTATATATTAGTCTTTTTAAAGACTTAATATAATTATGTATTTAGATTAAAAAAATGACTAACTAGTGATAAGTTTTAAACTTAAAGTGATTTGTATAAAGTGATAAATTCAAATATCATATAGTTGAAGAGTGTATCAAAGATCAAATTATTAATGTAGTCTAAAACTATTTATGAATGTTAACTCAATAGTTTAAGACTCTAACCTATTGAGTTGAAGTAGGCTTCAGCATGGTATTAAAAAAAAATTATATGGTCAAGTGATGATATAAAATTCTATCATTGCCACCCTTATTTTGGAAAATTAGTAGATATATATCATCTAACAACTAAATATACAATAAACCAATAAAAACTCATTAAAATAAATGTTTTATATGATTTTTTTATTAAGACACCGATTTTAATGGGTTTTATTAATTAGAATATCCCCTTTTATTTTCTTAACTAAAAATTAAATTTCACTATAATGTGTGATGACAAATGTACATGTTAGAGACTATAATAAAACAATCCAAAGACATTAGCTTAACTATTGAAGCTTAAGTTGCAGTGACTTTAACAATTTTCATGAACACTGCACTTGCTTGAATTCAGCAATGCCATTGACAACAAGGTATAAAGGCTGAGTTTTGTATGCTGCTGGTCTTTATTCTTCTACAATCCCATAGCACTTTCAGAATGAGCTGGTCACACTTGCAATATTAGCAATGATTGGTTCAAGCACATTAAATAATTCAATAATTTAACACAATAATTTAGAGCTGTTAAACAGTATTCCTTCCTAGGATCAAGCTCGGTTCTCCAAAGCTGAAGCAGCAGAGTCAACATGCAGAAGCAAGCAAGAATAAACTTTCTGCTTCAATCTGTCAATGGTCTCTTCACTCTCTGTCGAGCTTAAACTGCTTCTCAGTTTCTCCAGCCACTCATTTGCATGCTTAAGGTGAGACAATGTCAGAGCAATGTGGTTAGCTTCTTCCACATGTCTCCCTGCAAATTCCTTACTGTCCTTGCCTTTCTTCTCGTGGGAGGAACCCATGGAAAACCCAGTGTCCAATGTTTTTTCTAAGTATTTCAAAAACCATGATCTTGTTTCACTTAAAAGAATGTCTCCTAACTCTTTTGTGTCTTTTAGGCCATCCCCTTTGGCCCATTCTAGCTTCTCCATGTCGTGCAATTCGGATGCTGCAGGTTTTGGAGACTTTGATGATGTGGTTTTACCAGACATGATGAAACCTGTCTTTTTACCAGCTTTTTCTGGTTCTGCAGGAGGAGATGCAGAGTTATATTTTGATGGAGATGTAGAAGAAGGGTTTGAATGGTCCATGAGATGTTGAAGAGCAAAAAACTTGTTCATAGTGAGATGAGGACTCTCTGATGCTGCAGAAGAGCAGAGATTGGCGAACATACTGAAAATAGAAAGATATAGAAAGTAACTGAAGCTAAAAATAGGGGCAAAATGAATAGTAAATTTTCTTTTTGTCTTTTGGTCTGATTCAGAGTTCGATAATTCCATAAAGGAAAATTATGTGCCAGAATTTAGATACAAAACTTTAAATTAAATACCTTATGCACTTGACAAGGTTTGCAGCTGCTGATGCTTCTTTTTGAGCTTCTACTGCAACCAGAGAGGCCAAATGTTTCCTTCTAAGCATTCCCTTGTAGAATGACAATAAGGTGAGGAAGGAGGAAAGATAAGTTTATATGACTTCTAAGGAAAGAATCATGTAGATGCAATATACGAATATTTTTAACATATCAGCTTACATAATTGATTTTTTCCAAAAAGATTTCAACATCTAAAAAATTTTTCTAAGTTTGTTCAAAAAGTATATATATGCATATGGATCAGCATGCCAATAATGAAGGATGGTTCGATGATACTAGAGTCATCTTCAGAACTAAAAGATTTGAATTCAAATCCCAACTGGCCGGAAGCAAATTAACTAAAAAAGAAAAAGGCAAATGAGTACAAAGAATAAGGGAGATTAACATAATGCAATGTACCTTTCCAGGCTTCAAAAGGTTGGCAGGCAAGGAAGACCATGGAATTACCTCTGTGGAGTAGCTTTTATCTTTACTGTTGGACAAGTAATTATAGTTCAGATTTTCATGTTTAGTAGAACTGCGTTTGATAGTAGAAGTGCTCTTAGAAGGTGCTACATTAATCTCTGGGATGCTAGGTTGAGCTACCTCTTGCTTTAGTGAAGGTGCTTCAAATCTATTATGAGTTGGAGTCACTGGCAGTACCTGTGATGCTAAAATCAATCATTGTCAGTGAAAATTCTATGGTAATATACAGCATTAAGGGAAAAGGATCTCAAACTGCTTATTCCAAAGAAGACCAAGTTTAAAACCATAGATTACTGTGATTTCAAAGTTCAAAACTTCAAATCCAAAGCAAAATTTATACCTGATCTTTAACCTCTTGCTTTCCTTTCACCGATCCGGCCCTCTTACTGGCTCCACCACCATTCTCTAAATCATTTCCTCTGCTTCCTACATTAGTATCTGCCCCATTAGCCCTTGAATTTGATGTTAAAACTCCCTTCATATATCTAGATGCAACAACAGCTTTTTCCTCTTTAATAACAATCTTCTGCCTTGGACTTGGATTCTCTTTGGCTTCAGCTAAATCAGAAAATTTTGAAGTACCATTAGCTCCTTCACCTTCACATTGTACTGGACTCTCAGATTGCTCCAACATTTGCATCAAATCCTTAGGGTTACCCTCAAAAGGATGCCTTCCAGGGACAGGCCTGATCCCTACAAGAATAGGGACTGGTGTCCCAGCCTCCATCTTGTCCACATAGAAGAATTGTCCAAGCTGTAACTTGTTGTTCAAGATAAGTTCGTTGCCTTCTTTTGAGAGTGAGACATAGGTTGAGTGAGAAGAATCCGACACTTTTATGAAGAATCCTTGGTTAGGCCATAGCTCAGAACCGGTTAGTGCAGGCACGATGCTGATCACCTGCAGAAGGACTGATCGGTACTCCCCTCGAACTTTTACATTGGAGTTCATGCTCTGGAGAAGCTTCAGTAGCACTCCAGGGGTGAGAGATGCCATTCTTCTTCTTCTTCTTCCCCTTTCAATGTCCTATCTGTTTGATGTATTTCAGTTTAGGTTATTACCAAAGTCACAAAATTGCATATCATTCTTTATACATATCGCAACCTCAAGTGGCTTCAAAGTGTGAATTTGAGTACAATTTTAAGGGGATGAACATTGGAAAATTGGAAAACCTAATCAATTTTTGTTTTTCTATTCCTTTTCTTTTTGTTAAAAATTCTATAGGAGATAGATATAGTTAATTGTCAGAATTGTTCAAATCCTCCTAATCCCTTTTAGGGTTCAAACAGTGTTGCTAAGATTTAGCTAATTGGCATTCAATCTTATCATGAAATTGTCAGAACATGAAAATTAGCCTGAAATTTCCTCTGTACAGAACAAAAACTAAGAAGAAAACATTGGGAGAACATCTTAATATACAGAATCTAGAGACTAGAGATAATAAAAAAAATGGAGTTACCTGAGAAAAGGATGATCAAAAGAGGGAAAAGAAGAGCAGAAGAAGAGATGCTTCTGTGAAGAGGGACCTAATAGATTCTACACAGAAATGGCACAAAACTTTTGCTTGGCGAGTGGCTTAACCAACAACTTTTTCCTAATTCTAAAGCTTTGCATGCGAGGCACGTAACCATCAAAATCTCTTAGCTTGAAAGCCAAGGGACAGTGATGCTTACGACTGAGAGAGACACACAAGGTGACAAATCACCTAGTTAGCAATTTAATGATTATTATTGTAGTAGTTATTGTGGTCTCTATTGTATTAAATGTAGGTGAGGTTCAGTTTGCTCAGATTTCGTTATAACGCAAGGTAATTCAGAAAAGTAAAAAGTTAAATAATTTTTTATTATTTTAAAATATAATAATAATTATTTTTTGTTAGATTAGGCAGTCTTACTTTAAATTACCATAATCATCATGCTACTAATATTACAAAGTCTTATCTGACAACTTTTTGAACCGATCTAATAGTTGAAGGGGTGTGCTTTTTATTTTGACTATTAAGATCCACATTTTAGATTTAAGAAAAATTATTCTTCTCAATATACTAGGCTGATATAGAGATCATTTGTAAATGCACAAATTGATTCAATTACATTTTTGTCCTATAGTTTCTTTTTTATAAAAAAAATTCTAACCAATACAGAATTAACCTAGGAGAATTCTCAACGCAAGTCCAAAATTAAACGGACAAATTTACATAATCACATTCAAAATCACCTAATTAATTACCTAACCAACAATTTGACCTATTCAGATCTTCCCACCAAAAAGATGCTGTCCTAACTTTTGTCTTTTCTTGTGTGGGGGATAGGGTGATATATTTTGACTTACTACTTTTTTTTTTTTGTCAATTTGACTTACTTCACTTAAGATCAGATGTTATATCATTGGGAAAAGAAATTATTAGAATCTCACCTTTTAGAATTTTAATTTTTAAAAAAAGACAATATTAGTTGTTTCTATTTTAATAATGTCTAATTATTATAAAATTTAAATATTAAATATATTGTACATTGATATTTTGTACCATAATATCTAATCTTAACGTAATATATATATATATATATATTAAATTTAAAAATATATAATATCTAACATATAGTAGTTTACTATACCGCTTAGAGAAAACATAAGGAGAGTTCGAACTCTTCCCTCTCTTTCTCTCTCCTTATTTAAAATAAATTTAAATTTAAAGTTTTTTAAATAAAAAAAGAAAATAAAAGCTCACTCAATAAGAATTTGAGTTTTTTGTATAAATTACAAAATTTTAAGAGTTTTAAATCAATTTTTATAGTTCAATTTTTTATTTTTATTTTTTGCATTTTAGCCATTTTCTTTTAGTTACAATGAAAGAAAATTTTCAATTGAGTTCCTGAAATTTGATATAATTTCAGGCAAACCTCCTTTCTTTTTCTTTCTTTTTTTTTTTTTGGTTTTTAAAGAAAATAATATTTTATGTAGTATGTGTGGTCATATAAATTTAATTGTATTTATTATTATATTAAAATAAGATTATAATCTTATTCTGTATAATTTACCCAAATTTTAAGGGAGATATGTATAATACTCTTTTAAATTTTTTTCCTTCTCTCCAAACAATTTTAAGAGTACATTTTCCGAATAGATTTAATACTTTTAAAATTTTACACCAGAGTTCTTCAAAGAAAATATTTTTTAAGAAAAAACAATTAACATAATACGAAGTGGGCTTTTTCTATATTCATCTAATTGACCAGTGAGTCACTATACGTATAGTTATGCTCAAATACACTATGGATATATTGCATTCTGATTGAAGACTAGTAAGATCTAGAAAAGGCATTGGCTTGTGTGTGAGCACGAACAAGGGTAGCATAGAAACCATTGAAGTGAGAAGCCATGAGAGTGTGATGAGTTCCATACTCCACCACTGTTCCATTTCTCATAACTGCGATCCTATTAGCCTCTGTGATTGTAGATAAACGATGAGTTACTACTATGGTTGTTGCTTCACTTGTGACATTTGCAAGTGCATTTTGGACATGCTTCTCTGATTGCAAGTCCAAAGCACTGCTTGCTTCATCAAGCAGTATCACCCTCGATTTCTTCAGCATGGCTCTTGCTATTGCAATTCTTTGCTTTTGTCCACCTGATAGCTGGACCCCACCTTCACCCACCTAGTGTAATAAAAATTCATCACACAACATGGGAAACAAATCAAATTCAGAATGATGAGTTAGAATGACACATTCAAAAGATCACATATGGAACTAAAATCAACAGTGACAATAAGAGCATACCTGAGTTTCATAACCTTGAGGAAGGCCACTTATGAACTTGTGAATGTAAGCTCTCTTTGCTGCCTCTTCAATTTCAGCCCATGAAGCATCTGGTACCCCAATGGCAATATTCTCCCTTATACTCCCTGCAAAAAGTGCAGGTTCTTGACCCACCAAAGCCATTTGCTTCCTCAACCACTTCACATGAACATCTCTCAAATCCAACCCACCCACCATCACCTTCCCTTTATTTGGATCATAGAACCTCTGTATCATCCATATCACTGTTGATTTTCCTGATCCACTTGCCCCCACTAAGGCCACTGTGCTTCCTCCTTTCACTTTCAAACAAAAATCTTTCAGCACAGTCACCTCTGGCCTAGATGGGTAAGCAAACGTCACCATTTTGAACTCCAACTCCAATGGCTTTGATCTTTCTATCTTCTTCCTGCCCTTTGTTTCATTACTGCCTATCAATGGCCTACGATTTATGATATCCAGAACTGCAGGAATTGCCGTGGCTGCCATGGAAGTATCTGGTGCTAAGCCTGCTAGTTGTCCCACAGAAAATGAGCTCAAAACAAGAATGAGAAAAATCTTGTACACATCTCCAAACTCTGTTTTGTTCTGTTTCACAAGATAGGCACCAAACCATAGAGTTAAGGTGTATGCTCCATACATGGCTCCTTGAAAAAAACCAAGTGTTAGGCCGAGAATTTGTGACCTTTTCACTGATTTTCTCCTAGGATCTGATAAGGCTAGATCAAAAGACTTCACTATTTGTTCCTGGGCAGAAAATGTAGTGACTGTCCTTATGTTTGAGACTGCACCAGAAGCAATATTACTAGCCCTAGCATAAGAATTGTTATCAACTCTTGGCCCTATGTTTATGATCAAGCTTAAGTAGCTTGCACCAAGAGTGAAAGGGGTTAAAGCAGAAGCCAAAAGGGCAAGTCTCCATTCAAGGAAAAAGGACACACCAAACCCAACAGCAGCTGAACTCAACCCCATTAGAAGTACTGAAAATCTATCACCAAGCACTGAACGAAGGCTAACACAGTCAATTGATAGTCTTGACACTAGCACTCCATTGGAATTTTCTTCAAAATCAAACCATCCCGGTTCTTGTTTTAGTATGGCTCGAAACAAAAGGTCTCTAACCCTTAATGTGAGTTTTGTTCCGGCCCAGCCACACAGACCTTGCTGTCCTGTCATGGAGATTAAGCATCCAAATCCAAGCCCAACAAGTGCTAAACAAAGGCGGCCGATATCTCTTTTCATCTTTGAAGTGTCTTCTTGGAAATATACTTCAACGGCTATGCCTAAAATCAATGGAAAAATGGATAAGAAAGCACCTGCATGCATACCCAGAAGGAACCCAAACAATAGCTTCACAAGCTCTGGCTTTTGCAGCTTCCATATCTCAGAAAGCCTGAACTTTCTTGGCTTCTTCTGTTGCTTATCTTCAACATCTGCTAGTTTTTGCTCTTGCATGGATTTTAAGTTCTTGGAGTGAGTACTTGAGATATCAGGAAATGATTTCTCAGGGATGGAAATATCTTTAGCGTTTTCTATGACATATTCTCTAGTCATAGTTTTTGAAATGGGTTCAGAAGCAAGCTTGAAGAGGTTATAGTAGGTGCCAGCTTTACCCATAAGCTGGCTATGGTTGCCAATCTCAGTGACATAACCATGGTCAAGAACTACAATTGTGTGAGCACTGCTTACTGTGGCTATCCTGTGAGCAATGACAATGGTGGTTCGGCCAGCAGAAATCTTGTCAATGGCCTGTTGGACTATAAACTCTGACTCAGCATCTAGAGCACTGGTAGGTTCGTCCAAAAGGAGTATTTTAGGATCTTTGATCATGGCTCGAGCTAATGCAATTCGCTGCTTTTGACCTCCTGAGAGTTGGATTCCCCTGTCTCCAACCTGCCAAAAATGTAGCATTTTTTACTTAAGGGTCAAACCCTATAAAGTATAAAAATGGAAATATTTAGTATGTCAAATTTCAATGTCAAATTTCAAAAAGTATAGAACATAATACAACATAAACACAGCAGCTGCATATAATATATTCTAAAACTTACCAATATTATTTTCTAAAAAAAAAAAACTAAATGAAAAGATAGTTATGTAGTCAACTATATTTTTCAAAATAGTTATGTAGCCAACTATGTAGGCTTTTTGTATATTTCTGGCTATTTACTGTACCTGAGTGTCATAGCCTAGAGGTAGGCTAGAGATGAAGCTATGAGCATTAGCAGCAATGCAAGCATCAATTGCCTCATTCTTGGTGGAATTCTCCTTCCCCATCATCACATTTTCCAGTATGGTTGTGGCAAAGAGAATTGGCTCCTGACCTACCATTCCTATCTGATCTCTTAGCCATTTCACTTGAAGGGTTCTCAAATCATGACCATCCAAGGTTATTACCCCTGTAAAGACATTTCAAACAAAACTAACTTAGTGTTGGAACTTGGAAGGAGAAATAAGGATTTTTCTATACGGAAGAAGATTTTCTTTGAAGTTACTTTTTTTTATTTCTACTTGATGACTTTCTTTCATTAACTTGGCTTTCAGCCACCAAATGCTTTGAACATATGTATAGGCACGTTAAGTGTGAAAAAAATTTAAGAGCAATTTTTATGTCTTTGTCATTAATTTTTTAATTAGAGATAGATACATGTATAATTTGTATAACTCATTTCTTTCATAATTAATTTTTTTAAAAATTTTTTTTATATATTTTATTTTAATTGAAAAATTCAAATATAAGTAATCTATTCCGTTAAGTTATCTTTAACATCTAATTAGGTAAATCAATAATTATATCATTTTATTTATGTATTAATTAATTATATTTATTTAATTTTTTTTATTTTAAATTAGAAGACTCATTTGATATATGAAATAAAAATGTTTATTTAATTTTATTAATCAATAAATGAATAAAATAAGTATATCTAAAAATTTTTCATATACAAGGGCCTTTTAAAATATATACTTTTATATAAAATAATGTTTCATTAGTGTTTTAGTTAAAAAATTTATGTATATTTAGATAATTCTCTCCTTTCTCCAAGTCAAAATTTAAGGTATAATTATGATATGAGTGTCTATAATAAACTGGTTTTTTTTTCTGTTGTAATTATATTCTTATAGTATTAAAAAAGTTTAGTATTGTTGTTATTTATATTTTAACAAATAAAAAATTATGACTTAAAATTCAAAATCTAATTCAAAACTAAATTATATGACTTTTATAAAAAAAATAGTGTGTAACAAAATAGTAATGAGAATAATATTAAATGCTCAATATGTATTACATGGATACTGAAAATAAACTTTGACTTTCTTAGCACCATAATAAAGGTTATGTAAAGGATGATGTGGGACTTAAAATACTGGGCTACGAAAGATTCTTACCTTTGATAGGATCATAAAGCCTCTCTATGAGAGCAAAAATAGTAGACTTGCCTCCTCCACTAGCACCAACCAACGCTAGGGTTCTTGCAGATGGAATCACTAAGTTAAGGGAATGAAGAATTAGGGCATCAGGACGAGATGGGTATGCAAAGCTAACATTCTTGAATTCAATCCTTCCACGAACATCCCACAGCTTCTTTCCTTCAGTGCTGTAGGGATCAATCTCAGGAACTCTGTCTATAATTTCAAACACTCTGCTTGCTGCAACAGTGCCTTGTGCAAATTGTGCAAAATATGAAAGTGCCAGTGCCAACCCTCTGCCAAAATAGGAATTAGAGCACAATTAGACATGAACAACGTTTTTTAAAAAAAAAATTTCACAACTGTCAAATATTAAATGTGAGACACTTTTTTATTAGGGATTCAAATCATAATTTACTACATTGTAAAGAGCTAACAGTAGCCTAATCCTTTCTAACTATAGTGTAGTATGTACCAACGAGTTATTGGTTGAGGTAAAAACGACTTCATCAAAAGAAGGACATAAATTCGAATGAGAAAAAGGCTTTATTTTAATGCTTCTTACCTAATAGGGATTAGTTCCAAATCCAATGTAGCTTGGGGATATGTTGAATTTTCACCAAAAACAAAACAACTATAGTGTAGTATGTTAGAGAGGGAAAGAGATGATACCTTCCCCCAACCATAACACCAAAGAAACAAGCAATGGCTGCACCTCCATCAATCTCATTTCTGTCAATTAAAATAGAGCCATACCAGAAAGCCAAGGCCCATGTTGAATAAGTTACGAGATAAATAACTCCCATGCCTCCACCCTTTGCAAACCCCATTTTTACTCCAAATGGCACTGATTTTTGCAGTAGTCCACTGTATTTTGAAGCCAATTGACCTTCTGCAACAAAAGAAAACACTGTCCTAACTGAACTGATGGCCTGCTCTGCTACGCTTCCAGCTTTCCTATATGAAGCCTTTTTTCAAAAGTAAAGAACAGGATGAACAAAAATTACGCTTCAACTATAATTAAGGGAAAGAATGAAAAACATTTTGGCTACAAAATTAAAAGTTATGTTACTTAAGTTTGTCCTCTTACTTCCTCTTTTGCTGTTAGACCTCCATAGACTGCTTTGTAAGCGATACCACAGAACATAGTCAATGGGGTGACTGAGAATACCACCAGAGAGACTTTCCATGACCTTAGAAACCCAACTGTATACCCACAAATGAATGTAAATACATGATGAATGAAGTGAGCCATCTGCAAAAGTTAGACAATGGATGTGCATTAACATATAGTTGAGATATGACTTCAAACAATAAAATATAATTTGGAGTCAGTGGAAATGTTGTTCAAGCTTTCATTTTATTCTATTTTAAATTCTAATTAATTAATAAGATTTTTACAGTATCTTCTTACCTAAAAAGGAGGCAAAGCCAAAATGATTTAAAATTCACTTCATCAATAATAGAATCCAGCTACCATAGAGCTATGATGTCATAATTTCTAGGAAGTAAAAGAGAAATTAATAAAATAAAATTAGTAAATAAATTGATGTCATGCAATTTCCTTTTAAATTCTGACCAACATTATTTTTTTGCTCGGGAAATTTCTTTCTCTTCTCTTTTAAAGTTAAGACTGTTGACCTGATTATTGTAAATATAAGCTATAAACTTCCTTTAACATATAGGCTATATGTTACAACCTACTTAATTTCTGAAAAGAATACTTAATACTTAATTTGAAGCAGTACTTCAATGTATTGTTACTAATTAACTTTTCTTGACAATTAAGTAGATTATATGTAGTTAAACACTAACCCATGATACTATTTGACCTCTATCCATAAGTTAAATATCCATTTATTGCTTCAATATGCTATAGGCTTAAGAAATAGATATATATTAGGTTTAAGTCTGTTGGGCTGTATCTATAAAGTGTTCAAACAAACTCTTTTATCAGAGGCAATTATGTTTGAGCTATTATCTATTATCAGATGTTACATCTTGCTTAAATACAAATATAAGCTATAGATATAGCCTACTTAATTGTCAAGCAAAGTTAATATACAATACAGTGAAGTAATGCTTCCAATTAAGTATTAAGTATTTTCAAGGCAATCAAAAGAGGAAAAAAACTCAAAATAAAAGATTTTGTTAATATTATTTAAACCTTCTCTCCCATGACTTCTTGAATTTGTGCAACATCACTTGCAATTCCATGCATAATGTCACCAGTGGTGGTCTCTGTATCAAAAAAGGCAATGTCCTGTCTAAGAACTGCTCTTAAATACTCACTTCTTATTCTCTGAGCAGATCTCTCTCCCACCAACCTCCAACATGTGATGTCTGTCAATGAAGTGATCAATGAATTTACTTTGGTACCTTTAAGAATATATTATATAATTGGACAGTTTCAGACCGTGCATTGGAACAATAGGGTTATAGTTTGTGTCTTAATTTCCTTACCCAAGTATGCTCCTACCAGCACCACTGCAGCTAACCCGATCATAAATATGCATATCTGGGAAATTATAATTGGAAGAGAAAAATAATGAAAATTAATTATGACTGGTCCTATTGGCCATACACATACCCAAAATAAAATTTTACAAAAAAAGATATTATAGAAACGTACTCTTTTCATTTTCAAGTGTATGGCCAAAACATAGAACTGCTTTTAAACAATAATAATAAAATCTTGTTTTTGTTGTGAAAATAATTAAAATTTTGAAAATTTCTCTATGAAACAAAAATAAAAAATTAATTTTTAAACAAAAATATCATCAGTCAAATTTTTTTGAAAAGATTACAAAACTAGTCAACCATATCCTTTTATTCAATCGTTAGTTTTAAATATGTCCTTTAGCATTTGACACAAAAGAAAAAGCTTCTTTAAGAAAAATTACTGAAGAAGCACTAATGATACTCATAACAGTCGTGTTTTCCAAATTATTATGTTTGGCCTTGTATTTAGAAAGAAAAGTAGTTTATTTTTTAAAAGGTATATTTTTTAAGTTTTTGGTAATTGTTGGCTATATCATAGAATTTTTTTATTATAGGAAATCAAAATTCTCCTTTCAAACATAAATAAAATATTATTTTGTTAAGATAAAAATATTTTTAATCTAAATCATTAATTACAAACTTATACCTTGTCTTTTATGAAGTCTCATATTTTCCTCATCTTTCTCCTATTCACTACAATGCATAAAGTTAAGTTTCCCTAAATCTTGAATTTAATATATTTATTTATAAAAATCATATATATATATAATTGATCAATGAGAAATTATATAATAATTAAATTTTTAATTTTTATATACTTATATTTTGATGTAATATATTTATATGTTTATTTTAATTGAATTTATTATATATATATATTGAAACTAAATACGAATTATAAACCTAATTAAAGTTAACTATAATGAATTCATTTATCCATTCAAAAAATATTAATTAAAAATGGTAAAAAATTGGCCAAATACAATGGTATAAATAAAAGTATTTACAAAATGATTTTCCAAATAGTAAGTTTTTTTATAATATATTTCATGACTTTATTTTAGTAAAATTTAAAATGGTCCTTAATTAATTAATCAAACATTATTTGCTCTTAATTAAAGCACTTTTTTTAAAAAAAAAAAATTATGTAACAAATAATTTCAAAATAAGCAAAAATTGAAAGTAAAGCCAAATACAGGCATTAAATTTTCTCTTCTATTTCTTGTATTAATCTAGCTAAGTTGACAAAGAGAAATTCCAAAGCTTTGAAATAATGAGAAGGGAAAAGAAACACATGATTAGAAAATGTACCTGTTCTATGTCCTTAAGCATCTGTGTTTTGTCTCCACCTGATTCTCTAGCAATCTTATTGACCAAGTCCCCAAAAAAATATGAATACCAAGGAAGTGATCCTCCATTTATGAGAGCCCCTAAACAACCCACAATCACAAGCACCCAATCCCACTTTGTTGAGTACCTAAACATACTCATCACCCCAATTGACCTTGCACCATTCTCATCATCATCCATATCTCCCTCCCTACTATCTTCATCATATCTTGAAACTTTTTCATTCTCATATTGACTATATAATAGTTCAGGATCACGATCTAATACACCATTATAGTTCATAATACTCAGTTCATCTTCCTCAGTCAATGGATTAGTCTTACCTTCTCCACTATTCCCTTCTTTGATGACCCCCAATTTTGAGAACCCATTACGAGATTCACCAGTAACATAGCTCTGAAGCTCGATTCTCCCACCTGGGGCATACCCTGAGTGTTCACAATACGAATCTGCGTGGCCTCTGGACCCAGATGTTCGTGAAAGGTAATACTCGTTAGCTGTTCGACGAAATGCGTGAGTAAGACCAGATGGGGATGACCCAGAAGCCCAAGGACTCAGAACAGAACCTATGGTTCTACTATGGTTAAGCCACTCGTTGGGCTCAAACTGCCATGAAATCTCTGATCTCCAAGAATGGTCGTAGTCTGAAGCGAAAGGTGTAGTAGGGGGGACTCTGGTTTTGCGGGTGCTTCTGGAAGCTGTGGAGGAGACAGAGACATTGAGAGAGCTTGCAAGAGAAGGGTAATGGCGTCGTGAGGAGGAGGAAGAGGAGAAGAAGGAGTCAATGTCGAAGGAAGAATCAGGCATGGCTAGGTAGTGTACTTACGTTGAGAAGAAAGTGTAGAGAATGAAAGAAAATGAAAAAGAGAAAGAAAAAGGTTCAAGTTTGAGAGTGGAATTCCAAAGACATTGGTACTATAATTGTGTCATACAATACAAGAATGCTGATTGTGGGTATGTGTTTTTGTAGCATAATCAGATACATGAGACAGAGAGAAAGGGTCTTTGACGTTTATAATAATTCCATATTGAGACAGAAGTAAGCTGACAATTTGTTGATTTAGTTATCAGGTAGTTTATTAGTTTAGTTTTTAGAAATTAGTGATGAATCATATTCATAAAGGTTAAATAAAATTTTATGTTAGATTGTTGATTATCTAATATAACTTTTTTTTTATCCAAATGTGATACTGGTTATAAAAATTAAGAAAAAATATATTAACATTATTTGATTTATATAAATCACATCACTCAATAAAAAATAATTTATTTATTATTATTGTTATTATTGTAGTAACTGGAGTTATTAATTTTTTAATATGACAAATTATTCAGAATCTCATAACGAGTACTTGGAAACAACAAACTTCTCTAATAACATATAGTGTTTAATATTGATAAAGATATTTTATTAATAATAAACATTTTGATTAATTAATATAGAGCTAAAATAATTTATTTCAATACTTCAAATTTTTTGCTTGTGAGTAATTGAGTATGCGGACGTAGGCAGTGTGAATGATTCTGCATGGACGGCATGGCATTGAAGACAGTGTGGCCGGCAGGGCAGACATAATTCTTGTGAGACTTTTATTCAAGTGTTTGCTAACGAGTTGTTTTTTTATTTAAATATTTTTTTAACTAAAATTTTTTTAAAATATAATTAAAGTTTTATTTAATTAGTTAATAAAATTTTTAAATATTAAAAATTATTATTATTATTAATCTTTTATAAATTTTAAGTTATTAAATATTTTATTGACTTAAAAAAATTAATTAATCAATACTTTAAAAAAATTTTAAGTGCACTATGTTATTTTATTTTTATATTAATTATTAAAATTTAAGTATTTATTTTTATTTTATTTATTATATAAATTTTTTAATTTAAAAATAAAAAATTAAATAAATATTACTAATAAATAAATAAATAACGTGATATAATATATATGTTAAAAAAATTTATATTTTAAAAGTACTTATAAAAATAATCTTATATTTAATGTGAAGACTTTTGTAAATTCATAATTATTGATTTGAAGTGACGTATGTAGGTGTTTTTTAACTGCAAGTCGATCTTTCTCTCTTTGACTTTGACTCGTGTGATAGCCATATATAATTAGGAACTATCCATTTGTCATGTAACCAAAATTTTACTATTTTTTCTGTAAGCCGTACTGTTATAATATTGAGAAGGACAAAAGTGCCATTTTGTCTCAGTTTAGTGTCATTTTCAATTTAGGATATTTTATGGTAAATATTTACAAAAAATGTTAATATCGTTCTAATTATTAATTACATTCAAATAATAGTGAAATCAATTAATTATATGAATGCATGTTGGACTAAGTAATTAATAGATGTGAATATTAAATTGAATTCAGTCAAATTGATATTTGTTTTAACGGTAGTAATGCCACAGTTTCTTTTGTGTTTCTTTCCTTCTTTTTTTTTTCATTCTTTGAAATAAAGATGCAATAAAATTATTTTTTTTTTCATTCTTTGAAATAAAGATGCAATAAAATTATCTCATTTTTTGTATTTAGGTAATAAAATGAGGTCTACGTTGAAATATGTGCATTGGATATCTCAACCTGTTTCTCAACAGAGATCAAATGGTAAGAGAGTGATTATACTAATAAGTTAACTTATTTTAAAAAATATTTATTAATATTTTAATTTTTAAAATATGTTAATTATATATATTAACTTTTAAAATTTTAAAATATTATATATATTAGTCTCTCTGTTAAATATCATTAAAAATATTTTATAGATATTTTAATATAAAATGTTAACTAGTTATTAATTATTTAAATGAAACAATTAATAACTATATAAATTAAATTTTAAAAATTTAAAATACTATAAATATTAATCCCTTCATCAAATATTTTTAATAATATTCAATAAAAAATTATTGTGTATAATATTTTAAATTTTTAAAAATTATACATTTTCATGACTTTTTAACTTATAACTTAAATTTAAAGAATTAGCATGTTAAAAAAAACATAATTTAGGCAATTTTTTTTCAAAACTAAGTAATTTTAAAATTGACCTGATTTTAAATAAAATTTATATTTTTCTCACAAGTATCCTTTTAAAATATCATATATTAAATGTAGTAAACTTAATTTGTGATGTTGTAAAAATGTTACTTATGACAAGAATAGCTCATAAACAAGTTTAAGTTATGAATTAATGACTATGTAAACAAGTTTAAAAAATTATTTTCAAAAAATTAAATTGCAATAGACAATCTTTCCACTAAAAATAAAGAGATAGACCTATACTTGTTTGGATGAGTAGGAAAAGGAGAGAGACGAGAAGAGAAAAAAATGAAATGAAGAAGAGAGAGAAACAATAATTGATTGGAAATTATTGAGGGTTGGTTGTTTGGGTTATGGAATAAGATGCAAAGCAATTGAAATGTGGCAGTTTGGTTGCCACATATTATTCGTAGAGAAGAGACATATATACATTTCACTTTCCCTTTGAGAATTGAAATTGATTACAGACTTTGCATCCCAAAAAAAAACAAGTTATTTGGTTGGGAATAGCTGCATTAGTAATAGTAGCAGTAGTAATATGAACACTTTTTGGTTGAAAGAATATAATATGACTCACAACAATTTTATTTATTATATGATTAGAATCATTGTAAAAGCTTTATTTTGACATTTTACGCCTGCGCTTTGTCCACCCACGTTCTCAATTATTGCTCTCTCTCTCTCTCTCGATGTTGCTGTGTCTTATCAACTTGTGAAAAGTCACCTGAAGATGCTCAACATTGAAAGCAACTCCACGCACACAATTCCAAGTCAAAACAAAATTACATGCTACTTTCTCTTTTACCCTAAAATAACTCTTTTTCAATCAACTCTTTTTATCGACTATATTTGAAGAAATAAATAAATTAAAAAATAAGAAAGTAAATAAAAAATAGAGATAAGAACGTTATAGAAATTGCATGTAAAAAATTAAAAAAATATATTATATCAAAATTAGAAAAATTAAATGAAATATCAAAAAAACAAGATAGAAAAATTAATATGATGCACATATTAGAAAAAGAATAAAAATAAAATTGAAAATAAAATGGGATTAGAAGAAGAAAATTTAGAAAATATAAAAATAGAATTAGGAAAAATAACAATAGTGAAAAAAAGAAGAAAATGAAATAAATATGCAAACCAGTGAAAAAAAATTAAAATATTAATCAATCAACTACCTCAACAAATAATGAAAATAGAACTAGTCCAACGAGACAACTAAAAAATTTAATAAAAAAAGAAGTAGAAAATAGTATAGAAACATTATTTTTATCAAAAAATGATAAAAACTATGTTCCACCTACAATAGAACAATGTGAAACTAGACAAATTCTAATTGCAGGAATATGGTTAGACTTAAACTATAAAATGGATAGAGAAAAAAGAATAGAAGAATGGACAAAATCACAATTAATAGCATTAATAAATAGAGATGTTCCAATTATAGTAATAAGCACAGGATTAGAATCAAGTTTTTTAAAAATAGTATAAGAATGGTGGTTAGCACAAAAATAAGAATATAGAGAAGCAATAAGAAATGTAGGAATAAATTTTGAAAATAGAAGAGAATATTATGCAATAGTAATAAAAAGATATGAAGTAGTATCAAGAAATAAATTTTTAGAAAGAAATATAAAATATAATGAAAAATTAAATATAATAAGAGCAATAGATAATTTATATGAAATATAAATATACTCATTAGAACCAAATATATATTTGAGTTTTAAGAAAATTATTATAAAGCAAGATTTGATGATTATAATATAAAAAGATTTTACTTAGAATTATTTTATAGAAAATTACTAAAATTAGTCAGTGAAATAATATTAAAAGAATATAATGAAAATTTAGAAAAAAGCCCAAGATCAAGAGAATATGTAAATACTATGAGAAAAAGAAAAGATTTTTTGAGAGATTATTTATCAGTAAAATGTAAAGAAGCATGGAGAACTAAAAAATGTTATAAGACTAATAAGATTTATTTAAATTGCACAGAATTAGAAAAACCTCATAAATGGGGTTGTAAAAAAGAAAAGAAATATAGAAAGATCCAAAATATAAATTAAAAACAAAATATAAACCTAAAAAATATTTTAAAAAAGGGAGAAAAATAAATTATAGAAAAAATCCCAGCAGATCAATTAGAAAAAATAATAAAAATAAAGAAAAAAATAAAAATATGCATGTGTAGTATTACAAAAGAAACACCATATACAAGCAATTAATACTGAAAGAGTTTTAAGGATACCTTTAATAAGTAAAACATTAATAGAAAATGAAATTCAAAAATTAGATATAAAAGATGAAATAACAGAAATTTATATACCAGGAATACAATTACTAGTAAAAGCTTATTTTAGATTAGGAATAGCACACCTATAGAATTATTAATAACTGACAATAGAATTATAGATAATGTACCAAATAGCAAAATAGGAGCATTAAATGAAAATTTAATATATCAAAAACTAAAATTTACATTAAATACAAATTTTGCAATATTAAGATCTGAAATGAATATGAATAGAATATTAGTAATATATCATAAGTTAAAAGGAATAAAGATGCCACCAGGAAGTAGAATAATTAGTATAACAGGAATGATAGGATTAGTTTTCTCAAACGAACATAAAATATATAAAAGGAATTAGGGAAATATTACAATAGACAGAGAATTTATGCCAGTATTAGAAGAATTAAAAATAGACCTGTCAGAATAATATTACTACAACAGCTACAAATAGAATTAGATAATACTAGGGAAATTCAAAAAGAAAGACCAAGAAGAATTGAATTTAATAACAAATTAGGAAGTAGAAATATAAGAATAAACACACCTAATGAAATAAATATTAATATAATACCTAGAAGAAGTATTCAAGAATTTAGACCAATAAGTAGAGAAAGACCTTTAATAAGATCTAGAAGTCATAGAAATTATGAAAATTATGAAATAAATAGACTACCAGAAATACCATTAACAAATTTAGTAGAATTAAGTAGAAACATACTAGAAGTAGATTTAAGAAGAAATAATGAAGAATATGTTTTATTAGAAATAAAAAAAGGAGTATAGAAAGAGACAATAGCTTTAATAGATTTAAATCAAATAAGTCAGACACAGTTAGAATATACAAATAGAACAAGAAGAAATTTATGCTTATATAATAATAATATTTAATAAAAGAGATATGATAAAAATAAAGATATTAGTAAACTCAGAAATAAATGAAAATCAAAATTATAAAATAATATTAGGAAAAGATTTTTTTGAAAAAGTAAAACCTTATAGAATTCAAGAAGATAGAATCTTAATAACCTTAGAACAACAAGCAGTAATATTAGAAAAAATAAAGTAAATTTAAATGAAGTTTTATTATATTTTAGTTAGATTCAATTATAAAAAATATCAATCTAGGAAATAGCATGCTATGATAGACACAGGAACAAATATTACAATAGCAAAATATAATGTATTACCAATTGAATTATGAAAAAAAGAAAAATCTATTAGAATGGCTAGTGCAGGAAAAGAAGTACATATAATAGAATTATTAGCAAAAGAAGTATCAATCTAAATAGGAGACTGTGAGCTCAAAATATTAAACTTATATCAATATAATGACAAAACTCCAAACATAATATTAGGAATGGATTTCCTAGAACAATATATGTCATTATATTTTACTCAAAAAGCTTTAGTATTAACAACCCACTGTAAACATGAAGCTTGGGTAATCAGAATTAATAATCCTTATAACATGACAGATACAATATTCAGAAGAAAGAACGAAGAAAATGAAATTCAATTTATTCCAGACTTAAAACCTATAAAAAGAGAAGAAAAATTAATAATGACTATACAAGAAACAACTATAGAACAAAAATTGATTGAAAATTATAGTGATAATCCATTAGTACATTGGGAAAAATCAAAACTTTTAGCAAAAATAAAATTATTAGATTACAGTAAACAAATAACTAGTAAACCCTACCATTTGACATAACAAGATAAAAAAGAAATCATATTACATATAGAAAAAATGAAAACTTATGACTTAATAAGGGAAGGTAAATCAAATTATACATCACCAGCAATGATAGTTATGAAGCATAGTGCAACAAAAAGAGGAAAAAGTAGATTAGTTATAAATTATAGAAAACTAAATGAAATAGCCATAAGAAATAGGTATCCAATGCCAAAAATAGATTTATTATTTAATCTGATAAAAGGAAAACAAATATTTAGTAAGTTTGATTGTAAATCAAGATTTTTTCAAATAAAGTTAGAAGAAGAAAGTAGGAAATATATAGCTTTCTTAACATCAGAAGGATTATATGAATGGAATGTTTTACCTATGGATTTTCATAATAGTCCAGGAATATTTCAAGAATATGTTTTAAAATTATTATTACCTATTAGAGATTTTGCAGTAATATAAATAGATGACATTTTGATATTTTCAAAAAATAAAAAAGAATATGAAGATCATTTATTGCAATTTATAGAAATAATAGAAAAAAGAGGACTAAATATATCACCAAAAAAAGTTGAATTAAGAAAAGAAAGAATGGGATTCTTAGGACATTATATATCAAAAAATAGTATAAAATTACAAGAACATATAAGTAAAAAAGTATTAAAATTTAGAGATATAAAAAATAAAAAAGACTTACAATCATTTTTAGGATTAATAAATCAAGCTAGAAATTTTATACCACATTTAGCTAAATATACTTCAAATATATCTAAATTAGCTGGAGAAAAATCTTAATGGAAATGGAATGAAAAAAATAATGAAATAATAAAACAATTAAAAAAATTATGTAAAAAATGGCCAAAACTAACAATCCCTACAAAAGAAAATATAAAATGGATAATATATACTGATATTTCAGAAAATTATTGGGGAGCAACATTATATCATGAAAATGAGAATAATGAAGAAATAATTACTAGATATGCAAGTGGAAAGTTTAATGAAAATCAAACTAAATATCATTCAAATTGAAAAGAATTTTTGACAGTAATAAAAGTAGTAGAAAAGTTTGAATTATTTATTGTAAATACTAAATTTATTATTAAGACAGATAATACTCAAGTAAAATATTGGTTAACTAAGGGGATTAGGACTAATAAACTCTCAAATAAAATGATAATTAAGTGGAATGCAAATATTTCTTATTATGATTATATTGTTGAATATGTGAAAGGAAACAATAATCTTATTACTAATTATTTAAGCAGAGATGGATACGTCCAAGACCAATAATCAGACGAATAGCCCAAAAAGGGAGGAAACCAATAATCAGACCAATATAGAACAATTATCTATGAGATTGAGTATTTGAAAATGAATATGAGCTATATTAAATCTCAAACAACAAGTCAATTGAATAGTTTTGCCAACTCAATGACTCAATTAAGTCAAACACTAAATAATCTTATTAACCATGTCAATGAGATTAACAAATAAAAGTATTCTAGTTAGCCCTCTAATATCTCAATATCAAAGTTGAATATTGTTTCCCAACAAATAGCCCAACCAATATGCAACCAAGCCTCAGAAAAAACAAAAACCCCAGGTCCAAAAAAACCTACTTATTCTACTATAGTAAAAGGAAAAGAAATAGTTTAATCCTCTACACTTCAAAAAACTAATTCACCTAGAGTCCAAAAAAGCTCATCTAACTTAGTCAAAATCAAAGAACAATATGAATATTTTCAACTTATTATTGAAAGATTAAACCAAAAAAAGAATTGTTTCCCCAACCCTTAAATATATTTCTCACTATGCCATAAATAAAACCATCATATTTCCAAGAATAAGTATTCAGCTAGTAAATATCCTATATAGTTATGGATTCATCTACTATATATATGCTTCTAATAATTTATTAGAATTAAGTCAACTTCTCAAAAGTATCCAAGAAGTAGTAGCCTATTATTATAATATTGTTACTCAATATTCTATATATATTAGATTTTATTCCACGGTAGCAGAAATTACACCAGAAAAATATTATACTCCAATTAATTTGATTAAATTTGGAACTACTAAGAAGCCTTTTGAATTTGAAGAAGAAGAGAAAGAACCAATATAGAAAGAAGAGTATGATGAAAATATTTTTAGAATAAGAGCCTAAGAAATGGAGATTATCTTTTCAGAAATGAATAGAATATTATGCTATGATGAAGCACAATAGACTTATTTTACTAGTACTAATACATGTATTTATTTTATCGAAAAAAACAAGCAGACAAGCTCGACAGTTTAATATGTTCTATGACAGAATAAAGAATAATAACATGGATAATACTAAAAAAACTAAAAGAAGAATATGTCAGAGACTTGCAGAATATTCAAATCATCATTGCAAATATTGTAAAGAAGAATAGAGACTAGAACCCTCTATATCTGTCAATATTTTAGACAACTAGCTGGCAGGAGAAAAGACAAAGACATCAAGAAAGGATAAGGAAGATGGACCCTACACAAAGAAAGTTTATATTGTCAAAAGAAGGCATTAATAATTATGCCAAATTGTCAAAAAGTAAATAGTGAAAAAATAAAAATCTTTATCCAAATTTTTTAAAGGTAGCTTTAATAATGTCAAAAGTAAGAATAATGTTGTCAGAAGAAATTATTGAAATGAGAGGAATGCCTCTTCTTATAAAGCCTTGTAATCTTAGTCTATAGAAACCACCACTTTTTCAACCATTTTCTCTTGAGTTTCTTAAATTTTGAAATTCAAGAAGCCTTCTTGTAGTCCAAATATTACCAATAAAATATCCATCTAGAATAATTTTTTGCCATCATCAAAACTTTACTTTTGAGGAGAATAAAGTATGAAGTTCTATACTCCTTATAAGAAATTAAGGGTAGATAATTTTTGATATTCTAATTACTAATGTTATGATCATATTTTTTGTTACTGGTATAATATTATTTTATTCCTAAAAAATATATAATAGTTGAAAACTATAAATAAACTACACCTCTTATTGAAAACGAAGGAAGGTTGTGCTAAAAGATTAAAAGAAGAAGGTTATGCTATTTTTATTGCATAATAAAATATCCTCTGCTTGAAAGAGGACAGAGCTCCTTCTATAACTCAATCTTATTCTGATCAAAATCTATCTTATATTTTCAACAATAACATGTTTTTTTTTATTTTCAAAATAGTATTATATTAGGCTAACAGATAGATATTTTAATATAAAATGTTAACTATTTATTAATTATTTAAATGAAACGATTAATAACTATATAACTTAATTTTTAAAAATTTAAAATATTATAAATATTAATTCCTTCATCAAATATTTTTAATAATATTTAATAAAAAATTAATGTGTATAATATTTTAAATTTTTAAAAATTAATTTAGATACTAATTTTTTTTAAAATTAAATATCAATAAATATATTTTTAAAAGATCAAATTATTAGTATAATCATAAAAGAATGCATGTATCATCATGATATCTCCTTTTTTTTTATTTTCTTTTCTTTAATTACCAAGGTTGGACGCAATTTACGACCGAACTTCTAAGACCCTCTCCGAAGTTCTTGTTTCCAGACATGGAGAAATAGATAGAGTCAAATGGGCTGGCACTCGAAGGATTTCTTTTAAAGTGAAAAAAATAGTGATGAGTGATGAAATAAAAGAAAAACAAAAAGAGATAAATTTAAAATTATTTTATTTGAATTAAGATTGATCTATATTTCTTTCTTCTTTTCTTGTTCTCACTTTACCGTTATCTCATTTTAAAGAATTTAAATTCGTACTTTAAATGACGAAATGAGATTTAATATATGAATAATAAATCCCATGGGCCTTCAGGGGATTTTAAACCATTGGCAGTTTTAGAAACAGAGCATCCACATGAAATATTTTTTTTAAGTTATGCCATCGCTTCCTTTCAATAGAAGAAAATCTTTTAGAAAGGTATTTTAAAATTGCAAAAACTAATTTATTTTATCTTAATTTTGCTTGAAATTTTAGCCTTTTATTTTATTTTTATAAATTTTTAGAATTTATTTCTCTCACTGAATGTCATCATTTATATTTAGAATTCTAATAAGTATGATTAAAATTTAAATGAGACTAAAATGTTTTAAAATTTTTTTAATATTCTTTATTTGGGCACTCAAAATTTCAAAATTAAGAATATTTAAAAAAATTTTAATTTATATAAAAACTAATTTAATGATTATTTTAAATTCATTTAAATTTTTCTACTAACTCAATTATACTCTGAAAAGAATAAATATACTTGAATTTCATATATTAATTAAGGATAATTCTATAAAAAGTTCGAGCTCTTACACTATTCAATTCATTTTTTTTTTGATAATTTTTTATGTAAAATGAGGAGAGATAAAGATATAAAAAGCTTTACCTCCAAGAAGGTAGCTTCATCTCCAAAGAGGTCAAGTTTTTCGTATCTCTTCCTATTAATTAATAAAGATAAGAGAAAAAATTAAAAAAAAATAAAATTGAAACTTTATAACTTTGGATATTTTTAAGAAAGTAATGGTTACCTACTTGTTTATGCATTTATTACCAAACGAATAGAGTCATGTACAATTGAGACCAATTTTTATGTACATAAAATGGAGAGATTAAATTTTTACAATAAAAATACTGAAAGGATTTAATCTCTATATACATTAAAAATTTTCATGTAACTGATTAAATTACAAAAGGTTTAAAGATTAGCAAACCAAGATTTTCAGAGACTTCGCAGTGTGGGGGATGTTTATAGCTCGTGATAAGGAGGGTTTGCTCACTCTTTCCCTGGAAGGCCTTATTTAGGTACCCGCACCCTAGAAATCATAAGGAATTTTACAACCGTCGACATCCTCCTTACAATTCAGAACCAGAATTACATTAATCATTTCTCCAAAATATTGCAATTCCAAATGGGACTGAAAACCATCAATTTGATGTCTTCCTTCCACTATTCTCCTTTTTTTTGGGTTTTTTTTTTTCAAGTTTTTTGGAAGTTACTTTAAGTAAATATAATAATCCCAACTGGATCTCCCTCAGACAGTTTGGGATCTTCTTTTTTTTTCATAGAAAGTTTAAGGGGATCTTCACCAGATGATTTTGACCTTTCTACTTCTAGTCCCTGTATAATTTCTTTTTCGATGAAAAAAAGAGTATTCTATAACATTATGTAACTCACGAACGTCATAAATTAAACATACTCAACCATTTGGAATCTTTTTCGTTTTAGGGTGGGGGATGATTCAGGCATACACCAAAATATCTAATAGAATGCCTTGTACACTTTACTGCTATATACAAGAGTTACATATGTTCTTCACAAGACTATACTTTTAGAGCACAAAACATAGGGTACAGCATCAGAATGTAACAACTAACAATCATCCACTACCAAGGCCATTTAAGGCACATATGGTACACAGTTTAAATTTTACAGAAACTGAATGACAATGGGAATGGGAATGGAGTTAGAATTCCTATTCCAGCGTTTGATTCTACCATAGATAGGACATTACTCAGTTACATTGTTATTACGTTTGATATATTGTGTATGGAATGAAATCCTAATTGACTAATAATGATTAAAAAAAAAGAAAAAAATTTAATCACCATTCTCATCTCAGATTTCATTACTAATAATGAAATCCTAATTATATCTGGACTAGAATCATTGTTACATGATTATTTCTTTTTTCTGACAAACCATTCCTTGTATTAAAGGTGCTCTTTCTGTATGATGAATTACAATAAGCCATAATGTAACTTCCATAAACATGAATAACAGGGATTATACAGCAAAGATTACAATGATGTGTCCTTACACAAAGAATAACTCGTGAGAGGCAAAGGATTAGAAGTGAATAATACTAATTATTTCTTTTCAAGGGGGAGGGAAAATAATTTTTGCAAGCTATTTACTCCGCAATCACACCACTCTTCTTAACTCTCTGACTATGCTGATTCTAACAAGAGTTCAACTCTAATATACATACTAAAGAACTACAGCCAAATAAAAGAATGACTCTACTGCCAAAATCAAGATACGATGACTCTGTGCCAACAGGAGACTCTTCATTGAATAAAGTAAGCAGCATATTTCAACACCACTATCAGCAAAAGCTAACTAAATGACTAGGAAAACCTCATGAATCCAAGAAAATATACAAAACCCCATCATCTTTTATGTAAACCATTTAATCATGCCTACCTCTCGGTCTCGTATCATATATATGTCCTTTACACCCTACCATTGAAGATGTGAACCAAATCACATCTTTTCAGGTCCACTCAGTGACATTTCATCTGGGCTTTGTGTCACTTCCCTTGCTTCGAAAAGTTGAGAGAGAAAAAAAGGATCGAGGAGCTGCACAAATTGAAATTCACGTGAGTTGTAACTACAATGTTGTGAAAGCTACTAAAAGCCAAAGCAAATAAAAGGTTGTAATTCTTGACACTGATGGAAAGAAACCCAAACCACATGTAAGATTCCTAAATCAAAAGATAATCCCTTTAGTTAAGATCACATTCTACATGGGATACAACACAACTAAAAATTCCCTCTTAAAGCTTCATGCAAAATACAAAACTAATAAAGGAACTTTATGGAATACTTCCTTCAATAGAGCCAATGAAATAGAGAAAACATTTTGTCTATTGACCATAAGGTACGCTACAACTTCATCAGTATAAAAATAGCTAAAATCAAATGAGAGAATTTAACTACAAGAAGGTCAGGTTATCCAGGCATCACCTTTTAATGAACTTCCTGAAATATGATCATCCCTCAGTTTGAAATAAGCAGGAGGTGCAGGGATAGAGCTTTGCAAGGATTGGACTGCAAGAATTGAGAATCACAGTCAATTAGAGAATTTACTGGCACTTTTTCCATAGACCAAAAATGCAAAAATTTCAAATATGCATACATGAATATGTGTACAAACAAATGACTGTCTAAAACTGAAGAGAGAATCCCTTAGGCCTTTCTTAGCATGCAGATGTTTTGTTCATAAGAAAATTTAATGCTCAGTTGATAATATACTGATGAAGTACATACTAGTTAGATAAATATGAAATTTTGAGCGTGATAAGCATGACACAAACTTACAATGGTACATAGGACTGATTCTGACTTATAATGGTATCAAGTCAACAGATCCTCACCCTATATTTATCAATGCAGGTCTGGAGTGGTCTATAAAAAAATATATTATATCCTTATAATTTATCTATTTTTTAATCAATCATGAAGCACAATGATAAGTTATATAACCCTTCTCCATGAAATTTGAATCCTCTTTGATACTACATCAAGAAATAAACCAAAAAAAGTGAAAATGAGAGACTAAGAGCAACACAGTTTGATTACTCCAAATTTCAAATATTGAGAGAATAAAATTCAGCTCTTTCTGGGTTCATTCATATCAATATCTATAAAGAAGAATCCTCTATCCATATGTGCAACCTAGGACCAAAATAGGGAAAGGAGCATCCTTTTCCTAATAGCAGGTTAGCATAGAAATTTGGTTAAAAAAATGATAATGAAATAAACAAGCATGTTGCCCAGTAACAAGTATAGGTTACCCTGTTTGCTGAACAGCTCACTTTCATTGAAGTTGTCATCAGAAGGATGACCATGAGAGAATCCCATTCTTGATTTTCTCAAGTCTTCTGAAGACCGGTTGGCGGGATCTCGGCCATCTTCTGTATCATCATCACCGTCAGATGTAGTAGCAGAGATCCAATCAGGTACCATACTCTCTGACCCACGATTTTTCCTCCCAAACTTTAGTAATCGTTTGAAACCTTTTGTGACATCCTTGCGTGATTGATTATGGGATGAATTAGAAACAAGAAAGGGTTTTTGAGCACTTCCCCATTTTTTCCTCATTCTACATGCATCAATCTCACCTTGGATGAGTGAGTGAGAATTCCAAGATGCAGGGCTTCCAATTGGAGATTCCATATAAGTATCAATGTCAGAGGATTCATGTTGATAAGAAAACGGATGACGAATGCGTGAGTTCCAAGAGACAGGGCTTTCAACTGGTGAGTCCTGCACAGATCCTACATTGTTGAAAGTTGATGGCAAAGCAGTAGGCATTTCAGCTACTGAGACTCCTTGAGTAAGTGATCTTGTGGAATCTCCAATTTCAGACCCAGAATTACCAGATTTCTCAGATTCCTGACTCTTTCTTACCTTTCCATTATTAGTATAAGCAGAATCTTCTATAGCCATGGTTTCAATTCTGTCCTCTTCATCTTTAGCCATATCCACAGAATCTTCTGCCTCAAACGCCAGTTCATCAAATTCTTCATTTTCTTGAGCCTCGGATGCCATTGAAGCTTGCATCCAAGCAGCTTGCTCCCCATCAAATTGCGAAGGAGCCAGAACTACACTTTCTGAGTTCAAAGGGGACAAATCCTTAAACTCTACAGGAGTAGCAAAACTTTTCTGCAAAGACTGGGATTTCTTTGGCTTCTCTTCATTGGTAGTCTTGCTTCGGGCATAGTTTCTCAGCTGAGAGCTGGTTGCTGTTTTACTGACTCCAGAAGAAGGCTTTGTATTTTCTTTTCTTAAATCAGAGAAGTTTGGAACAGACTGAGCAAGAGGACTGTCTCTTCGCCTGCCAGAAGTAGTGTTAAAAACTTTGGCTGATGAACGTGAGGTTGATGATGCTGTTGTGCGAGGAGTGAATGAAGACATATTTCTGTTAGGCATTTTTTTTCTACTTTGCCTTGAAGTACCATCACCAATAGTTGATTCAGATAGATCTTCATCCTCTTCATTCTGAAGGGAAACTATTGGATGCTGTCAAGAGGGAGGAAATACCATATTAGAACAAACACGGTTGTTTGTATTTTACATATCAAAACAAACTTTGAATTCTAGATGGTTTTTCAAGCAAGTTTTAAAAACCAAAAAAGAAAAGGAGAAGATTACCTGTTCTCCCTTAATATTCCATTTGAAAGAACTCAATTTCTCAGCATGGCAATGAGCGCCTGATATCAAATTTTGTCTGTCTACAGATCCTGAAAACTTGGCCTTCATCTCAGCTCTACTCCGCTCAAGACTATCTTGCATTGCCTTCAGCCTAGCTTCCTTCTCTGCTCTTTTAGAACTCCATTCATCCCTCAGTTTAGCATCTCTCTTTTGCATGTAATCTTCATAAAATTTTCCTCTAGAATCATCTCCAAAGTTGAGATCTGAGAAACATTGCCTCAGAGCATCACCATAATTGTGATTATCCACCATCTTAATAAGTGGCTTAGCATCAGAGTTTGCTAAATTGCGAGAAATCCTTGTAGGTTCTAGTGTTGTGTTTCTGGAAGCCAGTTGAGGAGTGGACTCTGCTGCTTCTTTACACTGCAACTTATCTACATCTGTGTCAGTAGACTCACTCCTCCGTGCAGCAATAGAATGATCCCCAGGAACCCGCAGTTTATGCTCTGCAAAAAGCTTTTCAAGCTCATCTGCCTTCAATTTTAGCCCATCATTCAACCCCTGATTTCCCTTAGACTGTCTTATTCTCTGAACTTGCTCTAAAGGTGCAATTGAGGGTAGATGGACACTGTCTTGACCCTCTAAAACTTCTTTACCAGGAAGATTCAACTTGTTATGTTCATAAGCAACCCGAGTCCCATCCCTTTTGCTGTGTAATTTGCCACCAGGATGAGGTTTATGGTAATTCATATTTGGGACATCAGAATCCTCAACCTTAATTTGATGTTTGCTAGAGAATGGACTGCCCTTTTTCACTGCACCCTCAAGCTCCCCAGTAAAAGAACTCCAGTGATGAGTAGATTTATCACCCTCAACCTGAACAGAAGAAGCTTCCTTAGGTTGTAGTCCAGTAACACTTTCAAATTGTCCTGTGAGAGATCGAGAACGATTATGAGAACCCTTAATAAGTGATTGAGCCACTGTTTGATTTCTCATCCCACCCTCTTCCCTTCTAGAGAATTTAACGTCAGATGTGACAACCCCCACCGTGGAGGTGACAACTCCAACAGGCATCTTTGGAGCAACTTGGGATTTTGCTCCAATAATCTCAGTCCGCTTGGTGGGACCCCTCAAATGTGCCTCAGAACCCACTTGATCTTTATACGAAGAAGTCGTCCTCTGTTCATCAAAAGCAGAAGTAACTGATGTCTCCTGAGAAAAACCCTGATCCTTTTTTATAACCTGCTCGATTGCAGGAGGTCTCAACTGATCATGAAAAGCTGCTTGATCATTCCAATTGGTTGCCACATTGGAGTCAGGCTCCTCCACTTTAGCTGCAGAAACGCCACCACGGGCCTGAGGATGGGCTTGAGCATTCAACCCAACATCACCAAACCTACAGGGACCACTCTGGAACTCAGAATTGCACGAGCCCTCGGAATTATTCAATCCCTTATGACTTTTGTCTTCAGATGCAACCGAGACAACATTAGACTTAATATATGGAACAGAGGAAACCGAAGAGGGGGTACACAAGGGGCTTTCCATATCCTTCTTATCACCACTCACATCAATGCTCATGTCACTTGCGCCACTCCATCTTCGCAATACATACTTCTCAGCTGCTGCTGCTGCGGTGGGCCCAGAAGAAACATCAGAGGAAAGCCTCCGCAGCTCCACGGATTTGCCAACAATGGGCTTACCGCCGCCCCCACTGCCCCCACCGGAATTTTCCTTCTGCTTGTTCTCGAAGAGATTGATCCGATCCTGCACACTGAGCCGCCGCGCGGGATGAGTGGTCGGATTCGACGACTCAGTAGAGGCCTCCTCCTCTTTCTTCTCCTTCTCCGCAACGGCCTTGCCTTCGTCTTTCTCGTTTACGATGGAACTACGTCGCGAAGAGAAGGTGGCAAAGTGCATGGGCTGTTGCCACGTGGAGAGCTTTGATTGCTCGGAGGATTGGGCTTCTATGGTGTCCCGTTGATTGGACCTGACGTGGGGCCCACATCGATCTTCGGTGGGGTCGTCAATGGACATATCTGACCCAACTGATGATCGGAGATCTCTGTTGTCATAGCCACCTGGCTTCCATGAGCTGATAAGGTCCGGTCTCCTCTGGTACAGTGAGGTAAATTTAGTGCAAGCTTCACTGCGCTCCCCCCCCAAAAAAAAAAAAAAAAAGCAAAGGCAACGTTAGAGATGGAAAATAATATAATATCACCCAACTCTACGTGAATATAAAAAATATAATAATTATTAACCCAAAAAAAAAAATTGTAAGAAGAAAATACCCTTCTATCTGCTATCTATAAGTATAACTTCGAATGATGGAAGTTAATACCACAAGGATGGACTTTTCAACTTACCATTAAAAAGAAAAGAAAAAAGATGTGCTACCATACGTATATATAATATATTAGTTTGATTCTTCCACCCTAACCAGCTATGCTAACCAAAACATGAAAGAAAGAATAAAGTGGGCTAAGAGAATAAATACATCGGAAACAAATATAAATTGAGTTCATGCTTTACGGAAACACAGTGCTTCCCTAATATCATGAAAAAAATCAAGTAACTGAAGTTTAGGTTAAGACAGATCCCACGGCAATAACGGGTTGTTGATCATCAATCATTTAGTTGTTCCTTACTTCCATTATTGGGGATGGGGATAGATAAAATTTCCAGGGTAGTCCATAAAATTCTAAATTTGAAGTTCAGCTGTCAGCTTTTAATACAAGATCAAGAACTGAAAAGATTCTTAAATAGTTTCTATCTATAAAAATTTCTACACAAAGGAAATCATATGACACTATCACACAAAAAGAGAGATGGAGATAGACATTAGAGCGTGTAGGATCCACTTGAGTGGTGAGTCTCACTTAAATGGTGAACAAGAGAGTGTGTAGGTATATCTCAATCCTCATATAACAGTGTCACAGAATCTCCTCAAGTATCCGTCTTGGATATTACCACAATAATAAGAAAATCCAAGATCAAGAACTTTGAACTGGCAGCAATCTTAAATATTTCAATGTATTTGCAAGGCAAGACTGCTAGCATTTAATTTACTAGAATCTCCAAATGGACTCCCACCCATATAAGCACTTCTTTGGAAATAGAATGTAAGCTGACCAATTTTTTATTTCCAAATTTAGAAGGGTTTAGTTGGAAAAGCTTATTTTCTGTTCAATTTACACTAGTCACCTAGAGAAAAGAATAAATCAATAATCCAATCACAACACCACATGACATTGGTTCAGAGTGGGTAAGTCAAATGGTGTGTTAGAAAAACTAAACTCTCTTTTCCTTGGTAAGCCAGTGAAGTGTATTAATGTTATTCCTCCTTTTACCAAATTTAAGGTGACTCTAGTTATAGGGACAGCCGAACCATTCAGAGACACACAGGAAAAAAAGAGACACACAGAAAGGGCGTAAACTTGAAGGGTTTTGCATAAATTTCAGAACCCAAAATTCTTACTTCAAGCGATGAGCACCAAATTTATCTGCAAAATGTTGTAGTTCAGACACAGTATCAGGGTTAAAACCAGCAGCTGAGGCATGAGCACAAGCTGTGATTAAGTCCTGCCTAACAGCAGTAAGTCGTACATCAATAGCCCTCAGAAGTTCCTTCCTGAACAAGAGATGAAAATAAACAGAATTTAAAAAAAAATCAACAAGAAAGAAGAGAAAATAAATTATGTCAGTGTTAACATAAATGATGATGGAGCACAAAATATGTTAACATAAATGTCGTGCTGACAATCAGTGAGTCGATTTCCATCAAGTTCCTTTATCAACTTCACACAAGCTCTAGTTTACCAGTATCTTCACCTACTTGAAACCTAGGCAATGAATTTCCAAATATATGAATTTTCAATATTTGGATTAGAAACATCTACATCTCGAGTCAAGAATAATCCAGCCACTATTCCATTTATATTACAGATCATTCTTGTCACTCACATTTAAGAACTAGTACTGTTTTGTTGCGTTATTTTAACAAAATTGTTCATCTTTTCTCTGTGTTATATTATCATAACAGTTTTCCAATAAAATCAAAATATCAATGTCCAATTATTAACTATTTCATTAGGTCAGCACAAAACCGACCAAAATCAACAGATGCACACTTTATAACATAACTAAGCTCTGACACTTCACTAGAAACAAACACTAATTACTTTAGTTGCACAAAGCATTTTACTTTTCCATTGTTGCAACATCCGAAGTTCTATGCCCAAGTGCCTCAATCATAAGAAAAGTAGAGTCTCCTATCTTAGATTCGTAACTGCAATCTTTTTCATTTTCTATTACCAATATAGGAAGCCCAACCACAGAAAATAATAGTAATAATAAATTGTTAAAAAAAATGCAAGATGTAATGCACCCAGATAAAATGAAATAGGATGGAAAGGTACTTGGTTGCATCTGCCATTGCTGTGGTTTCTGGTCCATCCCCACCTGGAGCAAATTGACCAAATTTTTATTAGTGTTACACTTCACTATCAATGCAAAAGAAACTCTTGAAGAGCCACAACCGTAGACACTTCTCAAGGATCAGGGCCATGCATGTCAACAAACGTAGCATATCAAACCAACAAACCGCACCTGCACCTAGTGTCAATGAAATCCAAAGGGCACAAGCACATAGGTATATCTTACATTATTTATATTTAGCTCTAAGACTAAGAGAAAATGAGGTAAGATTTCTAATGTCATCTCTTTTTCTTCTATAGAATTCCACACAATTTAAATTTTATGTCATGTAGTTTCCCGTTCTCAAATCTTCAATTTTATTATTCTTTTTCAACATAGAAGTCCTAGTAATCAGTTATTCAGGCATAAGGTGTCATTATTGGAATATAAGAACTTAATATTGAGTTTCCTTTTACTTTCTGGCTATGGGTTAATTTGCTTCCTTTTCCATCTACCCAAATATCAAGCCTCCATCAAGATGATATACAGTACAGATTCTCACCACGTTAGGTTTAATCTAAATAAACCATTACAGACAAATGGTAAGAATCCAAAACTACCCAAATACCTAAAACAGAGTGCCCAGCTTATAAATATAGCCTGTAGAAATTATCAATGACTTGATGTACTTCTCAACTCGAATGGGTTGATCTTACTTCAAGAAAATTACATTTTCTAAGGAAAAATAGAAAGCAGCTGAAATTGAATATTATTGATTAAGTTCAAACTTCCTATTACTATCCACATTATCTTTTAAATGCATATATGTTTCTTTTGACACCCAATTTAAGAAGGTCTAAAATCATGAACTTATCAATATTTTCTGTTTCTGCCTATGACTAGTTCCTTTGCTGCTTCTCTAGACAAAGACCCCTATTTCCTTTTTCAATCCCATAAACCCCTGCCACAGCCAAGTTGCAACTGTTGTACTACACTAGCACAGAATAATCTTAATAGAGAGTGGCACATACCTTGTGCATCTGTACGCTGATCTCCAGCCCCCTGAAATAAGGACTTCCCAAGATCAGCAAAAGACAATGAGTATTTTGCTCAATTATTTGAACCAAATTTCTCTGGTTCATCACATGGCCTTCATTACCTGAGAATATATTATCCGTGCTGCCTCCAACTGGGACATCTCTGCATCAAAGGTATTGACCATTTCCAAAACCTCTGGTGTGCTAACAAACCGCACAAACCTAGAAGAACCAAAGACTAATTAGTCGAGAGAAAACTAAAAGGTTCACTGAATCGAAATTTCTTATGATGAAACGTTCTTCATTTTTCATTGCTTGACCTTTCAAGTGTTCCTTTTGTAAACCACGCCTCCGCATTTTTATGTCTCTCAATTTCTAGCTTAATTGACTGGACTGCCAGCGCAACCTGCTCTTCTGCTACCTTTAAATGGGTCACAAATGGTTTTACTAATCCTGATGCTAGCTTCTCAGTGTTTCCATCACTTGAAATGAACAATTCACATCTGCCCATTGAAAAAAGAGAAGAACATTAGTTAAAATATGGAAAGTATAAAAAGCAGAAAACCATTTGAAAACCCGATGAAGTTATTCACACCTTGAACGCTTTGGAGACAATTGGAATACAGCATAATCAAGAGGTGTGTCAGACTTCATTTTCCTTTGCTAAAGCGAAAACTATCAGTTCTCTGATCTATGCACATAACCAGATGCATTCTTCGCCATGCTTGTCATTAATTGCTAGTCAAAACCAGAAAAGTTCACTCAAGAAATACCAGACTCAGAACGTAGATTCTGTGCACAAGAGAAAGAAGTTTTCAGAAGATAAAAAAAAAACAGTTTACTAAATTCAACATCAGATGAAAATTGCGTAGGGCAGGTCATCTCCAAATTGGCATTTGCAATCAAGTTGAAATTCAAAAGGAAAACATTTAGGATTAACCAGATGCCTATAAGGTTAATCCTAATTGTTTCAATGCTTACCAGAGGAACACCATAGATCCCAACCCAAAATGCAGCCCAAAAAACAAAATATTCCTAAATTCAAGCTTTTGAAGCGATATAGAAATCCAAATTCGACATAAAGAAACATGATGGCATAGATCTGACTCAACAAAGACCTCACTCAAGTGTCAGACCACAATGAGCTCATATGGAATACATAATCATAACCCCAAAATTCAATACCCGAACGAGCTAAACCCAGGAACTCGCAAGCAAACAGAGTTCCAAGCCCACATTTGCATAAACAAATACCTCGAGAAACAATGCATGCAGTAAAATAAAAACCCTAATCAATTACATTCAAAACTGGAAGTACAAACGTGGGACGATCCAGGAATTCAATGCAAAACCGAGATATAAAGCTCTGAGATCTTGGATTGCGTAATCCGATCCTCCAATTTCGAGTTCAATAGGGCACCAGCATTTCGCTCCCTTGTCTTTATTTTATATTCTTCTTTTTCCTTGCTTCGTTTCTGCGGAACGAGCTCCTTTTTTTTCGTAATTTTTTGGAAGTCTTACGAAAACCCTACAATGACAAGATGGTTTTCGCTTTACTCATCCACTCAAATCTCTTTCTTGCTTTCTCTCTCTACACTCTTGACTCAGAGATACAGTAGAGAGAGAGTGTGCGTTTGCGGCCGCAAGAGGAGAGAGAGAGAATGGTATATGTGGCTATATGCTTCAGAGTTCAGACAAAAATTTTACTCCTACTGCAACATTTGTTAATGCAATTCGTAGAATGATTTATATTATATATAAGTGGGATTGAAAGACAGCAAGAGTGTGTGCCGATGACAGTAGATTTATCATCAATACAGGCTTCATACTGTATCAGGTTAGCTTTGACTGAAATTTTACTTGTAATTCCTTTTCCATGATCCTTCTTTTTTTTTCTTTGAATTCAAGTCTCCGCGCTAATTTTTCTCCCAATTGCACTCTCTCCCTCAATTCGGAAAAAACAAAATTGTAATTGAGCCTATTAGTTTCATTTTGTATCAACTTTTTATTGGTTTAAATCAAACAATTAATTTCAACTCACTTGAGGATTTTGGGTCCTATTTAATAATTTTAAAAACAAATTAACGAAACTTGTTTTATTTCTTGGCAAGTCTAAATTAATTTTTGAATTTGAATGTACAATCGTGCAGTTAAATATATATTGCATTTTGATTTTGTGCTGGTTATACATTGTATGTATTGGAAAATTTGTTTAGAAATGGAGAGGAAATGAGGAGAAAAATTAAAAAAAAAAATATTAAGTGATGATTTTTTTATTTAAATATTTAAAAAATTTTAATTTAAAGTAATTAAAATTAATAAATAATTTAATATAAAATAATTTAATTTTTTTAATTTTAAGAATAAAAAAATATTATTAAATTTATTTTTCTTTCAATTTCCTTTCCTTCATTTTTCTTTCATTTTTCACTTCTCAAACAAGCCCAAAGTAAAAGGGGTGAAGTTTTAGAAGTAAGAGAGATAAAAGGAAACAAATTTTAAACTCTAATCAATCTAAAATTAGTTTTCTATTTATTTATCTTTTATTTTAAAGTTTTTATCTTATAAAATACTTCAAAAAATGTTTTTTCTGTGTATCATCACTAAGCTAATCTTTTTATGATAAATGGCTATATTTAACTGAATTTTTTTAAAAAAAATTAATATTATACACAATATTAATTCATTTCAAAACAGTTGTTGTTATATTAATAATTTCATATTAAAATTTAATATAAATTCAATTTTATTTATTATATTAAAAATAAAGTCATAATTTTATTTTGTATGAAAAATCACATCATTATATTAAAAAATTTCAAAAAATCACGTGTAATTATTTAAAATAAATAAAATTTAACCAAAATTAAAAAAATAAATATAATTTATTCTATAATTTTACATCAAAAAACAAATTTATTCAAATTTACTACATCTGGAGTACATCTACGAGATAAATAACACGCTGTGTGTATGTTGATGAGAATTGAGAGGGAGAAAAAGGAAGCAATAGCATAGTGGGAGGTGGGTCCCACCTCAGCAAAAGTCCACATTTGGGACACGTGTCATCCAACTGGTGTTCTTGTTGGGTTACCGTTGTGAGCTTTCGCTTTCGCTTTCCCAACGCAGGTCTTATGGACGGAATCGGATGTAAGTAATGCTATGATATGAAGAAGATATGAGTGGAGTGGCTTGTGTTCTTCGTTGCTTTGCCAACAATTTCTCTCCCTCCAATTAACGACTTACACGTGTAATGCGGCCCAAATTGAATAATCACACTTCTGCCACGTGGCGCAATTCCATTTGCAACTTGCCCGCACAAAAGAAAAAGTGCCACGTTTTTTGTCCTTTCCTCCAAATCTGTCATTATTAAACACTTGATTGGGATTATTATTGGTTTGAAAATTTGGGAAAATGGGATCTTTTGGTTGATTTTGAGGCCAATCTCAAAAACCCATTTGTTTAATCATTAATCGAAGGAACTTTTAGCTTCTAATATTTCTTATCGTATCATAAACCAACTTCGTCTATATTTTAGACGTTGTAATAAAATATTTAGAACAAAAGTAAGTTGAATTAGGCCAAAATTAGTATCCAAGACCAAATTCTTGGCCCTCCCCTGCCTTTGTAAGGGTCATAGGCTTGGCTGGTGGGTTAGCCCACATTATTATTTTTATATATTTTTGTAATTTCATATAATATTTTTAAATCAAAATTCATCATGGACTTTGGTTAAGACTATGATTATATGAGTTAAGAATAAGATTATGTATTTATATTAGAATTAGAGCTACTAATCTATTTAGAAAAATAGCAGAAAATATATATATTATTTTATTTTTGGCTCTACCAAACTTGCCCGTCCCAACCTAATCCACTTCTAAAGGTTGTGAGGCTGAAGGCTCACATTAAAAAATGTTATTGAAAATTCAGCTTAGTCCAGCTAACCAAATTTTGTAACCTTAATATCAACTTATTCCCTCAAATATTTGCTGTATAACTTTAGCAGTCAAAAGTTTAATTTTATTTCAATTTCTTGAAATTTTTATACACCAACGAAAGATTATATAATATTATTTTAATACTTTTAAAATGATCAAATTGGAATAAAATTAAGTTGTGGTACTAAAATTATGTAAAATAATTTTTTTGTGGGGATTCAAATTAGTTTATATATAATTTGTTATATTTTTGCTATCAAGATTTTGAATAAAAATAAAACATTAATTAAAAAGAATCATTTGTAAAGTAATAAATTGTATAAATTATACAAATGTTATTTTGTTACACACTAAAAAAAATGAAATAAGGGTGACTCGCACTAGACCCAAGGAAAACCTATGGTTTGGGAAGCTAAAATAACAAAAACAAAATGTTCACAATTTCAAATATTGACATTTAGATCCATAAAAAAATTCTATCAAAAATTCAGTAGAAGCTCCCCTAGAATTAGAACATTTCCAAATTGTTATTACAACCCCAACCTATACAATTGTTCTACTAAAGAGCTTTACTCTTAACCAAATAAAAAAAATTATAGTCATACAAAATACATACCAATGAGCTATTTAGATTCAAAATATTATTTAACTAAAATTCAAAGTAAATAGTAGCATGCAGACAAAGTGGGATCACCCAAAAGATAATGTGGTCTTGAATTACACAAAAGGAGACAAGTCGTGTGCTATCTAAAAAAATGTAATTAAGGTGTTAAATAATACATCAAAAGTTTTTTACAAACTTTAACAGGAAGGGAGTAGATAATACATACTATAATAGGAAGGGAACAAACTCAAACACACGAGTTTTTCACAAACTTTAATATCACATAAATGATTTGATAAATGAAAGTTCCATCAAAAGTTAAGTCTTACAAATCAATTTACGTGTCTATTCAAAATTTAAATCCCTTCTTACAAGCTTATAGAATATATTTATACAAGTATACATGTGTGTTTATCTAAAACATAGCTAGGAAAATACATCAATAGAACCAACAGTACAAAAGTGAGCACAAAGCTCATAACGGCAAATTAACCACAAAAAGAAGTACATAGCTCATAAAGGTAATTAACCATAGAAAACTTATTACTTATTATAATTCAAAGGAGTATTTGCTCTTGAAATTCATGTTTTAAAGGAGCACCCTGCCCATAATTTAGACAAATCCAATCCACATGTGTTAGCTGATACACGGGACTAGTAATACCCTTGCTAACTAAGGTATCCAAAATGCACTGAAAGCTAACAGATATTATCGTTAGCTGTAAAATTTTATATCAAATAGTTTCTCAAATAAAATACTCTAAATGAATATTAATATAATTCATTAAGTCACTTCTCATTTCCAAAATCATAGAGTCGAAAATACGAATAATCACAATTCACCAATAAAAACAAAGTGCATAAATTGCTTCCACATAATGAACTCATATTTGTATTATTGAAATAAATGCCTTCCAATAGAAATCTTTTAGAGAAGTTTCACATCAAATTATTTATCTCGTGTCAAAATAAAGGAAAATTTATCTATTGCGAATTTATAATGGGATTGCAAGAAGAGATCTCATAGAATAATAATTTTACAAAAACTGAAGATATACTTTAATTTTCAATATATTGTCACATCATAAGTAATATTCGTGAAAAGATAATAATCAAATTATCAGTCTTCTATACGAAATCCATCAATTAGAGAGTGAAGAAAAGTAAAATTATAGAAATCTAGTTTGTTCCTCGTATTAAGCTAATATAGGCCAAAATCCATTAAAAAAATTGCACAATAAATGTAAAAGAGGTATGTAGTAGACATTATTCGCTCACAATGACACGAAGCTAAGGCAATGCTCCCATTACTTCTGACGATGTTTCTAAATGCAGAGTAGGCATAATACCATACTATTAATATAAAGATTCCACAAGCAAATTCAAGTTGATTGTTTTAAGGATTTCTAAAATTTCCTAATTCAATCAAATGATTCCAATTATAGGTTAACTCACAAATTCCAATCCTCCACTTCTAAGCTTACCTCCAAGCTTACTTCCAATTTACTTTCATTACCATCTCATCTCATTTTAATTCTTATAAACTAAATGTCTAATTTATTATAATTTTTTCATTTCTAATTTCAATTAAATTATATATTTTAATGCTCATATTTAAGTTTTAGAAAAAAAGTTTATTTTAGTCCTTGAAAGATATGATAACTTTTAATTTAATCTTTTACAAAATATTTTCGTCAATTTAATCTCTCAAAGATAAAAATACTTTTAATGTTATCTTTTTATCTTAATTACATTAATATCTTAATGTCTTACTTAAAAAAATATTGACTAAAATTTTTCTTAGTAACGTAAAAGTTATATATGATAGATAATTCACATCATATTAAAAAAAATTCTATGTATGCAATTATTCAAATTAACCTTAATTCTCAAATTTTTGTCAAATATGCAAATTAGTACAAAAATCTATGTATATATGCAATTGGAAAATTTTGATTTATATATCAACATTTTATCTTATATAGATTAATACATGACATGTGAGATAGTCATGTCATCAACTAAATTACACTTCAACATTAAGTTAAGTAAGAAAATATGGATGAAATTTGGATAAAAAGGCAGAATTTAAGGTATTTTTATCTTTGAGAGACTAAATTGATAAAAATGGTTTGTAGATAATCAAATTAAAAGTTACTATATCTATTAAGAACCAAAATAAAGTTTTTCTCAAAGTTTTATTCAAATTAGGGATTTAGGGCTATTTTGGTCATTTAATCTTTTTCGAAGAAAAATACAATTTTGGGTCTTATAAAAAATAAGGTTTTGAATGTTATTTTTTATTCTAACAAATTCATAAGTAAGAATAGAAAAGTTTTCAAAATTTGAATTAGTCCTAAGTCCATTAAAAATATCTTATATCGAAATTCTAGCAAATAGAAAACTTTATCAGATAAAATTTTAATTTTAAAAAATTCTCAAATTTGAACTATATAAGTTCAAAACAATTCATACAATCACCATTTCACTCAATTTTAATATTTCTACTTGAATTCCTATTTATTTAATTCCTAAATTTTTCTAGAATTAAAATTAATAAAATTATAATATTGGTCTAAATTTTTTTCTCAAGAAAATATTTTAAATTCATTTGTTCGTAGTATCTAACCTCATTGTGATATATTCATGATTTTCATTTTTTTTGAACTATTACATATTTTCTAATTATAAAATTAAATAACAAAAATATAAAAATTGTACTTAACTTTTTTTCAATTCAAAATTAAAAACTTTTGAACCATCCAATTAAATATTGAAATTATTTTTAAGGAAAAACTATATTTTATGCTCTAAATTAATGCATGACAAAACCAATTAGTATATAAACTTCAAAAAATTGAAGAAAAATAAATAAATAAAAACTCCCATGAATCTTAAAATGTAATGTGTTCGAAAGTGCTTTTTCACGTTTTAAAGTTAAGAAGTGTTTTATAATTAAACATTATTTGGATTTAAACGAAATTTTAGCCAATTTTTTTATACCAAATGAAGATTGTGGGCTTGGTCCCCACCAAAAAATAATCACCAGGCCGGAAGTGGAAATTAGGGTACCGTCCCCACTAGCCATCGAATAAGATTACCAAATGGGCCACCCAATATGATTTAGAAGTGAGGGTTCATAATCAATTGCGGCAATTTTGGGACCAAACAAGTTCATTGCAATGAAGTAAAATTCCAATTTGTCATCTCCATGTTTTGGAAATTTATTGTCTCTCTCAAAAGGTAAGCTTTGAAGCTTAGTTTTGGATTTAGATCCACCACTTGAATAGTAGGTGGCTCAAGGTTTTGGCTTTTGTTTTTTTTTTCTTTATCCTTTTTGGCAAATTGTATGGGGAAGAGTGGGAAAGATGCTTATATTTCTTATGAGAATCCACTTTCTTGAAACTGTTCAATAATTTAAAAGGATATCTTGTTTTTTGTTCTTTCTATGGATCACATTTATTCAAGGGGTTTCATAATTGGAGGAAAATGGGGATAGTGGTTGATCCCTTTTCATAGTTTTTATTTGGGTTTTACCGCTTTCTTTCTTATATATATATATATATATATATATATATATATATATATATATATATATATATTCCAAGTATGTTCTAATAAATATAATCTTGTTAGAGGTTTTGAGGAATATTAAATGTGAAACTTTTTTTTTATAGAGATTCAAAGTATCTTTTTAACTTCATATTTCAAGTACTTTATATGACATTCAAATTCTGCGAAAGTCATTAACTTGATAAATGATAGTGATATCACTACTCATACATGATGCATTTTTATTCAGGACATTAGAATTATTCTTGTTGCTCATCCTACCTATAAAGCAATGCATATTCTTCGTGAAGCCAATTTTGTACTGATACTCTTGTTAAGTTGGGTATTCACAGTTCCTCATGTCTTCACTTACAGAAAGAATTCCCACTAAATCTTGTTCTTCTTCTAGTGGATGTTGCTTCTGTCCTTTTTCTTAGGCCTTATTTCTTAATTTTTGTGTGTTTCTTGTTAACCTTTTAGTTACCAAAAAGAAATTTTTTATTCAAGTGATTTACAAGATATTAGAATCAAAATCAAGTCCATCAAATTCATCAAGCTTTGAATCTTAGCTTTATATGATATATATATGTATTTCCAATGCAATATGTGTGATATAAGACATCACTTTGTTCAAATAAGTTATTTTCAGGGAAAATTGGTATAAAATCAAATTAAAAAAAGTACATTAATTAGAACTTCCCAACGCATTCAAACAGATAAGAAAATGACTGTGACAATATGAAGCTCAAAGGTTAGCTAGGCTAAATTATTTGTATACAATGGAAGTAAAAGTTAGAAGATAATATCTCTTAACCCGTGTTAAACTTCTTCGAAGAACATTTAAATAAAATTTTAAATGCATTATAAGCAAGGCTTAAAAGATTCTTAATTAATATTGATCATAACTTAGAATGATGTTATACATAGAAGTATTATTACTACATTAGCTGCCAAAGTCGTTGATATATAATCTTGCAAGTATATATTAATTCTCCTTAAAATGTAACAACTGAGTAAATTAAATAGATACACTACAATTATTACTAGAATTGTCTAGTCCAAGGTACTAACTTAGTCCTGATTATTGTTGTTGCTATGCTATAATTATTACTAGAATTTCCTTTTGAGACAACAAAGAAACTAAGCAAACAAATATTCTAAACTTGCAACATGAATTCTACAAATATAATTAATGTAATTGTCTTATTATGAATATATCAAGTATATGATGAAGTAAAGATTTCAAGAGTGAATGTGAGAAGTTGAAAGCCAAAGACCTTACGAGAAAATTTTTTGGCCTGAGCAAAATTTCTTTTGGTCATGAGAAAACGGGTTAATCATCATTTTAGTTAAGAGCCTTCAACTCACTCTTCCATTAATAAGATTATTTTCTGCTCTCATCAGTTAAATTTTAAATTCTAACCATTATACACAAAAAATGAGATTTCAATAAAGACCACAATATTAATTAAAATAATAATATAATTAAAAAAATGATTCAATACACAAAAGTTTCACCAACTGAAGTTTAAAGAGAGTCAAATGTGTAAAGTTTTATTCTTCCAAATAAAAAAGTTGTTTTCAAAATTTTAATTTATGATTTTCAAATCATATTTTAGCAACCTTGCCATTATTTTAAATCTCACTTTCAGAAAATATAATATAATAATATGATGTAATTTATTAATTAATAATTTTCACCTCTCTTCCCATGATCAGGCTGCGAAATCTCCAACTGGTCTGCAAATTTGGAAGGGTCAAGAATAACAACTTTTGGGAAGGCAGAAAGACTAAGTTAAGCAATGAGGCAAAAACATGGAGATGCGGGGTATCGAACCCCGTACCTCTCGCATGCAAAGCGAGCGCTCTACCGTTTGAGCTACATCCCCTTGCAGTTTTATTCATATATTTTATGAAGAAATTTATTTTCTCAGAACATCAAACCAAACGATCTATATTTAATTATTTATTGAAAAAATGACGATAAAATGTTAAGGATAATGTTAATATTTTAGACAAAATTACACTATTCTTCTTTGTAATTTGGTGAAATTATATACTTATTACCTTTTTAATTTCAAAAATTATATTTTGTACCACTGATATTTGACAAAATATTATATAAATATCTCTTATAATTTATTTCTTGTTAATAATTTAATATTTTATATTCTAAAATAATAAAATTACTTGACTGTCTTACCATGCATTGCTTTAAGATTAATCTCATACATATTGAAACTTAATATAAATTTAAGTATATATATTCAATTTTATATTTAAACTAAAATCACATTCTTATTTTACGTAAAAAAATATTTTCATTAATAGAAAAATAAATTATACAATAGAACATTATAATTTTTCAAATTAATGCAAGGCAAGTTTAATTATATTTAACCAAACTTTATAGGGAGTTAATTACATAGTTGTATAATTAAAAAAATTGTTTGGCTTATAATTAACCAAACTTTAATTCTTTTTTAATTAAATTAAAAAAGAATTAAATTAAAAATAACATTCTTTGTTTTTAGATAACCAAACCTCTCGTTTGGCTTGTTAGTAGAAGAAACAGATATAATTACAGTTCGGATTATAGTGTCACATCAACATTGTATTTATCAGCTCTTAAGGAAGAAGACAAGCCAGAAGTTGAATAAATAAAGGACATGCGTACTAGGCCTTGTTTAGTGGTTTTATAAGTTAATCATTAGAGGTTAATCCGCCCAATTTATGATTCATTAAGCACATTTCCTTTGTAATCATCGTTCCCCTAACCACAGTTGAGTCTTATATTTAATCTGAATGAAAAATCCCATTCAATATCTTCATTGAAATGTTCTTGCTTTAAGTTTAGCTGCCATATTCTTCTTCTTCATCATATAGTTCTTCCCAAATACATATTCCAATGACTTCCATTGTTTCCATTTCTTCATCTCCCTTGGTCACCCTCTCCTACAATTCTAGGGTTGGATTAACAACCTCTCGCCAAATTAACAGCCTTTCTACAATTGTAAGACACAACGTCTAATTTGCCTTGCAAATTTTTTTTCTTTTTGAGGCATTTTTCTGTAAGCTTTCGGTACCTAAGCAACAAAACACAAAGTTTTATTTAATAAGTATTTGTCCATTGTTTTACTATTAGAAAATAGATGTTTTAGAGGGAAAAAAATAGTGAAGCGATAAAGTAAGAGAAAGAAAAGAAAAGAAAAGAAAAATAGAAACATAAATTAAGATTTCACTTTGTATGATTTAGAACTCACATTTATTTTTTTTCTCTTCACCACATCCTTCATTTTAGAGCATCTACTCTCATACTATTAATTTTAACACACTTATAATTAAAGTTCATGAATATAATATGATATTTATTTAAAAAAAATCATTTGTTTGGGAAGGTATTTATTATGGATTTGGATCTTCTCATATAGACAAAATTTTGGACAGATTATCTATTTATTTCTTTTTTATTTTTTTTATTTTATCTTTCTTTTACTTTAAAAACTTCAATATATAAGACACTCTAAAGAATCCTTTTCATTTTATTGTATAGTTAATAGATAATGTAATAGATTAAGTCTATTAAAAGAAATTCCTCTTTTTCGGGGCCATTTGCTTATGACATTATTCAATTTGCACAACATTTAAGTGAAAGACACCATATATATTAAATTTTTCTTGTGTAGCCTCAGCTTACTGAATCATCTATAAATTTTAATAATAAATAAGTTAGAATCAACAAAAAAAGTACTATCAACCTTAATAAGGTATACTACCCTGGACCCTGCTCCTTTATTTTGGTGAATTAATGATTGGTTCACTTCATATATGCATTTTGCTTTCAAATGCAGGGAAGCTCTATATATGTTTGGTGGGCTAAGACTTGTGAACAAGGTTCATTTGAAAAGTGCAAGAACATTATCTTTTTCATCACTCTCTGAAGGCATTGGGACTAAAATTTCTTGCTCCATTGTAATAATTTTACTCACACTCTCTCATCATTTGTACACCTTTAAAGTTTGATCTTAAAATTAACTATCATTTTATTTCATCTCTACTTGTTGCAGGCTCAACCAGAAACTCTGCAAATTGTCCAAAGCACCATTGCAAAGCAACTTTCCATTGATGAAACCACAGTGACTCCCCAAACTAAATTTGCAGATTTGGGTGCTGATTCTCTGGACATTGTGAGCCGTCAATTCTATAATATCACTGCACTTAATTTACTTGAATGATACAAAACAAAGTATTAACAGCAAAATCTTAATTTGATTTGCCATTACTCAAATCATTCCTTTTAATTTAGTCTCTCAACTCAATCATTAAAATGTTTAACACTATGGCTCTTCTATTTTATATCTTTATTTAAAAGTTGATGCTAATTAATGACAAATTTAGTCCAAGTAATTATGGATGGCACATGAGAAATTAAAATCCAAGTGAGCATAAAGTTTTGGTTAAATTATTTTTGTAATCCCTATAATTTCAATCAATTTTTAATTAGATCCTTATAATTTAAAAATTTGTAATTGAGTTCCAATAGTATAATAAATTTTTAAATTAATTTTTTTGTCAAATTTTTATCAAAATTATATTGAATTTGGTTAATATTACCAATATATCTTATTTTAACACTCTAAATAAATATCTATAATTTATGTCAATAAAGAGAAAAAATAAATAATATTATAAAAATAATTTACATATATGAAATGAAATATAATTTATGTTAAATAATATGAATAGATTGAATTAAATTAAATAAATTTATATTGTTAAAATAGACTATAATTAGCATGTTGTAAAAATTTAAAAAAATTTTGATGAAAAATTAAATTTAGAGATTAATTTTAAAAAAATTAAACTATAACGAGTTAATTATAAATTGAGTGAAATTATAAGGATCATATAAATAACCTTACTTAAAATTTTTTTATGGAGATTTGGATAGATGAGTTACATATATTAATAGTATAAATATTTTAATAATTGGATGAAAAAATTGAAAGTTTACCTATTTTTCAGAGATCAAACCAAAATACAAGTTTCTTAGAGTATTAATTAAATATACTGAAAGTGGGTACTATGATATGAATAGGTTGAGATGATGATGGCTTTGGAAGAGAAATTTGAGATCTCCATTGCAGAAGGAGGAGCTGAGAACATCTTTACCGTTCAAGATGCTGCTGATGTGATAGAGAAAGTGAAAGCAGCCTGATCTTAAACCATTGAGATTGAAGAATCAACCTCATCAAATTAAATTTTCTAGTTGTTCCCTTAATTTCCAATGTTTTGTCATTTTTTCACATACAAAAGTCACATGCTTCACATTCCTAAAATAAATTTCTTCTCCAATTGGAGAAGTTAGCTGCACGCATAACGCTATTTATCTTATAAAAAAGAATTGATAAAAACATATTTTATGTTTTTTAAATTTTATATTAATTTTTAATTTTGTTCTTAAAAGTTATTTATGCTTTGTACTGCTGCATGCCCACTGGTAGATGTTGAGCACATTATTATTTGGACCAAAATAGAGACCAAAGAATAACACGAGAAGTACAACACAAAAAATTTTCAAGCTTCATTCAGTTCCTCAGATACAGGGTTCAGACTTTCGAGGGCATCATCCATACGTACACACTCAAAACCCAGAAAAAGAAAAAAAAAAAAATGTACATATATATATACAGAGAGAGAGAGAGAGAGAGAGAGAGCAGATCAACTTAGAAATCCGAGATTCTACTTCTTTACAGCTTCAGGATCTCATGAAGCATAGGCTCCTCTTCTTCTGCATCAGAGAGCCATCTTATTGTAGGAAGCTAGCCATCTACTACTAGTTAAATATATATTATATACGGACACACGTAGATATATATAGATATGCACAACGATGCCATGCAATATGTTTCCCTTGGAATCTCTCTTCTGTGTACAAAACGTACCCATCTGCCAAGTATTTTCAAGTCAAATTATTTATCGCCTTCCTCTTTCAACGATCCAAAACACTCATAATTACCCTGCAAGCACACACAGACAAGAGGCCACCAGAGTGAGAATCTTGAAGAGAAAAAGAAGCTAGCAGAAAGGCTATATATATATGTCATTTCATTTCATTCATCAAACCATTAGAAAACAAAAATAAACAAAGAAACAGAACCAATCGTAAATGTTCGGACTTGTAGGCTCAGGTCGCCCTGCGGAAGCTGACGATTTTCTCCTTGTTAATTTCTTGAAATCCCCAACAGGTGTTCCCGCTGCATGTAACAAATATCAAAATCCCATCATGAGCAAGCTCTCACTGAGACAATTAAACAAACAGATAGAGAGCAAGAAGAGACAGACGTACGAGGCGAAGGGGTGCGAGAGGAGGAGGGGGAGCCAGTGGGAGCGAAAGGGAAGGAAGAGGGATCGGAGGATGTGCGAACAATGGTGATGCTGCGAGTGATCGGAAGGTGATCGGAATCGGAAGGTGAAGAACAAGAGCTGGCAGAGAAGGAATCGTATTTGCGGAGCTTGCCGAGGCCGGAGTCGGGAGCGGGACCGGCAAGCGTTTCGTCCCAGAGCTTGTGAAGCAAACCCATGATTGATTTTGGTATATGTTTGAGATTGATTTTTTTCTTGTTTTGTTTCTAAGAAAAAATGGTAATGCAAAAATAACCCAGGAACGAAACGGCAGAGAGAAGATTTCTCAGAGTCACACAATGAACGTACAATCAAGGTTTTTTTTTTTTGGGTTTTTTTTTGGGTGATGTGGGAAATGAGGATGTGTGTACTTATAGAGATAGAGAAAGAAAAGGAAGGAAGCGAGGATGAAGATGAAATTGAACATTGGGACGGCTACATTTTTTGGTTAAGCTCCGGCTAATGTGGCTTTCTTAACAGCCATCAAATTCTTATTACTAACTACGTTTTCTTAACAAAAAGTAATATATATATATATACATATATATATATATATATATAAGAGAGATGAATAAAATATTCATGTTAAATAAATTAAGATTTAAAATTTTTTTTATGTCTTTCATACTTTATAAATTTTACATTTTTCTCATATTTTAAAGGGTGAAAATTCCTTTTCAAGTAAAATGATAAATTATACGTTAAATTCGTAGATCTCTTTGCCTTTAATATATATTTAAGACTTCTATGACAATTATCAAAGTTTTAGCTCTCCCTAATGGATCCATGTAAGGTATGGTAAAATTATAATTATCACTAAATTATACTCCACTTTTTTAAAAAATAAAAAATTTATAATTTCATTTATTTTGATTAAAATATTTTTAATGTTAATTTCAATTTTTTTAAAAAAATTATAATTTATTAAAAATATATTTTAAAAAATTATTACTTCATTATAATTTATTTTGAGTTAAAAATAATAAAATTAATTTGTTTTAAAATTTAAAAAATATTTTTAATATTAATTAAATGCATATTTAATTTTATAAAAACACATATAAAGATATTTAGATTCAGAAAAGTAAAATTACAAGTTTTTCTTATTTTTTAAAGAACAAGAACGTAAACTTTTAAGGTAAAAATAAATTAAATGTAATTTTAACATATTTAAAAATGAGTGTAATTTATTCTAAATTAGATATAAAATAATTAAAAAAAATCTCTTGTATATTATATTATCTATACACATGTATCTTAGGTATAAAGCTAAGTTGGATACTACATTTCTCTAAACAAAAATTTAAACTTAAGCTCAAATTTGTAAAAAAATTTAAATAATTTTAATATTTCAACTTAAATTCATTTATTTAACACTCACAATCAAACATAAGAGGTAAATTTTATAAATTCTCATGAAATATAAGTATTTTAATCCTCCTAAATTTTATAGTAGACAAATGTACATAAATAAAAAAGGGACCATTATACAAAGAAGTCAACTATTTTATGATGCACCTCTGAGACTCTTCTAACATGTTTCTAAAAATAAAATAAAAATTAGAAAAAAATATTTTATTGGTACACAACTAATGGGGAGCGGAGGTTTGTTACTGTTAATGAATTTATAAATAAAATAAAATTAGATTTATTTATTATTAATTTTTTAATAAAAATAAAATATGTAAATTTATTTTTAAAAAATTAATCATAAAAATTATGAATTATATATAAAAATAATTTTTTTAGAGAAATTAATAATAAAAGTATAAAAATTCTATTTACTTTTTTTATAAAATAAAAAAATAGAGGAGAGAAGCCATTGAATTGAATTTGAGCCAAAAACAGAGCCGAAAGAGTGGAAGGGGACATGTGGGTCCCACTTTGACACATTGGATAAGCTCTCGAATCCAAATCTGCCTCCACCAACACCAGATATTGATGCTACCTTGGGCTGGGACCCACATCCTCCCCAGTCTTTTTCTTTTTTCTTTTTAATTATAATTGAAAACAATAATTCCGCTAAACTATGGCCTGAAATTAAAACCAAAATATCTAGTTTGTTTTAACAAAATTATTCTCTATTTTAGTAATGCAAAGTTTGACTTTCATTTAAGATATTATTGACAGAAATGAAAGTCTTTTAAATAATGTTTCATATCATTTTAAATTTTAAAAGAAATAAAAAAATTAAATAATTTTTTACTCTCCCTTAATTTTGTTATTAGTCTCCACTCTCTTATATCTATATATTATATACTCTAGAAAATTTGAAAATAAAATATCTAAAATAATAATAATGATATAAATTTTAGCTTAATTTCATTGAAATGAGAATATGATTTTTTTTTTTTTCCTTCTCTTTCAAATAAAAGATCCTCTTCCACTGGTGCTTGGGCCGTTCGGATACTAGACTATTGAGATTCAATAAACTATAAATGCTACTATTGAGCTTGTACTAAATATATAGTATATTGTACCCTTAATCAAGATCCACTTTTTGTGCCATTTATTTATTTCCTTAAATTTCTGTGGCTAATGATCCTATTTGGGTCCCTAGTCAACATCAGAATAGGCCACACCTAGGTGTCAATCACTTCCAAATTTGCTTGAAATTGTCTTCTTTTCTCCAACTTTAAAGAAAATGGCCCCCACAAATGACTTTTCTTTTGGGACTACCCAAACACTTGGACACGAACAATTCTAGCCCAAGGTAATTGTTTCTTCCAATTATATAATAAAAAAATTCAGCTGTAATTTTTATATTTTTATTATTAATTTTTTAATTAAAATTTGATATATGTATATAATTTATAAAATTTATTTTTTTCATAATTAAATTTTTTTTAAAAATTATATACTTTATTTTGATTAATAAATTTAATAATAAAAATATAAAAAGTTACATATAGTATATATAATTTATTTATTTATTGGTAAGCTACCATAAAAGTAAAGGGAAAAAAAAAGAAGCTGTCATTTAATGTTGCAACAGTTTCTTTTTGTTTTCCTATTCCCAGCCTCAACTTTTTTAAAAGGAAAAACAACAAAAAAGGGAAAAAAAACGGAGGAAGGGCTTATTGAACTGCTTATCAGATATTTGCTCCCTCCTTTCTCAAACTAGTGATTCGTCTTTCATTTTGACAGGCTGTGAGAGAAGGATAATTTAATAGCCTTGGATTCTGGTACAAGTCAATTGGTAGTTACCAACAAAAAAAAAAAAAAAAGGCTTTGTATTGAAAAAGGAAATGATTGATTGAAATTTAGCTCTTTCTTACTTATTATAATTATTATTACTACGAACTTATAAGTAGCAAAAATATAAATTATTTTTGAGGGAAATAAAAAATATGAAGAAAAATTTTCAAACATTGTAGGTTTAATCATCCATGATATTATATGATAGATTTTATGTTGAAAAGTAATTACTATTAATTACACCGTATACTTAAATTCTTAACATGTATTGAAGAAAACACTGTTATTATATTAAAGAAAAAATATATATAAAGCATAAAGCATTTAGTATTGAACGTAGTACTAGGAGAGTTTCCCTGTTAGTTGTTTTTTTCCCCTAAAATCAAATTTGATTCAAGGTAATAAGGTCATACAATACAAAAGAAATTTGCAAGACTCATACATATAAAAATTATATAACTTGGAGAAAATAATAAGAAAAAATAACTAGATTTTTATTTAATACTTGAAAATATAAAAGGAGAGACAACACACCCTTGGATTTTTTTAATGAAAAATTAATCTCCTCAACAGTTCATTCTCTTAAAAGTTGCACTCATAGGTACAGATTTAAAAATTTTGTATATCTTTCAAATATTTTTATAAAAAGAACTCTCATAAATAAAATAAATAAAAAAACTCATAAAAGAGAAAAAAAGTCTTTTCTAATGAAGGGAAAAAATAACATCCCTAATAGAAAGAGAAAACATTTCTTGATAGAAAAAGAAAGTCTCCGTAGCAAGGAGGAGAAAGAACTAACACAAAATAAAGGAAAAAGGCTAGGAGGGGAGTTTGCCACGGCAACTGCTTGAAGACGAACCCTAGCGGAGAGGACAAATTCTAACACACAGAATGTTACAATGTTTCCCTAGCTATTTTTCTGAGGCCTAAACCTGAAATGGACTAACATTCTCCAACCTATTTGGGCCTTAGCCTGATTCCTCATATTTGGGCTTTGGCCTTGTAAACATTTTTTAGATGAGGTGTCGGTGGAACATGTACTTCATGGAAGGTGATTATAAGCAAATGCTTAGACCCCTTACCTTAGACAGGGAAGAGAACTTTAGGAGTATCAGCAGCCCAATGATAAACCAGAGTGGGCTGTGAGTGAGGTATTTGGGCCTTGTGGGCTCACACTACCTAATTTGAGGACCAAATGCGACAAAGGAAAAAGAAAAATCAATCACCTACATGTTTGGATGTGTGAATCTTTCTCCTTTTAAGAGAAGGTAACATTAATTGATTTATTTTGTTTTTTAAATAATGAGTTGATAACTGATCCATTAGATTATATAATAACCACCTCATAGCGCACACTATGATAAAAATCTGATTAGTAATTAAAAGTATAAATTATATATATTTTATTGAAACTCGTACAAAGATTTAAAAAATTAAAAATAAGGAAAAAAAATACAATATTTTTCGTAATTTACTTCCTTTTTTAAAATAAAACATTCTAAATGCTTCCCACAAAATATAATTTTCTCTGAAAAGTGCAAAGTGTTGGGACTTGAGAGCTCCAAAATGTATTTGGTCAGGTGAACTGAATACAAAACTAGTATTGATAATTCACTGACCTAACAACAGATAAGCTAAAGTGGGCATATATATATATATATATATATATTGTAGTAGTTTGCATTATGATTCCCATTTGTAGAGCAAAGCACGAGTCACTGTTTAATATTCAATTATATATATATATATATATATATCCACCATGGGGGATGAACAAATAATTGTTGATATTATTTATGGTATGAGAGCTTTAGACTTGACAACAATTTATGATTTTCCAGTACCATCAACTTGTTCCATTAATGGTTCTAGATTTTCAACTTGTGGGTTGTCTCAATATAAGAATATTATTTTATTCTCCATGTTCTTCCCATATATATATATTACTCTTTTAAACTATAATATAATTATAATATTAATAATTAAACTTTTAAACATAATATTTTGTCTTTTTAAACTATTTTAAAAAATAGTGAAACAATTAAGTGTACATTGGAAAGTTAGATTTTTTTAATATGTTTTAATACGTATATTTTTGGTACAAAACATGAGGCATTCTTGCTTTATAAGAAAAATAAACTTGCTAAAATTGGTACCATGTTTTTCTCCCCCAAGATGTCAAAATTAATTATTTCAAAAGTAACATTAGTCAATGACAGGTACAAAAATTTTGATTTTAGATCTTTCATATTTATTCGTTGTAGTAAGATAGAAATAAAAAAAATCACATTAATAACAAATTCACTTTAAATAAATTAAAAAAAAATTCATCTTTTTTTATTATAAAAAAATGTAATGTTTTTCAACTGTTAAGATTCTGACACAAATTTTTAGCATACAATGTTTTGAGGTATTCCTGTTTGAACTAATCAAATTGTCTCATATAATTTAAAAAGTTTTATTATATAAATTTTTAATTTTTTATAATTAATGGTTGCCCCATTCACAAGTTTAATCTTCCTACCTAAAAGAAATCTCAGTATCCCTTGTTTGCAAAAACAATCAAATTTTATTTGAATAAAAAAGTGAACTTTGAATATTTTTTCTTCGTTCTTTTTTGCTTTTAATTTTCAAATATTAGAAGGACATTTCTACTATAATAACAACATATCAAAATTCATTTATGAATATATCTAAACTAAATGCAACTTCTGGCAAGCTGATATGGAAAAGAAAAAGGTAATAAGTTCATAGATTATAGTTTTCTTTTTCCTTTTCTTTTTTAAAAAAGAACTTTCAGATTGGACCAATCGAGAAGAATGTATTATTATTAACCAATAATTGACAATCACTGACAGAAACTCTGCAAGTTCTGGGTACCCTGTCTCACTTTCAGCTCGAATGCTCTGAAATGATTATGCATCACATTCCCAATTTTTTTAAGACAAAAAAGAAAGAAAGGAGAAGAAAAAGAAGAAGCACAAGTTGCACAACTTGTGTGTGACAAATCGAGCTTGTGACTCTGAGCATTTTTTCTATTATTGCGTAGAAACGTGGGAAAGAAATGACTATCTCTCTTGATAATAAGTCAGATAGAATCCACAAATCACAATGCCCTCCATTGAATCTTTGGCTTTCAAGTTGCACAAAGGAACCAAAAGAAAAAAAGATTATGTTTCTATTTGACTTCTATTGAATATTTATTTGATATATGATAATATAATTACAGAATAACGACTATTTTTTTTAAAATTTAGCATCTTATGATTTAAATTTTTTAAATTTATATATTTTATTTTTATTAAGAATTATTGTAATAAAAATATAAAAGATTATACTTAAATTTGATTCTCTAAATTGCATGGCATTGTGGGGTCCGTCAAAGGCTTTCAAACCTAAGAAAAAAGTAGCAGCTTGAGTCTGCGCTTGTTTTTGGTGGTCAGAGGGAGGACATGGGACCCTGCTTCGAATTTCATCTTCAAGGGAAAAAGGCAAAAGAGAAGAAGAGGAATCAAACAAGTTGATTAGAAGAATACGTATTCAATTTTTTAAGTATAATTTTAGATTTTAATTTTATGTATAAAAATATTATTATTGAAAGAGCTGTACTTTAACATTTTAAATAACTTGAATCAAATTATATGATTTGGATGTTATTTTAAATCTTTTTCTAGTTTCTGTACTTTATCATTTTATTTTTCTTTGTATTTTAAAAATTCAAATTTCAAATTATATAAATAATAAAAAAAATTTAAGTATACTTGTTATATCAATTTATTTATATATTTACCAATAGAGTTTAATAAAATATTTTTATTTTATATATCGTATAAAATTTTAATTTAAAATAAAAAATAATAAATTTTGTTAATTAATACATAAATAAAATTATACAATTTATATTGTGGACCAAAAGAGAAAAAGAGAAAAACTTTTTAGATGTTAATTTAAATTTTTTTATTTTTTCTCTCTACACTTTATTATTTTATTTTAAAAAATATATAATTCAAATTATATGAGCAATAAAACATTTTTAAATGTATTTATTTTATACATTGACTAATAAAATTTAATAAAATATTTTTATTTTATATATTATATAAATATAAAATATAAAATATAAATTTTAATAATCAACACATAAATAAAATAATATAATTTATAGTTTGGACCAAAAAGAAAAAGATTAGGTCTTTGCCAATTCCCATGGATCATAGAAGTTATTTGAGAATCTATGTGTGGGGTCCATGCCCACGTGTTATGGGACCCCTCCATGATATCAACAATAAATGAATAATACTCATATTTTTCTTTGGCTAGAATCATCATATATGTCTTTGTCACACCACCGCTCAGGCACTTACATCACATGTCTCTCTTCACTATGCCTATTCCAATCCATCACAAATATGCGTCCGGATTGGCCTCTGTTTTTAGTAGCGGTTTTTTTCGTTGCTAAAGTTTCTTGCAACAAATATTATTGCTACTATAACTTTTTTTAATTAATTATTTAAAGAAAAGTTATTGCAGCAATAATATTCGCTGCAATAATATTAAAACACACTTTAACAACGAATAAAACCGCTGCTAAAAAAACCAAACAAAACAGATAACTCCTCTCAGAGGATCCAACATCCACAAATATCTTTTTGCTATATCACCCTCATCTTTTTAATTATGCTAAAATTATATTCAACTAAATTAATAATTTAGTATTATAAAATTATTTTCTTAATTTTTTTCTCTTCAAGAAATTGAGTTTAGTCTTTTAACATTTTTGTTTCAATTAAGATGATTCTTACTATAAAAATATCTTAAATTAATAAGTAAAATTTCATGTAATTATTAATACATAATTTAACCTAGGCAAAATTTTCTCAAAATAATATTGTACAGATATATTTTATAGAACAGTAATTCCAATAAAAATTCACTCAAACTACAGCATTAAAAAAATACATTTGAATATCATTTACTAATAAAAAAAATATCACTATAATACCATATGAAGAAAACTAATAATCTTTCAAAAATCAAATTATTAATTTCACCATCATATTATATGTAGCTGTTGACTCTATTAGGTATTACTATAACTTTCTTCATAATTTTGATAAAAATACTTTCAAAATAGAATAAGCACTAAATTAAAAATTAAAAAACCTATATATTAGTTTAACCCAAAACGAAAAAGGATTATTATTGATAATGATTCAAGTTCCTTCATCATTGTACAATGGCAGCAATGGATTTGACTGAATGAACTTTTGTCAAGAGTAGAAAATTTTGGTGAACCCCCAACAACGTTAAAACATCAGACTCTTCTCTAATCCTTTTCTTTTTCCCTCAAATTCCTGAGCTGTATAGTAACAAATGACAGTTAAGATTAATGTCTTCCACAGATTGCTAAAATTGATGGATGAACAAGTTTTGTCCAATGGGATTGCACTTTGAAGATTGAAGAGTGAAGACTAAGCAGAAATACTGGAAGTGTCATTGGAGGAAACATCATGCCCAGATGACACCTTCTGCTTCCTACCATGTCTACGCCTATTGCTACATCCTCTTCGTCCTACTCCTTCTCCCTTCTTTCTCTCTTCTACCTGCTCCACCTGTCTTCATTTCAACAACCAGTAAACATGCTGTAATAACCATCTTATGTAAAGGGTGAAATGGGAAACTAAAATAATCATTCTTACTGATACCATTAATGATTTCTTTCTGTTCTGTTCTGATGCAGATGTAGATGACGAGGGAAACACTTACCACTTCTACATACCTCACACATTTATACTCCATGGGTTTTGTTGGTTTTGTATTGTATCCTCATTGGTAATGTTAGTTTTCAAGAATGACCTTGAGGAGACAAGTTCAACATAACAAGATACAACTGATTTAGACTCTTTAAAGAAAGATTCAACACCAGTAAACAAACTACCCCATTCTGTTTTTGCTTTTAAATATTTTGAATGTTTTGCAAAATCCTCAGACCAACATGTTATCCTATCCTCTTATGTCTATCCATTGGAGGGATTTTTAGAATCATAAACATGTATACAATGGATGGTTTAGTATTTGATATCAAAATGAAAACTTTGAAAGGTATATATATACACTAACCCCTAAACAGAAATTCTGGAATGTGGCACCAAAGTCAGAAGAATCCTCTGCTTTCCCAATATTATTCATCTCGGAAGAATTGCGTTTATTCGAGCCTGAACTTTCACAGTATGTCATGTATGTAGATGAAGTAGAACATGCAGCAGCATCAGAAACAGTATGGGGGTCACTTCCAGAACATCCAATGTCCCCTTGAAACATATCTTCAAACAGCTGTTGCAACTCCTCAAAGCTCTCCTCTCCATTGTCCTATAATGTCACACATATAAAACCTACGTCACCAAATGTTAATACACTTACTTCACCATTAATAAGCTCTAAAACAAGCTTTGAACACCGATGCCAGTGTCAAAATCTGCATATAAGCAAGCTTTGGGCTCCAAAGTAGCATAACTCAAAACCCTTGATCACAAATAATTCTATGTCCAATTTTCATGCCAACGTGTGACTGACTTCAACAAGACTAAGCAAAAGCTGTGGGATTGTACCAGTGGCTCTAAGGTTATTCAAATCGTATCACCCAGTCATTTGAAAATCACGAGAAATTCTTAAATACAATATATATACCACATCATTTGTTCATACATTATTTAATAATATTGTCACATCTTTTACTTTTTTATATATTAGGTGAGTCATGAGTGAAAGATGCAACATAATATTGTTAGACAATGTATGAATGAAATGATATATGTTGTACTTGAGAATTTTTCAAAAATTGCTGCATAATGGGACCCACCATTTCCATGGAACCACAGATTCTGGTGCTGAATTTCCACCTACAAACCCCAGAAGCCACTGTTCTATTCCTTCATCTTCTCATTCAATCTTTAAAGAAGTTAAGAGAATGAGGGATGACGACACATTCCACCATAAATATAGAGAGCTTAAGAGGTCTAAAATGGCTTCCTTGTATTTTTTGTTTTGGGACTTCATCCTTATTGACAATATGACCAACAAAAAAACGAAATTTGTTTGGGCCCAGATATGTATTAGGTCGACCCGTGATCCAAGGGTGGCCCCTTTGCACGCAAAAATTAAAGATCCGAGAGGAGAGAAAGAAAGGGTATCTTCCACGACAAAAACGGAAAAGCAGCAGCAACAACAACGTAGGATTTGACAAAAGTTGGATGGCTAAGCTTTATCCACAAAACAAGACATGAAGGAGGAATTATGCACCGTCATCATCAACCAACATTTCAACCATCAAAATTAAAGATCCAATTGAATCAAAACAGACTCACATTTGGTTTTGTTTGGCTCATCATTGCAACCATTTCGTTCAGGAAGTCACCCATTCCCTGCGCACACAAAAATTAAAATAATAATTAAAGGTTCGCCAAACTTACTAACATTCCCATGTGAAGAAACCACAAGAGAAATAAAGCTTTTTTGTATCTTAAAGGGAAGAAAATGGAATCCTAATCAATCCCAGAAAAGGTAACACTTTACTGAAAGATGAACGGTGGAAAACCCAGAAATAGGACAGGAATGTCCAATTAAACCAGGAAAATATAGAAGAAAAGAAAAAGACATGAAAAAAAGTCAAATTTTTTGTTAATTTGGGGTTAAAAAGAAAAAAAGAGAAGAGAAGGATACGTCGAGTGACTTACGTTGTCGTCGTCATCGCTGTCATAGACTCCTATGTCATACAAGAACCTTTTGTTCGAGTCAGATAAAACTGTGGACGGAGGAAAAAAAATACAAAAAGCAGAGTAAGATGAAGGAAACAGCATCTCGTGAATCCAATAATTAGTCTTAAAAAATTGAATTTTGCTTCAATATGAAGGATCAAATGAATTAACGAATCTTTAGTCAATAATCAATCATTAAAATATTTATTAAGAAAAAAAAAGGAGAAGAGGGAATTACCAGAATAGGCTTGCTGAATTGCCTGAAATTTCTTCTTAGCTTCTTCCACGAACTTTGAATTCCCCGACGCTGAACAACGATCTGGGTGCCATTTCTATCCCATCAAACAAAATCATTTTTCTTACTACAAATGCACACAATTCCTGGGACACATCTTATAATCACTTCCCAGAAAACATCGGAAAGCGGAGAGACAAACAGACAGACAGAGACAACATAGGATTTGTGAATCTGAATTGGGTTGTTTCAGACATGGAAAAAGGGAGGATTTTGAAGCTACTTTTGGAATATTTTTGTTTTAATGTAGGAAATTTTGAAGAAACAAGGGTTGTTAAGAAAAGAAGAAAGATGAAGAAGAGACAGAGACAGAGAGGCATTCAATTCTAACCATTGCGAGTTTCTTATAGGCATTTCTGAGCTCTGATTCTGTGCACTCCTTATTCAATCCCATAACTGCATAGAAGTCACTTCCTTTCTCTTCTCCATTAGCAGCCATTGTTGTTCCCAATGATGATAATAAAAATCCAAACTTTGACAAACAGGAGCTCTGAAACAACACCACCAACCACACCAAACAAAAACCAGAAGAACCAATCAAACCCAGCTTTTCTCTTTTTTTGTCGACGAATTGATTCAACCAAACCCAACTAAAACATTAACACCGTACAACACACAACATAAAAAAGCACGAAACACACACAAAAACACAATACTATCTTATTATTTAGTATTATTTATCAGAAGACAACATATTTGTGAATTGGGACACGGAACCTTAGCATTTTTTTTGATTCCGTGGAGTGAAAGGAGAAGAGAGAAAGGAAAAGGGTGTCTCCGGAGAGATCACGACTCACAGACACACACACACACCCTTGACCCCCCCCACCTCCCTAATGCTCAAGAACACTCCAGAAACTGCAAGTTTATATAGTTTTTATATTTTTAATTTGTTAAATACTCGTTTATTCAACGGTGAGATGGGGATTGAAACTTGAGGACGATGTACGGTTGAGATTGCAAGGGAGTGGTCTAGATATTTTTTTTCATGTATTGTGCGTGTGTCCAGAAGGTTCTGTTTGTACTGTGAGCAAGTCCTTTTTGACGGAACAAGGAGGAGTGGGTCCCACCACAATATGGGGGTGGCTATTTAACAGCTTTGGGAATTGATTGATGAAAATGAAAATTATTTATTTAATATATATATATATATATATATCTAATTGTGATTGGCGTATAATGAAGAAAAGGGTGTAGGACCCCCTTCGTTGGAAATAGGTTCTGTTTGTGGCTTTATGGGAAAGTTGGGAAAATTACCTTAAGTCTTCACCAAGAATAAAAAAGTTTCAACTTGGAGAAAATGGATGAGATTCAATCAACCAAGAATTTGAGTACCATGCATTTCATCAACGGTGGAATTATCTTTAGTATTTTTTATATAATTGATATTCTTAAAATTTCATATATAATTACAAAATTTTTTTATATATTTTGCATAAATTTTTGTTTTTATTTAAATCTTTTATAAAAAAATATATGATTATAATATATTATTTAAAATTTTAAAAATATAATATATATTATATAGATTAATATTTTATTATTAATTAAATTTATTTGTTTAATAAATAAATTTAATTTAATTTAATTTAAATTTTTAATAAATTGAATCTAAATAATTTATGAACGCTTTAATTTATTTATATTCTTAATAACAATTTGACACAATTTGAAGTATTTAATAAAAACAAATAAATACTAAAAGTAGGAAATGCATGCATAAAATAAATTGTTAACAAAATTAACTAAAGAAAAAAAATAATTAGCATTTGATTTCAGCCGAAAAACATGTTTATTAAATATTATATATAATCAACATAAGTGTATAATTGTAAATGTAAATTTTTTTAAGAATAAATTAACTTATTGTTTGTAATGAAATAAAATAATATTAAAGTAAACATTTAGGAAATGCAAATAAGATGTTTTTATTTAAGTGCCAAGTAAGTTTGAGTTTAATGGTTAAGGAGTTTTTTTGATGTGAACAAATAGTTATGGCGTGGAGGATATGTTTCATAGCCGTGGGGCATCTTAAAGTCTCTTAAATGTGCTTGGGAAGGAGGCTTCAAGAATATCAATCATTATAGAGTGTGTTAAAATTTTTTTTTTTGGTGGATCCATTATATTTAAAAAATATTTATTTTTTTATATTTAAAAAAATAAAAAAATATTTAATCTCTAATTTATTTAAAATATATCTTTATTAATATAATTCTTTATATTATTTTTTAAATATATTATTTCTTAAATTTAAAATATCCCAAATTTACTCCCAGTGAATTAAGATCTATTTTTTTAATTTCTCTTATGTTTAACAAATTTTATCTTTTCTATTTAAAAATATCCAAATCGTATTTTTCTTTTTCTATTTTGCTCAGTCCAATTATAATCAAAGTTAATGTGTAACTGGAGGGACCAAGGACTAAGGAGCACACGACGGTGGAGACTTACGAGGACGACAAAGGCAACATTAATTCTGCTTAAGTACTAATTGGGGCTTTTATCTACATTTACTTATAAAGCACAATCCCAAGAAAGCCTTTAAGAGAGAATAAAATAAGAATTTTGCTTTTAAATATTAGTAAAAATAATATTTTATTATGTTACTTAATATGTTTTTAATTTTTTTCAACAAATAATAATAAATGTATAATTTATCTTTAAAATAAAATAAATTTATCCTCATAAATATAAAATTTAAATTTTTAATTTTTAAATGTTAAATTATCAAATTATAGAACATAAACTCAAAAATATTTATATACAAAAATTATAATTTAAAATTAGTATATATATATTAAAATTTTTTTTAAAAAAATTTTAATATATTTATAAGATTTATGTTTTATAATTTTATAATTTTTTAAATTTTAAATTATAAAACATAAACTCAATATATATATATATATATATATATACACATGAGCGTACACACACATGTATCATATATAATCAGTTAAAAATATTCAAAAATTTATCCAAAAATAAAATAAAATATCTCACAAGATTTAAGATTTTATAATTTAATATTTAAAAATTTAAAATTTATATTTATAATAGTAAATTTGTCTTATTTTAAAAATAAATTTTATATTTAATATTTATAATTGAAAAATTTTTAAAATAAAATAAATAATATGACAAAATATTCTTTTTTAAATATAATTTTTGCTAAATGTCTTTTAAAATAGTATTTTTATCATACTATTTAATATTATTTAAAATTTTTTAATTAATATTAATAAAAATACTATTTATTTTTAAAATAAGATAAATTCATCTTTATAAATATAAAATTTAAATTTTTAAATTTTTAATTTAAAATTATAAAATTATTTTTTTGATAATATTTGTAAATGTTTCAGAAGGAGAATCTGAACCAGATATATCCATCCCTAGTTAGTCAGAGACAGTGTCCTAGAAGTAAGAGGACGAAGTTCCCTAATACGTGGACTGCCTAGAGCCATACCCTCCACGTCATATCATGCAAAAATTATCTCAGGGCGGCCCCTATAAAAGAGAATGCATCAACATAAAAGCAAATTTCTTTTTTGATTTAGTAAAATCTTAAAACTTTCATTTGATATAATCATTTTATAACAAAATAATTAATTACAAACCCAATATTAATTAATTACAGAAACCATTTTATTTTTTATAAAAACTATTTTTATTAATAAAAAAATAAATGAGATATAAAATATGTTGAGTTTTTAAAATGAAAAACATATCAAATATAATTTAACGAGAGATTAATATAAAGGAGGGATCCAATGAACGAAACTCCTATTAAATAAAATTTAAAAATGATTATATATATAATTTTATTTTTGTAAATAAAAAAATTATTTTTATAATATGAACATGTGACTTTTAAGTAATAATGATGTAACAACAATATTATCATTATTTCAAAACTCATTATTAAAAGAACAACATAAAAAGTAATTAACTTAAATAGTATCCAAAGGAAGGATGAGGAAGTATAAGTAGATAAACCAATAATGTCCACACGATGATTCTAATTTGAGGAGAAACTAACTGTTTGAGTGTGTGTGTACATGTCAGAGTCATCAGCTCAGGATATGCTATGCCTATGCTATACCTCCTCATTTGAACAAGAAACCAAATAGTCTTTAATTACACTCCCAAAACTTGTGGACCACACTATTCAACACACCACACATATCTTTCCTCAAAGACAAAAGTTATATATTCACATTCCAGCTCAATTACAATTCTACATTTTCTACTTCTACCAACAATTGCATACATACATACATACATACATACATATATGGAGCAATAGCAAGTTGCATATATATTTGATGTATAAAGATTTCATAGTGTCCTTTTCAATGATACTTTGATTTAAAGCTAACTCCGGGGGTTGTCTAGTTTTAATTAGTTAATTTTGAGGTCATAGAGATTGTTTTTGAGTAAAATTACTGAGATTGTTTTCGACAGTTTAGTTTTCTTTGAATCTTTGTGAGTAAAAATTGAAATAAAATCAAACTTACATTAAAAAAAAAACAGTATTTGAAAGAGCAAATTGATACCACAGTGAGAGGGCTAAAACTAATTAAGTTTTACTAAACTTTAATTTTCAAATTCTTTAGTTTCAAGTGATGGACTTAGTTTGGACACATATATAAGTTCAATTAGGAATTTCTCTCGAGTCATTTTTACACAACATAAAAAATTTCAAACATTTGTTTTTGGCATTTCATTACATTAGATTTGCTAGTTGGTTCAAACATGGCCCCATCACAATCACACAAGCTTGAGCGACATTTCCAACTTGTTAATGATACAAGGAAAGAAAGATGGGAAAAAGAATAGAAAGCAAGGAACAAGTTGCAGCAAGAATGGTAAATGAAGTGTCAAGTGGCTTTGGTGTCACAAAATATGGTCCCATAATTAACTACATCAAGTTATATTATGTCCCCTTCAATTCACACTTGAATAATTTTAAAATTCAACTTGCTTATACTTATGCTTTGGTTTATCTCTATGGGTCCCACAACCTTTCTCATAACTTTTATGCTGTGATGCATATTGAACAATAATGCACAAGTGTCTCTTTTTTTCTATATTTGATTTTTCATGGTCAAGCTGTGAAATTATAGCCATAAGGGCATGCTCATATGTATGGGGACTCTAGTTCTCAAATCTCAACTAGAACATTATAAAGAGGCCGTACCTTTCATTTTCAATACATGTTTTTCAAATATAAATTACTTTTTTCTCTGTGTTTTTATGAAATTCTATTTGAATATTAACAACGATTATAAACGTATGCTCTTATTACTGGGATCGTGAATTGACAGATATGATATGAGATGAATTTCCACATAAATGTTTAAAATGAAAGGTAATAAGCGTGATTTAGTGACAAAAAATTTGAGTAATTTGTATGACAGTTCTCGTTTCCATTCTTCATACGTGCCAAACAACGCTTCACCCTAGGCATTGTTGAGATAATCAAGAAGGAAAACTTTTTTTGCACAGGTAAAAATTTTAATAATTCTATTAATTATTAACCAATTTGACCTACTTTTTTAGAAATTAAGATAACTTCAATCTAAATTCCCCAATTAAGATTCAATTCATACTTTCTTCAACAAAAAAAAAATCCGATTAATTAATGACAAATGATTATAGATAATTAATGACATCATGGATTCGTGGTTCAGAAGACAACCAAATTTGTGAGAGAGAGCTACAATGGAGATAAAGCTGTGTTTTTAAGTTAAACGTAACGATCATAATTAAAATATACACTAACACAATACACTTTGTTTTTTTGGTGACTAACTAGAAGAAGAAACATAAAGAAATTACTCTTTAAGGAAGGCTACAACAGAATATCATCAAGCAAGGAAATAGAAACATCGGGAGGAAGAAACACAAAGAAATTATACTTATGAAAATCAAAGTTCACTTAGATCAAATATAGAAAATAGTTATGATTTGATATTAATTTGTTTAGAAAGAAAGAAACAAGAGCATGAAAAGTTTTAAAAGAAAATTTGCTTGAATTGGTAATTTGATTTTACTTTGAAAAACTTTTGTTAGCCTCACTTCTTTTTCTCTTTATTTTTTCTTCTCTTCCTCTTTTTTTGGATTTTTGGAAAAACAAGTTGAAACTAAGTGAGATTCTAAGGAAAAGGAAATTGATATTTTGAAAAGCAAGATTTCTAAAAAAATAAAAATTAAATTCCTAATTTTAAGATAATATTTGAGTCATTGAAATCCCAATGTGACATATGTAAGCAGATATATAATTCATAATGTAAATAAAGATAAAATTTAAACGTAAAATTAAACATCAATCCAAAGCTGTTATTCTCATCGAGATGAAGTTGAGCGGCGGACATACTTCCAGGATAATATAAAACCTAGTCTTTGAAAACTTCCTCAAGGTCGGTGCCATGGGATTTGCTAGAGGTATTTACATCTTCAAGATGATTCTCTCACTAGGGATCCGAGTATCATCACCCAAAACATTCAAAATTGTTTTGAACATATTTTCCAAGAAAATATAGACATCATTGAGATAAACAACATCTCTCAACTCCCAAAGATCAACGACAACGATCACTCTTCCATTCTTACTTCACCTACCTACCAAGAACTAAAAGCAAACACCTTTTCTCTCCAACCCTCAAAGCATCAGGTATAGATGGATTTCAAGCTTTATTTTACCATAAAGCTTGGCATATAATTGGTAAATCTCTTTCGGACTCTACCACCCAAATCTTCAGAACTGCCACAGTCCCTCCTAACTGGAGTCAAGTCTTATTCCTAAGGTAGAAAATGCCACCACACCCTCGTAAATAAGACCAATAAGTCTCTTGTAATGACCCAATATTTATTTGCCTTTAAAGAGGTAATTAAATATAAAATAAGTGGTCTGAATAAACATTTTTAAGGTCTAAAATTTTTGGAAGCCATGGTTATTCTTAATAAAAATTTTTGGAGGGCAAAGATTTATTTTAGATACCAAAAAATGATTGCATATGCATTTTCCCTTTTCCTTTTCTTTTTCCTATTCCCCTTTTCCTTCTTTTTCTTCCCCCTTTTCCTTTCCTAAATGTGTTCCTCCCTTCCCCCTGACTTCCTTCCTCCCTTCACCATCTCTCCTTCTCCCTCACTCTTCCTCTCAACCTTAACCATCGTCGGCCACCGCCATTGTCACCGGTCATTGATGCACCGCCACCAGTCAACCAAGAAGCAATACCTCTTTCTCTCTCCTTTGCTTCTTTATCTCTCCTCAGTTTAACACAAAAGAATGACGGGGAGATGAATGAATTCCATTTTTTTTAAGTTGAAACTTCCTCCTTCCTCTTAATCAGATTTTGCTAATTATAGGTTCTCACATTCATCATTTGTGCCTTATTTTTGCTTAGAGGTAGATTATATAAGGGTTCAAATTGGGAAATTTTTAAATGGTTTGCTTTAAGCTTCAATTGAGGTATTAAGGAAGTTCCTACATTCATTTAATTCTTGAATCTAGCTCCCATTAGTAAATTTCTAGCTCAAATGTTAAGTTGATAAATTATAGCGATAATTTAAGAATTTTAGATAATATTATGAGATGATAAGATATTGTGGAATTAATTTTTGGGATGAAATAGAAACTATAGAATAGAAATAAAATTAGTAAGTATTTGAATTTTAAAAACTCTAGTTGATTTTAGAGTTGGAACTTAGAAATGAAAAGAGAATATTTGAATGAGAATATTTCAACATAGTTACTAAGAGACTTAGACTAAATGAGGGATGTTAGTAAATTAATTGAAGTTGAGATTAATGTTTTGGCGACATTATAATTTTAGGAACCTCGATGGATGCACCTAGTGTGAAAGTTTAATTGAGGAATTGTTGAGCTATTTGCTGTACTTGAAGTATTAGTGAGTAGATAATTCTTACTATATATCCTTTTACTCTTCCCTAAAATTTTGAGTTTTATCTTATAAGTTAGTATGGGAAACAAATTGAGTTTCTATGATTTTATATTGGCTTTATGCCCTGATGAATGAACTCTTTAGGCATTATGCATATTTTGATCATTATTTCTCCAGGACATTTACTTATAATATGACAAAATATTTGAACTTTAATTCTACCTTCAATCTTGAGAAATTATCACACTATGAGGTATTTTTCGGCAATTTGAATATATTTTATGAGAATTACTAATTTGGAAAAATTCTCTTTGATTTAAGTGATAGATTATGCGATTGTAGTATTTTTAGTAAATTTGACTTCAATTATAAAAATTTTAAGTGGACCAATGAATTTATATTAATATATATTTAGAATATTTTGTTGGAAAGTTGTCTAATACAAAACTCTGTAGCTAACGGTAGTATCCATTTGCCCTTGGTGAACCTTGAATACCCTAGCTAACAAGGGTGTTGCTTGCCCTCTTGTGTCAGACAACACACACAGATTGGATATGTCTAAATGAATATGAGCAAAGTACTCCTTTGAATTATAATAAGTTATAACCTTTTCTATGGTTATTTACCCTCAAGTGCTGTGTGCCCAAATTCTGTGGTTAATTTACCCTTATGAGCTTTGTGCTCACTTCTATTCTATTTGATTCTATTGATGCATTTCCCTAACTATATTTTAGATATATCCACATATTGATATATGTTGATATATTCCATAATTTTTGAGAAAGGGATTTACTTTTAAATTCTTAGATAAATTTATTTTTGAGACTTATTATTTTATGAAATTCTTATTGTGACATGAAGGTTTGTGAAAAATTCGTGCGTTTGGATTTGTTCCCTTCTTGTTATAGTTTGTATATCTGCTCATTGAGTTAGTGAACTCACTCCCTTCTTTCATTTTTCAAATAGAGGTGAAGTTACTGATCCAACCACATTAGTGTAGTTTGAGGCATCATATTTTGGTGAGCCTACTTTGTGCAGGGGTCATAATCTAATTTGTTTTATGTTAAATGATATTTTGATTCTAGTTAGTTCTTATAGCCACAGGCAGGGTCATACTACTCTTGTGATTGTATTTTGGTTAGTTTTATACTGATTCTAGATTGATTGAGAGTGAAGCTCTCTATTAGGATTATTTTATAGACTTTAGGTTGTTGTATGATTTTGAAAACGTTTATATTTTAGGGGAGACTATGATAAATTTTCAATAGAATTCTATTATGATTTAGAAGTGATAAATGTTAGAAATCATATGCATTGGAATTTTGATATTAGGCTTATCAAATTAAGGGTTAATCCTTAGTTTCGGTGTCGGTTACCCCTCAATTGTTTTTTTTGGGGGGGGGGGTGACATCTTTGCACAACTCACTATAAAATTCTTTCCAAACTCATCTCCAACTAGATAAAAACTCTCTTTCCCTCATTTATCTCTCCTTTATAATAAACTTTTATCGACAAAAACACATTGAAACCTCTTCATTATGGCTTAAGAGATCATGCATTCTATGAACATGTGGAAAGTAAAAAAGGTTAGCTCATAATCAAGTTAGACATTACAAAAGATTTTAATACTATCTCATGGACCTTTATCACAAAAATGCTTAAAAATTTTAACTTCCTTATCCACTCCATCAACCTTATAAATTCTTGCCTAAATTTTGCAACTTACTTTCCACTTATCAATGGTAAAAAAACCTCCTCCTTCAAGCCTTCCAGAGGTATCCACCAAGGTGATCCTATTTGCCCTTACATTTTCATTCTTGCCATAGAATATCTTAACCCCAATCTCTCATTCTCCCACCTTTTGTTTGCTAACAAAAATTTTCTATTCACCAAAGCTTCCATGGATAGTTGCATTACAATTCAAAAAATCCTTAAAAATTTCTCAAATTGGTCAGGATTACACTTTAACTTGAATAAATCAAAACTTTGGTTCTCTCCCTGCACCTCTTCTAAAACATCAATGACATTCAAAATCTTTTCCTAATTAGCTATAAAACCCTCTTACTCCCCAAATAACTTCAACTTTATCATTGATAAAATGAGAATAAAAATGTAAGGTTGGAAATCTAATATCTTATCCTTCGCTAGCAGAATCCAACTAATGAAAATGACATCTTCATTTATCTCTTCACACCAAACGAATGCTTTCTTCCTCCCAAAAAAAATTCTTACGACTATTGACAAAACCAATAGAAAATTCCTTTAGGGCCAGTCACGTGACATAAGGAAAATTCACTCATTAGATGGAAAACTGTCACCAAACCAAAAACCCTAGGTAGTCTCAACATTAGAAAAAGTATCCTAGTTAATTCCACTTACATGAAAAAAAATCAAGTGGAAACTTATTCAGAATGACAACTCTCTTTCCACTACTAAACTCCAACACAAATATGGCATTAACCTATTAAAAAATAAACACAAATGCTCTTACACATGTCAAAGCATCAATCACGGCCACAATCTCTTTACTAAAGGCATTACCTGGAGAATTGGCAATGGTGCCTTGGCTAGCTTTTGGCATGACTCCTGGTTACCCTCAGGCCCCCTTTACTTAGCTAACCAAGACTCACTTAACATAGAAGACGATAACAAAACTCTCAAAGAAAATCTTAACTCCCAATAATAATTGGCCTCTCACAACCTCCTTTCTCTTCTCGGCTCAAACTCATCATGAGATCCTCTCAACTCCTCTTATCAATTTGAAAAAAAAAAAAAAAGAATCTTCACCATATCCTCAACCTACCACGCCTTATCAAATCTCAAGGACAGGTAACTATACTGGGATTTGGAGAGTTAAATGCCTTCCCCATGAACCTATCTTTATCACCTCGGCCTTCCCACATAGCCTAAAAACTTCCCAAAATCAAATGCATCCCATCCCCAAGCTACCACATCTGTAACCAAGAGCAAGAAACCATCCTTCACATCTTTCCAAAATTATAAAAGAAATTTGGCAAAAAATCCAAGTTACCCTTACTTTCTTCACTTAATTGCTCCCTAGTTGGTTTAGAGGTAATTGCACTATTTTTTAACACTATTTTTTAACACTATTTTTGCCTACAACATCCACACCATTTGGCTAAAAAAAACTCCTTCCTCTTAAAAAAAGAGCCTTACTCCCTCACCATCACCTTTAAGCATTTTGTAACCAAATCCATATAAAACTTTGACACCTCTCGAATCATCAAAAAACTAACATTACCATAAATTGTCACCCATTTCATTGGAAACATCCAAGAGAAGAATTTTGCAAGCTCAATAAAGATGGCTTAACTCAAGACAAAAGGCTCGAATCAAGAGGCATCCTCCGAGACGAGCATGGCAACCATATTACGAGCTTCAGTAAATTTATTGGATCAGGTCACATTCTTCTAAAAAAACTCTAGGATATCCAAGAAAGAATTCAACTTACCTATAGCTTAAACATTAAAAAACTTGAGAATGAAATTGACTCGAAATTAACTCTCTAATTGCTAAACAATGAAAAATTCATTTGCTACATTACAACTATAATACTATTATCTCTAACTACAGGAACTTTCTTCCTTGGATGATTGGAGCATATTAACCGTTTGAGAAATGAACACATGTGCAAATGTACTCTCCAAGCATGGAAAATCCATTAAAACACCCCTCAGATCCTCTCCCTCTTCCGTTTTAATGTACGTCTTTATTTTTAAAGAACATTCAACCATACAATGCATGAGTTCCAAATGAAATATTTTGAATTTAGTTTTGGTTTTCTTTGTTAGCTTTGTATTGGTGTTTAATGAAATATTCTATTGGCTAAAAATTTAAAAGATAAAAAACTATAAGAGTACCAAAAAAAATGAAGAATGGCGATATGCTATTTTGCTTTGTTTATTGATTATTTTTATATTATGATTACAATCTTTATTTTCATGTGAGCTTTTTTGATTATTTTCTTGAATTTAACTTTATTTTTAAGAACTATCCTTAGTTTTGAATTTAAGTGTGTAAATTTTTTATCCAAAAACTAACAAAAAATATTTAACAATCTGACTTAATTGTGATTCCAATCTTCATGCTATATATATATATATATATATTTTATATACATTATAATTCTACAAAAATTAAGATTGAAATGATGTAATCTTTAAGATTTGCCTCACAAGTGGTTACACATTAAGAGGGGAGTGCAACGAATTAAGGAGTCTAATTGAGTCAACGAAAGAGAATTTAAAAGAAGGTGATCATGGTCCAAAGGCAAAGGCAGACCCATAAGGATAGGGAGGTGCGGTGAACCCCAATAGGCCAATCCCAATTGGCAGGGCAGCAACTCTGGGCATGGCTAGGTGGCAACCCCAAGGAATGGAGGCGGGGGCAACATGATGCGACATTTTAAGACTTGACCTATAGGGTAGGGCGGTGTGGTGCCTCAACCCTCAAAGGGTGGAGTTGAGTCACTTATCAGTGGGGCAAGTTGCTATTACAATGGGGGTTGAGTCGTCAAAGGTTTAGGATTTAGGGTCAGGGGGTCAGATTGAGTGGCATTGCGCCTGCCCTTGGCCCTCTTGCTTTGCCCCACCCATGGGTGATCGAAGTGAAGTCCCAAGTGTCGAGGTACTATTGTCATTGACACAGGGTTAAGGTTGAGGCACTGCCCCTGCCCAGCCACCTTGTAGGCCGCTTGTAATCAAGTTACCATGTCCTTAGGGGTCAGTCGTCGGTTACCACTCCTCTTTCGTCGCCTCGCCTCTAAGGGTCGAAGAGCCACCCTCGCCCTTGGGGGTTGAATTATCGCCCTTGGGCTCACCCCTCTGGAGGGTTGAGCAACCACCCTCGACCTTACCTTTAGGGGTCAAGCCGTCAAGGTGTGGACCCCTAAAATTAAGAGCTGATGTAGTGTCTCCCCACCTCGCCTCACATAAGTGGCCAAGGCAACATCGCACATAACGTGGCACGTCACCCAAACATGGGGCCGAGCGAATTGTGGCATGTCACCCTTAGCATATGGCCATGACTATAAACCCTAAATCCTCTTGTTGAGTTAATTAGACTCCTTTAATTGGGTCGCACTTTCTTTTCAAAATGGTGTGTCACACTTGTTATGTCTAAAAATGTGTGATGCCAAATTGCCATTTTCACATCTAAAACTAAATTTTGATAGCACAACAATTAGGTCAATTAATTTTTTGTCTTCCTATTAAATATTTAGTCAAATTTTAACAAACTCAAAATTTTCCATTTTCTCAAATTGACCATATTAAATCATTCATATAGATAGCATTACATAATAATTTAGAATTTTAAAAAAATTTAGATACTTTTTCTCTTTTTTTTTGGATAAAAATTGACCCAATTAGAATTCAAACTAACGATAGTTCTTAAAGAAAAGGTTAAATTCAAGAAAATATTAAAAAAGACTCTAAAAAATTAAAATTGTAGTCAAATTGTAATCATAATGTAAAATTAATCAGCAAATAGTGCAATAAAATAAATATAATAACTTATAATCAGCAACTGAAAAGAAAATCAAAATGCAAAATAGTAATATCCATTGTTCATTTTTTTGTTGGCACTCTTGCGCTATGTTTTTATTGTTTAGATTTTTTGCCAACAGAATATTTCATTTGGCACTCACGCATTGTGGTTGAATGCTAAACAAGACAATCAGTAATGTTAAGTAATCACTGATGAAAGGGGGTGGGCTTATTTCAAATATATAATAAACTAAAAAAGCAAAAAACGAAACATTGCACTCATACAATGTATATATTCAGCATTTCCTTATTCATGTTTTCATTCAACCCACCAACTTGTATAATCTAATAGAACAAATTTTAGACAAAATGACAATTGTTGAGTCTAATATTAATTTCATTTGCTTAGATTGATTCTGTGGGGCTACAAAGGCCAAAAATTGATTCGACAAATTAAATTCCAAGTTCTGATTTGAAGCTTTTTAAGACTTTTTTGGCAAGAAAAAACAGAGACAAAGAAATGCCAGATTTTGTGAAATCCAAAATAGATTACAAACTAAAATGAAAAGATCAATAATAACAAATGCCACAAAAGGGAAAATGTGATTCTATAAATGAAATTATAAATTTTGATTTCATACTTCTTAAGATGTCTCTGCAACAACAAAAAAAACAGAGGCATAATTCTCGTTTCTCAGCAGTTTATGGGAAAAAATGATCAACAATGTAACATCTAAGCAATAACAATTGATAATCAAAAACCATCGTACTTGTTAAAACGAGGAGACGATCTTAATTATTAATCATACAGTGAGAAGATTCAAGAATATAGTTAAGCGATAAGTCATGAATATTATCGACCAAATAAGAGAGAGAGAGAGAGAGAGACAGAATATAAAAGAAGAGAAATGAAATAAAATATCAGGCGATCGATGGAGACAGTGGAAAGGGAGGCAGAAGAGGAGTGCCAAACGGTGTCGTTGTTGAATCGCTTAGGATTGCAGGTGGCTGATAATTCCGCAACCTTTACCGCCAAACCACTATTCAACACCATCTCTTCTCTTACAGCTTCAATAGCATTACACATTGTAATTTTGGAGATGAAAGAAAAACAAAGACGTAAGTAAAAATATAAGAAAAAGGAGAGCGAGGAGATGTTATATAAAATAGGCTGTGCAACGGTCAAATTTTAAGGGTAGAAAATTTACTGTTTCATAATGCGACATTAATGTGAGTCTTTTCTTTTCATTCAAAATTAGGTCTAATTCTTCCGTTTATCTTAAATATTGCTTCATTTAGGGGGGTGTTGGGAAGAAAATTTTTCTCTTCAATATTGCTTCATTTGCCTATGTGAAATGCAGAAAATCTTTCTCATACACTCTTGGTAGATGGCATGTTTTGCCAACGACAAGACAACTTAGTTTCTTGTGACTTGTGAGACCTTCATGTACGTGGCAGTTCGGGGCTGTACGGTGCAGAGTGCACACTCTTAAGCTTGAAGCTTGAAGCTTCATGAACATGTGAAGTTGTGAACTTGCTTCGCCTTTTCACGTCCCTGCTAATAATTACTCTGTTTCTTAGGGAAAATTTTTCTGTTTGTATTATGGCTCTCAATGTTTTAGGGATTTGAAGGTTCATGGAACAAGGTTGGATGCTCATGCACCTGTGGATGAAGAGAAGGTGATGATGAGGAAGCAGAGGGTAGAGTCAGAGGCAGCCGAAGCAGAGCATTCTCCGAAGAAGCCAAAGCATGAAAGCTAAGAAGACGGCCACACCAACGGGAAATCCGTCTCTGATGTTGTAGCGAAATACGATGAGTTCTGTAAAGCCATTAACGAGCATCTCTCCCTTGATCAACTGTGACAAATTCTAGAAGCCAACGACCTCGAATCCTCTGGCTCCAATCTAGAAGTTACCAGAAGATGGTAGGTTGCGTTACACCCACGATTCACTCATGATTTTCCAACATCTATATATAACTACTTCATTGAATTCTTATGTTAAAAAAACTCATGGTTTTGTATTATGACAGCCAAGATGTGTTGTTTTATGGAACATTAGAAAAGTGTCCTGTATACAATGGAAGCTTAGAGTTTGACGGGAGACGCCATTCGTGCAAAGGATTTTACAGCGAGCTGCACTTTTAGGACAAAAGACCCTCCGAGGAATGAGGAACCTCTTAAATTGCTAGATTTTGTGCAGAACTATCCTGTTTCAGATGTGATTGATTACATTATTTTGATTTAATACATACATACAAACGTTGTTACACAAAAGGTCTTGTCTTTAATCATTCTTGTTGTGTGGTTGCAGTTGCTGAAGAAATATCAAGACCCAATTCGGAGGCCTCACAGGGATTTAGGCTCAGCAGAGAAGCCTTTCACTGGGATGATGATATCTCTCATGGGTCGTCTCACTCACTCGGAAACATATTCAAAAATAGTATTTTTGACCTACTTTCTTTCTAGATTTATCATCTACTGCATATGCATGATACGTTAATGATTGGTTTTTGTTATGGCAACTTGAAGCATTATTGGAAGGCAACTATTGAGAAGCACGAAGGGAACAAGGCAAACTAAAAATTGTAATAGGTAATTTTGCAACACTAAAAATTGTGGTCCACCTTCTTTAGTTGCTTTATAACTAGATCGGATTGTTGAACTGTTCAGGAGCTACTTGTTTGGTGGCTTCACCTGCTGAGTGAGATTGTGGTGGCATTCCACAAGGCCTTTCTGTTTCAGAGATTGTCAGGAGATAGTAGATCATGTAAGGCAAACTATTCACCTTCACATTTCAAATTTTAAACACTTTCATCAATCACTGAAATTTGTCCTACTTTTCCAAGGCTGCTGCTGCATTAGAGGGTGTTCGGGACATAACCGTGGCTGCTCTCATCATAGGAGATATGAGTGGACCCACCATTGATGACCCATTATCAGACAGATACAAGAAATTGGGTTGCTCAATCTCTCCATTGGAGAAAAACTAGTGATTATGACATGATAGGGAAATAACTTGAGAAAACCTACGAACCCATCAAAGTTGGGGACATTGTGACACTAAGGACTTTCTTTAATGTAAAATGTAAGAATACGCTCATTTCTTGTCAGTTAACTTTGTATTTCAAGAATATGGGGTGTCTGTTGAGAACATCTTTGTTGTGGAACCCAATGCTTGTCCTTCATATGAAGACATTCTAGAGCTGCCTAACGAAGTCCTTCTGTGGTGTGGTAAGAATAAGATACACTAGAGATACAAAAATCTTCCTTCATTTGTCTAGTCTTGGGTGTGACTATCTTTCGATTTTTTAAATGAAATATTCAAAATTCATTAAGATTCACGAAGCTCAAATATTTTGAGGCACTTGCACAAGGGTTTCCTTCCAAAAATGCTCACTACCAATTCCGGGATATATGGTACTATGAACTGCAAAATCATGTGTCTAATTCAATGTCCTATAATACCATTAATTTCCGCTTACTTTTTTTTTTTTTTTCAAGAAACAGTTTGGGAAAGCTATTGTTTGTTCGCATGATGCAGCAGAGGCTGCAGGATATGGTTTTTACTGCCGTGGACAGACCAGAAGGCTTCTTGGTTCTAGTCATTGCTTCCCTAGGAAATGAAGTCAGAGTTGAAAACCCCACCTGAGGCAAGAACTTTGCTATCTATATATAACATATTCATAGTCATTTCTTCATTCTATACATGTCATTGTTTGGTTTTTCACATTGAGACAGGACACAAAATATCTAGAAGACAAGAAACGGGGAGTGAAGGGGTTGGGGAGGGAGAAAACAGATGATGAATCAGAGCACTTTGTCTGGAAAGATGACATTAAGGTTTCCTCTGGTCGAATAATTGCATCGGTACATAAAGACAGCCCCTTGGAGTACGAGTATGCTGTCTACGATCCTAAACACAAAGAAAACCACTGGATGACAAAACTTTGTCGTGTAATAGAATTATTCTCTGAAAACCATTGTGGAAGCATAAATATCCCCCATGAATCCCAGAAATGCATTGACACAGAATTTGATGCAGAAAAATTTCCCCTCTTTGAAACTGTTGAACATACATTATTATAACAAAACAGGGTCAGAGTTTTTCTGCAGTAACCTAGACTTCACTCTGTTCTCAAGGCCTTGATCCAATCAAGTTCAACCCTGAAATCACCAGGTCCAGATATAGCACCAGGGACACCACCCTCAGCATTGACAGATAAAGACATGCCAACGATACGGGATGGATTCATTTCCAATTGTGCATCTATAACATTCCCTCTCCAAGTAGGTAAATACCGAGCCAGAGGAATCTGTTCAATCAATGAAAATACTAAGAACATACACCAAAATGTTTTGATTTGATTAACAAAAGAGATGAACATATTAAAAAAAAAGATTAACAAAAGAGATGGAAATAAAAAGGCAAGTATTAGAACTTCAAAGCTTAAAAGGACCAGAGCCGGATGCAGTTTTTAAATATTTACTATCAATCTAAGCATGACAACTATGGAAAATTAGACAAGTACAAAGCCTAAGGACAGGTGATTCTATCATATATGTTTTCCAATTCATTTCAAATAATTAAAATCAGTTCCTTATGAAACCTAGCTTAATCACTAATTAACACTTTAGACACTTTCATGAGCAGTAAATCATGAGGCGTGATGTTACATTTCACAAAAGTAATTCCAAATGTAACACAATAACTCCAATGTTTATATATATATATATATATATATAAAAGCTGCCTCCAGCAGCGCATAGGAAGCATTCCAACTTGCAAATTCTACGATCATGTATGAAATTGACAAATAATTGTCCTACGGTTCATATGGTCAAAAGCATTCCTGATTACTCCACTGACCATATCAAACATTTCAATGGTAAGGCTTGTTACGGCAGGTAGATGGCGAGCCATAAAAACAATGTGTATGGCTTTCCAATGCACTTTTAGTTACTAATTCCATGTCCCCAAAGAATAGAAAAGGAAAACTTTAGACAACTAATTTTAGATATTTAATTTGGCATGATCAGCAACATAGTTTATGTCTGGAAGGAGTCCTGAAAAGCTGGATACTATATATCTATCTTCTAAAATTACTTAAGTTGATTTTCTGCTTTTGGCTTAAGCATTTGCAGGTTACCGAGAAGATACAGTAACTTGCATACCATGGTTCACGATGAAAGCCTAGTCTACAATATGATTCAATAAGTTTCTGAACAGTTGGAAGAAAATGGAACAATTACCCTCGCAATATACCAGTTGTCTTTGGGTACAAAAACAAAAGCTTGCCATGAATTATCTTCCTGCTGTCCAGGTGAGTTTACCCAATTTTCTGTGTAGATCTGCACCAAATTAGACAAGTTACAATAATTACATGATTGCCGATAAAAATAATGCCTCTAAATTTCCTAATGTAATATTTTGACCCAAAAAAAAAACTCACAGTAGATATATAGCTTCTCCCATCGCCTTTAAGTTTCAAGGCAATTGTATCATATGAATCCAAATCAATAAAGCCATCAAACTGCAAATATGAATAGAATTGATAAAAATATATTAATGAGATTGAGTGTCAAATACAAAAGGAAGCCAAAAGGGAGGCGAAAAGCAAGAGATAATTAGATAAAAAAACATTCCCCTTCCCCAGAAACGTAAAGAATGAAACAAGATTTTTCATGAAATCAGTATATAGAGCCGTGTACAATTTTGTCTTCTCCTTCTTCCTTTTTTTTTTTCACATTAAGTAGAAAGAGCAGCCTTGGTACAGATTATGGAATCAAAACTCCTCATAGTCATCAAAAGAGGAATCAACAGTTCTTCCATGTTATAGAAACTAGGACCACAGAAATCACTAGGAAAGAAAAACATTAGTGGAGAAATGAAATTATACTAGCCTATAGAATGTGAAACAAAGCAGATCAGTTAAAATGACACAGTGTTCTAGGTTGAAGCACCAATATGAATATATGATAACAAATAGAAGATACAAATAAAAGTGAAAAGAAATCAAACCGGAGTATTTTCTCCTATAAAATTGATTATCAATTTGACTCCAAAAATGAATGCACACGATGTATGGAGATATTAAGATAAATAAATATTAACTTATTATAAAAACTTGATCCACAATGTTGTGAAGTAGCAATAGATATAGACTTAGAAATCATTATGCTATAGGTACACTTTTTTGATTTAGCAATAGTTTCAGCCCCAAAATCCATGGATTCCGTAGAGTCACAAAGAAACAACCTTTTTTGATCGCATTCCACAGAAGCCACTCCGAGTTATATTCCATTTTGAACCCTCAGTCACATCAAAAGAAAGGTTTCCCGAGAATACTCCTATCAGAGTAAATTGGATATTTCATCAAGTCATTAATACAACAATTCAACTAAAAAATTTTTCAAACAAAATCTGATGCACACAGGTTTTTCAATTGAATGAAATGTAAAAAGAAGCTTTAAATAAATCATTATGCTAGCTTGTGATACTTGCCCTGTGAGATATTTGCGAAGAAAATTGCAGTGCCATTCAAAGCTTTAGTAACAGAAATAAAACAAGCAATAGCAGTTATGACTTATGAGAATGAAGCTATATAAATTATTGCAGAATCGAAGTTGGCAGTACCCCTTAGTCCATTTCCAGACTCAGTTATCTCCAAAGACGCCGAGGACAAACCTGGATAACAATTAAACATTGAGAGCTACTTCAGAATGTAGGGATTTTAGAAGTTACTTCTATTAATTCACCAATTGGAAGGGAAATGAATGCAAGAGTAACGAAAAAGTTTAATATTTCACCATGCACATAGAATTCAGTTGAATTAGCTGAATTCATGAGGGAACAAAACTATCCTATAGGTACAATGATTGATGACTATGAACCTTCTACATCTTCTGCCCAAATTTTCTAGTTCAGAATTTCATGCCTTCCCTATATCATTCTTGCTGCAATCATCCGAAAGGTGATTGCTACAAAAAGGTTCTTTCACCACTCTAGCCAATTTAGAATCCATAGAGCAGCATGCAGCACAGTCTTGGAGTGAAGTTACATACCTCCATATTCAGAATCAGAATATAAATGCCACTTCTTTAACTCTTCCTTTGAATCGAAATTGAATATGTATCTTTCAGCTGGAGGCATCAAATCATCAGCATTCCCCGCGAGGGCTATTGTTTCAGGCAAGGAAGTCCCCATTTACAACAGAACAAGGTCAGCCATAACCAAAATCCTCATATGAACTTTTCAATAAACCTAACACTACCAAAAAATGGCCCAATCCTATCATAGCTTTCCCATGAAATAGCCTAACCAGATGCATTAATCAGAATATGAGGCACTAGTTCGTGAAAATAAGAGCAGTTACATTTCACTATGAGAATTACAGTGATTGTGAAGTGATACCTTTTTTGGTCGCATTTAGAGAAGCTTGCAACAGACTTCGCAATCTAGACATGTCTCATAAACCCCAAGTTCCTCTTTAATTTCCAGATTCCAGTTCAGAAAGAAGTCTGGTTGGTGTGAAATGAAAGTAGAGTTCAAATATTTGCGGTACTAACTAAAGTAATTCGAACAGAAGGTATCACACAAACGCCAATTGAAGAGGAAAGGCAAAGATTGAAAACGGAAATTCCAAGAATATAGGCTAATTTGAAGCTTAAGTCAGAATAGATTAAATGATGAGAAACAGAATCAAGGGTTTTGAAGAAGGTGTTAATTGAAGTAACCTGAGATATCAGATTTAGCTGCAACACTTTGTTGTCGTCACCGTAGCAGTTGGAACGATGCATCTCAGTTTTCCGGGCGTGAAAGAACAAGCTTACACAGTACGAAGAAGACGGCGAGGTATTGGTAGGCTTAGGAGAACTGGGCACTTCTGCGATTCAGGAAAGTATAGGGGTGTATAATAATTTCATTTGAAGATTAGTAAAGTTTTTAAAGTTATATAAATTTTATATTGTATTAATAATTTAATTCTTGATAGATATACGATATTTTAATATTTAAAAAATATCAATTATAAAATTTAATTTTTAAAAATTTAAAATATTATATATATTAATTTTTTATTAAATATTATTAAAAATATTTGATAGATGTGTTAATATTGATCATTAAATTTTTATGTAATAAATATTAATTATATAAATTAATTTTAAAAAATTTAAAAGATTATATATGTCAGTCTTTTCATTAACATGTTCGTTAAATATTTTTAACGACATTTAATATAAGAACTAACATGTATAATATTTTAAATTTTTTAAAATTAATTTATATAATTAATATTTTTTAAAAACTAAAATATTAATAAATATATTTTGTAGAGATAAAATTATTAGTATAGTCTAAATTTTATTGTATAGTAATAAAGTTAACATTTTATATGATATGTATTTTTTAAAACACAATAAAATTATTTTAATATTCTATAAAAAATTTTATGTATATTTATTGTTATATTAAAATTAAAGGCTACACAAAGTACATGTTGATTTTTTTAATTTTTAAAATATAATATAAAAATAATAATTATATTTTAAAATGATAAATTAAATAAATAAAAGTATTTTTTATGTCTTCAAATTTTGCATTAATTTTTAATTTCGTCTTTAAAATTTTTTTATGATTAATTTTATTCTTAAAATTTTAAATTTCAATTGATTTTATCCCACAATCTTATGTCATCTAAATTATTAACAAAAAATGATGATGATGTGACATTTGAAATGTCATGCTAAAAATATTTGACAAAAATAAAATATTGACTCACAAATTTTTAAAACATATTTGATATTACATTCAAATTTTTGAGAGACATTTAACAATAAATCTTAAAAATATGAACAAGATTTTGATAATATTTAAACATTAAATAAAAACATATATTCTCATATTATAACCTTTTAACTTTTACTTAATCACTAGTAGATACGACAAAATTTCTCAATATTAGTGACTTTAATAAATATTTTGTATACGACTTAAACGAATTTAATGACAATTTTTCTTTTTTCTTTCCAAATGCAACCTCTCTTAAATAGATTCAATGAAAAAACTCTTTAGCACATGTAATGTTTATGACTTCAAAGCATGATATTTATAAATACAAAACTATAATTTATTTAATATATCATCGTATGAAGAATGAATATTATATATTAATATAAGTTATATGATATTTTATAATACAATTTTTTTTTTTAAAAAAAAAGGAGGATGTCCATTAAGGCCGCTTTGACTAGCTATTACAAACTTATCATAGGACATGAGTCTAAAACGAATTAAGCCAAAAGTCTATCTTTAAAATGAATTATTATTTTTACAGTTTAGTCACTTCTATTTTAAAAGTCAAGCGAGACCAACTTAAACCTAACTTATTTTAACAGTTCCACTGAAGATAAGATTAAATTGAATAGAATTAATTTGTAAGTTTTATAGGCATAGCATAAATATATGCTTTTAATTCCAAAAACTTTAAAGTAAATAAAATACACGTAAGCGGATGCTAATATTATGGGTGTTTTATTGGATTGGATCAACTTATCAATCCTCCATGAATGGTTTGGATTGTGGGTTCAATAAAATAAACCTAAATCAACCAGTCAATTCCAATGTATTGAATTTTTATTTGAAAAAAATATATGTTAAGCTTTTATGTTATATATATTTTATTATTATTTTTAATTTTTTTTATATTTATCAATTAACTTCAATCAATTACCTTTATGCACATGTGAATAAAGGATAAAACAAATTAAAAGAATTATAATTTAAAACAGTATATGCAAATAAGACATTATGATATAGTTTTATAATTATTTTTTCTTGATACTTGTAAATGAAAAAAATGAATATTAGTTTATCTTAATATTTGTAAATAAAAAATGATCATTATATCAATAGATGGTCGGTTGGAGTGTTAGTTACTTCATTCTCTTTAAGTAAGGTCTTAAGTTTGAATTTTATGTATAAAAAAATTTTGTTAGAAGAGCTCTACTGACATCTCTTAGTTCAAACTAAATTAATCATAATCCAACGAGTCTTTAGATATTGGTCATTTTGACAAAAAAAAAAAATATCATCATTTTCTTATATTTATGATTTATATATTGTTTTTACTTTCAAATTTCAAATTTTACTTTCATTTCCCTAATTCTCTCATTTTCCTAATAAAGGATTTTCAAAATATCTATACTTTAAGAATACTCATATTTTTTAAATCTAAGTTCGAAGTATTAAAAAAAAAATATAAGTTCAGTTATAAATTTTTTTTTAATGATTTATAGGTCCAAATTTAAAAAGAGTGGTATTCTCCCAATCTTAGACCTGTTCAAGAAAGGACTTAATTTAAAAAGGACTACAATGATATTGGTTTGAAAATGGAACTTTATCTTAATCTGAAGAGAGAGATGATAAAAATAAATTTTGAATCCTCTCTATTTTTTTAATTGATAATACATATTCAAAGAAAGAAAAATAATATGTAAAAAATTTAATACTAAAACATAAGACTTATGACTTAAGCAAAATTCTATTTGACGATGAATAGGATCGCGCGCCTTGGTTTCATCCTCATAATCTTCTTTCTCTTGCATCTTTTGATAATCCAATCCTCAAAATCTTGTGCTTCGAATAGAATCTTGAGAATTCCATCATTTTGAAATCCATATTCTTCAGCTGATTTTTTAAGAAGTTCACAAAAATCTGCATCCTTGAGAGCTTTAGTATGAACCATAAATTTTCTCCTATTGTCTTCATTCACACCAACACAAACTGGAACATAACCTCTTGGTCCCAATACAGACATTTGTAAACGCCTTTGGGCATAAACACTTGACCCGCCTACCATTTTCCATAATTTACTTCCTCCAGCTCCCATTGCCAAAAGGGAAATACTTAGAAAACTCTAAAAAGAAAATTCTAAATAAAATGATTGATGCAAAGATAGAAATGCACTCTTAAAACTTTAGCCAGGAACTGTGTTAAGTTCTGAGTGTCACAACTCACAAACATGTATATATAGTGTCGTGATGATGGTAAGGTGTTTGTGTAAATGTCTAAGAGAAGAGGCTTGCCGTTACAGCAAGGTTGGGTATGCATATGGTTTTTAAGTTTGCAAAACATTGTAATTACATTTAGTGTACTTAATTAATGCTACTTTTTATTTCAAGCTTACGTATCAATTTAATTTAGTCAGTAGCACAAAAACTCTGAATATTTCTCCAAATTCTTCTTTCTTTTGACTACGAATTGTCTGTGTAAGTATGTTTGTATTTGAAATTAATTACCTTTCGTTTTTCTACCAACATAGCGTACGAAATATGTACATATGTTTTAATTTCTACCAACAAGCACTACATACATAATAAAATAGAATAATGAACTATGGATATGGGAGATTAATAATAATTAATCAAATACGTAAACGCATCATTATCTAAATGAGATGATTTTCTGTTGATTTGAAAAACACCAAACTCCCAAAACAAAACAAAACACCATCAAAGAAAACAACAAAACACCAATAAAAATAGTCCTCTCTCTTGACCCTTCTTGCAGCCTGCAGCTGAGAGGTCTAGCGTATAAGAGGGAAATTATTGCATTGTTTAAAATTAAATTGAAAGGAATTGTTTTATAACTTCTTTAAAATTTTAAAATTTGGGCTAACTTAATTCAAAGATTTTCGCTTTGGAAAGCTGTGTAGTTTATTCCTTTACCTTAACTTTAAAAGTTAGAAAACCAACTTTTAGCTTTATCCAACATATATAGCTCCATCGTTAATAATACTTGCATCCAACTCTTATTCACACCAATAAGAATTATTTATTGCACATAATTGAAATTTTGATGGATATATAACACAAAAATTAAAAATTAATTAAAGAGTTTTTTTGGTCAAAATCTTAAAGTTAACATGAATAAATTACATAATTCTAACTACATTTGTTGGTAAAAGTTTTTTTTTAACAATTGTTAAAGAATGGAATAGTAATATTCTAAGTAATTTTTTCTCAAAAGTTATCTTTAGTGGTAATATATACTAATTAATATGATTTTTAGTGGAACCTAAACCCTACCGTTGCTATCAACAAATTTATAGTAATTGTTGGAACATGTTTTAAATTATTTATTTTTGATTAATGGAAAATTATTTTCAACAAATAAGATTATTATTATTATTATTATACTAGTTTTTAGAATTATTGAAAAATATAAAATGGCAAATTCATAATTTGCAAGAAGGGCAAATGTTTTTCAGGTCAATAATTTACCAAACAGCCCAATATTTTTTAGTCAATAATTTGTCAAAAAGCCCAATATTTTTTTGGTCAATGCTTGTAAGCCCAATCCCTCCAAAATATTGCAAGAGTCATGTCTTTAAATAATCAGGCCCACGTCTGAAGTTAATGTCCATCAGATAAAAAGAATATAGCTACCAAATTTTTAAATAGTTGGGCGGGAAAATGGAAAGATACTGCAACAAGTTTTCTTAAGACTAAAAACATTAGGTAGCTGCATAGAGGCGGGTGGCAAAAGGCATCAGAACAGTGCAACAAGCTGAAGTATAAGAAAGCAACAATACAGCAGGTAGCATAAACCTATAGGCTATAAGTAGAATGCAGCAGATCAGGTAGCAAGTGTTTAAAAAGTAGATCAAAAGACAAGCCTCAGCTTTGGCACCGAACTTCATGGAACAAAAATAGAATGATGCACTTCTCAAGGCATAAAAGCAGGTTGTAGTAGGTATCAAGCTAAAGCAAAAGGCTGCAACAGTATAGCAGGGTCGAGAGTAAATCAGTAAACTTATGTTAGAAGCGGCAATAGAACAGTAGAGCCGAAAAGATGAATAAGTTGCTGCAATATGCAGCATAAATTTAGGAACAAAAGTATTAAGGAACATGTCTCAAGACAAACTCTAGCTTACACGTCATCCTCCTTCTGGAAGTACATGCGCCTAATGGTTACAAAGAAACAGCTAGCGTCTGGACTACTTGCATTAACCTCAGATGTCTCAAAGATTTAAGCAAAGTCAACTCTAATCAAAAGAGGCTCCATGGGCAGCACGTTACATAGCATTTATTGATGCATTAAATGCAGACTCCAACGGCTAAATATAAAGAACTTTAAATAGAGAAGGTGGAGGAGCATTAAAGCAAGAGGTTTTGCATTCAGTTAAAGCCGGTTAACATTATAGTCAGAAATACTCCTACATTCAATTGTGTGCTTCAAAGTGTTAATTGCTCTCTATGATTTAGTGCATAATTTCTTCTCATTGTATTCTGAATCCAAATCCTCAAACATTCCTTCTGTCTAAGAATATGGTTAGGAATCTAGAAGAAAGAATTAGTGAGGTGGATGTTAGCTTGAATTAATAGGTTACTGGTTAAGCTAGTTAAGGGTCAATATGTGTTAGAAAAATACTAGGTGGAGTAAAAACTAGTGTGCTGAGCTTTCTGTAGGTTGCCTAGAGGTATAAAAGCTGGTGTATGTTGAGCTCAGGTGTATGAAAGTTTTCAAAGTGTATTTTTGATACTTACCTTATTGGTGAAACTCCCTTGCTGTGTGTTTGGAAAGAAGACACAGGATCAAGAGTATTCTTGAGTCTAAACTTTTATAAATCGTGTGTATGATTTTCCTCTTCCTTATCCTCATTATCATTAACCTAAGTTTTCTTTCAAACTTCTGATTTAAAAGGTATTGACTTGGTTCATCTCAAAAGATTGATAAAACAACAACATACACCAAAAGAAATTTGAATATAAAGAATCAATTCAACCCCCTTCTTGTTTCATTATTTGGCTAATAGTAATAACTTTTAAATAATTACCACACAAAATATTTTTGTTTGTATACCTTTTAGAAATTATGTTTGTTAGTGACTAAAGCCGCAATCAAAAGTTTATATATCATCAGTTGTTAATTTAAAAAATTACCATCAAAAGCTTCATTTTCTATGGCAACTTTTGAAGATGGAAACTCAAAGTGGACTTTCAAAATCACAAACCAATAGGCTTGTTTTCTGGTAGTGGGAAAAGAGAGATGATACTATAATCAAATTTGAATTCTCTCAACTATATTATTTTAAGAATCTGACAACATCAAATTTAAAAATTAAAAATACAATGTGTTAATTAGGATATCCAACTCCAAGTCTTAAAAATAAGACCTATCACCTAAGCAAATTCTACAAGCATGAAATCAATTACACTTGAAGGAGATCACAAAAATATGCATCCTTAAGAATTTTAATATGAACCATAAATTGCTTTCTATTCTCTTCATCCCTACTAACACAAACTGGAACATAACCTTTTGGTACTAATATAGACCTTTCTAAACAACTATAGGCATAAACACTTGATCCATCTACTTGTTTCCTTAGCTTGCTTCCTCAAGTTCCCATGGCCAAAAAGAAAATAGTATCTCCTTTTCTCAACTTGAATTCAATTAATTTCTTATATAGAAAGAGCAATATGAAAATAATTAAAACTCTAAATATATAATTTGACTCATGTAGAGAAATGGCTATTAAAATTTTAGCCCCCTCACTGTCGTGCTAACCTGTGTGTGGCAGATATATACAAGTTTTGTGATGATGGTAATGTGTTTGTATTGTAAGTGTCTTGAGAAGATGAATACCGTAACAGTAATTAAGGTTTAACTATGTATGGTTTTTTGGTCTGCATAATTTTGTACTTATGTTTAATGAATGTACTTGTGGTACATTTCTGGGAGTTTACTATATGTAATATGAATAACCCTGTATTTATCTCCAAACACTGTTAGGAAGTATATTTATATATATCTACATACTTTTCTTGTTCAAATTAAAACTGACCGTACGATATTTAGTACATATGTTTTGCTAGTGTGTGGGTGCATATACACACTCACTACATGCATAACTTGATAAGATGGTTTTTCTGCTGATTTGATGGATAAATTAACAATAAAATCCCAAAGTTTCTGTTTTTAGCCAAGAAAATCCCAAAGTTGTAGTTCAATTTTTGGGGCGGTCAAATATTATACAAGACAATCAAACAAAACAACAGAAAAAAAAAAAACACCGACAACCAAACCCCAAAAACAAAAAGAAAAAAAAGAAAAAAAAAAACAGAACACCAATGGGTAGGAGTGTCAAAATATCCTGATCTGACTTAGCGAGCTAAGAGCTTTTACTTTCGAAGCTGGGGCCAACCTTAGCCTATCTTAAGTAGATGGTCTTAAAAGATCATCGGTTGAATTTGTTTAGTTTATGGAATTTTTAATTTTTTTCCTTTTTTAATATAATTTTGAATATATTTTTTTATTTGATCCAAAAAAATAACTTTATAATTTATTTTATATGTCTACATATTAAAAATAAATATTATAAATTAGCCTATAAAAAAGTAATTAAAAAATTATTTAGTATAATTTATTTCATACATCAACATATTAAAAATAAATATTACAAATTGACTTACAAAAATATAATTTTTTTTGCATATCAAAATATTATAAATGAATATTATATATCACAATATAGGCTATATATTCTATAACATAAATTTTTTTAAAAATTACAAAAAAAAAGGAGGATGCCCATTAGGTTTGGCCTGACCAACACTTGCAAGTTCACTATAAGACATGGGCAAAAAATGAGTCAAGCTAAAAATATATTCATAAAATGGGTCACTATTTTTATGGTTTAATTTTTTTTGTTTTAAGGGTCGGGCAAAGCTGTTCTAACTTAGTGAAATAATTCATTTGACAACTCTACAAATGATGAGATTAAATTGAATGGAATTATTTTACAGGTTTTTTAGGCCTAGCATAAATATATGTTACTATTCACCAATTTCATATATTAGGCAATAGAATTTTTGATGCGGATATAAACAGGGACTAATCAATCTAAAGAATATAAAATCATGGTGGAAAGTGTACATATGCTTTTCTTAAATTATAGTCTAATTAAAATTTTAATATTAAAACTTTAAAATATAACATTGTATTTCTTTAAGATATTTGTTTAGGGGAGAATGAAAAAGAAATAATTAAGAAAGTGAAGTTCTTTTTTTTTAAATTTAAATTTAACATATCTTTTTCTTCTCATCTCACTTATTTTAATCAATTCAATTATATTTAAGGATTAGAAAGTAGATTTATATTTATATTAAAAAAATTTTAATGTCAAATTTTACTTCCCTTTCCCTTTCCCTCAATTTTCTTAATTAGGAATTTTTTTTTAAAAATATCTATACTTTAGAGGTACCCATCCAAATTTTTTTTTGGGTACGTGGAAGTTTGAGTATTAAAAGAATAAACGTGGGTTGAATTATAAATTATTTTTTGAGAATTTTTATAGGAACAAATTTAAAGATAGTGGTACCCACCCAATCCTTACAATGATATTGGTTTGAAAATGGAACTTTAGCTGGATTCAAACTGAGGAAGAGAGACGTGATACAAATAAATTTTGAATCTTAATTTTTGTAATTGATATATAATACATATTCAAAGAAAGAATTAAAAAAAACAATATGTAAAAAATTTAATACTTAAACATAATAAGATTTATCACTAAAGAAAATTCTATTCACATGAAATCATTACTTTTACTTTTTTAAAAAAATAAAGAAAATCTAAATTCCTACGATTCAAGCTAACTATATAAATTCTCCTTTCTTTCTTTGTTTCTTACTAGGTCTCTTCTTGAAAGAATATGACCGTCTTGATTTTACTCTCATAATCTTCTTCGTCTTGTACCTTTTGATGATCCAATCTTCAAAATCTTGTGCTTCAAATAAAATCTTGAGAATGCCATCATTCTGAAATCCATATTCCTCAGCTGATTTTCTGAGGAGCTCACAAAAATCTGCATCCTTAAGAGCTTTAGTATGAACCATAAATCTCATCCTATTCTCTTCGTTCACACCAACACAAAGTGGAACATAACCTTTCGGTGCCAACACTGATGTTTGTAGACGCTTATAGTTATAGGCATAAACACTCCTGGGCTTGCTTACTCTTGCTCCCATTGCCAAAACGAAAATAGGATCTCTTTTTCTCAATTTGATCGAATTCAATGAATTCCTTATCTTATAAATTAAGCACTCTCAAAAAATGGCTCTTAAAACTTTAGCCCCTGACTGTGCTATGTTGTGTGTGGCAAGGATGTATATATAAGTATGTGGTGATGACTGATGATGGTAATTATGTGTTTGTATACAAGTGTCTAAGACAAAAGACATGCCGTAACAGAAAATAAGGTTGGATACATATGTATGGTTTTTTGGTCTGCACAACGTTGAAACTACGTCTAATGTACTTATTGTGGTACTTCATGAATTTAATTTTGATGGTAGAAGAAAAACACTCTATTCCTAAATTTCTTTAAATCCTTCATCCATTTGACTCCAACGCATGTTTGTATGTAAATGTTCACTTTGCCTTTGTTTTTAAACAGTGTGGGGACTGATTCTGATTAAGTATTCAAATTCAAACTTAGCGTACAACATTTGTACCGATGTTTTAATTTGCTACGTGACCTTACGGTCTTGGCAAACAAATTGCCCCACACATAACGTACATAATAAATTAATGAGAACATATTAATTACTGGTTGGCAAGATTAATAGTAATAATTAAAATAAACGCATCATTATCCAGATGAGGTGGTTTTTATGTTGTTTTGAGAAACAACAAACAAACCCCCACAGCAAAATAGATTAAGAAAACAATAAATTAAAACACCAATTAATTAACTATATATATTCCTCATCTCTTGACTCTTATTGCAGCCTGATGATGTGAGGTCCAAAGTATAAGAGGTTTGTGTGCAAATAATTACGTCCAAATATTTTTTATTTTTAATAGATTGTATTTTAAAGGGCAATTTATGAATTGCATTGTTTAAACTTGAATAAAATTGGATTATTTTGTAAGTTTTCTTGATGTGTTTGGATCTTTCAAAATTCTCTAATTTAAAATAGTTAAAATTAATGAAAAAAAAAGTTTATGAGAGTTAATTAATTAGCACAAAATCTTTAAATTTCTTTTCCTTCAAAATTTAGTAATCTAAAAAAGAGATTTCAAAATTCTCTTCCATTCTCTTCTCTTCTCTTTAATTTTTCTCAATCCAAACCACCCTTAAAATTTAGTTGGGAGGATGGACATTTATGACATGATACTTACCCAAAAGTAGAAGACTACAACCCTATATAGCACACCACTCAATAAATTGCTTCTCTATAAAAGAGTATAGAAACAAAGTGTAAGTCACAAAGATTTAGTAAATATCTAATAAATAAAACAACCAAAATAAGAAAAAGATGTACACTCGAGTTTCACGCAACAGAGAAAAAGTAAAGATAAAGACTTATAAATTATTATTTGTACACTATAGAAAGAACCAGAAGGAATTTAATATTCAGTCTAACTAAATAAATATAAAATACACATAGTTGCATTACATATAACAATTTTGAATGAATTTCTTGTCATTTGCATTCAAAAGAGGATAGCTTATTAAATTGAGATAGAGATAACATGAAAGAACCTATTTATATTGAGAATCACCATGCCATTGCATGTAATTTTATCACACGTATCACAATACATAAATAAATTATATTGTGTAATTACATATAAAAATATCATACCATATCATTGCTCAAAATTAAATTATAATTGTGCCACTGCACATGAAAATATCATAATGTGTTGTCGATTGTAATTAAATTATATTGTGCCACCACACATAAATGTTAAGGAAACACTTGCATTCAGGAGGATCCACTCCATGCTCAACTCCTGAACCCCTGCAACAGAAGCTCACCAACAAAAATAAAAGAAGGAAAAAGAAAGAGCACTATTAAGAATGAATATTATAAATTGACCCATAAAAAAGTAATTAAAAAGTTGTTTAGTATAATTTATTTCACATTTTAACACATTAGAAACATATATTACAAATTGGCCTACAAAAATATAATTTATTTTACATATTAACATATTAAAAATGAATATTATACATTACAAGATAGGCTATATGATATTGTATAACACATTTTTTAAAAAAAAATTTAAAAAAAGAGGATGCCCTTAGGTTTGGCCCAACCAACACTTACAAGTTCACCATATATAAGACACAGACCAAAAATGGGTCAGACTAAAAGTCTATCATTGAAATGGGTCACTATTTTTATAACATATTATTTTATATTTTAAGGGTCAGACAGTGCTGGTCTAGATCAGTTAGAGTAACCCATTTTCATAACGCTACTGATGATAAGATTAAATTGAATGGAATTATTTTGCAAGTTTTTTAGGTGTAGCATAAATATATGTTACCCATTATTCACCAATTTCATATATTAGGCAATAGAATTGTTGATGTGGATGTAAAGAGGGACTAATCAATCTAAAGAATATAAAATCATGGTGGAAAGTGTACATATGCTTTTCTTAAATTATAGTCTAATTAAAATTTTAATATTAAAACTTTAAAATATAACATTGTAATTTGTTTAGGGGAGAATGAAAAAGAAATAATTAAGAAAGTGAAGTTCTTTTTTATTTAAATTGAAATTTAACATATCTTTTTCGTCTCATCTCACTTATTTTAATTAATTTAATTATATTTAAGGATTTAAAAGTAGATTTATATTTATATTAAAAAATTTAATGTCAAATTTTACTTTCCTTTCCCTTTCCCTCAATTTTCTTAATTAGGAATTTTTAAAATATCTATAATTTAGAACTACCCATCCAAATTTTTTTTTGGGTGGAAGTTTGAGTATTAAAAGAATAAACGTGGGTTCAATTACAAAATTTTTTTTGAGAATTTTTACAGGAACAAATCTAAAGGTAGTGGTATCCACCCAATCCTTACAATGATATTGGTTTGGAAATGGAACTTTATCTGGATTCAACAGAGGAAGAGAGACATGGTACAAATAAATTTTGAATCTCAATTTTTGTAATTGATACATAATACATATTCAAAGAAAGAATTAAAAAAAAACAATATGTAAAAAATTTAATACTTAAACATAATAAGATCAACTTATCACTAAAGAAAATTCTATTCACGTGAAATCATTACTTTTACTTTTTTAAAAAATAAAGAAAATTTAAATTCCTACGATTCAAATCAACTATATAAATTCTCCTTTCTTTCTTTATTTCCTACTAGGTCTCTTCTTCAAAGAGTATGACCGTCTTGATTTTACTCTCATAATCTTCTTTGTCTTGTACCTTTTGATGATCCAATCTTCAAAATCTTGTGCTTCAAATAGAATCTTGAGAATGCCATCATTCTGAAATCCATATTCCTCAGCTGATTTTCTGAGGAGCTCACAAAAATCTGCATCCTTAAGAGCTTTAGTATGAACCATAAATCTCATCCTATTCTCTTCGTTCACACCAACACAAAGTGGAACATAACCTTTCGGTGCCAACACTGATGTTTGTAGACGCTTATAGTTATAGGCATAAACACTCCTGGGCTTGCTTACTCTTGCTCCCATTGCCAAAACGAAAATAGGATCTCTTTTTCTCAATTTGATCGAATTCTCAAAAAATGGCTCTTAAGACTTGAGCCCCTGACTGTGCTATGTTGTGTGTGGGAAGGATGTATATATAAGTATGTGGTGATGACTGATGATGGTAATTATGTGTTTGTATACAAGTGTCTAAGACAAAGTTGAAATTACGTATAATGTACTTATTGTGGTACTTCATGAATTTAATTAATGAGATGGTAGAAGGAAAATTACGCCCTATATTTCTCCAAATCCTTCTTCCATTTGACTCCAAAGTATGTTTGTATGTATATTATATGTATGTAAATGTTCACTTTACCTTTCTTTTTTAACCAGTGAGGACTGGTTCTGATTATTTAATTAAATTTGTACCGGTATTTTAATTTGCTACGTACTTAGTCTTACGGTCTTAGCATACAAATTGCACTACACATAACGTACATAATGAATTAATGAGAATCTGTAATTAATTATTGGTAGGCGAGATTAATAGTAATTATTAAATAAACGCGCATGCATCATTATCCAGATGAGATGGTTTTTGCGTTGTTTTGAAAACAACAAACAAACCCACAAGACAAAATATATTAAGAAAACAACAAATTAAAACACCAATAAATAATTAACTATATATATTCCATATCTCTTGACTCTTCTTGCATCCTGCTCGTGTGAGGTTCAAGGTGTAAGAGGGTTTGTGTGGGTGTTTCTTTTTTTTCTTTTCCCAGAGGCAAATAATTACGTCCAAATACTCTTAAATTTTATTAGATTTATATTAAAGTGGCAATTTATGAATTACAATGTTTTAACTTAAATTGAATGGATTAGCAGGTGATTAATTAATTGGAGTGATAGATACTTTATTTTTTAAAATTTAAATTGTGTATGAAAAATTTTTTATTAAAAAAATTTTGTTTTATTATAAAATCTTTGTTAACTCGAATCATATTAGTTAATCACAGTTTAGTGATTATAATTTCAACAAAAAAAATATTGAAGAAGGGTTTTCCAAAGAAGTCCCACATTGCCTAACTTTAGAGAGCCAGAGGAGTGGAGATCTTACAAAAAATTATATATATTGAGGAGAGTTTGTAATTTTTCGTGCAAAATTTGTGTATAATAAAGTTATTCAAATGAAATCGTGGTAATAGGTTTTATGACATTGAATCAGGTTAGAATTTTTTGTGTGCTTCTCCTTCTTTTTTTTTGTTTAATTTTTGTTGGTGTACGTTGGTTGTTGGATTTGAAAGTTGAGTGTGGAACAGTTACTCCCACATTCCTGACCAAAAACAAAATTGAAGGAAATTATTTTACAAGGTTTTCTAGACTTAGCATAAATTTCAATCAAATCTAGAAAATTTAAAGAAAATGAAATTAGTACACGTAAGCCCATGCTAATATTTTGGGAGTTCTATGATTCCTAATCCCACCTTATTTCTCTTCACAAGTCACTATTTGTTATTATTAAGCAATTTCCTATCCATCATCAGTATTTGTTTCTCCTAATTATATTAGCCAGTAGAATTGCTGATGAAATGAATGTAAAGAGAAACTCGTCAATTTAGTTTAAGAATATAAAATCATGGAGAAAGTTACTCATACTTTTTTCTAAAAAAAATAGTACTGATCTAATTATGAATTTAATTTTAATATTAACATATTAAAATATAATAGTTGACGATTATTAGTCATTAGTTAAATAATCTAGCATTCAAATTCCATTTGCCTTTCACCTAACTCTTATATTTCTCATCTGCTTTCCTATCATGGGCAGAGTACTGGGTGTATAAATATATATATATATATATATTTATATATATAAAATAATATTTTCGATAAATGAAAAAGTGCAAACCAATTGAAAAAATTAGTTTAGCTAGTTTGAATATGAAAGTTTGATTTTAATCTGTTTTGAATCCTTTTAATATTAAGTATTAGTGAATAAACTAGTGATACTCATGCAGCATTTATTGTGCCCCTTTCTTGTTTGCCTTCTGATTTCTTTTTTCCCCAAATCTGAATGTGCCACTTGAAAACTTGAAGTAAGAATGATAGTATATGACTAATTATTGTTACTTTTTAAGTTGGATAATGGCTCTGCCTTTTCAATTTTGCAAACTAAATTTGAGGATTCTATATAAAATCGCTTGCCACGCTCTGCCTTTTCCTTTTCTTGCTCTTTGCTGCACGTAAGTTTTTCAGTATTCTTTTTCTGTCATTAATTTATACTAATTTTATTTTTTGGATAAATAGAATTGAGCGTTGAACTAAAAATACATAATTGTGGATGCAAAAGAGATTGTAGTGAGAGAGGCCAAGATATGTGAGATAAGTTCAGTGGAGCACGCCTAATCCTAATGGACCTATATATATATATATATATATATATATATATATACACATGTATATATATTTGTCATATGCAACATTATAAGAGATAGAAATAAATATGAAATAAGCCTAGTACCACAAGTGTGTCATGTACTGTACCCTCGGTTATCTAGTGGAAATATATTTGTCTCATCAAGAGTTGATGAGGAAAAAATTCAGGTCTGTAGGGAATATATATATATATATATATATATATATGCTTCTAAAAAAATTGAATCCAAGAATAACACTCAGGTAATTTGCAATAGTTGAACATGATCATTCAAAAAAAAAAAATAGTGTTAGTTAAAAATGACGCCAAAATGTTCATTTAGTATCAATTAAGACTAACTTCAAAATATTCGTTTAGTGAGTATCATCTTAGCGTTAGTCATAAATGACACTAAATGTGATATTTAACGTCATTTATGATTCATACTAAAATAAAACTTTAATGTCAATTATTCTAATGATTGTTACAATTAACACTAATATCATTGCGACACTATCCCTAACATCAGTTAAACTGACACTAATTCTTTTAGCATCAGTCACAACTAACATTAAATGAATTTTTTAACTGACGTTAAAATTAACATTTTTTTTTTGTATTGAAGATGGAAGAGAGAGATGACACAAATGAATTTACATTCTCAAATTTTGTAATTAATACTACATATTCAAATAAAGAAAAATACAATATGTAAAAAATTTAATACTTTAAAAGAAGCCTTATCACCTAAGAAAATTCTATTCGCATGAAATAGCTACTTGTACCTTTTAAGAATATTAAGAAAATCAAAATTCCTAAGATTCAAACTACATAAATTATCCTTTTTCTTTTTTTATTTCTTACTAGATCTCTTGAAAGAATATGACTTTCTTGATTTTACTCTCATAATCTTCTTTGTCTTGTACCTTTTGATGATCCAATCTTCAAAATCTTGTGCTTCAAATAGAATTTTGAGAATGCCATCATTCTGAAATCCATATTCCTCAGCTGATTTTTTAAGAAGCTCACAAAAATCCGAATCCTTAAGAGCTTTAGTATGAACCATAAATCTCATCCTATTGTCTTCATTCACACCAACACAAATTGGAACATAACCTTTTGGTCCCAAAACAGACCTTTGTAAACGCTTATAGGTATAAACACTACTTGATCCACCCATCTGCTTCCTCGGCTTGCTCACTCTACCTCCCATTGCCAAAACGAAATAGGATCTCTTTAATTTTCTCAATTTCAATTCATTCCATTCCTTATCTTAAAATTTAGCTACTCACTGTTCTAATTGTGTGTGGCAAGGATATGTATATATATAAGTGTGGTGATGAATGATGATGGTAATGCGTTTGTATACAAGCGTCAAATGAAACAACAGGCATGCCGTAATGGCAATTAAGGTTGGTTACGTAGGGTTTTTTGGTCTGCAAAATCTTGAAATTACGTCTAATTAATGTATTTGTGCAACTTTAATTTCTTGGGATTAATTTAATATATATAGGCTGCAGGAGAATAACCCTGTATTTAATTTTCTGCAAATTAATCCTTTTGACTTCAAATTATTGACAGGAACGTATGTACGGAATTTGTACCTGCAAATTGTTTTACCCAAAATGCACGGAAGACTAAGGAGATTTGAATATTATTTTATTTGCTTTCACTTTTTGCGATTTTTTTTGGGTGGGATGGAAATTCTTTATTTTTTAATTTTTACGGACGCCGATTTCGACTAACAAGAGCAATGCAATTCCTTCTTAATCAGATTTCATGTTGACTGCAATTACAAGACATAGCATATTTGATTAACATTTTGCTTATTATTATAATACCAACCACGTAGGTTCTGTTTTGGACTATTCAGAGAAAAATAGCCTTAGTCCTTGGGTCGGTTCCAGCTGACCTAATCTTTAAAATAAAGGAGGTCGAGTAAAAAAAATACAGTGACCTGGAACTTTTAATTCAACCAATTTAAGACCTACGTACCGCATTAGACTTATATAAGAGCTGAGAAGGACTGGCCCTTATGCATCATCTCTTTTTTTTTTTTTTATATATATATATTTTATAAAATATTTAAAAATATTTTATATTATATAAAATGTTATAGCCTATTTTAATATCTAAAATTCATTCTTAATTTGTTGATATGTAAAATAAATTATATTTTTATAAGTTAATTTGAAATTTTTATATATTTTGATATGTAAAATAAATTATACCAATCAATTTTTTAATCACTATTTTTGTAGGCTAATTTACAATATTCATTCATTATATGTTGATATGTTAAATAAATTATATATATAATTTTTTGGGGTTAAATAAAATAAAATATTTTTAAAAAATTATATTTTAAAAAAAGCTCATAGACTAGCCTAACCCAACTCATGATCCTCCAAATGCTGGGTTGAACGAACATGTTTGGCCCATCCATCTAGTGTGTGCCAAGCCCAACTGACCTAACCCTTAAAAGTAAGAGCTTTTAGTAGGCTAGCTTAATTTGACAACCCTAATTTTTATTGAAAGAGGTGCATATATTTAGTAATTGACAATGTCTTAAATAAAATTATCTCTAATATAAAAATATTTGTAAAAAACCAAAAAATCATTAATTAAAAGCTATAAATTAGGAACAATCAATGTGATCATGTTAAAATTTAGCAAGGATTAGATGGTTTGAAAGTAATGTAGTAGAGTTAGGTGGTTTAGGATTGTTTGAAAACCATTCCAAATCATTCAACACCCCAATTTTCTCATCCTTCCAAGTTCCAAATTGAGAGATTTACGATATATAGTTTGTATATTTTTAAAAAAATTAGTTTTGCTTTTATATGCTTATTTTTTTACCTTAATCATTTCATAATCAAAAGTCCAACTTCCCATTCCAATTCCTTTCAAACATAATATGTAAAGTATAGAAATTAACAAAAATTGAAAAAAAAAATGAGCTTGCACAATTAAAATAATTTATATTAAAAGTTTAAAAGAACTTTCATCTTAAGAGTAATATTAAAATTTTGATTATTTAAATCACTTTACTCCATTAATAATATAATAACATCTAAGTAGTGAAGAGTGATTTATTCTCAATTTTTTTAAAAACTCTCAATCAATAAAATAATTTATTTATTTAATTCATTTAATTTCACTTCACTTCGTTAATAATCAACCCATCACAATCTATTCAAAACTCCCAAATGAAATACAAGAAAGCCGATGCTAATATTTTGTAAATTCTCGAAAGATTACCAGTCCCATGTTTGCCAGCAGAATTGATGAAATCAATGTAGAGAGACAAACCTCAATTTAATTTAAGAATATAAAATCATGGAGAAAGTTACAAATACTTTTTTTTTAACAATGTACAAAAAGCCCTTTAAACTTCAGCCTCCCAAAGGCCTTTCTTCAACAGTGTCCAATTAATATAAGGCTTCTTTAACAATTGAAGGTAAACTGGAACTATGGAAACCAGAGGAGAAGGGAGAGAGAAGACGTACTTTGAGAGTTATGGTGAGCTGCGACAAGATGTCAAATTTCAAATTTTACTTTCCTTCCCTTTGCTTTTTGTTGGGGTGGATTCGAAAATAAAATTACCCACACATGGTCTCTTCAATATAAATTATTTAAAAATTTACTTTTATATTATAACATATATATACTCATTATACTACTAGCTATTTTCATCCATGATTTCTCAATAAAATTGTTTTCTTGTTATGTTTATATATAAGTTGTTATATATTTGACAATTTTGTAGAAGTAAACGTATTAAAATTTTAATTGATTAATTATATATTTAAAATTTATTTAAATGGATGTAACTTGTGGGAAATTTTTGTGAATTTTAATGAATACGAGTCATAATTTAAGAAAAATAATACTCATTTTAAATTTTTTTTTGAGTATATAAATGAATCCAAATTGAGGAATACGGAAAGTTAGAAGGTTGTTAAGAGATGATGAATAATTTTGCTATCCACTTAAGTGTAAAAAGTGAACATTTTTGATTGAGCAATCATCCAGAGATGATGAATAATTTTGCTATCCAGTTAAGTGTGAAAAGTGAACATTTAAGAAAAAAAAAGGGTTATAGTAAAATCAAGATTAATGGTTTTTTTTAAGATATTTTTTATTAGAAACAATTCTATTAATTCAATGTATACTTCTAATGAGAATTTGAATTATGATTTACTGTATTATGTAATTTCAATGATAGCTTGTTAATGTTAAAGAAACAACTTAATTAGAAAAGGACTACAATGATATTGGTTTGGAAATGGAATTTATCTGGATTCATCAGAGGAGAGAAATATTGATACAAATAAATTTTGAAATCTCTCTCAATTTTTGTAATGATAATACATATTCAAAGAAAGAAGAAAAATAATATGTAAAAAATTTAATACTGAAACATAATAAGACTTATCACTGAAGCAAATTCTATTCCCATGAAATCATTACTTTTACTTTTTAAAAAAATTAAGAAAATTTAAATTCCTACTATTCAAATTAACTATAGAAATTCTCCTTTCTTTCTTTATTTCTTACTAGGTATCTTCTTCAAAGAGTATGACCGTCTTGATTTTACTCTCATAATCTTCTTTGTCTTGTACCTTTTGATGATCCAATCTTCAAAATCTTGTGCTTCAAATAGAATCTTGAGAATGCCATCATTCTGAAATCCATATTCCTCAGCTGATTTTCTGAGGAGCTCACAAAAATCTGCATCCTTAAGAGCTTTAGTATGAACCATAAATCTCATCCTATTCTCTTCGTTCACACCAACACAAAGTGGAACATAACCTTTTGGTGCCAACACTGATGTTTGTAGACGCTTATAGTTATAGGCATAAACACTCCTGGGCTTGCTTACTCTTGCTCCCATTGCCAAAACGAAAATAGGATCTCTTTTTCTCAATTTGATCGAATTCAATGAATTCCTTATCTTATAAATTAAGCACTCTCAAAAAATGGCTCTTAAAACTTTAGCCCCTGACTGTGCTATGTTGTGTGTGGCAAGGATGTATATATAAGTATGTGGTGATGACTGATGATGGTAATTATGTGTTTGTACACAAGTGTCTAAGACAAAAGACATGCCGTAACAGAAAATAAGGTTGGATACATATGTATGGTTTTTTGGTCTGCACAACGTTGAAACTACGTCTAATGTACTTATTGTGGTACTTCATGAATTTAATTTTGATGGTAGAAGAAAAACACTCTATTCCTAAATTTCTTTAAATCCTTCATCCATTTGACTCCAAAGCATGTTTGTATGTAAATGTTCACTTTGCCTTTGTTTTTAAACAGTGTGGGGACTGATTCTGATTAAGTATTCAAATTCAAACTTAGCGTACAACATTTGTACCGATGTTTTAATTTGCCACGTGTCCTTACGGTCTTGGCAAACAAATTGCACCACATATAACGTACATAATAAATTAATGAGAACATGTAATTAATTATTGGTTGGCAAGATTAATAGTAATAATTAAAATAAACGCATCATTATCCAGATGAGGTGGTTTTTATGTTGTTTTGAGAAACAACAAACAAACCCCCAAAACAAAATAGATTAAGAAAACAATAAATTAAAACACCAATTAATTAACTATATATAGTCCTCATCTCTTGACTCTTATTGCAGCCTGATGATGTGAGGTCCAAAGTATAAGAGGTCTGTGTGCAAATAATTACGTCCAAATATTATTTTTAATAGATTTTATTTTAAAGGGGCAATTTATTAATTGCATTGTTTAAACTTGAATAAAATTGAATTATTTTGTAAGTTTTCTTGATGTGTTTGGGAATGAGAATGGAAAAGAAAGAGAAGGAATTAAAAAAAAGAAAATGACAAAAAAGAAAATATTAAATGCTAATTTTTTCTTCCTTTATTTAGATGTTTAAAAATGTTTTAATTTAAAATATTTAAAATTAATGAAGAAAGAAAGTTTAGGAGAATTAATCAATTAGCACAAAATCTTCAATTTTTTTTTCTTCAAAATTTAGTAATCTAAAAAAAGAGAACATTTTACATATCATTATTGTTAGGAATGAATATTATATATTAATATAAGTTATATAATATTTATAATATAGTCTTTTTTTAAAAAAATGAGGATGTTCATTCGGACCGCTTCCAACTAACTTTTACAAGCTCACCATATAGAAAATGAGTCTAAAATGAGTTGAGCTAAAAGTCCATCTTTAAAAAGAGTTGCTATTTTCATGGTTTGGTCCCCAAACATAGGTCATTGCTAACATTATTTTTTAAGTTCTCCTATAATTCATTCCTTCAAGAGTTAAAAAACAAACTTTTAGTTTATGTAACATATATAGCTTCATATTAATACTTATTTATCCCAGTACTTATTCACACCAGTAAAATTGAGGATTATTTTATTGCACACAATTGAAAATTTGATGGATATATAACAAAAAAATTAAAATTTTGAAAATTTTTCTTGTCAAAATTTCAAAGTTAATTGTAATAAATTACATAATTATAACTATATTTGTCCTTAAAAGTTGTTAAGGAATGGAGTATGCTACACAAGAGTTATATCAAGGGAATCTTTTCTCAAAAGTCACCATTAGTAGTAATACTTCAAAATTGCCATTAAAAGAGACTTTTGGTGGCACCTAAACTCTAATGTCCAAATTAAATAATTTATGGTAATAATTTTCAAATAATCGCCACTAATTTTTTAATATAAATTTTAGAAATTTATTTGTTAGTTACTGAAGTTGCCATTAAAAGTTTATGGTCAATGGCGCCTTTCAAAAATTACCACCAAGAATCTTTTTTTCTACGAAAATTTTTAAAGATTGTCATCTTAAAAAAAGTCATCACCAATAGTTTATTTTCTTGTAGTGGGAAAAGAGAGATGATACTAATCAAATTTGAATTCTCTCAGCTATTTTAGAATTTGATAACACCGAATTTAAAAAATAAAAATACAACGTGTTAAGGATATCCAACTCCAAGAGTTAAAAATATAACCTGTCAATCACCTAAGCAAATTCTATGAGCATGAAATCAATTACATTTTTGTTAATGTGAGAGGGACAACCTGATGAGAAAGGAACTATAATATTGGTTTGGAAGTGGATCTTTAGTGCTAGGTGATCGGTGAAATTAAGGAAGAGAGAGAGAGATATGCTAATCAAATTGAATCGCTTAAATATTCTTGTTTGTTTATAAATTTGATAATACAAAATTTAAAGAAAGAAAATTACCTTATGTAAAGGATAGATCCCACACTTAAAAAATTGACTGCTCACCTAAACAACTTCTATCTATAAAATCAACATCTCTAATTTAATTTTTTTAAAATAAAGAGAATCTAAATCTGTCATGTTGATATTATTACATAATAACTTTTCTTTATTTCTTACTAGATCTCTTGAAAGAATATGATCGCCTTGGTTTCATCCTCATAATCTTCTTTCTCTTGTATCTTCTGATAATCCAATCCTCAAAATCTTGTGCTTCAAATAGAATCTTGAGAATTCCATCATTTTGAAATCCATATTCTTCAGCTGATTTTCTAAGAAGTTCACAGAAATCTGCATCCTTAAGAGCTTTAGTATGAACCATAAATCTTCTCCTATTGTCTTCATTCATACCAACACAAACTGGAACATAACCTCTTGGTCCCAATACAGACCTTTGTAAACGCCTATGGGCATAAACACTTGACCCGCCTACCATTTTCCATAATTTACTTCCTCCAGCTCCCATTGCCAAAAGGGAAATACTAAGAAAACTCTAAAAAGAAAATTCTAAATAAAATGATTGATGTAATGATAGAAATGGACTCTTAAAACTTTAGCCAGGAACTGTTTTAAGTTCTGAGTGTCACAACTCACAAACATGTATATATAGTGTGGTGATGATGGTAATGGGTTTGTGTAAATGTCTAAGAGAATAGGCTTGCCGTTACAGCAAGGTTGGGTATGCATATGGTTTTGTAGTTTGCAGAACATCGTAATTACATTTAGTGTACTTAATTAATGCTACTTTTTATTTCAAGCTTACATATCAATTTAATTTAGTCGGTAGCACAAAAACTCTGAATATTTCTCCAAATCCTTCTTTCTTTTGACTCCGAACTGTCTGTATAAGTATGTTTGTATTTGAAATTAATTACCTTTCGTTTTTCTACCAACTGAGCTTACGAAATATGTACGTATGTTTTAATTTCTACCAACAAGCACTACATACATAATAAAATAGAATAATGAACTATGGGTATGGGACATTAATAATAATTAATAAAATACGTAAACGCATCATTATCTAAATGAGATGATTTTTCTGTTGATTTGAAAAACACTAAACTCCCAAAACAAAACAAAACAAAACAAAACATCATCAAAGAAAACAACAAAACACCAATAAAAATAGTCCTCTCTCTTGACTCTTCTTGTAGCCTGCAGATGAGAGGTCTAGCGTATAAGAGGGAAATTATTGCGTTGTTTAAAATTAAATTGAAAGGAATTGTGTTTTATAACTTCTTCAAAAATTTAAAATTTTGGCTAAATTAATTCAAAGATTTTCGCTTTGGAAAGCTGTGTAGTTTATTCCTTTACCTTAACTTTAAAAGTTAAAAAGCCAACTTGTAGCTTTATCTAACATATATAGCTCCATCGTTAATAATACTTTCATCCAACTCTTATTCACACCAATAAAATTTATTTATTGCACATAATTAAAATTTTGATGGATATATAACACAAAGATTAAAAATTAAAGAGTTTTTTTGGGTCAAAATCTTAAAGTTAGCATGAATAAATTACATAATTCTAACTACCTTTGTTGGTAAAAGTTTTTTTTTTGGTGACTAAGTTGTTTATAAAAATGTTAAAGAATGAAATAGTAATAGTCTAAGGAATATTTTCTCAAAAGATATCTTTAGAGTTAATATATACTGATTAATATGATTTTTAGTGGCACCTAAACCCTACCGTTGCTATCAAAAAATTTATAGTAATAACTTTTAAATAATTACCACACAAAATATTTTTGTTTGTATAATTTTTAAAAATTATGTTTGTTAGTGACTAAAGCCGCCATTAAAAGTTTATATGTCATCAGTTGTTAATTTAAAAAATTACCATAAAAAGCTTCATTTTCTATGGCGACATTTGTAGATTTCCACTTAAAGTGGACTTTCAAAATCACCGACCAACAGGCTTGTTTTCTGGTAGTGGGAAAAGAGAGATGATACTATAATCAAATTTGAATTCTCTCAACTATATTATTTTAAGAATTTGATAACATCAAATCTAAAAATTAAAAATACAATGTGTTAATTAGGATATCCAACTAGAAGTCTTAAAAATAAGACCTATCACCTAAGCAAATTCTATAAGCATGAAGTCAATTACACTTGAAGGAGATCACAAAAATATGCATCCTTAAGAATTTTAATATGAACCATAAATTGCTTTCTATTCTCTTCATCCTAACCAACACAAATTGGAACATAACCTTTTGGTACTAACATAGACCTTTCTAAACACCTATAGGCATAAACACTTGATCCATCTACTTGTTTCCTTAATGAAATTTTTAATTTTTTTCCTTTGTTTAATATAATTTTTAAATATAATTTTTTTATTTGATCTAAAAAATATAATTTATTTTATATATTCACATATTAAGAATGAATATTATAAATTGACCTATAAAAAATTAATTGAAAAATTATTTAGTATAATTTATTTCACATTTTAACATATTAGAAATAAATATTACAAATTGAATGGAATTATTTTGCAAGGTTTTTAGGCGTAGCATAAATACATGTTACTATTATTCACCAATTTCATATATTAGGCAATGGAATTGCTGATGTGGATGTAAAGAGGGACTAATCAATCTAAAGAATATAAAATCATGGTTAAAACTTTAAAATATAACATTGTATTTCTTTAAGATAGTTGTTTAGGGGAAAATGAAAAAGAAAGAATTAAGAAAGTGAATTTTGATTTAAATTTAAATTTAACATATCATTTTCGTCTCATCTCACTTATTTTTATTAATTCAATTATATTTAAGGATTAAAAAATAGATTTATATTTATATTAAAAAATGTTAAATGTTAAATTTTACTTTCTTTTCCCTTCCCCTCAATTTTCTTAATTAGGAATTTTCAAAATATCTATACTTTAAAAGCACCCATCTATATTTTTTTTTTTTTGGGTGGAAGTATGAATATTAAAAGAATAAACGTGGGTTCAATTATAAATTTTTTTTTGAGAATTTTTATAGGAACAAATCTAAAGATAGTGATACCCACCCAATCCTTAAAATGATATTGGTTTGGAAATGGAACTTTATCTGGATTAAACAGAGGAAGAGAGACATGATAAAAATAAATTTTGAATGTCAATTTTTGTAATTGATACATAATACATATTCAAAGAAAGAATTAAAAAAAGAAATATGTAAAAAATTTCATACTTAAACATAATAAGACTTATCACTGAAGCAAATTCTATTCACATGAAATCATTACTTTTACTTCTTAAAAAATAAAGAAAATCTAAGTTACTACGATTCAAATCAATTATTTAAATTCTCCTTTCTTTCTTTATTTCCAACTAGGTCTCTTCTTGAAAGAGTATGACCGTCTTGATTTTACTCTCATAATCTTATTTGTCTTGTACCTTTTGATGATCCAATCTTCAAAATCTTGTACTTCAAATAGAATCTTGAGAATGCCATCATTCTGAAATCCATATTCCTCAGCTGATTTTCTGAGGAGCTCACAAAAATCTGCATCCTTAAGAGCTTTAGTATGAACCATAAATCTCATCCTATTCTCTTCGTTCACACCAACACAAAGTGGAACATAACCTTTTGGTGCCAACACAGATGTTTGTAGACGCTTATAGTTATAGGCATAAACACTCCTGGGCTTGCTTACTCTTGCTCCCATTGCCAAAAGGAAAATAGGATCTCTTTTTCTCAATTTGATCGAATTCAATGAATTCCTTTTCTTATAAATTAAGCACTCTCAAAAAATGGCTCTTAAAACTTTAACCCCTGACTGTGCTATGTTGTGTGTGGCAAGGATGTATATATAAGTATGTGGTGATGACTGATGATGGTAATTATGTGTTTGTATACAAGTGTCTAAGACAAAAGAAATGCCGTAGCAGAAATTAAAATAAGGTTGGATACATATGTATGGTTTTTTGGTCTGCACAACGTTGAAACTACGTCTAATGTACTTATTGTGGTACTTCATGAATTTAATTTTGATGGTAGAAAAAAAACACTCTATTCCTATATTTCTTTAAATCCTTCATCCATTTGACTCCAACGCATGTTTGTATGTAAATGTTCACTTTTCCTTTGTTTTTAGATAGTGTGGGGACTGATTCTGATTAAGTATTCAAATTCAAACTTAGCGTACAACATTTGTACCAATGTTTTAATTTGCCACGCGTCCTTATGTTCTTGGCAAACAAATTGCACTCCATATAACGTACATAATAAATTAATGAGAACATGTAATTAATTATTGGTTGGCAAGATTAATAGTAATTATTAAAATAAACGCATCATTATCCAGATGAGGTGGTTTTTATGTTGTTTTGAGAAACAACAAACAAACCCCTAAAACAAAATAGATTAAGAAAACAATAAATTAAAACACCAATTAATTAACTATATATAGTCCTCATCTCTTGACTCTTATTGCAGCCTGATGATGTGAGGTCCAAAGTATAAGAGGTTTGTGTGCAAATAATTACGTCCAAATATTTTTTATTTTTAATAGATTTTTTTAAAGTGGCAATTTATGAATTGCATTGTTTAAAATTGAATTATTTTGTAAGTTTTCTTGATGTGTTTGGGAATGAGAATGGAAAGGAAAGAGAAGGAATTACAAGAAAAGAAAATTTGGTTGGAAGGATGGATTAAATATGAAAATTTTAATTTTAATTAGTTTTGGACACCTTTTAATATGGAAAAGATATTGGTGAATAAACTTGTGATACATATGGAGCATTTTGTTCTCCAAGTGTAACTCTAATAACTATATCTAAAATTTTCTTCCACTATATTTCCATGTTGCTATCTATTATTTTTTTTATATTTATAATTATTTTATTTTTTTGGATGAAATTTTTACTTCATATTTACTCATTCTCAATTTGATCTCATTATAATTAAAATTGTTATCAATTTCATCCCTTTGTGTATAAAGCATCAAAATAATTAACAAAAACATTGAATTAAAAGGTTAAATGCTGAATATGAATGTTAAAAATCCACCAAATTTGAGCAATTTTTGTGTACATACAATATACATACAGTCGCTCTCATTTGTAAGAATTTAATCTCCACCCTTTAATACCCTCTATTGTATGTGGGGTAGAAATTTTCACTAAGCTTGTATTTTTTTTTTTCATTCCTTTCTGACCAATTATGTCTGTTTTGATTTTTTTTTTCAAGTATCCCAAACAATGCATTTTGAATATATATAAATAATCATTTTTTTTAATATTTAAAACATATATGAAACATACTTTTGATATATAAATAATTCAAAATTTTACTTCATGTTAACATAATCTGAAATTGTTTATCTAGTGATGATTTTGTCATAACCCAAACCCCTGACTGTAACCTGTGCATAGGCCAAGTCAACACTAGACTAAGTCTAGCAAGCCTAAAGCGATGATATAATACAAACCACTAATTAAAAGAGACTAACTATATATATATATATATATATATATATATAGTCCTAATAATCTCAAATAAAACACTGTGTATGGATCGAGCTTTTCTCAACAGAACTCTTGCCATTCCAAACTACTAAATTTCCAAGTTTCTAACCTCTAAATATTATCTAGGGATTCATTGAAATTTCAATAGAGTCTTTCTTGTAAGTTGGACATTTACCAAATTTACAGCGGCTCATATCCAATATCATCCTAAGAGTAGTCAGCATAAATGAATAAATAGATAAATAAATGGCCAATACAAGTCTACAAAAGAATCAAATAGACTATCCAAACAATTCCAAAACATTTTATAGCCACTTATTAAGCTACGACGTCATAGAGTCTTACAATGCTTGTTACATGATACTTACCTAAAAGTCAAAGACTACAACCCTAGCTCACCACTTAGTAAATTGCCACTCCATAAAAAAATAGAAATAAGGGGTAAGTCACAAAGACTTAGTGAGTATCTAATAAATAAAACAATCGAAATAAGAAATAGATTTACACCCGAGTTTCTCGCAACAATTAAAGAGTAAACATAGAGAACTATAAATTATTACTCATACACTATAGAAAGAACTAGAAGGAAACACACATAGCCACATTACATTAAATAATTTTGAATGAACTTCTCACCATTTGCATTCAAAAGAGGACAGTCCATTAAACTGAGATAGGGATCACGTGAAAAAACCTATTTATATTGAGAAATACTGTGCTATCACACATAATCTTGTCACATGTGTCGTAACACGTAAATAAAATTATATTGTGTCGCCGCATATAAAAATATCATACCATGTCACTTCACGTCATTAAATAATTATTGTGTCGTTGCACATGAGAATATCATACCATGCTACCACTTCTAATTAAATTATATTGTGCTACCACACATAAATGTCGAGGAACACTCTCACTCAAGAGGAGTCACTCCACGCTCAACTCCCAAACCCTTGCAATTGAAGGTCACCCACAAAAATAGAAGAAAGAAAAAGAAAGAGCACAAAAATTTTTTCAACGTGGTTCAATGCCTCAAGACGTACTACTACGATCCAACTGGGATAAAATTTCACTATTTGTAATTTTTGTACGAAAAGATTACAAACCCTGATGAATATAATATTTGAATGGAAAAATTGTAAACTCTCTCTCACTAACCCACCATTACCCAAACCCTTTTACACTTACCCAAACCCTCTTTTGAGTCATGTCAAGAGAAAATTGACCTAAAGAGATATTTGGCAACCCCTCGGTAAATCAGGAAGTAGCACTTCCCAGGATAAAATGAAGAAATAGAATAGACAGGGATCAGAGGAACCCAATTATTTTAGGACTAGAATGAATGTGGCTTTTGATGTTGAATTTCCATTCGCATCCCTTTAGAATTTTATTTAAAAATAATATAATTAAAGATAAATAAAATTGATAAAATCATATTTTGTAAAAGAGGCCTAGTACCGCATTTACTTTGTGCGCAAGGGGAAATCATCAGTTTTCAACTGCGTTTTCCTTCTGGTGGCCTGTTATATGCGCGAGGCCTACCTTCCCCTTAGCCCATTTACTTCCCTGTTGTCACATTCTATTATTTATACTCTTGTATCTCTTCTTTTCCAAGAAATGTGAGATTTATTTGATACACTATATGTTGAAATTCACGACCACATGTATCAAATAAAGAACTATTTCACTGAGTTACATGTATGGATATAATCATTGTATCTAGTGTCTTTTTGACTATGAACTAGACCTAAACTAATAACACTTAATACACTGAGATGTTAGTGAAGCCTACTTCTATGAACCAACAAATCTTTATGTGTACTAAAGTTGTTACAAGTCAAATCATACCCTTATATTTTTGCTATTAATTACAATTTTACACTTTATATTATTTATACTCTTATACCTCTTCTTTCCTAAGCAATGTGGGACTTATTTGATAAAATACATGTTGACATTCACAATAACCCCCACAAGTATCAAATCAAGAAGTATTTCACTAAGTTACATGTATGGATATAATCATTGTATCTAGTATTTTTCTGACTTTGAACTAGACCTAGACTAATAACTCTTAATACATTGAGATGTTAGTGTGTGTTTGTGTAAGAAACCCATACCCCTCTCACTATATAGGTTCCCTTACCCCTCACTCGCCAAAATTGGGCAATGTAAGACTTTTAGAGGACCTCTTCTTAACAAATCCTTCATCATCCATAAGTCTTGCATCTCTTATCTCTTTATCAAAAAATCAAACTCTCCCCTCAACTTAATTTTTGACTTCTTCTGCTTCCACGACGATCCTCCCTTTCTATAGAATCCTTTGACCAACAAGATTTTCCCCCTCCTTTAGTCAAACAAATTAGGAGATCATCATCATAATTGACTACATCCGAAGAAGAAGTACCCCTTAATCTGCGCCTTCTATCCTTCAAGCTTTGCAAGTCCTCTATGAAGTCTCAGCATTTGATTAATTTACAAATGACCCAAATGTCCATAGTAATGGCACTTAACAGTGCTCATATCTCTCGGCCAAAATCTTCTCCTTAGTTGGTCACCCTTCTTCTTCCTCCCTCTTTTAAACTCTGTTGCTAGTAAACGACTGTCCCTAGAAGATTGTTCACCACCCATCATCTGCTGAATCTCCTTCAACGTGCTCATTAATTCAGTTAGTTGCAATGTACAATACAAAAAAAATTGTAATTAAGTGACGATTTTAATTGTCACCAAATGATTTCGCGATTGGCAACACTTTTTTCCAACCGCTAGAATGACTATCGCAATTTCTTTTTTAGAGATGGTTTGTAACCATTACAAAGTTGGAAAAATTTAGTACGGTTTATGGAAAACCATGACAAAATTAATATATTTAGCGACAGTTTGAACTGTTGCTAAATTTAGCCAGATTTATTTTTATTTACTTTTAACTTCAAAATTTTTTAATACTTATAAATTAAACTAAATGACATTTTATATCATAAATGATCTAAAATAAACAAATTAATAATAAAATTAACTATTAAATAGCCTCCCGGTTGGTACGAAGGAGTACAATGATATTGGTTTGGAAATTCACCCTTCGCTGAATTCGTCAGAGGAAAAGGAAGAGAAAGAGATACCAATCAAATTTAAATTCTCTCAATTTTTTTTAAAAAGTTGATCATATATATTCAAACAAAGAATAATACAATGTCTAAACAATTTAACGCCGGAACATAAGACTTATCACTAAAGAAAATTCTATTCACATGAAATTTACTTTTACTTTTTAAAAAAAATTAAGAAAGTCTAAATTCCTAAGATTCAAACTATATAAATTCTCCATTTCTTTTTGGTAATTGATATATAATACAAAAATGGAACTTTATCTGGATTCAATAGAGGAAGAGAGACATGATACAAATAAATTTTGAATCTTAATTTTTGTAATTGATATATAATACATATTCAAAGAAAGAATTAAAAAAAAAACAATATGTAAAAAATTTAATACTTAACCATAATAAGACTTATCACTAAAGAAAATTCTATTCACATGAAAGCATTACTTTTACTTTTTTAAAAAATAAAGAAAATCTAAATTCCTACGATTCAAATTAACTATATAAATTCCCCTTTCTTTCTTTATTTCCTACTAGTTCTCTTCTTGAAAGAATATGACCGTCTTGATTTTACTCTCATAATCTTTTTTGTCTTGTACCTTTTGATGATCCAATCTTCAAAATCTTGTGCTTCAAATAGAATCTTGAGAATGCCATCATTCTGAAATCCATATTCCTCAGCTGATTTTCTGAGGAGCTCACAAAATTCTGCATCCTTAAGAGCTTTAGTATGAACCATAAATCTCATCCTAGTCTCTTCGTTCACACCAACACAAAGTGGAACATAACCTTTTGGTGCCAACACAGATGTTTGTAGACGCTTATAGTTATAGGCATAAACACTCATGGGCTTGCTTACTCTTGCTCCCATTGCCAAAACGAAAATAGGATCTCTTTTTCTCAATTTGATCGAATTCAATGAATTCCTTATCTTATAAATTAAGCACTCTCAAAAAATGGCTCTTAAAACTTTAACCCCTGACTGTGCTATGTTGTGTGTGGCAAGGACGTATATATAAGTATGTGGTGATGACTGATGATGGTAATTATGTGTTTGTATACAAGTGTCTAAGACAAAAGACATGCCGTAACAGAAAATAAGGTTGGATACATATGTATGGTTTTTGGGTCTGCACAACGTTGAAACTACGTCTAATGTACTTACTGTGGTACTTAATGAATTTAATTTTGATGGTAGAAGAAAAACACTCTATTCCTATATTTCTTTAAATCCTTCATCCATTTGACTCCAAAGTCCAAAGCATGTTTGTATATAAATGTTCACTTTGCCTTTGTTTTTAAACAGTGTGAGGACTGATTCTGATTAAGTATTCAAATTCAAACTTAGCGTACAACATTTGTACCGATGTTTTAATTTGCTACGTGTCCTTACGGTCTTGGCAAACAAATTGCACCACATATAACGTACATAATAAATTAATGAGAACATGTAATTAATTATTGGTTGGCAAGATTAATAGTGATAATTAAAATAAACGCATCATTATCCAGATGAGGTGGTTTTTATGTTGTTTTGAGAAACAACAAACAAACCCCCAAAGCAAAATAGATTAAGAAAACAATAAATTAAAACACCAATTAATTAACTATATATATTCCTCATCTCTTGACTCTTATTGCAGCCTGATGATGTGAGGTCCAAAGTATAAAAGGTTCGTGTGCAAATAATTACGTCCAAATATTTTTTATTTTTAATAGATTTTTTTTTGTAAAGTGGCAATTTATGAATTGCATTGTTTAAAATTGAATTATTTTGTAAGTTTTCTTGATGTGTTTGGGAATGAGAATGGAAAGGAAAGAGAAGAAATTAAAGAAAAAGAAAATGACAGAAAGAAATGTTAAATAATAATTTTTTCTTCCTTTGTTTGAATTTTTTAAAACTCTCTAATTTAAAAAAGTTAAAATTAATGAAAAAAGAAAGTTTAGGAGAGTTAATTAATTTGCACAAAATCCTCAAATTTCTTTTTCTTCAAAATTTAGTAATCTAAAAAAAGAAAAAATTTCAAAATTCTCTTCCATTCTCTTTTCTTCAATTTTTTTTTTCTCAATCCAAACACACTCTTAAAATTTGGTTGGCAGGATGGATTAAATATGAAAATTTAATTTTAATCTTTTTAAACACTTTTAATATGAAAAAGGTATTGGTGAATAAACTAGTGATACTAAAATTTTGTTCTCCAAGTGTAACTCTAATAACTAGCTATATCTAAAATTTTCTTCCACTATATTTCCATGTTGCTATCTATTATTTTTTATATTTATAATTCTTTTATTTGATTGAATGAAATTTCTACCTCATATTTAATTTCTCATTCTCAATTTGGTCTCATTACATTTAAAATTGTTATCAATTTTATCCCTTTATGTATAAAGCATCAAAATACTTCACAAAAACATTGAGTTGGAAGGTAAAATGCTCAATATGAATATTAAAAGTTAACCAAACTTGAGCAATTCTTGTGTACATACAATATACATATAGTGGGTCACACAGTAAGAATTTAGTCTCTACCCTTTAATACCCTCTATTGTATGTAGGATAGAAATTTTCACCAAACTTGCATTTTTTTCTCATGCCTTCCAGTGGCCAATGATGTCAGTTTTGACTTTTTCTTTTCTTTTCAAGTATCCCAAACAATGCATTTTGAATATATATAAACAGTCATTTTTTATAATATTTAAAACATATATGAAACATATATTTGATATATAAATAATTCAAAATTTTACTTCATATTAAGATAATTTGAAATTGTTTACTTAGTGATTTTGTCACAACCCAAACCCCCAAATGTCTCCGGCACATAGACCAAGTCAACACTAGACTAAGTCTAGCAAGCCTAAAATAATAATACAATACAAACCACTATAAGACACTAACTATATATATATATATATATATATATATATAGTCCTAATAATCTCAAGTAAAGCACAATGTATGGAGCTTTTCTCAACACTACTCCTGGCATTCCAAAATACTCTCTTTCCAAGCTTCTAACATCTAAATATTTTCTAGGGATTCATTGAAATTTCAACGAAGTCTTCCCTATAAATTGGACATTTCATCTATAAGATTAGTAAGAATAAATAAATAAATAAATAGATAAATAAATTGCCAATACAAGCCTAAAAAAGAATCAAATAGGCTACACAAACAATTCCAAAATATTTTATCCACTTATTAAGTTGAGATATCATAGAGTTTGACAATGCTTGTGACATGATACTTACCCAAAAGTAGAAGACTACAACCCTATATAGCACACAAGTCAGTAAATTGGTGCTCTATAAAAGAATATAGAAATAAGGGGTAAGTCAGAAAGATTTAGTGAATAAGATTTAGTGAATATCTAATAAATAAAACAACCAAAATAAGAAAAACGCGCACGCCCGAGTTTCTTGTTACAAAGAAAAAGTAAAGATAGAGGCCTACAAATTATTATTTGTACACTACAGAAAGAACCATAAGGAATTTAATATTCAATCCAAATAAATCAATATAAAATACACATAGTTGCATTACATGTAACAATTTTGAATAAACTTCTCATCATTTGCATTGAAAAGAGGATAGTTCATTAAACTGAGATAGAGATAACATTTATCCTGAGAATAACCAAATCTTATCGTCATGGCATGTAAATAAATGATATTGTGCCGTCTTATATAAAAATATCATACCATGTCATTGCACATAATTAAATTATAATTTTGCCACTACACATGAGAATATCTATTGTGCTATCGCTTATAATTAAATTATATTGTGTCACCACACATAAATGTTGAGGTAACACTCGCATTCAAGAGGATCCACTCCATACTCAACTTCTAGACCCCTGTAACAGAGCTCACCCACAAAAGTAAAAGAAAGAAAAAGAAAGAGCACAGACAAAATTTTTAATGTGGTTCAGTGCCTTAAGATGTACTACCATGATCTAACTAAGATAAAACTTCACTATTTGTAATTTTTGCACAAAAAGATTACAAACCCTCCTCACTATAATTTTTGAATGAAAAAATTATAAACCTTTTTTCACTAACACACCATTACCCAAACCCTTTCACACTTAAGTAGGCATGTGATGTGTGTGCGTGCAGGAAACTGATACCCCTCTCACTATTTATATAGGTTCCTTACCCCTCACTATCCAAAATTACATAATGTGAGACTTTTGTAGGACCCCCTCTTAACGAATCCTCCCTCATCCACAAGTCCTACATCTCTTATCTCTTTATCAAAAAATTGAACTCTCCCCTCAACTTAATTTTTGACTTTGTCTATTTCCACAACGATCCTCCCTTTTTACAGAATCCTCTAACCAGCAAGAATTTTCCCCTTCTTTAGTCAAACATATTAGGAGATTATCACCATAATTGATTGCATTCAAAGAAGAAGTAGCCGTTGATTTGCCCCTCCTCTCCTTCAAGCATTGTAAGTCCTCCCCCAAGTTTGGGCATCTAATCTACAAGTCGCCCAAATGTCCATAGTAATGGCACTCAATAGTGCTCATGTCTCTCGGCCAAGATCTTCTCCCTAGTTGGTCACCCTTCTTCCTCCCTCTCTTAACGCTCTCTGCTACTAGTAAATGATTGTGCCTAGAAGGCTCTTTACCACATATCATTTGCTAACTCTCCTTCAACGTGCTCATCACTTCATCTAGTTGCAATGTATACTAAAAAAAAGTTGTAACTTAGTGACGATTTTAACTATCACTAAATGATTTCATGACTGTTCACTCAATAGAGGGTAAAGTTATCTTTGCGAGGGATTTAACGATGATTTTTGCCAACTACTGGAATAACCATTGCAATTTCCTTTTTAGAGATGGTTTGTAAACGTTACAAAATTGGAAAAATTTAGCGACGGTTTATGGAAAATTGTAACAAAATTAATATATTTAGCCACGGCTTTCACCGCCGCTAAATTTAGCCAGATTTTTTTAATTTATTTTTAATTTCAAAATTTTGTAATACTTATAAATTAACATAAATAAAATTTTATATGATGTAAAATAATCAAATTAATAATATAATTAACTATTAAATACCCTCCTGGTTGGTATGAAGGACTACAATGATATTGGTTTGGAAATTCATCCTTTGCTGAATTCATCAAAGGAAGAGGAAGACAAAGATGATACCAATCAAATTTAAATTCTCTAATTTTTTTTAAAAGTTGATAATACAAATTCAAACAAAAAATAATACAATGTCTAAACAATTTAACGCCGGAACATAAGACTTATCACTAAAGAAAATCCTATTCACATGAAATTTACTTTTACTTTTTAAAAAAAATTAAGAAAGTCTAAATTCCTAAGATTCAAACTATATAAATTCTCCATTTTTTTTTGTAATTGATATATAATACAAAAATGGAACTTTAGCTGGATTCAACAGAGGAAGAGAGACATGATACAAATAAATTTTGAATCTTAACTTTTGTAATTGATATATAATACATATTCAAAGAAAGAATTAAAAAAAACGATATGAAAAAAATTTAATACTTAAACATAATAAGACTTATCACTAAAGAAAATTCTATTCGCATGAAATCATTACCTTTAATTTTTAAAAAAATAAAGAAAATCTAAATTCCTACGATTCAAATTAACTATATAAATTCTCCTTTCTTTCTTTATTTCTTACTGATCTCTTCTTGAAAGAATATGACCGTCTTGATTTTACTCTCATAATCTTCTTTGTCTTGTACCTTTTGATGATCCAATCTTCAAAATCTTGTGCTTCAAATAGAATCTTGAGAATGCCATCATTCTGAAATCCATATTCCTCAGCTGATTTTCTGAGGAGCTCACAAAAATCTGCATCCTTAAGAGCTTTAGTATGAACCATAAATCTCATCCTAGTCTCTTCGTTCACACCAACACAAAGTGGAACATAACCTTTTGGTGCCAACACAGATGTTTGTAGACGCTTATAGTTATAGGCATAAACACTCATGGGCTTGCTTACTCTTGCTCCCATTGCCAAAACGAAAATAGGATCTCTTTTTCTCAATTTGATCGAATTCAATGAATTCCTTATCTTATAAATTAAGCACTCTCAAAAAAAGGCTCTTAAAACTTTAACCCCTGACTGTGCTATGTTGTGTGTGGCAAGGACGTATATATAAGTATGTGGTGATGACTGATGATGGTAATTATGTGCTTGTATACAAGTGTCTAAGACAACGTTGAAATTACGTCTGATGTACTTATTGTGGTAGAAGAAAAACACCCTATAGTATTCCTATATTTCTTTAAATCCTTCATCCATTTGACTCCAAAGCATGTTTGTATGTAAATGTTCACTTTACCTTTGTTTCTTTAACCAGTGAAGATTGATTCTGATTATTCAAATTGTACCGGTGTTTTGATTTGCTACGTCTTAGTCTTACGGTCTTAGCATACAAATTGCACTACATATAACGTACATAATAAATTAATGAGAATCTGTACTTAATTAATTATTGGTAGGCGAGATTAATAGTAATTGTTAAAATAACGCATGCATCATTATCCAGAGATGAGATGGTTTTTTTGTTGTTTTGAAAAACAACAAACAAACCCCCAAAACAAAATAGATTAAGAAAACAACAAATTAAAACATCAATAAATTAACTATATTTACTCCTCTCATCTCTTGACTTTTCTTGCAGCCTGCTGATGTGAGGTTAACGTTATAAGAGGTTTGTGTGGGTGTGTCTTTTATTTTTTCTTTTCTGAAAGCAAATAATTACATCCAAGTATTTTTATTTCAAAAAGGCAATTTATGAATTGCATTGTTTAAACTGCAAACATAATGGAATTATTTTGCGAATTTTCTAAATTGTGGCTGCTGGAAGATGGTTTGAGAGTGGAATGAAATAAATTGAATATCTAAACTCTTAGTTGAATGTTTGAAAGACAAATAGGGCAGGGTGGCTTGAGATGATTTAAAAATCATTTGAAATCATCCAACATCCTGATTCTTAAACCCTTCAAAATAGAAGGAATTCTTGAGACGGAATTAATCCGTTTCTAATTTTTTTCATTTTAAAACCTTGATTAGAGACGGACTTAAAGGATTTAGTTACAGATTTTGTTCTTCTCTAATTAGAGACAAACTGATAATTTTGTCTCTAATTTTTTTTTTTTTGCTTCGATTCGATTTGCCATGGAACTTTGCACATCTCTAATTTAATTAGAGACAATTTTGGTGATTTAGAGAAAAAATTTCCATTTCTGAACAATTTTTTTAGTAGTGTTATTTGTCTACTTTTATTTAGTTATTTTTTACGTACCTATTTTTCTACCTTAATTATTTCAAAAACACAACTCCTTGTTCCTAATCCTCTTAAACTTTTGCAACTTTCATGTTTGCTCTTAGCTAATTCTTTTCATTTTTCTTTTCAAAGCAAAATAACATAGGAAGCATGCAATAAATAATAAAGTAATTTTTTATTGTATTTTGACCCTTAACCCTAAACCACTTTTTCTTTTCTGTATGACATTATTATGCACATTTTTTTGTTTTATCCTTTATTGCATATAAATTGTTTTCTTATTTATATCATTATTTTTTGTATTTCTATGTTAATAGTTAGATCGGTAAAAATTGGTTGAAAAATAAATTAGTAATAAAACATGATATATGTGATATAAAAATTGAAAAAATTAAAAAAATAAAATAAATGAGCTTGGTCAATTAAAATAAATTATATTAAAATTTTTTAAAAAACTTTTTAGTAAGAGTAATATTAAAATTTTTATTATTTAAACCATTTTATCTTATTAATAATATAATAATAACATTTAAATGGTGGAAAGTGATTTACACTTTTCAGTTATTTTAAAAAAATCTTAATTAATATATATAGTACTTTGTTTAATCCACTTCACTCTACCTTACTTTACGTTATTTTATTAATAATCACTTCTCTCTACTCTATTCAAAACTCCCAAATGAAATACACGTAGAATGTGCTCAGAAACTCATCAATTTAGCTCAAGTATATATAACATAAAACCAGGGAGAAAGTTACAATTTTTTTTTGGTAAAATACAAAAAAAGAAAAATTAACTTTGGCCTATATGCCCTGAAATTATGTTAATTTTGATTAGAGTATAATTTAAGAAAAGTATATACACTTTCCCATGAGTATTGTATGTGCACTTTTTCCTTTAATAATAGGTTTTATAAGCAAGACTTAAGCTTTATTTAAAGAAGATAAAGTACGTATTACTATAGTTGATCTTGTATTTCTTTTACTTAAAAGTGTTTAGATTAGATTAGAAACATATGTCTTTCATACTATGCCTAGAGAAAACTTACAAAATAATTCCATTCATTTTAATTTAATACAATGCAATTCATAAATTGCCATTTTTAAGTAAAAAAAAAAAATGCTTGGACATAATGATTTAAAAAACACACCGACACGCACGCATCTCGTATACATTAGACATCTCATCAGCAGGCTGCAAGAAGAGTCAAGATATATAGGAATATTTTATTGGTGTTTTTGCTGTTTTCTTTGATGGTGTTGTGTTTTGTTTTGGGGGTTTGGTTGTTGCTTTTTTTTCTATTGTTTTGTTTGATTGTCTTGTATAGTATTTGAATGCCTAAAAAATATCAATTACAATTTTGGGATTTTATTGTTATTTTATTCGTCAAATGATTAGAAAAATCAACTCATCTCTAGTATCTAGAAAATGATACATTTATTTTAATTTTTCTCATTTATTATGTATGTAGTGCTTGTATATATCTAAGACGCAGCTAATTAAAACATACGTACAAATTTCGTACACTTAGTTTGAATTTGAACAAACAGTCACTCCTCAATGGTAGAAAAAGAAAGGTAATCTGAACATATATACATACTTCCCAACACTTTGGAGTCAAATCAAACCCTGCTGTTACGGCGCCATGCATCTTCTCTTAAGACAAATATACAAACACTTAGACATTATTGTCACCATGTATACTCACATGATATGGTATATATACATCCTTGCAGCATAGAACATAGCACAGTGAGGGGATAAAGTATTGAAGAGGGCATGTCTCTATATTAAATTTTCATTTTCAAATTGGTGAGTGGGTCTGTGTTGGCTCCAGGAGGATCTGTTCCAGTTTGTGTTGGTGTAAATGAAGAGAAGAGAATAGAAGGCGATTTATAGTTCATACTAGAGCTCGTAGGGATGCAGATTTTTGTGAACTCAGAAAATCAGCTGAAGAATATGGATTTCAGAATGATGGGATTCTCAAGATTCTATTTGAAGTACAAGATTTTGAAGATTGGATAATTAAAAGGTACAAGAAAAATAAAATTATGAGAATGAAATTAAGGCGATCATATCTATTTAAGAAATCCAATAAAAAAAAGAGAAAGGAAAAATTTATGTAATTTGAATCTTAGGGATTTAAATTCTCTCAGTTTATGAAAAAAAAAGTTAAGAAATGACGATTATATTCCATAGGATAGAATTTTCCTTAAGTGATAAGTCTTTGTTTATGAGTTGTATTGTATCCTTTGCACATTGTAATTTTGTTCACTAAATTTGGTATTATGAAATTTATTTACAAAACAAATAAAAGGGAGTGTTCAAATTTACTTGGTATCTTGTCTCTCTTTCTCTCACCTGATCATCATCTTGCTAAAGTTTTATTTCCAAACAAATGTCATTGTGGATTGGATTTTGATTCTAAATTCAGATAAAAATTTGCTAAATTTTCAGATTAAAATTTTAAACATCAAATATTCAATACGACGATATTTTTTATAATGTGTTAGTTATTATTGTTTAGTTATTTAATGACTTTTCCTTTTTGGTTAATTCAGTCGTAAAGACATTTTTGTTTTGTATTTTGTAAATAAGAAATTGTTTATTTCCTCATCAATTACAGCACTGTTGTTTCTTTTGTCTTGTTTTGAAAAAGAAATATATTAACAGGTTTGCAATAGGTTGCAGATGACTTCTAAAAGAATTTTATCTAGCGACAGATTAATCCGTCGCTGAACTTAAATTAGCAACACAAATGACAATGACGGCTTGGTTGGAAATCTTTAAGAAAGCCGAAAGGAGTGATAAGAATGAAGTGAGTTAATCAAACTATATTATTGATTATAGTTTTTTTTTTTTAAATAAAGAGGGTATATAAATTATGACTTTTGTACAAAAATATTTATTTTTTTATTTTTCACTAAAATTTTGACCAAAACGTCGCTAATGTTAATAACAATTTTTTTATATTATAATTTTAACCAACAATTCACTAATTCCAATAGAAAATATTATTTGACCAGAGTTTTGAAAACCCTATTGTCAAAGATAAACATAAATGGACAAAGTATATAAAAATAGAAAAAAAACATGATAAATGCACAAATAAATATAAAAATGTTAGAAATAAAATAAAAAAATTACAAAAAAATATTATAAATAAATTAGATAACCAAAAAGACTATAAAAAAATTATTAAAAACTCATAAACCAAAAACAAATAAAATTTTTTTAATAAAATATTATATTAACTCAAACACAATTTTAACAAACACAATTTCGTTCAATATATTATTAAAAAAATTTAAACAAAATAAAAAAATTAACTCAAGTTAAAAAAAGTTTTAACTACATGAATAAAAATATTTTTAACTCAATATTAAAAAATTTAAACAAAATAAACAAAAAGATCATCATTACCAATTAACAAACCAATTATATATTTACAAAATATATCAATTTTAAATTGTGTTTGTTTATTCTTTTTTTGAGTTAATATAATATTATATTAAAATTTTGTTTGATTTTTTTTTTGGTATGAGTTTTTAGTAATTTTTTTGTTTATAGTCTTTTTTGTTATATAATTTGTTTATAATATTGTCTGTTATTTGTTAATTTGATTTTTTATATTTATTTGTGTATTCATCATGTTTTTTTATTTTTATATAATTTATGCATTTATGTCTACATTTGGCAATAAAGGATCAAAACTTTGATCAAACAATAATTGGCTATTAGTATTAGTAAATTTTTTATCAAAATTTTAGTTAAACAGAAAATAGCAAACTGTTATTTCACTTGCAATTTGCTAATGCTAATAGCAAATTACTGCAAAGTTGAAACAAAATTCACTATTACTATTAGGGAATTACCTCAATTACAGAAAAATTTAAATATTTTTGTATATTAGAAAATATAATATTTTTAAAATAATAAAAAATAAATATTGTTGTACAAATTAAAACTTATAAATCACTGTTGTTTAAACGTTAATATGTTATTAATAAGGTGGAGTGGTTTGAATAATCAAAATTAATTTTAATATTACCGTTACTTTTAATACAAATTATTTAAATTTTACATTATTTTAATAATATTTTTAAATGTTATTTTTTTTCAATTTTAATTTGTTAATTTCTCTACTTCATATATTATGTTTAAAAGGATTTGAAATGATGAGTTGTGCTTTTAGAATGATTAAGTAAAAAAAAAAAATAATAAGTAAGTGAAAAATAAGTATATAAAAAAATAAATAAAAGTATATAAGAAAAAGTTAAAATGAAACCATTTCTTTTTAAATTAAACTATATTAAGCCTCTCAATTTGGAAGGGTCTAAAACCACCCCATACCATTCTCAAACCATCATTCTAACTAAACCTTAAATCTCTAACTAAATAAAACCTTGCCAATTTTTGGCATGATCACATCGATCTGTTCCTAATTTAAAGACATAAGTGTTCTCACTAATTTCAAATAATGTCGCGACCTAATATGATCAACTTATCCCAAATATATAACTTTTAGCCATTTTTTTTATTTTTTATAAGTATTATTTTATTAAAATTAATCTTATTTAATATATTATCAAATACTAAATATGATTGAGCACTTCTTTTAGTGATAATTAAAATCTTAATTGGCTATATTGTAAAAAATTAACTCATTTTATACTAAACTCAATTTTTATTAATTAATTTTTAACGATTTGAAATAGAGAATTTATTACTAAAATCATGGTGAAATTATTTTTGAGAAAAAAAAATTTTTATTTATTATTGTCCATTTCTAATTCTGTTACTATTTTTCTCAAAGGGTAATTTCTATCATTATTTGTGTTATTAAACTTGAATTAAATGCAACAATTAAGCTTTTTTTTTGGGAGGGAGTTGGTGTTTTTTTTTTCACAGAAGAGGGAGTTGGTGTTGATAAAGCACAAAAAGCCTAAACACACACGACATGACATCAATTTAAGAAGTTGTTTTTGTCATGAATCTGGGTAGCATTTTATTGGATTGGGATATTACGATAATTAAGCAAATAATGAGCAAATTGTAATCCTGCCGTTGGAAGGAAGGAACAAATTAGATAGAAAAAATAGTCCAAGAAATTATTAAATATAAAAACGCTGCATGCGAAACAAAATTGTTAATCAGATATGCTATGTGTTGTAATTACAGTCAACATGACATGAAATCTAAGGAGAAATTCAATTGCTCTTGTTAGTGGAAATCGGCGTAAAAAATTTTTAAAAAAGATTTCCATCTCACCAAAGATAAAAAATAGTGAAAAGTGTAAGAAAATAAATAATATTCAAATCTCCTTAATCTTCCGTGCATTTTGGGTAAAACTTTTTGTAAGTACAAATTTCGTACATACATTCTTGTCAACAAATTGAAATTCAAAAGGATTAATTTACAGAAAATTAAATACAGGGATATATTATCCGGCAGGCTATATATTAAATTCATATATAAAACTCCCATAACCAACCTTAATTGCCATTACGGCATGCCTGTTGTTTCATTAGACGCTTGTATACAAACACATTACCATCATCATTCATCACCACACTTATATATATACATATCCTTGCCACACGCAATTAGAACAGTGAGTAGCTAAATTTTAAGATAAGGAATTGAATGAATTGAAATTGAGAAAATTAAAGAGATCCTATTTTCGTTTTGGCAATGGGAGGTAGAGTGAGCAAGCCGAGGAAGCAGATGGGTGGGTCAAGTAGTGTTTATACCTATAAGCGTTTACAAAGGTCTGTTTTGGGACCAAAAGGTTATGTTCCAGTTTGTGTTGGTGTGAATGAAGACAATAGGATGAGATTTATGATTCATACTAAAGCTCTTAAGGATTCAGATTTTTGTGAGCTTCTTAGAAAATCAGCTGAGGAATATGGATTTCAGAATGATGGCATTCTCAAAATTCTATTTGAAGCACAAGATTTTGAAGATTGGATTATCAAAAGGTACAAGACAAAGAAGATTATGAGAGTAAAATCGAGAAGGTCATATTCTTTCAAGAGATCTAGTAAGAAATAAAGAAAGAAAGGAGAATTTATAGTTTGAATCTTAGGAATTTTGATTTTCTTAATATTCTTAAAAAGTACTAGTTATTTCATGCGAATAGAATTTTCTTAAGTGATAAGGTTTTTTTTAAGTGTTAAATTTTTTACATATTGTATTTTTCTTTCTTTGAATATGTAGTATATATCAATTGCAAAAATTGAGAGAGTTTAAATTCATTTGTATCATCTCTCTCTTCCACTGATGAATCCAGCTTAAGATCCAATTCCAAACCAATATCATTATTGATGTTTCGTAATTACGTTGTTCAGGAGAGCACATTTCGATGAAGAAAAACTTATAAGTATTAGGTTAAATGTATATTTGAATCAAGCATATATAACAGAGAAAAAATGGAAGGAATGAAATTAAAGTTTTAATTTAAATATTCTTTAAATTTATATTTAAATATAATATTTGTTCTCTCAAAATTCGTTTGAATTGAGAAGATCAATAAATGAGAAGTGAGAAAAAAATTAATTTAAATTTAAATAGAAACATTTATATTAAAATTTTCCTTTTATTATCAAGCTAATTATTTTTATTAATTCTTTATAATGATTTGAACATGAAAATTTGCTCAACCTAAAACATCAAGTTGAGTTCCAAATTCTATATTATCTTAAAAAACATTGGAAGTGAAATGTGGAGTTGACCCATATGATTCAACTCTTGTATTAAAAATAGTTAGCAGCTGGTTCTTAACTATCTAATTCACAGAAATTCCGTCCAGTAAATTAAGAGGAAGAACTATAAATATAAAATTTTAGATATATTGTTATTAGAGTAACACTTGGAAAAACAAATGATGCATGTGTATCACTACTTTATTCACCAATACTTTTAATATTAAACGTATTGAAAACCGATTAAAATAAAACTTGGATAATGTTAACCAATCTCTCACTTGGATTAATGTTACACAATCAAACTTGATGCCAATTATGAATTTATACTTCATGTGTATTAATAGTTTTTATGGTATCAATTACAAATGAGTTTTATATATACACACACTTTACTGCATGCTCAAGATTTTCTTCAAGTTTTTGTATTCTTAGCTTTGCAATCTATTTCACTCTCTTCGTGATCCGATTCTAGGCAATAAATTTTGCAAACTCTTTTCTACAATTCAATGATTTTCTCCTCTTCAGATAAGTAATTTGTATATTTTAAAATTTCTATGTGCCTATTTGATTTCTTGGTTCCAAGGTTTTAAATTGTGGTTGCAGTCGTAGTTGCGGTTGCATTGCGATCACTGCAGTTGTGAATGTTGCGGCTGCTACAATGCAGGTTGCGATCACTGCAGCCGTGAATTTTTTTAAAATTGTAAAAAGTATAAAAACTAATTTATATATTTATTATAGCATTAAATATATCTAATATATATTTATTATATTATTTTAATCATTTAGTTAAATTTAATATAATATTATAATATATATATTTTTTCATATGTATAATAACCTCCATATCATTAGACCATATGTATAATTTAAAAAGAATAAAAAAATTTAATATATTTTAATTATCTAATTTAATATATGAATATGTTAAATATAATTATTTTATTACACTTTAAATTTTATAAACGTCATAAAGAAATTAAATAATAGAAATATTAAATTAAATTTAATCAAGCTAAAGGAACTCAAAAATTGCAAAATTATCAATTCTCAATTTTAGGTCATTTCCCTCTTTTCAATTTTAGTCAAAGTATTTTTAAATCTTTTATATTTTTTAAACCAAAATATTACACCACAACTCTTTCCCTGCTTTTTATTTTGCTCACAAAAAATTACCTCTTTATAAAATAAAATTTTCCCACTCAATTGTCAAATCTAACTTCCCTTCTTTGCCTACCCACACGTGGCTCTTCATCTTCCTACCACACCCACACAGACTCCATGCTTCATATAAGATAGATTCCCTTAATATATCTCTCTTTCATTCTTCAATCTTAATCCTCCTCTGTCCATATATATAATTATATTTTATTTATATCCACAACCCAACAACCCAGGTAAAAGTACCCAACTCACATACTGTAATTTTCCAACAAGTCAAGAAAATCACGCAGCTAACCTGCAACTAAGTTCTATCACATAGTGATAGAAATGCTTCAAACCATGCTTGGTCTGTCTAGTTTAAATACAATCTGTTAAGAGCAATATATATGTTTAAATTCATCAAAATCTACATATGGATCACTTGGTTAGAGATCTGTCAATGGCTTGGTTGAACATATAAAAGTAAGATGAAATAAATATATGCCTCAGATCTATTTCTCAACTTTATGCAATTTCTTTATTTTAAATTTTCTCCTGCTAGGAAAATTTAGAAATAATGTTAGTGTGGAAAATAATGCAAGTTTCAGATTTGGTCTGAGAAGAAAACGGCAAAGCACCTGATGAGGTTCACTTTCCCAACCATCTTACTAACATAACAACATAAGTAAAATCATGATGCTATTGTTCCCTCTTGGTTTTGGCTCTGATGTTTTGCTGCTATTGTTTCTGATTTCATTCCTGGAGCAATGTAGTTCTTGTATGTAGTTTTATATGTATTGTAGCATATTTATCTTGTATTAGACGGTTTCTTTAATATATCTCAGTATTTACAGAAAAACAAATCGAGATGCAAAAGAATTTGTTATTTTATATAAAAATAAAATGAGGATATTCATCATTAAATTGAATACTTTTTTATATATACAGATAGTATGTTTGTGTTTATTTTGCAGGGAAAGTTGGACGAAAGGATGGAAATTTGGATAAAGACTTGATCCATATTGAAGTTTTTTAATTAGATGAACTTAGTTTGGAATCTTTTAAGTGCTTGAGCCTCAATTTATCAATTTACATGATATTATTTATTAAAAATATAAGTGTATGTCATGTTTATATGTATTCTTATGATTTTTTTGAATTTTATTATTATTATTTTTAATTCTATGTCCAGGGTTTCTGTGGAGACTAGCAAGAACACGAAAAACGGGAACAAGGGAAAAAAATGTTCTATGAAGAGAATCAAGAACAGGAATGGAGGAAAGTGGAGATGGCAGGGACGGAGAGTAGGGAAGCACTCTCCGCCTCCGCCCTCCACAAGTGTCATCCCTAATTGAAAATTATAGGAGAACTTATAAAATATTAGCATCAGCTTATGTGTATTGATTTCATTTACTTTATATTTTTTAGAGTTGGTCATCATTTATGCTAAGCCTAGAAAAATTATAAAATAATTTCATTCAATGTAAGTTTAAATTAACAATGAAATTCATAAATTTCCGCTTTAAAATAAAATATATTAAAATTTAAAAATATTTGGATGTAATTATTTGCTTTTAGCAAATGAAAAAAAAGACACACCCACACAAACCTCTTATAACGTTAACCTCACATCAGCAGGCTGCAGGAGTCAAGAGATGAGAGGAACAAATATAGTTAATTTATTGATGTTTTAATTTGTTGTTTTCTTAATCTATTTTGTTTTGGGGGTTTGTTTGTTGTTTCTCAAAACAACATAAAAACCACCTCATCGGGATAATGATGCATGCGTTATTTTAATAATTACTATTAATCTTGCCAACCAATAATTAATTACATATTCTCATTAATTTATTATGTACGTTATATGTAGGGCAATTTGTTTGCCAAGACCGTAAGGACACATGGCAAATTAAAACATCCGTACAAATGTTGTACGCTGAGTTTGAATTTGAATACTTAATCAGAATCAGTCCTCACGCTGTTTAAAAACAAAGGCAAAGTGAACATTTACATACAAACATGCTTTGGAGTCAAATCGATGAAGGATTTAAAGAAATATAGGAATAGCGTGTTTTTCTTCTACCATCAAAATTAAATTCATTAAGTACCACAATAAGTACATTAGACGTAGTTTCAACGTTGTGCAGACCAAAAAACCATACATATGTATCCAACCTTATTTTCTGTTACGGCATGTCTTTTGTCTTAGACACTTGTATACAAACACATAATTACCATCATCAGTCATCACCACATACTTATATATACATCCTTGCCACACACAACATAGCACAGTCAGGGGCTAAAGTTTTAAGAGCCATTTTTTGAGAGTGCTTAATTTATAAGATAAGGAATTCATTGAATTCGATCAAATTGAGAAAAAGAGATCCTATTTTCGTTTTGGCAATGGGAGCAAGAGTAAGCAAGCCCAGGAGTGTTTATGCCTATAACTATAAGCGTCTACAAACATCTGTGTTGGCACCAAAAGGTTATGTTCCACTTTGTGTTGGTGTGAACGAAGAGAATAGGATGAGATTTATGGTTCATACTAAAGCTCTTAAGGATGCAGATTTTTGTGAGCTCCTCAGAAAATCAGCTGAGGAATATGGATTTCAGAATGATGGCATTCTCAAGATTCTATTTGAAGCACAAGATTTTGAAGATTGGATAATCAAAAGGTACAAGACAAAGAAGATTATGAGAGTAAAATCAAGACGGTCATACTCTTTCAAGAAGAGACCTAGTAGGAAATAAAGAAAGAAAGGGGAATTTATATAGTTGATTTGAATCGTAGGAATTTAGATTTTCTTTATTTTTTTAAAAAGTAAAAGCAATGATTTCACGTGAATAGAATTTTCTTTAGTGATAAGTCGATCTTATTATGTTTAAGTATTAAATTTTTCACATAGTTTTTTTTTAATTCTTTCTTTGAATATGTATTATATATCAATTACAAAAATTAAGATTCAAAATTTATTTGTATCATGTCTCTCTTCCTCTGTTGAATCCAGCTAAAGTTCCATTTTTGTATTATATATCAATTACAAAAAAGGGAGAATTTATATAGTTTGAATCTTAGGAATTTAGACTTTCTTAATTTTTTTAAAAAGTAAAAGTAAATTTCATGTGAATAGAATTTTCTTTAGTGATAAGTCTTATGTTCCGGTGTCAAATTGTTTAGACATTGTATAATTCTTTGTTTGAATTTGTATTATCAACTTTTTAAAAAAATTTAGAGAATTTAAATTTGATTGGTATCATCTTTATCTTCCTCTTCCTTTGATGAATTCAGCAAAGGATGAATTTCCAAACCAACTCTTCCTCTGTTGAATCCAGCTAAAGTTCCATTTTTGTATTATATATCAATTACAAAAAAGGGAGAATTTATATAGTTTGAATCTTAGGAATTTAGACTTTCTTAATTTTTTTAAAAAGTAAAAGTAAATTTCATGTGAATAGAATTTTCTTTAGTGATAAGTCTTATGTTCCGGTGTCAAATTGTTTAGACATTGTATAATTCTTTGTTTGAATTTGTATTATCAACTTTTTAAAAAAATTTAGAGAATTTAAATTTGATTGGTATCATCTTTATCTTCCTCTTCCTTTGATGAATTCAGCAAAGGATGAATTTCCAAACCAATATCATTGTAGTCCTTCATACCAACCAGGAGGGTAGTTAATAGTTAATTATATTATTAATTTGATTATTTTACATCATATAAAATGTTATTTATGTTAATTTATAAGTATTAAAACATTTTGAAATTAAAAATAAATTAAAAAAATCTGGCTAAATTTAGCGGCAGTGCAAACCGTGGCTAAATATATCAAATTTGTTACAATTTTCCATAAAACCATCGCTAATTTTTTTCAATTTTGTAGTGGTTACAAACCATCTCTAAAAAGGAAATTGCAATGGTTATTCTGGCAGTTGGCAAAAATTGTCGCTAAATTTAGCCACGATTAAGTGAACAATCACAAAATCATTTAGCGATGGTTAAAATTGTCACTAAGTTACAATTTTTTTTGTAGTGTACACTATAAGTAGATGAAGTGAAGAGCACGTTGAAGGAGAGTTAGCGAATGATAGGTGGTAAAGAGCCTTCTGGGCACAGTCATTTACAAGCAGCAGAGAGCATTGAGAGAAAGAGAAAGAAAGGTAACCAACTAGGGAGAAGATCTTGGCTGAGAGACATGAGCACTGTTGAGTGCCATTACTGTGGACATTTGGGTCACTTGTAGATCAGATGCCCAGACTTGAGGGAGGACTTGTAGTGCTTGAAGGAGATGGGGGCAGATAGAGGGGTGCTTCTTCTTCGAATGCAATCAATTATAGTGAGAATCTCCTAAACTATTCGGCTAAAGAAGGGGAAAATTCTTACTAGTTAGAGGCTTCTGCAAAAAGGGAGGATCCTTGTGAAGCAGAAGAAGTCAAAAATTAAGTTGAGGGGAGAGTTCAATTTCTTGATAAAGAGATAAGAGATGCAGGACTTTTGGATGAGGGAGAATTTGTTAAGAGGGGATCCTCCAAAAGTCCCACATTATGTAATTTTGGAGAGTGAAGGGTAAGGAACCCATATAAATAGTGAGAGGGGTATCGGTTTTCTACACACACACACCACAAGCTGACCTAAGTGTAAAAAGATTTGGGTAATGATGTGTAAGTGAGAGAATGTTTATAATTTTTCCATTCAAAAATTGTATTGAGGAGCATTTGTAATCTTTTTGCGCAAAAATTACAAATAGTGAAGTTTTATCCTAGTTGGATCATGGTATTGCGTCTTAAGGCACCGAACCACGTTAAAAATTTTGTCTGTGCTCTTTCTTTTATTTTTGTGGGTGAGCTTCTGTTGTAGAGGTCTAGGAGTTGAGCGTAGAGCAAATCCTCCTAAATGTGAGTGTTCCCTCGACATTTATGTATGGTGGTACAATATAATTTAATTACAAGTAACAACACAGTATGATATTCTCATATGCAATAGCACAATCATAATTTAATTATGTGCAACGATATGGTATGATATTTTTATATGCGACAGCATATATAATTTATTTATGTGCTACAACACGTGTGATAAGATTACATGCGATGGCATGGTGATTCTCAATATAAATAGGTTCTTTCATGTTATCTCTATCTCAGTTTAATGGACTATCCTCTTTTGAATGTAAATGATGAGAAGTTCATTCAAAATTGTTATATGTAATGCAACTATTTGTATCTTATATTTATTTATTTGGATTGAATGTTAAATTCATTCTGGTTCTTTCTATAGTGTACAAATAATAATTTATAGGTCTTTGTCTTTACTTTTTCTTTGTTGCGAGAAACTCGGGTGTACATCTTTTTTCTTATTTCGGGTGTTTTATTTATTAGATACACACTAAGTCTTTGTGACTTACCTCTTATTTCTATATTCTTTTATAGAGTGGCAATTTATTGAGTGGTGTGCTATATAGGGTTGTAGTCTTCTACTTTTGGGTAAGTATCATGTCATAATCATTGTCAAACTCTATGACTTCTCAGCTTAATAAGTGGCTAAAATGTTTTGAAATTGTTTGTGTAGTTTATTTGACTCTTTTGTAAGCTTGTATCGGCCATTTATTTATCTATTTATTTATTTATTCTCACTAAGCTTATAGATGAAATGTCTAATTTATAGGGAAGACTTAATTTGTTGAAATTTCAATGAATCCCTACATAATATTTAGAGGTTAGAAACTTGAAAATAGATTATTTTGGAATGCAGTGGTGTTGAGAAAAGCTCCATACATAGTGTTTTATTTGAGATTATTAGGACTATAATATATATATATATATATATATATATAGTTAGCGTCTTTTAGTGGTTTGAGATTATTAGGACTATAATATATATATACATATATATATATATATATATATAGATATATATATAGTTAGTGTCTTTTAGTGGTTTACTTTAGGTTTGCTAGACTTAGCCTAGTGTTGACTTGGTCTATGTGCCGGTTATGGTCGGGGGTTTAGGTTGTGACAAAATTACTAAGTAAACAATTTCAAATTATCTTAACATGAAGTAAAATTTTGAATTATTTATATATCAAATGTATGTTTCATATATGTTTTAAATATTATAAAAAATGAATGTTTATATATTTTCAAAATGCATTGTTTGGGATACTTGAAATAAAAAAGTCAAAACAGACATCACTGGCCACCGGAAGGAATGAGAAAAAAATGCAAGTTTGCTGAAAATTTCTAGGCTACATACAATAAAGGGTATTAAAGGGTAGAGATTAAATTCTTACCGTGTGACCGACTATATGTATATTGTATGTACACAAAAATTGCTCAAGTTTGGTGAATTATTAATATTCATATTCAGTATTTAACTTTTTAACTTAATGTTTTTGTGAAATATTTTGATATTTTATACACAGAGAGATAAAATTGATAATAATTTTAAATATAATAAAACCAAATCGAGAATGATAAAAATGAGGTAGAAATTTCATCCAATCAAATAAAAGAATTATAAATATAAAAAATAATAGATAGCAACATGGAAATATAGTGGAAGAAAATTTTAGATACAGTTATTAGAGTTACACGCGGAGAACAAAATTTTAGTATCACAAGTTTATTCACAAATAACTTTTTCATATTAAGTGTTCAAAACGATTAAAATTAAATTTTCATATTTAATCTAAACTCCCAAATAAATTTTAAGGGTGTGTTTGGATTGAGAAAAAGAAAAGAAAAGAGAATGGAAGAGAATTTTGAAATGTTCTCTTTTTTTAGATTACTAAATTTTGAAAGAAAAAAAATTTGAGGATTTTGTGATAATTAATTAACTCTCCTAAACTTTTTTTCTTCGCTAATTTTAACTATTTTAAATTAAAAAATTTTAAAAGATCTAAATTAAAAAAGAAAAAATTAGCATTTAATATTTTCTTCTTTGTCATTTTTTTTTTAAATTCCTTCCCTCTCTTTTCCGTTCTTATTCCCAAAAACATCAAGAAAACTTACAAAATAATTCAATTTTATTCAAGTTTAAACAATGCAATTCATAAATTGCCCCTTTAAAATAAAATCTATTAAAAAAAATATTTGGACGTAATTATTTGCACACAAACCTCTTATACTTTGGACCTCACATCATCAGGCTGCAACAAGAGTCAAGAGGTGAGGAATATATATAGTTAATTAATTGGTGTTTTAATTTATTGTTTTCTTAATCTATTTTGTTTTGGGGGTTTGTTTGTTGTTTCTCAAAACAACATAAAAGCCAACTCATCTGGATAATGATGCGTTTATTTTAATTATTACTATTAATCTTGCCAACCAACAATTAATTACATGTTCTCATTAATTTATTATGTACGTTATACGTAGTGCAATTTGTTTGCCAAGACCGTAAGGACACATGGCAAATTAAAACATCCGTACAAATGTTGTACGCTAAGTTTGAATTTGGATACTTAATCAGAATCAGTCCTCGCGCTGTTTAAAAACAAAGGCAAAGTGAACATTTACATACAAACATGCTTTGGAGTCAAATCGATGAAGGACTTAAAGAAATATAGGAATAGGGTGTTTTTCTTCTACCATCAAAATTAAATTAATTAAGTACCACAATAAGTACATTAGACGTAGTTTCAACGTTGTGCAGACCAAAAAACCATACATATGTATCCAACCTTATTTTCTGTTACGGCATGTCTTTTGTCTTAGACACTTGTATACAAACACATAATTACCATCATCAGTCATCACCACATACTTATATATACATCCTTGCCACACGCAACACAGCACAGTCAGGGGCTAAAGTTTTAAGAGCCATTTTTTGAGAGTGCTTAATTTATAAGATAAGGAATTCATTGAATTCGATCAAATTGAGAAAAAGAGATCCTATTTTCGTTTTGGCAATGGGAGCAAGAGTAAGCAAGCCCAGGAGTGTTTATGCCTATAACTATAAGCGTCTACAAACATCTGTGTTGGCACCAAAAGGTTATGTTCCACTTTGTGTTGGTGTGAACGAAGAGAATAGGATGAGATTTATGGTTCATACTAAAGCTCTTAAGGATGCAGATTTTTGTGAGCTCCTCAGAAAATCAGCTGAGGAATATGGATTTCAGAATGATGGCATTCTCAAGATTCTATTTGAAGCACAAGATTTTGAAGATTGGATCATCAAAAGGTACAAGACAAAGAAGATTATGAGAGTAAAATCAAGACGGTCATACTCTTTCAAGAAGAGACCTAGTAGGAAATAAAGAAAGAAAGGAGAATTTATATAGTTGATTTGAATCGTAGTAACTTAGATTTTCTTTATTTTTTAAAAAGTAAAAGTAATGATTTCATGTGAATAGAATTTGCTTCAGTGATAAGTCTTATTATGTTTAAGTATTAAATTTTTTACATATTGTTTTTTTTTAATTCTTTCTTTGAATATGTATTATGTATCAATTGCAAAAATTGAGATTCAAAATTTATTTGTATCATATCTCTCTTCCTCTGTTGAATATAGATAAAGTTTCATTTCCAAACCAATATCATTGTAAGGACTGGGTGGGTACCACTATCTTTAGATTTGTTCCTATAAAAATTCTCAAAAAAAATTTTATAATTGAACTCATGTTTATTCTTTTAATACTCAAACTTCCACCCAATAAAAAAAAATATAGATGGGAGTTTTTAAAGTGTAGATATTTTGAAAATTCCTAATTAAGAAAATTGAGGGGAACGGAAAAGAAAGTAAAATTTAACATTTAACATTTTTTAATATAAATATAAATCTATTATTTAATCCCTAAATATAATTGAATTAATAAAAATAACTGACATGAGACCAAAAAGATATGTTAAATTTAAATTTAAATTTAAATAAAAAATTCACTTTCTTAATTCTTTCTTTTTCATTTTCACCTAAACAACTATCTTAAAGAAATAAAATGTTATATTTTAAAGTTTTAATATTAAAATTTTAATTAGACTATAATTTAAGAAAAGCATATATACAGTTTCCCCCATGATTTTATATTCTTTAGATTGATTAGTCCCTCTTTACATCCACATCAGCAATTCCATTGCCTAATATATGAAATTGGTGAATAATAGTAACATATATTTATGCTACGCCTAAAAAGCTTGCAAAATAATTCCATTCAGCTTAAATCTCATCATCAGTAGGGTTATGAAAATGGGTTACTCTTATTGAACTAGACCACCCTTATCTGACCTTTAAAATATAAAATAATATGTCATAAAATAGTGACTCATTTTAAAAATAGATTATTAGTTTGACTCATTTTTAATCTTTTTCTTATGTGTTATAGAATATTATATAGCCTACCTTGTGATATATAATATTTATTCTTAATATGATGATACGTAAAATAAATGATATTTTTGGAGGCCAATTTATAATATTTATTTCTAATATGTTAAAATGTGAAATAAATTATACTAAATAATTTTGCAATTTCTTTTTTTATAGGTTAATTTATGATATTTATTCTTAATATGTGAATATATAAAATAAATTATATTTTGTAGATCAAATAAAAAATTATATTAAACAAAGGGAAAAAAATTAAATATTTCATTAAGGAAACAAGTAGATGGATCAAGTGTTTATGCCTATAGGTGTTTTGAAAGGTCTATGTTAGTACCAAAAGGTTATGTTCCAGTTTGTGTTGGTAAGGATGAAGAGAATAGAAAGCAATTTATGGTTCATATTAAAATTCTTAAGGATGCATATTTTTGTGATCTCCTTCAAGTGTAATTGATTTCATGCTCATAGAATTTGCTTAGGTGATAGGTCTTATTTTTAAGACTCGGAGTTGGATATCCTAATTAACACATTGTATTTTTAATTTTTAAATTTTATGTTATCAAATTCTTAAAATAATATAGTTGAGAGAATTCAAATTTGATTATAGTATCATCTCTCTTTTCCCACTACCAGAAAACAAGCCTATTGGTTGGTGGTTTTCAAAGTCCACTTTTAGTGGAAATCTTCAAAAGTCGCCATAGAAAATGAAGCTTTTGATGGTAATTTTTTAAATTAACAACTGATGATATATAAACTTTTAATGGCGGCTTTAGTCATTAACAAACATAATTTGTAAAAATTATACAAACAAAAATATTTTGTGTGGTAATTATTTAAAAGTTATTATTATAAATTTTTTGATAGCAACGGTAGGGTTTAGGTGCCACTAAAAATCATATTAATCAGTATATATTAACTCTAAAGATAACTTTTGAGAAAAAATTCCTTAGACTATTACTATTTCATTCTTTAACATCTTTATAAACAACTTAGTCAACAAAAAAAAAACTTTTACCAACAAATGTAGTTAGAATTATGTAATTTATTCATGCTAACTTTAAGATTTTGACCCAAAAAAACTCTTTAATTTTTAATCTTTGTGTTATATATCCATCAAAATTTTAATTATGTGCAATAAATAAATTTTATTGGTGTGAATAAGAGTTGGATGAAAGTATTATTAACGATGGAGCTATATATGTTAGATAAAGCTACAAGTTGGTTTTTTAACTTTTAAAGTTAAGGTAAAGGAATAAACTACACAGCTTTCCAAAGCGAAAATCTTTGAATTAATTTAGCCAAAATTTTAAATTTTTGAAAAAGTTATAAAACACAATTCCTTTCAATTTAATTTTAAACAATGCAATAATTTCCCTCTTATACGCTAGACCTCTCATCTGCAGGCTACAAGAAGAGTCAAGAGAGAGGGCTATTTTTATTGGTGTTTTGTTGTTTTCTTTGATGGTGTTTTGTTTTGGGAGTTTAGTGTTTTTCAAATCAACAGAAAAATAATCTCATTTAGATAATGATGCGTTTACGTATTTTATTAATTATTATTAATCTCCCATACCCATAGTTCATTATTCTATTTTATTATGTATGTAGTGCTTGTTGGTAGAAATTAAAACATACGTACATATTTCGTACGCTATGTTGGTAGAAAAACGAAAGGTAATTAATTTCAAATACAAACATACTTATACAGACAATTCGGAGTCAAAAGAAAGAAGGATTTGGAGAAATATTCAGAGTTTTTGTGCTACCGACTAAACTAAATTGATATGTAAGCTTGAAATAAAAAGTAGCATTAATTAAGTACACTAAATGTAATTACGATGTTCTGCAAACTAAAAAACCATATGTATACCCAACCTTGCTGTAACGGCAAGCCTCTTCTCTTAGACATTTACACAAACCCAATACCATCATCACCACACTATATATACATGTTTGTGAGTTGTGACACTCAGAACTTAAAACAGTTCCTGGCTAAAGTTTTAAGAGTGCATTTCTATCATTACATCAATCATTTTATTTAGAATTTTCTTTTTAGAGTTTTCTTAGTATTTCCCTTTTGGCAATGGGAGCTGGAGGAAGTAAATTATGGAAAGTGGTAGGCGGGTCAAGTGTTTATGCCCATAGGCGTTTACAAAGGTCTGTATTGGGACCAAGAGGTTATGTTCCAGTTTGTGTTGGTATGAATGAAGACAATAGGAGAAGATTTATGGTTCATACTAAAGCTCTTAAGGATGCAGATTTCTGTGAACTTCTTAGAAAATCAGCTGAAGAATATGGATTTCAAAATGATGGAATTCTCAAGATTCTATTTGAAGCACAAGATTTTGAGGATTGGATTATCAGAAGATACAAGAGAAAGAAGATTATGAGGATGAAACCAAGGCGATCATATTCTTTCAAGAGATCGAGTAAGAAATAAAGAAAAGATATTATGTAATAATATCAACATCACAGATTTAGATTCTCTTTATTTTTAAAAAATTAAATTAGAAATGTTGATTTTATAGATAGAAGTTGTTTAGGTGAGCAGTCAAGTTTTCAAGTGTGGGATCTATCCTTTACATAATGTAATTTTCTTTCTTTAAATTTTGTATTATCAAATTTATAAAAAACAAGAGTATTTAAGAGATTCAATTTGATTAGCATATCTCTCTCTCTCTTCCTTAATTTCACCGATCACCTAGCACTAAAGATCCACTTCCAAACCAATATTATAGTTCCTTTCTCATTAGGTTGTCCCTCTCACATTAACAAAAAAGTAATTGATTTCATGCTTATAGAATTTGCTTAGGTGATAGGTTATATTTTTAACTCTTGGATAACAAAAAAGTAATTGATTTCATGCTTATAGAATTTGCTTAGGTGATAGGTTATATTTTTAACTCTTGGATAACAAAAAAGTAATTGATTTCATGCTTATAGAATTTGCTTAGGTGATAGGTTATATTTTTAACTCTTGGAGTTGGATATCCTTAACACGTTGTATTTTTATTTTTTAAATTCGGTGTTATCAAATTCTTAAATAGTTGAGAGAATTCAAATTTGATTAGTATCATCGCTCTTTTCCCACTACAAGAAAATAAACTATTGGCGATGACTTTTTTAAGATGACAATCTTTAAAAATTTTAGTAGAAAAAAAGATTTTTGGTGGTAATTTTTGAAAGACGCCATTGACCATAAACTTTTAATGGCAACTTCAGCAACTAACAAATATATTTCTAAAATTTATATTAAAAAAATTAGTGGCGATTATTTGAAAATTATTACCATAAATTATTTAATTGGGACATTAGAGTTTAGGCGCCACCAAAAGTCTCTTTCAATGGCAATTTTGAAGTATTACTACTAATGGTGACTTCTGAGAAAAGATTCCCTTGATATAACTTTTGTGTAGCATACTCCATTCCTTAACAACTTTTAGCGACAAATATAGTTATAATTATGTAATTTATTACAATTAACTTTGAAATTTTGACCAATAAAATTTTCAAAATTTTAATTTTTGTGTTATATATCCATCAAATTTTCAATTTTGTGCAATAAAATAATCCTCAATTTTACTGATGTGAATAAGTACTGGGATAAATAAGTATTAATATGAAGCTATATATGTTACATAAACTAAAAGTTTGTTTTTTAACTCTTAAAAGGAATGAATTATAGGAGAACTTACAAAATAATGTTAGCAATGGCATATGTTTGGGGACTAAAGCATGAAAACAGTAATTCATTTTAAGGATGAACTCTTAACTTAATTCATTTTAGACATGTTATATGATGAGTTTATAAGAGTTAGTTGGAGGCAATCCTAATGGACATCTTTATTTTTTAAAAAAAAAATTGTATTTTAGAATGCCATAACTTATATTAATATATAATATTTATTCTCAATATGATAATAATATATAAAATAAATTATATTTTTGTAGTTATAAATATCATGCTTTGAAGTTATAAACATTGCATATGCCAAAAAGTTTTTCCATTGAATCTATTTAAGAGAGGTTGTATTTGAAAAAAAAAATTGTCATTAAAGTTATTTAAATTGTATATAAAATATTTATTGAAGTCACAATTAAAGAATTTTGTCATATCTAATAGTGATTGAGTGAGAATTTAAATATTGTAATATGAGAATATATATTTTTATTTAATATTTAAATATTTTTAAATTTTTATTTATACTCTTAAAATTTATTATCAAATATGTCTCTAAAAAAATTTTAAAGATAAAATTAAAAATTAATGTAAAATTTGAGGATATAAAAAATATTTTTATCTATTTAATTTACTATTTTAAAATATAATTTTTTTATATTATATTTCAAAAATCAACATGTACTTTGTGTAGCCTTTAATTTTAATATAACAATAAATATACATAAAATTTTTATAGAATAATAAAATAATTTTATTTTTTAAAAAAATATATATATCATATAAAATGTTAACTTTATTATTATAAAATAAAATTTAGACTGTACTAGCAATTTGATTTCTAAAAAATATATTTATTGATATTTTAATTTTTTAAAAATATTTAATTTTAAAAATTTTAAAAAATTATATATATTAATCTTTATATCAGATGTTGTTAAAAATATTTAAAAAATATATTTATGAAAGAATTGACATATTCAATGTTTTAAATTTTTAAAAATTAATTTATATAATTAATATCTATTACATAGTTAACAATTAATATTAACTCCCCCATCAAATATTTTTTAATGATATTTAAAAGAGAGATTAACATATATAATATTTTAAATTTTTAAAAATTAATATCTATAATTAACATATTTCAAATATTAAAATGTCAATACACGTATTTTTAAGAATTAAATTGTTAATACAGTATAAAATTTATATAACGCTAAAAACTTCACTAATCTTCAAATGAAATTATTATACACCCCTATACTTCCCTGAATCGCAGAAGTGCCCAGTTCTCCTAAGCCTACCAATGCCTCGCCGTCTTCTTCGTACCGTAAGCTTGTTCTTTCAGGCCCGGAAAACTGCGATGCATCGTTCCAACTGCTACGGTGGCGACAACAAAGTGTTGCAGCTAAATCTGATATCTCAGGTTACTTCAATTAACAGCTTCTTCAAAACCCTTGATTCTGTTTCTCATCATTTAAACTATCCTGACTTAAGCTTCAAATTAGCCTAATTTCTTGGAATTTCCGTTTTCAATCTTTGCCTTTCCTCTTCAATTGGCATTTGTGTGATATGTTCTGTTCGCATTACTTTAGTTAGTACTGCAAATATTTGATCTCTACTTTCATTTCACACCAACCAGACTTCATTCTGAACTGGAATCTGGAAATTAAAGAGGAACTTGGGGTTTATGTGAGATGTCTAGATTGCGAAGTCTTTTACAATCTTCTCTAAATGCGACCAGAAAAGGTATCACTTCACAATCCCTGTAATTCTCATAGTGAAATGTAACTGCTCTTATTTTCACGAACTAATGCCTCATTTTCTGATTAATGCATCTGGTTAGGCTATTTCAGGGGAAAGCTATGATAGGGTTGGGCCATTTTTGGGTGGTGTTAGGTTTATTGAAAAGTTCATATGAGGATTTTGGTTATGGTTGACCTTGTTCTGTTGTAAATGGGGACTACCGTGCTTGAAACAATAGCCCTCGCGGGGAATGTTGATGATTTGATGCCTCCAGCTAAAGATACATATTCAATTTCGATTCAAAGGAAGAGTTAAAGAAGTGCCATTTATATTCTGATTCTGAATATGGAGGTATGTAACATCACTCCAAGACTCTGCTGCATGCTGCTCAATGGATTCTAAATTGGCTAGAGTGGTGAAGGAACCTTTTTGTAGCTTAGCAATCACCTTTCGGATGATTGCAGCGAGAATGATATAGGGAACGCATGAAATTCTAAACTAGAAAATTTGGGCAGAAGATGTAGAAGGTTCATAGTCATCAATCAGTGTACCCATAGAATGGTTTTGTTCCCTCATGAATTCAGCTAATTCAACTGAATTCTATGTGCATGGTGAAATATTAAACTTTTTCGATACTTTTGCATTCATTTCCCTTGCAATTGGTGAATTAATAGAAGTAACACCTAAAATCCCTACATTCTGAAGTAGCTGTCAATGTTTAATTGTCATCCAGGTTTGTCCTCGGTGTCTTTGGAGATAACTGAGTCTGGAAATGGACTAAGGAGTACTGCCAACTTCAATTCTTCAATAATTTATGTAGCTTCATTGTCATAAGTCATAACTGCTATTGCTTGTTTTATTTCTGTTACTAAAGCTCTGAATGGCACTGCGATTTTCTTTGCAAATATCTCACAGGACAAGTATCACAAGCTATCATAATGATTTATTTAAAGCTGCTTTTTACATTTCATTCAATTGAAAAACCTGTGTGCATCAGATTTTGTTTGAAAAAATTTTTAGTTCAATTGTTGTATTAATGACTTAATGAAATATATGATAACAAATAGAAGATAGGAGTATTCTCGGGAAACCTTTCTTTGGATGTGACTGAGGGTTCAAAATGGAATATAACTCAGAGTGGCTTCTGTGGAATGCGATCAAAAAAGGTTGTTTCTTTGTGACTCTGCGGAATCCATAGATTTTGGGGCTGAAACTATTGATAAATCAAAAAACTGTACCTATAGCATAATGATTTCTAAGTCTACATCTATTGCTACTTCACAACATTGTGGATCAAGTTTTTATAATAAGTTAATATTTATTTATCTTAATATCTCCATAGATTTCATGTGCATTCATTTTGGAGTCAAATTGATAATCAATTTTATAGGAAAAAATACCCCGGTTTGATTTCTGTTCACTTTTATTTGTATCTTCTATTTGTTATCATATATTCATATTGGAGCTTCAACCCAGAACACCATGTCATTTTAACTGATCTGCTTTGTTTCACATTCTATAGGCTAGTATAATTTCATTTCTCCACTAATGTTTTTCTTTCCTAGTGATTTCTGTGGAAGAACTGTTGATTCCTCTTTTGATGACTATGAGGAGTTTTGATTCCATAATCCGTACCAAGGCTGCTCTTTCTTCTTAATCTGAAAAAAAAAAAAAAAAAAGGAAGAAGGAGAAGACAAAATTGTACACAGCTCTATATACTGACGTCATGAAAAATAATTTTTCATTCTTTAATTTTCTGGAGAGGGGGAATGTTTTTTTATCTAATTATCTCTTGCTTTCCACCTTCCTTTTGGCTTCCTTTTGTATTTCACACTCAATCTCATTAATATATTTTTATCAATTCTATTCATATTTGCAGTTTGATGGCTTTATTGATTTGGATTCATATGATACAATTGCCTTGAAACTTAAAGGCGATGGGAGAAGATATATATCTGCTGTGAGTTTTTCTTTTTTCTTTTTTTGCTGTCAAAATATTACGTTAGGAAATTTAGAGGCATTATTTTTCTCGGCAATCCTGCAATTATTGTAACTTTTCTAATTTGGTGCAGATCTACACAGAAAATTGGGTAAACTCACCTGGACAGCAGGAAGATAATTCATGGCAAGCTTTTGTTTTAGTACCCAAAGACAACTGGTATATTGCAAGGGTAATTGTTCCATTTTCTTCTAACTGTTCAGAAACTTATTGAATCATATTGTAGACTAGGCTCTCATTGTGAACCATGGTATGCAAGTTGCTGTATCTTCTCGATAACCTGCAAATGCTTAAGCCAAAAGCAGAAAATCAACTCAAGTAATTTTAGAAGATAGATATATAGTATCCAGCTTCTCAGGACTCCTTCCAGACATAAACTATGTTGCTGATCATGCCAAATTAAATATCTAAAATTAGTTGTCTAAAGTTTTCGTTTTCTATTCTTTGGGGACATGGAATTAGTAACTAAAAGTGCATTGGAAACCCATACACATTGTTTTTATGGCTTGCCATCTACTTGCCGTAACAAGCCTTACCATTGAAATGTTTGATATGGTCAGTGGAGTAATCAGGAATAATATGCTTTCTGCTTTTGACCATATGAACTGTAGGAGGACAATTATTTGTCAATTTCATATATGATCATAGAATTTGCAAGTTGGAAAGCTTCCTATGCGCTGCTGGAGGCAGCTTTTATATACATACATACATATATATATATAAATATATATATATATATTATGCCCATAAAACATTGGAGTTCCTGTGTTACATTTGGAATTACTTTTGTGAAATGTAACATCACGCCTCATGATTTACTGTTCATGAAAGTGTCTAAAGTGTTAATTAGTGATTAAGCTAGGTTTCATAAGGAACTGATTTTAATTATATGAAATGAATTGGAAAACATATATGATAGAATCACCTGTCCTTAGGCTTTGTACTAGTCTAATTTTCCGTAGTCCGTAGTTGTCATGCATCCAGCTCTGGTCCTTTCAAGCTTTGAAGTTCTGATACTTGCCTTTTTATTTCCATCTCTTTTGTTAATCTTGTTTTTTATATGTTCATCTCTTTTGTTAATCAAATCAAAAAATTTTGGTGTATGTTCTTAGTATTTTCGTTGATTGACCAGATTCCTCTGGCTTGGTATTTACCTACTTGGAGAGGAATGTTATGGATGCACAGTTGGAAATGAATCCATCCCGTATCGTTGGCATGTCTTTATCTGTCAATGCTGAGGGTGGTGTCCCTGGTGCTACATCTGGACCTGGTGACTTCAGGGTTGAACTTGATTGGATCAAGGCCTTGAGAACAGAGTGAAGTCTAGGTTACTGCAGAAAAACTCTGACCCTGTTTTGTTATAATAATGTATGTTCAACAGTTTCAAAGAGGGGAAATTTTCCTACATCAAATTCTCTGTCAAAGCATTTCTGGGATTCATGGGGGATATTTGTGGTTCCACAATGGTTTTCAGAGAATAATTCTATTCAATGACAAAGTTTTGTCATCCAGTGTTTTTCTGTGTGTTTAGGATCATAGACAGCATACTCGTACTCCAAGGGGCTGTCTTTATGTACCGATGCAATTATTCGACCAGAGGAAACCTTAATGTCATCTTCCCAGACAAAGTGCTCTGATTCATCATCTGTTTTCTCCCTCCCCACCCCTTCACTCCCAGTTTCTTTTCTTCTAGATATTTTGTGTCCTGTCTCAATGTGAAAAACCAAACAATGACATATATAGAATGAAGAAATGACTATGAATATGTTATATATAGATAGCAAAGTTCTTGCCTCAGGTGGGGTTTTCAACTCTGACTTCATTTCCAAGGGAAGCAATGACTAGAACGAAGAAGCCTTCTGGTCTGTCCACTGCAGTAAAAACCATATCCTGCAGCCTCTGCCGCATCATCAGAACAAACAATAGCTTTCCCAAACTGTTTCTTGTTAAAAAAAAAAAAAAAAAAGACGGAAAGTAATGGTATTATAGGACATTGAATAAGACACATGATTTTGCAGTTCATAGTACCATATATCCCGGAACTGGTAGTGAGCATATTGCTGGAAGGAAACCATTGTGCAAGTGCCTCAAAAGATTTGAGCTTCGTGAACCTTAATGAATTTTGTATATTTCATTTAAAAAATCCAAAGATTGTCACACCCAAGACTAGACAAATGAAGGAAGATTTTTGTATCTCTAGTGTATCTTATTCTTACCACACCACAGAAGGACTTCGTTAGGCAGCTCTAGAATGTCTTCATATGAAGGACAAGCATTGGGTTCCACGACAAAGATGTTCTTAACAGACACCCCATATTCCTGAAATACAGACAAAGTTAACAGACAAAAAATGAGCATAGTCTTACATTGTACATTAAAGAAAGTTCTTAGTGTCACAATGTCCCCAACTTTGATGGGTTCGTAGGTTTTCTCAAGTTATTTCCCCTATCATGTCATAATCACTAGTCTTTCTCCAATGGAGAGATTGAGCAACCAATTTCTTGTATCTGTCTGATAATGAGTCATCAATGGTGGATCCACTCATATCTCCTATGATGAGAGAAGCCACGGTTATGTCCCGACCACCCTCTAATGCAGCAGCAGCCTTGGAGAAGTAGGACAAAATTTAGTGATCGATGAAAGTGTTTAAAATTTGAAATGTGAAGGCGAATAGTTTGCCCTTACATAATCTACAATCTGCTGATAATCTCTGAAACAAAGAGGCCTTGTGAAATGCATCAAAGTGAACCATCTTTGGCTAAAATTCGACCAAATAGCCTCGGCCTTGCGCCCACCATCTTTCATTGATTTTACCTTGTCTGTGAATTCGAGCATAACTTCCTCACCTGATGAGATTCTATCTTCAATCTCTCAAGACCAAGACATTATAGAAAGACAACTTTTATCATGTTCTCTAATTGCGTACTTACATCTTTACAGGTGAAGATTTGTAACTATCCCAATAGGAAGGTCAGGGGTGTCATAAGCCATCTCCATCAATGCATACCTATATCCGATGACGGTCATTTTAGGCCATTTTAAATTCAAACTCACATAAAGTTAAGCGTTCAAAAATAGCTTATAAGTATATCTCTGGGTTGCACAAAACCTTCATAAAATTCGCAACCATAGGCTCGAGTTTACAGTGTGTTGCTACTATTCCAAGCCGCCGAAGAGCAAGGGCCCCATGTCTAACTTCAATTCGATTGTCCTAAGCAGCGCCATAAAACTGTCTTTATCATCCAAAGAATAAAACTTTGAATTTGATCATTTATGTGGTGTGAAGGGAATCATTAAGTACCATGTCAATGGGATAAAACCTGAGTAGTTTCTTTTGGAACTTCTCTCTTTCCCAAGGTTCAAATTCATTCCCAGTTATCTCCTCAAAAAGCCTCACAAGCTCTGAGTGCATTGTCCACATTCTCAAACGCCTCTAGTCACGTTTGGATCATTGCCTACTCTCTCTTTTTCGTAGTACAAATGCAAACGATTCTCTGGGACCCTAATCAGTTGAATAACACAGAAGCTGTTCCAAGTAAAATAAACATTACTAGTTAATTAGACCAACACAATGTGAAAAAAAAAGGATGTAATTGGTCGTCAATATTACTCATTCAGTCCTCGGCCTTGGTCACAAAGAGAGAAAGCACAGTTGTACAATATCCCATATTTTTCAAATATCTTTCATCCTTGTTCTTGCAATCTGGTATCTTTACCTCTTTTACCATAAAGCTTAAGCTGCAATGACACACCAAATTTTGTTACAAAAAGAAAATGAAAGCTCCATGTAAAACCAAGATGAGGTAGATTTTTTTTATGTACTTCAGAAGAGAGTAATTCAAAAGCTTCCTCCCCAGGATCTTGCTTGTCCCATGGTATTGCTTTTCCATCCACAGAGAGATCAGAGACAAGATCATAAGCTTCCAAAGGTTGATGCTCTTGTTTCTCTATGCTGTCACTCAACCAACTCTCCCTTACCACAGGTATTCCTCTTTCCCTACAAGAATATACCTTAATCAAGTAAGTTCCGTTGTCTGCCTTTCTTGCTTTTGTCAAAAAATAAAACCAAAATCTATCATCTTGTGCTTGCCAATCTGAGAGTGTGGTTGTGTATTAATCATAGTACTGCACTAACACGGCTTTTACAAGTTTGGATGTGCCATCACGCTCTCTCTCAACAGGTGAAGCCACCAAACAAGTAGCTCCTGAATAGTTCAACGATCCAATCTGGTTATAAAGCAACTAAAGAAGGTGGAACACAATTTTTAGTGTTGCAAAATTACCCATTACAATTTTTAGTTTGCCTCGTTCCCTCCATGCTTCTCAATAGTTGCCTTCCAATAATGCTTCAAGTTGCCATAACAAAAACCAATCACTAACGTATCATGCATATGCAGTAGATGATAAAATCTGGAAAGAGAGTAGGTCAGAAATACTATTTTTGTACATGTGTCCAAGTGAGACGACCCAAGAGAGATATCATCATCCCAGTGAAAGGCTTCTCTGCTGAGCCTAAATCCCTGTGAGGCCTCCGAATTGGGTCTTGATATTTCTTCAACAACTGCAACCACACAACAAGAATGATTAAAGACAAGACCTTTGTGTAACAACATTTGTATGTATGGATTAAATCAAAATAATGTAATCAATCACATCTGAAACAGGACAGTTCTGCACAGAATCTAGTAGTTTAAGAGGTTCCTCTTTCCTCGGAGGGTCTCTTGTCCTGAAAGTGCATCTCGCTGTAAAATCCTCTGCACGAATAGCGTCTCCCATTGAACTCCAAGCTTCCATTGCACGCTGGACACTTTTCTAATGTTCCATAAAACAACACATCTTGGCTGTCATAATACAAAACCATGAGTTTTTTTAACATAAGAATTCAATGAACTAGTTATATATAGATGTTGGAAAATCATGAGTGAATCGTGGGTGTAACGCAACCTACCATCATCTGGTAACTTCAAGATCGGAGCCAAAGGATTCGATTCCGTCGGCTTCTAGAACTTATCGCAGTTGATCAAGGGAGAGATGCTCGTTAATGGCTTACAGAACTCATCGTATTCCGCTGCAACATCAGAGACGAATTTCCCATTGGTGTGGCCGTCTTCTTAGCTTTCACGCTTTGGCTTCTTCCGAGATGCTCTGCTTCGGCTGCCTCCAACTCTGCCCTCTGCTTCCTCGTCATCACCTTCTCTTCATCCACAGGTGCATGAGCATGCGACCTCATTTCATGAACCTTCAAATCCCCAAAACATTGAGAGCCATAATACAAACAGAAAAAAATTTCCCTAAGAAACAGAGTAGTTATTAGCAACGACGTGAAAAGGCGAAGCAAGTTCACAACTTCACATGGTCATGAAGCTTGAAGCTTCAAGCTTGAGAGTGTGCACTCTGCACCTTATAGCCCCGAACTGCCACGTACATGAAGGTCTCACAACTCACAAGAAACTAAGTTGTCTTGTGGTTGGGAAAACATGCCACGTCTACCCACAGTGTATGAGTAAGATTTTTCACATTTCACATAGGCAAATGAAGCAATATTGGAGAGAAAATTTTTCTTCCAAACACCCCCTAATCATTTGCTCTTGTTTAAGATAAACGGAAGAATTAGACCTAATTTTGAATGAAAAGAAAAGACTCACATTAATGTCACATTATGAAACTGTAAACTAGAAATAATAGCCATTGGAGTAACCATTCGAATAACATCCTACCGTTGGGAGTTTATCATGTCTCAAATTCAAAATTTTCTACCCTAAAAATCTGACCGTTGCACAACCTATTTTATATAACATCTCTTCGCTCTTGTTTTTCTTATATTTTTACTTAAGTCTTTATTTTTCTTTCATCTCTGAAATCGCAATGGGTAATGCTGTTGAAGCTGTAAGAGAAGAAATGGTGTTGAATAGTAGTTTGGCGGTGAAGGTTGCGGAATTATTAGCCACCTGCAATCCTGAGCGATTCAGCAGCGACACCGTTTGGCACTCCTCTTCTGCCTCCCTTTCCACCGTCTCCACCGATCGTCTGAGATTTCATTTCATTTCTCTTCTTGTATATTCTCTCTCTCTCTCTCTCTCTCTCTCTCTCTCTCTTATTTGGTCGATAATATTCATGACTTATCACTTAACTATATTCTTGAATCTTCTCACTGTATGATTAATAATTAAGATCGTCTCCTCGTTTTAACAAGTACGATGGTTTTCGATTATCAATTGTTATTGCTTGGATGTTACATTGTTGATCATTTTTCTCCATCAATTGCTGAGAAACAAGAATCATGCCTCTATTTTTTTTGTTGCTGCAGAGACATCTTAAGAAGTATGAAATCATAATTTATAATTTCATTTATAGAATCACATTTTCTTTTTTGTGGCATTTTTTATTATTGATCTTTTCTTTTTAGTTGGTAATCGCTTTTGGATTTCACAAAATTTGGCATTCCTTTGTCTCTGTTTTTTCTTGCCACAAAAGTCTTAAAAAGTTTCGAATCAGAACTTGGAATTTAATTTTTAGGATCAATTTTTGGCCTTTGTAGCCTCGCAGAATCAATCTGAGCACATGAAATTAATATTAGACACAACAATTGTCATTTTGTCTAAAATTTGTTCTGTTAGACTACACAGGTCGGTGGGTTGAATGCAAACATGAATAAGGAAATGCTGAATATATACACTGTATGAGTGCAGTGTTTTGTTTTTGCTTTTTTAGTTTATTATATATTTGAAATAAGCCCACGCCCTTTCTTCAGTGATTACTTAGCATTACTGATTGTCTTGTTTAGCATTCAACCATAATGCATGAGTGCCAAATGAAATATTTTGAATTTGGCTTTGGTTTGCTTTGTTATTTTTTTAGTGTTTAATGAAATATTCTGTTGGCCAAAAATCTAAATAATAAAAACATAGCACAAGAGTGCCCAAAAAAAAATGAACAATGGCTATTACTATTTTGCATTCTGATTTTATTTTTATTGTGATTACAATTTGACTACAATTTTGATTTTTCGATGTCTTTTTTAATATTTTCTTGAATCTGACCTTTTCTTTAAGAACTATCATTAGTTTGAATTCTAAGTGGATCAGTTTTTATCCAAAAACAAAAAAGAAAAGTATTTAACAATTTTTTAAATGCATTATTACGTAATGCATCTATATGAATTTTGAGGTTGTTAATATTTGACTAAATATTTAATACGAAGACTTCAAGTTTTTCTTTGGTCAAAATAGATGTGGAAAAAAAATTAAATTAACCTAATTGTTGTGCTATCAAAATTTAGTTTTAAATGTGAAAACGGCAATTTGGCATCACACATTTTTAGGCATAACAAGTGTGACACACAATTTTAAAAAGAAAGTGACCTAATTAAGGGAGTCTAATTGACTTAATAGGAAGGTTTAAGATTTAGAGTCATGGCTATATGCAAGGGTGACGTGCCACGATTCACTCAACCACATGTTTGGGTGACGTGCCACGTTATATGCAATTTCACCTTGGCCACCCATGCGGGGCGAGGTAGGGCGACATTACATCAACTCTTTAAGGCTGAGGGCAGTTGCTCAATCCCCAAGAAGGGCGAGGCCAAGGGCAGCAAGTTAACTCTTAGGGGCAGGGGTGGCCTCTTAACCCCCAAAGGCAGGGTAACGATGGAGGAGTGGTGGCCGGCGACTCGACTCGACTAACAACGTGGCAACTTGGCCATAAGCAGCCTACAAGGGGACGGGTAGGGGTGGTGCCTCAACCTCAACCTCGTGTCAACGACAACAGTACCTCGACACTTGGGACTTTACCTCAATCACCCATTGGCAGGACAAAGTGAGAGGGCTAAGGGCGGGCAGGATGGCCACTAGATTCGATGCTCCAACTCTAAATCCTAAACCTCTAACGACTTAACCCCCATCGAAGTAGCAACTTGCCCCACCGATAGGTGACTCGAATTCACCCCTTGGGAGTTGAGGCATCGCAATGCCTCACCCCTATAGGTCGAGTCTTGAAATGTCGCATCATGCCAGTCTTGCCCCTGTCCTTTGGGGTTGCCACCTCGCCATGCCCAGATTCGTTGCCTTGCCAATTGGGATTGACCCCTTGGGGTTCATCGTACCTCTATGTCCTTGTGGGTCACTGCGTTGTCCTTAAGGTCGTGACAGTACCCTTGTCCTTAGGCTATGACCACTTAATTGGTCGCACTCCTCTCTTAATGTGTAACCACTTGTGTGGCAAATCTTAAAGCTTACATCATTTCAATCTTAATTTTTTTAGAATTATAATGTGTAAAAAATTTACACACTTAAATTCAAAACTAAGGGTAGTTCTTAAAAGTAAAGTCAGATTCAAGAAAATAATAAAAAAAGCTCACATAATCACAATATAAAAATAATCATTAAACAAATCAAAATAGTATATATCCATTCTTCATTTTTTTGTACTCTTGTGCTATGTTTTTGTCTTTTAAATTTGTAGCCAATAGAATATTTCATTAAACACCAATACAAATGAACAAAGCATACCAAAACCAAATTCAGAATATTTCATTTGGAGTTATGCATTGTACAGTTGAATGTTAAACAAGATAATAAGTATTAGGTTTTTTTTTGTGAAAAGACGTAATTTAAAATTCATTAAAAATAAAGATGTACATTTCTCAAGGGCATTTTATTGGTTTTTCCATGCTTGGAAAGTGCATCTGCACATGTGTTTGTTTCTTAGAAGGTTAGTATACTTCAGTCATCCAAGGAAGAAAGTAAGTTCCTATAGTTAAAGATGACTTTTTCATTGTTTAGTAGTAAGAGAGTTATTTTCGAGTCAGTTTCATTTTTGAGTTTTTTAATGTTTAAGCTAGAGGTAAGTTGAACTCCTTCTTGGATATCCTAGAGTTTCGCCAAGAGAATGTGACTCGATCCAATAAATTTATTGAAGCTCACAATGTGGTTGTCATGTTCACCTCAGAGGATGCCTCTTGATCTGAGCCTTTTACTCGAAGCTGAGCCATCTATATTGAGCTTGCAAAATTCTTCTCTTAGCTGTTTCCAAAGAATTGGGTGACCATTTGTGGTAATGTTAGTTTTTTGATGATTTGAGAAGTGTCAGAGTTCTATATAGAGTTGGTTACAAAATGCTTAAGGGTGATGGTGAGGGAGTAAGGATATTTTTTTAAGAGGAAGGAGTTTTTGTTTAGCCAAATGGTTCAAATGATGTAGGCAAAAATAGTGTTAAAAAATAGTGCAATTACCTCTAAGCCAACTAAGGAGGGGTTGAGTGAAGAAAGTAAGGGTAACTAAGAGTTTTTGCCAAATTTCTTTTAATTTTGGAATAGCGAAGGATGTGAAGGATGGTTTCTTGCTCTTGGTTACAAATGAGGTAGCTTGGGGAAGGGATGCATTTGATTTTGTGAAGTTTGTGGGTTGCGTGGGATGGAATTTAATTCTCCAAATCCAAGTATGGCTACCTTTATTGTTGTCCTCAAGATTTGATAGGGCGTGGTAGGCTGAGGATATGGTGAAGATTATATTTTTTGTTTTTTTTTTTTCAAATTGGTTAATTTGGGAGGTTTAGGTTAATTCTAAGAGGAGTTGAGAGGATCTCATGAAAAGTTTGAGCCATGAAGAGAAAGGAGGTTATGGGAGGCCAATTATTATTGGGAGTTAAGATTGTCTTTGAGAGTTTTGTTATCTTCTTCTACATTAAGTGGGTCGTGGTTAGCTAAGCGAAGGGGGCCTGAGGGAACTAGGAGTCATGCCAAAAGCTAGCCGAGGCATTGTTGCCAATTCTCCAGGTAATGCCTTTAGTAAGGAGATTGTGGTCGTGATTGATTCTTTGACGTGTGTAAGAGCAATTGTGTTTAGTTTTTGATAGGTTAGTGCCATATTTGTGTTGAAAGATAGTAATGGAAAGAGAGTTGTCATTCTGAATAAGTTTCCACTTGATTTTTTTTTTTTTTTAATGTAAGTGGAATTAACTAGGATGCTTTTTCTAATGCTGAGACAGCCTACGACTTTTGGTTTGGTGGCAATTTTCCATCTAATGGGTGAATTTTCCTTGTGTCACGTGAGTGGCCCCAAAGGAATTTTCTATTGGTTTTGTCAATAACCTTAAGAATTTTTTTTGGGAGGAAGAAAACATTCATTTAGTATGAGGAGATAGATAGAGAGGTCATTTTTATTAGTTTGATTATGCTAGCAAGGGATAAGATATTAGATTTCTAGCCTAGCATTTTTATTCTCATTTTATCGATGATAAAGTTGTAGTCATTTGAGGAGTAAGAGGGTTTTATAGCTAATTAGGAAAAGATTTTGAATTTCATTGATGTTTTAGAAAAGGTGGAGGGAGAGAACCGAAGTTTTGATTTATTCAATTTAAAGTGTAATCCTAAGCAATATGAGAAATTTTTAAGGATTTTTAAATTGTAATGGAACTATCCATAGAAACTTTGGTGAATAAAAGAATTTTGTCAGCAAACAAAAAGTGGGAGAATGAGAGATTGGGGCTTCTGAATGAGAAGGGTATGGTTAAGATATTATATGGCAAGAATGAAAATGTAAGGGCAGATAGGACCACCTTGGCAGATACCTCTGGAAGGCTTAAAGGATGAGGTTTTTTTACCATTGATAAGTGGAAAGTAAGTTGCAAAATTTAGGCAAGAATTTATAAGGTTGATGGAGTGGTTATGGAAGTTAAAATTTTTAAGCATTTTTGTGATAAAGGTCCATGAGATAGTATCAAAAAGCTTTCGTAATGTCTAACTTGATTATGAGCCAACCCTTTTTTGCTTTCCACACGTTCATAGAATGCATGATCTCTTAAGCCATAATGAAGAGGTTTGCGGTGTGTTTTTTGTTAATAAAAGCTCATTGGAAATGAGATATAAGGAAGGAAACAAGATGTTTTATTTAGTTGGAGATGAGTTTGAAAACAATTTTATAGTGAGTTGTGCAGAGATATCACATCCCCCTCCAAAACAATTTAGGGGCAATTGACACCAAACCTAAGGATTAATCCTTAATCAATCCTTAATCCAGTAAACCTAATAACAGAAAGATAAGTTTGAAAAAAATTTTATAGTGAGTTGTGATTATATTTTTTAATTAATAAAAATAAATAACAATAATAATTTATTTTTGTAATTGTCATTACAATTAATTTTCTACTTAAAAATAAAATCACAACTCACTATAAAAATAATATATTGTAATGACAATTTTATCTTAAAATATTTAATTTTCTACTTCTACTTTTGGCTAGAAGGGTAAGCTCCAATTTTTAACTTCTACTCTAAAATTAAAAAATTATTTTTTGCTACTATTAGAAACACTTTCAAAATTTTCTCAAAAACTTTTAAAATAAGTACTTTTAAAATACATAAGTATTTTTAATCCCTACAAAATCACTCTTAAACACCCCAAAAAGATTAAGGGAGACTTGGGAAGTTGTAATTTACACATTCATTAACTTTAGATTTCTCAACATACGACATAAAATTGAGTTTCAAATTTTACATTATCTTAGAGAAATATTGAATATTGAATTTGGCTAAAAAATAAAAAGATAAAAGTTAAATTAGGGATTGACCTATGATCAACTCGTAGTTTTTGGTTTCGTTTTTTTTTTTTTTTTTTGTTTGATACGTTACGGTTGTAGTATCGTATTGCTATTGCATGTTTATAACTGAATAAGGATATTTGGGGTTTAAGCCTTTAGACCCAATTATTAACTTGGGCCCAACCCAACAAATAGAAGGAACACCATAAGATCATAAGGTCAACATCACCAGATCACTACTATTTGAACCAATCAAATAACACAACGTGTCCCACTACTATAACAAACCCATCTTAATTAAAAAAGTACCTTAATGTTCTTTGATAATATATTCCAAGAAATTTTGAGATGTTGTTATTATACTTAGAGAATAAAAATGTTGCATGTGAATCACAAGTTTATTCACTAATAGTTAATGATAGAGGTATTCAAAATCCAGTAATTAATACCGCTGTTTCATAATTAAACTAAATCAAAGTGACCACTCTTTTATTTTAATCAGTTTGCACCTTTTTTTTTTAACAGTTTTGTTTAATTTTCAGTTTATGTTATAATATATACTGAACCAATTTGGACTTTATTTATTTATTTTTTAATTATTACGATGGGTCTATTAAAGATATGCTTTTAGTATCATTGCACAAAACTAAATTTTTGAAAGGATTCTTTTAAAACTTTCAAACTTAAAAGAAATAATAAGCTGCACAAGCTTTTAAGTTAAAAGAAATTCTGCATATTTTAGCCTACAATTTAAACAATGTAATTAATAAATTATCTTTTTAAAATAAAATGTATTTAACATACTTGGATGTAATTATATTTTGATTTTAGAAAAGAAACGCACACGTGACGCCTTGTATAGACCTCTCATCAATTGGCTGCGGGAAGAATCAAGATAAGACTATTTTATTACTGTTTTGTTGTCTTTTTTGTTTTTTTGGTTTTGGATAAACGAAGATGTTGTGTTGTCTTTCAAATCAGCGGAAAAATCATGCCATTTAGACAATGATGCGTTTATGCATTTTATTTTTTATTATTATTAAATTTCCCACAACAATAAAGCAATAACTAATTATTCTCATTTATAATATATGCAGTGATATATTTTTTAACAAAAATTTTAATTTTAATTTATCAAGAGACATAATTCTTTTTATTAATCCAATCTTGTTAGTTAATTATTATCATTTATTATTGATGCAGTACTTGTATGCTAAGACCTTGCTAATAAAAAATATGTACAAATTTGGTATATGGTAAAAAAAGGAAAAGTAATTTGACCATAAAAATATATTTATCAACACTAATAAATAATTGATTAGAATGATATGTATTTTATTATTTTTAAATAAAATTTTAAATTTAACTCTTTTATATAAAAAAATTTTATTAAAAGAGTTAGATCTCTGTTATTTTAGTTAGTTTAAATTAAATTAAAGAGTGTAACAAACTTTTGTATATTTAAAAATAAATATACTTGCCAACAATTTGGAGTAAAACGGAAGAAGGGTTTATAGGAATACATAGATTTTTTCTGCAAACCGACTAAATCAAATTCATATTTATATATATAGTACATAAGCTGGCAAGAAAAGTACCGCAAGTACATTATTAAACGTAATGCATAAATATATATATATATATATATATATATATATATATATATATATATATTCCAACTCTGCTGCTACGGCATGCTTAGCTTCTTCTCTTAGACATTTATACAAACACATTACCATCATCACCATATATATACATCCTTGTGACATACAGAACTTATATAGCACAGTCCCTAGCTAAAGGCTTTTAATAGGGCATTTAATTTTTTACATACATCAATCTTTTTATTTAGAATTCATTTTTCAGAGTGCAGTTTTGAGTTACGATAATTCTGTTTTGGCAATGGGAGCTGGAGGAAGTAAATTAAGGAAATTGGGACCAAGAAGTTATGTTCCAGTTTGTGTTGGTGTGAATGAAGAGAATAGGAGAAGATTTATGGTTCATATTAAAGCTCTTAAGGATGCAGATTTCTGTGAACTTCTTAAAAAATCAGCTGAAGAATATGGATTTCAGACTGATGGAATTCTCAAGATTCTATTTGAAGCACAAGATTTTGAGGATTGGATCATCAAAAGATACAAGAAAAAGAAGATTTTCAAATTGAAATCAAGGCAATTGAATATTGTTAAGCCACATCCATTAAAGAAGCGAGAAAGGAGAATTTATGTACGTAATTTCAATCTTGGGGATTTAAATTCTCTTAATTTTTTAAAAATTAAAAGTTTTAATTTCATAAGGATAGTATTTGCTTAGATGATGAGTCTTATTTTTAGGTGTTGGGTCCTTCCTTTACACATAATGTACTTTAATTTCTACAAATTTGGTATTAGTCCAATTTGATTGGTATATCTCTCTTTTCTTCTCATCTGGTATATTTTGACTTGCTTGAAATTTGAATACTGTTTTTAAAAATTATTTTTTTTATTTTTCAAAATATAAAAACAAAAAATTATTGTTTTTAACTGAAAAAATAAAATATATTTTGTGAGAATAAAAAATACAAAAAAAATTAAAAATATTCTGAACTTTAATTTTAAAAAATAAAAAAACATAAAAAATTTTTTTTAATTAATATCATGTTAGGGATATATAATATCGATAGTAACTTTATGATAAATTTATTTTGCAAGTTTACTTATCTTTAATTACTTTTCATTGTCCCAAGTGTTGACTTTGACTCATACTCGTCTTTTAATGTTAATCAATCGTCTCATACGGTACAAATCAAAGGAGACACGTTGAAGAAAGTAATCTCTATGTAGATAATATTTTAACCTCTTGTCCTTATAAATACCCCGTTGTCCAACTCTTGAAAACAATTACATCCATAGGCTACAAATCAAACATTCTGAAAAAATACCTTGAGAACTCCCGGCACCATCTTCGGATACCTACAACTTTAGGAAGAACAACTCATCATACATTGTATATAAATACAAAAAAAAATTAATATAAATTTTCAAAACTAATTTTACTAAATAATTTTCAAAACTTGAAAAAAAAAAAAGACGACATTAAAATAGGGTCCAAATCGTCTGTAATTAAAAATAATATATTTTTTTATAAAAATAAAAAAATATATTTAATTAGCTCTAATTTATTTAAAATAAGTGTCTATCAATATAAATTTTTTATTTGTATAATTTTTTTAAATATAAAAAATATATCATTTCTTAAATAGAAAGAATCTAAAATGATTCAAATAGGCGTTCTTCATTTCCAAACCAATATAATTAGTCCTTAATTGCCTAATTATGTTGTGTGCTACTTTAGGAAGGATTTGGCAATTTGGTGTTTAAACTGTAAACAGCTAGCACAGCATAGCACCTTCTATTCTTTCTTTCCGCCTTTTGTCTTCACATAATAATCACATTCCTCTCTCTCTTTCTCTCTCTCCCTTAGCTGTCTCCTCCGATTCTTTCGCCGTTTCTTGCTTCTCTACTTCCACTAAGCACAAAGCATATAATCCTTATCACTTCTCGCTGTTTTCTTTTTTTAAATACATTTTTGTCCATACTTGTATGTATGTAGACTTGTTTGATTTTTATTCTCAAAAATAGTTTTTAATTTTTTAAAATAAAAAATAACTAAAAATAATATTCTAAACTATATATAGCTTTTAAGATAAAAAAAGTACAAGAAAAAAATATTTTTATTAACACATAAAATTCTGAAATTAATACCCCAAAATTATTTCTAATTGAATCTGTCGGCGGGGCCAATGGTTATTCATACATACCAAACTAGACAATACAATATATTATTTTTTGTAAATTGCAAACTTCATTGTAGAAGCTCCCTATCTATTTTAGAATTATATCACATTATACATGTTTATAGCACAATATTTAAATTTAGGTTAAATTATTCTCATAATCTTTATAATTTTACTCAATTTTAATTAATCTATATAGTTTAAAAATTTGTAATTAAGTCTGTATAATTTAATAAATTTTTAAATTAATTTTTTTTATCTTTTATTGAAATTATATTAATTTTTTAATATTTTTAAAATATAATATCTTAACACTCTAAATATATGTAATTTATGTCAATAAAAAATATTAAAAAAATAATATAAAAATAACTTAAATATATATAATAAAATATAATTTATATTAGATAATATGAGTAGATTGATTTAAATTAAATAAATTTATAATATATAACTAACATGTTATCAAATTTTAATAAAATAATGATAAAAATTTTAAAACTTATTAGGAAGTAAATTAAAAATTTATTAAGTGATAAATTTTTAAATCATAAAAACTGAAAATTAAAAATTGAATAAAATTATATGGAGTATAAGAATATTTTAATCTTAAATTTATTTGATTTGATAAAAAGACAAAGTCTGTTAGCAATGCTTGGAAAACATACAAAATAATTGCTGTCACCTTAATTTAAAATAATGCAATTCATGATTTACCGATTCAAAATAAAATCTGTCAAAAATACTTGCACGTATTAATTATTATAAAAAGAAAGAAAAAAAAAAAAACAACACACGCACAAACAGCATATGCCTTGGACCCCTCAGAAGGCTGCTGAGTGTAGTCATCTTTGCATGAATTTGATTATTAATTTATCTAAACATGGTCAAATCAGCAGAGAAAAATATTTTTTCAAAAAAAAAAAAACCATCTCATCTAGGATAATGAAGCGTATATTTTAATAATATTATATAATTTTTTCAATTAGTTATATATAGATAATCTTTCAATTATGAAAATGAATTTAAAATATTAAATTTTTTATTTTTTATAAAAGTCTAACAATAGAATAAACATATCAACTTATTTCTGAGATTTTTGTTACATAACATCTAAATTCTAGGAGATTTTTTTAGGTAAATTCTAAAATTTAAAAGAGTTTTCGTACGAAATTTAAAATTTAAGAAAAAAAATGCATTGATTTTCCTGATATGATATTAATTTGATACTAATCTGTGTACGTATTAAATGAAATAAAATTAACAAAAAATTTATTGTACGAAATAAAAAATTTAAGAAAATTATTTGCACATTAATGGTAAAACTGTGGCCCCAATACATCATAAATATAAAAAAGACAATAATATGTCGGCCCCACACACCAAAATGCCTTTCTAAGTGGGATGAGGGGACCGACATTAATATTTGGTTCATCTGCCCTTAAATTTATTAGATTCGATTTCATTGTGAAACGTGAGCAATTTATAATCAATAATAGTATTAAATTATTATTTTATACTGAAATTTACATATATATATATATATAAAAGAATAAAACTCGTAACTTTTTTTTAATATATATGTATATAGCATAATTAAATTCATTTTACAAAATAAAACTCAACAATATTTACAATAGTGATAATAAATATTGATTTGTAGGGACCGATGAATGGGCTAAGCAATCATTTTGTAGAAAATGAAGAATTCTTGGTGTATACCTAAAGCAACATTGATTTGTGTAGCACCTAATAAAAAAAATTAAAGTCATAACCTAACATGCAATCAACTTAAGTAATTTAATACTTATTATTATAGAAAAAATTTAGATACAATTTTATATTTTTGTTATAAAATCTTTTAATAAAAATTGACACATACATATAATTTATATGACTTATCTTTTTTATTAATAATTTTTTAAAAATTTATATATTTTATTTTAATTAGAGAATATAATAATAAAAATATAAATAACTTAATTTTATTGTTAATTATATATTTTGTCACACAATTTCACTAATTAAAAAAAATTACAAAATGTTATATCATTGATAAGGGCATTCAGAGAGCAAATTACAATTTAAATATTTAATTGACTTACTGCCAAGTCTCAATGCCTTTAACAAGCCCCAAAAAAAATCAAACAAACAAATTGAAGGGAATTGCTCACAATGTCAACCACTTTATTTGTTTCAGAAATTTCAAAGTGTTGGTAAACAAATTATAATAATTAATAACTTCTCTAATTACATTTTCTTTAAGCACAAACACACAGATATATATAGCAAAAAGTGGTCCAACTAATAAATCCTTACGTTGTTCACAAGTAATTAATACGTTCTTAGATCACACTCTAATAAGATGATGAAATCCTAATTAAAAACTCTACCTATAATCTGGACTTTACATATATAATTAATTAATTAATTAATCTGAGTAATGATTGAAGTCAGTATATATGAATGATGAATTCACTATTCAGCATGCACAAGTGTAGAACTCAACCAGCTCATCCATGGACCCCATCTGTGACGTCTCAGAACTTTCAAGCATCCACAGCAAGTGCTCGAACAGCACCACTTCACACGCCACCACCAGCCCACTGCCACCGTCCTCCTCCTCCTCCGATGCCTGCGACGCCGACCGGTCCACCAGCTCCTGGAACACTGGGTGGTCCACAACGTGGGAGGTCACGAGGTACCGCCGCCGCGACTTCCCCACGTAGACGGCGTGGAGGAGCTCCTTGTTGTTGTTGTGATCAGAGGCCTCGTTGTTGTCGTCGGTACTTGCGGCGGAGACGCAGCTGCCAGTGCGGCTGAGCTTGGTGAAGGAGGGCCAGCGCTTGATGGCGGACTTGAGCTTCGTTAGCTTTCCCAGTTTGGCCATATGTGAAGGTGTTTGATTAAATGTCTAAATGAGAGAGAGAGGGGGATGGGGAAAGAGGGAGGGAAGGTGGGGGGATATATATAAAGGGTAGGGATATATAGATGGAATTAATAATTATTTTAAATATATAACGTGAAATAATCTTTTTAGAAGACTGTAAAAAAAATTATTTATTGAAAAAATGGTAACTAAAATTTTGGCATTATGTGAAACATGTGGATGGCCCACAGTTCAAAGGGACAGCTAAGAATGAGAAAATTGGTGAAACCCCAGTTGTTGTTGCTGCCGCTTGCTTCCTTCGTCTATCTCTGTCTTTGTTTTGCCTCTTGGTGGTAGGGTTGGGACTTGGGACATAGGAGGCTTTTCCAACAATATGGTCTTTCTTGTAATTTTACATTTATACCCTTTCCCAATTTTTTTGGAAAAAAAATTTAATTAATTACTAATCTAATTTAGTTTATTTAATTTAAATTTTTAAAAATTAAATTATGTATGAGTAAATCTATGAAAATAAAAAATTAAAATTTTGGGATCAAATACGTTGGCAACATTCTTTATTTAAAAAAATTTTAACACCAAATAACTAATTGAGTAATTATAATTAAATAAAATTACTTACGATTTAAACTTCAACAATAATCATTTGAGGTGAACCTCCTCTTAATCTATCCAACATATCACTAATGACTGATATATTTCTTGATAGTTTTGAGAGTATCCTTTTACTATAATTTTTAGTAAAAAAAAATGATATTTTCACTAAAAAAATGATTTTATTTTATTTTTTAAAAAATGGTATCTTATAATTCATATGAATTGTTCAAGAGTTCGTAATCACTTCTGTAGTTTAAAAAGTAATAATTAAAAATGTAGCTGGATCATGGCTGATATATACGTCCACCAGGAAAAATCAATCCAAGAGGTTCCAGAAAATCTTAAGGATTCAAAAATATAAAGAAGTTTGTTTGCTTACGTTGGGAAGTTGTCACTTTCTTTTATTAATTATAGAAGTTGTCACTTTCTTTTCTTAATTACATTATTCATCTCAGAGACAACAACTCCAAATTTTCTCGACCTGTGCCAGTTTTTTCATTTATATATTCAACAACCTATTGTCGTAAAGCATACTCATTAAGATCATAATATCAATTATAATTAAATATATTCATTATGGATTAGCTCATTTGTTAAGAAAAAAGGTAAAAAAAAATATTATTTAACTTTGAATGATTTTGCAAATGATTCCCTAAATTTTTAAAATAAAAAAGAATAGTCCATTAACTTTTTTACATTTCAAGAAATTATTTGATATCTTTTTTTACTTCTTTTCATACAATTTAATTATTGTAAAAATAGGAGGTAATTTTATTTTTTTGTTTAAATTTGGTGAACATTAATTATAAGTGGCAAATAGGAGCTTCCCATGCATGCATATCGATTATATGGGAGATTTTGGCATTTAAGTTAACACATTTGAAAGAGCAAAAATATGTAGAATCTGTTTCTTCGAGTGTGCAAATTGATGGAACTATATATTTTTAATTCTTTTCTGACCAAAAGAAAAATATATTTTAAAATTTTGAAAATTGAAAGAATAATTGTGGGACTCAAAGTTTAAGAGAACCTTTTATTCAGCTTATTATTAATTGATATGCCAAAATTTTGAAGGCAAATTAATTTAATTATCACCGGCCATAATGTTACTAGCTAGATTAACACATTTTTATTCTCATTCTTATAATCTCCACAAAAAATAAATATTAATTAGGAAAAACAAAAGAAAAAGGATGAGATGGATGATAAATAATTAGGTTGTTGAAATATTATGTTGTTTTTGTTAAGGCATAAAGTAAAATACTAGGACAAAGCGCTTTCATTATTGAAAAAGAAGAAACATAACAAGATGAGGGTGTTATGAATTAATGTAGAAATGGTTTAGGTATATTTGTTGGTGTTGTTGTTCTTGTGTTTCCTAATTATAAATGGCAATCAACAGCAACAAAATCAAAGTGTTGGTTGGTGAGCAAGCTACCCAACAGCTTTACATATATATATATATGTGTGTGTGTGTGTGTGTATTGTGATAATCATGTGAATTACGAGAATAATGCAAAATTTAAAATAATGTTTTAATTTAATCTTAACTGTTCAATTTAATTTGATAATTAAAAATAATTTCTCTAATTTTTTATATAAGGAGAGTACTCCCACTTAATATTACCTATGTATAGATATATGTATATAATTTTAAAAAGATAATAAATAAATAAAAGCAAAGCAAAGTGAAAGTATCCATATTTTGTGCATTAAAACTCTCTCTCTAGCTAAGCATATGGGACCATGCTACCTCATCACCTCTTAGAACACTAGCAACTCCAATTATGCACTTTGTCTGCTTCTTTACTTCCTATTCAAATTCCTATATTGATATGAAGCACCTAGCATTCAAACACAAGCAGATATGCATATTTAATTATTTTGGATACAATAATCCCACATTTTCATATGTGATTTCTCTAACAAGTAAAAATACTTTGTTATTGAAGATTGGATCGTAAAATTATATCATATTAAGATATATTAAACATATATCATCATCATCATCATCAAGGTTTGAGAAGTATTATTATTATTATTATTATTATTATTATTATTATATACACAATTCTCAGGCAAAGCAATGAACCATAAACAGATTAGATTTTTCATTAATAACGTTAATAATTAACCCAAAAGTTAGAGACGAACTTTGAACATTATCTGTAAGGACCCAAAAAAAATAATGTACTAATTAAATATTTAAAAGTTATATATAAACGATTGTTAGAAAATAACTTTGTTTTATTCATTTAAATCTCACAATTTGAATATAAAAATAGTCAATGGATCTTACCAATTGTTGATCATCTGTCAACAATATATTTCTAGCCAAAATTATACATACTATTTGTTAGAATCAAATATGTTATTTCTTCAACATACCCTAAAATTACAAATCAATGTCACAAATGCCGCCATTTGAACATCAAAAGAGGTGTAGAAACAGTCAATCTGAATCTATCAATATTAATCAATTATTATTATTATTATTATTATATACAGAAATCTAATTATCTTTTTTAATTTATTCATTATAGAACATTCAAACATGAGGGTTCAAAACATGAAAAAAAAAAATGAACATGACGAACCTCGCATCTGCCAAAATGCATCACCAAGATGTTGCAGGAGTGGTCCTTGTGTCATGAAGATATAAAGCAGAGATACATGAACAGTTGTTTATGTTTTTGGATGTGTTATGACTTTTGTTGAGTCATACTCATGGATGACTTGTGTTTGTGGTCCACGACTCCACGCCCATAAAGCCTCAAGAATATAGCTATCTAGCCTGCTCCTTCAAACCACCTTCTAGTTAATTTTGCCTTTCATTCCACTTTTTTTTTTTTTTCATAAAGGAATGGTTGGTTAGAGCAAGCTTAAATCTTTGAAAAGTTGGAGATTTTTGTTATATATATAAATGTTAACTTTGATAATAAATTTAGGTTTTTTGGTTGTAATTATTATAATTTTACTCCATTATTTGATTTCTATAGTTTAAAAATGAAAATTTAAGGATTAATTTGTTGCTCTTTTTTAAGGTTTTCAGAGGAAGTTTGAAATTTCGATAATTAATATCTTAATTTATTAATTTTAGTATTCATATTGTTTAGGTTCATTTCTTAAAATAATAATTTAAACAAATAAGTGTAATTTTTTATTTTTTTACCAGAGTTTCTAATAAAAAATTATATATGATTTTTCTTTTATTATTCATCGCCTTATATGACTGAATCTTTTTAAAAATTTTCTTTATATGATTTATTTTATTTAACATATTAATAACAAAAATATAAAAAAAAACTACACATAAAGTTATCCTCATCATATATAGAAACTATTGTCTAAACATTTAAGTTGTTTTTGTATTTCTAAAGTATTAAATGGAGATGCAGAAAAGACATTTATATTGTTAATGACTGAAAACAAACTAGCCTATCTCTCTCTCTCTTTGTCAAATGATGGATTCATAAATAATAATGGTCCCAAATCTTTTGAACAAGGATTTGATATTACATAGGCCTCAAGTCATGTGATTATAATTAAGAAGATTGGAGTGGATGTCCACGTTAAGATTAAATTCAAAGATTTTTGGACCATCATGTGCCTTGAGAAATATTTTGCTAAAAAATAATATAGAAAAGTTTAAATTAGTATTTGGCTTTTCTTTATAACTTTATTTGAAGTTGTTAACTCTATTTTGTTTTATAAGTGCACTATAAATTATTAAGTTCATCAATCCAAGTATTATTAATTGAAAGTTGATTAGAGCGCATCCCACATATATAATTCTATTTCTAAAACAAAAGTTATTGAATTAAATTGACAGATTTAATTAATTACAGTCATGAACTTAACAACTGAAGACATTTGTAGGACAAAATAAAATATAGTAAACCAAACTTGACATATATATTTTAAAGTTAATGGACCAATTTGAAATTTCAAATAAGTTATGTATCAAATACTAATTTAATCTAAATAAATTATTGATAAGAATAAATCATAATTGGACAGAGCACTACTATATTAGCATTAAAGAGATCAGCAGACATAACATCAACTATCAAACAATACGATAGTGATTTTGTTGTTCCATGGAGTATAAGTTAAGAGATTTCTAAATATCATATATGTTCTAATTAAGTATGCATTTTTATTTTGATTTTTCTTGCTCTGTCATCGTTTGGAAAACACTCAAAATTATTGTTTATTGTAGCATTTCTTTAATCTGTCTGTTAATCAATATGCTGGCTGTGGGGTCATTTACAAATCATGTGGCTTGAAATAATAGTGCACAAAAGCCATGTTAGTTTAATTGATGAGAACTCATTTGCAGACATAATTTCTAATGCATATTTTGGATAGTGATTTTGTCATTCTTCTGTTGTGTGCAGCAAAGACAAGAGATGCGCCATTATTAGGTTTATTTATTTTAGTTTGTAATAATTAAAGAAATATATAAATTAATTTTCAGAGTGTATTTGTTTATAAATTTTTTTTGTCAAAACCATTAATATGTAAAAATTTATTTAATTGTAACTAATTTTATTCGAATTAATTAAAGTTTATATTATATATCCTAATATACTTTGGAACCTATATTAGAAAGCTCCATAATTGTATACAATAATATGAATAAATATTAAAAGCTTTTCAACAAAAACTCATTTTAAGAAATAAAAATTAAAAATTAAAAATATTTTCAAAGACGAATTATATACCCTTAATTTCTCCTTATTGCTTTTCTAAAGTATTTATGTGCAGGCAAGGTCTTCTAACTTCAGTACCTTGGTTTGTATTTTGTAAGCTGGGTTCCTAGTTAGTTGGTTTTAATATGGGTAGATTTTATAGAATGTTTATTATCACTATCTATTTAAGATATAAATATAAATGCGTAATTAAAAAATTATGATAAATTCTTATTAATTTTTATTTCAGTCTTTGTTTTTGGACAAATTTTATTTCAGTCTGATTATTCCAACATAAATCCTTATGAAATCTGCTATTGCTATATATATGGCATGATTTATTTTTTTAAAAAAATCAAAATAAGAACTTTATTGAAAAAGAAAATGGGTATTATGATTATAGAATTAGAAAATATAGCGGGCACAAATTAAGAAAAAAAATTCAAAGGTGGTTAGTTAAAATAGTAAATATTTTAATTTTTAAAATAAAATTTTAAATTTGAGTTTTTTGTAAAAAGAATTTCTAATATAAGAACACAAAAACAATTTGAAAATTTCTAGGGTTGTCTTGTTTCTTGATCAGAAAATGAAGAGTTTAGTTACCAAAAACAAAATGAACAATTTGTCTTCAGAGTCTGGCATACTCATCTGGGCCCAAATTACCTGAACAACATCAAGTGGGTCGGCCCAAATCTAGGAAGGGTAATCATATCATTTAGGATTGTAGCCATCTAGGGTTTTTTCGTCATCAATCATCATCCTGTATGGGAGAAAACATCAACCACCACAACCTTGAACCTTGAATTTGATCCTTCAAATTCCTCCCATTCATCTCTCTCTAGCTTCAGAGTGCAGACCTAATCTTGTGCTTGGAGCGATGGCCACCGACACCGCAGCGTGCCAGTTGTCGCAGAAGGAGGCTGACATACAAATGATGTTGGCAGCCGAGGACCACCTGGGAACCAAAAATTGTGATTTCCAGATGGAGTGATATGTCTTCAAGCGCCGCAATGATGGTAAGTGACACATTCGCAGTAAGTTATTCACCCTATTTGATTCAATTAAAGGAATGAAATTACTTTGAATTAGTGTTCTGAACAATGTAGCTACTGTGGCGGGTTATTTTGTCTAGGCTTTCTGACTAAAGAAATAGAGAATTTCACTGTTTTGAGTGCAAATCTTTTCAACTTTAGCAATTTTCATCTTGTGTTTAGGGTTCTGAGTAATGTTCTGAGTGCGGTGGATGATTTTGTCTAGGTTTTCTTATTACAGAAATAGAGAATTTTGCAGTTTTGATGAATTTGGTTTTTCCTGCTGATCAGGTTTCTACATTATTAATCTTGGAAAGACATGGGAGAAACTCCAGCTTGCTGCCAGGGTTATTGTTGCCATCGAGAACCCTCAGGATATTATTGTTCAGTCTGCCAGGCCTTACGGTCAGAGAGCTGTCCTCAAGTTGACTCAGTACACTGGTGCCCATGCAATTGCAGGAAGGCACACTCCACGAACATTTAATAATCAGCTCCAGACCTCCTATAGTGAGCCTCGTGTTCTTATTCTCACTGATCCAAGAACAGATCATCAGTTTATTAGCTGTTTATGGCAATAAGAAAGTAATATCATGGAGTGATGGGACAATAAGTTTCTAACTGTTTTGATGTCTTTGTTTGGTTTTTGATTTTTAAATTTATGGTTGAATTAATGGCTTATACTTTGCCACATTTTTCTTACTATATTGATTTATGTGCAGCCTATTAAGGAAGCTGCTCTTGGAAATTTGTTGACAATGATTCTCCTATGCGATATGTTGACATTGGGATTCCTGCCAATAATAAGGGCAAGCATAGCATTGGTTATCTCTTTTGGCTTATAGCAAGGATGGTATTGCAGATGCGGGGTACCATTCGTCCTGGGCACAAGTGGGATGTGACGGTAAAATTTTTTTCTGCTTCTATGACTTTAGGATTTAAAGTAGTGTTGTTTGGCACAGCCTATCGTTAGATATCTGTACTGTGTCTTCTAACATGCCACACAATCTCCACTGTGCTAGAACCAGAGAATGAAATTGGACTTTTTGTTGGAAGAAACTAGTACATTTTACAGCTCTCCTTCAATGTTTTAGTTGTCTCAGATTTCCTTTGTGCTGGTGGATTTATTCTTCTATAGAGAACCTGAGGAAGCTAAGCAACAAGAGGAAGATGAAGCAGCTCCTGCCCAAGATTATGCCATTGCAGACTTTAATGCCGCTGCTATTGGTGGCCTTCCTGCTGATGGCCAGTGGCCTACTGCGTTGATCAATCATGGACTGATGCAGCTCCACAACCTATTCCAGCAGTTCCTGGTGTCAACTGGGACCCAGAAGCTGGTAAGAATTATAGACTTAATTTTGTTTCTTTTGTAAAGCCAGACAAAAACTTCATTCGCGTGTTTCTTATGATAATGCTAGACATAGTATTGATCTTGCAAGGTCATGCTAGATGGACTTTTGTTTTTTTCCAATTCAAGTGTAAAAATCATATTGGCATCTAAATTTGTTATGTTTGCTAATACATAATACTATTAATTTATATGTTGCAACATGCTGTAAACGACCAAATAGATGTCTCTTATATCTGGTTCAGAGGTGAAAAGGTGAGGCACATATTGCCTCTCTTAGCAAATCTAAATTGTAATCTAGTCAAAAACTTTAAACCGTTGCTTTTGTTGCAGTTGCTGGAGATTGGGGTGAACCTGTGCCTGCTCCACAAATACCTGTTCCCGGGATTGAATCTATTCCTGCTTCTGGCTGGGAATGACTCTGAACGAGTTGTCTTGGTTCTCCAATTTTGTAACCCTAGTTTTGCTCACTTCCCTTCACCTCCAAAAAGTAAAGTCCGGATTAGTTTTCTTTAAAGTAAGGATCCTTATGGATCTATTTGTTTATTTTTGGTAGAGTGATTAATTTTATTTTGATAGAGGGAGAAATATTTTGTGGTGGACATAATAATAGTTAGGGAGTGTTTGGTACACGAATAGATTTTAAATTTTTGAGAATGTGATTCTCATGAATATGATTATTAAGAATTTTTTTAAAAAATTTTTGGTTTACTTAAAATATTCTAAGAAATATTTTACAATATTCTTGAAAATATTATATTCTTAAATTTGGTTTATCTTTAATATTTCAGAGAATATTTAATATTTTTTAAATGTCATTGATAAAATTTTAAATATATATTTTTAAATTATTTATATTATATTAAAAATAAAAACTATAACAACTTATTATAAACTATATAATTTGTACGGAATTATGAATTTATAAAAAAATTCTTTTAATTGTTGTTAAAATTTGATAAAATTATATTTTTTATTTTAAAAAGTATATTGATATGTTAAAATTTTTTACAATATTACATAAATTAATTTTAGTTTATCTTTTGTCAATAAAATTAATTTCTATATTATATATATTTATTGTAGAATAATAAAAATTATTTAATTATTTGTAAAATTTTATTAAAAATTATTGACACCTGAGAGTGGTATGTATTTTTGAGTTGGGATGAAGAGAGATGAAGGGTTTGAAATATAAGGTAGGGATAAGTTTTAAAAAAATAATTTAATAATTTTATTAGTCAAAATATTATCATATTATAAAAATATAAGATTTTTATTTTTTTAAGTGAAAATAAAAATTTATAAAAATATGAGAATACTCTATTCTTAAAATCGTAATATTTTTTTAATTTTTTTTTTATAGTCTATATACTAAATACAAAAATATAACATTTCAAACTTTTTATTTTTTATAATCATTTTTTAAATCGTGTTTCAAAGGCCTCCAAAATTTTAATTTACTTGTTACATTCACTCGTGTTCAGTAGTGACACTCGAATTGTTTGTATACTGAAACATTACATTTACTGCATTAACATTAATGTAATTTTCTTTTACAAATTACAAGAAAATGAATTAGTAGTAATTAGAAATGTTTATTCAATTGATGTTGTAAACAATGGTATACTCTTGATATTGTGTAACTTTTGGGTGAAAGTTTGACCACCAAATGGGACTAACAGGGGAAAGGAAGGGGGCATTTGAACTTATAGACACAAGAATGTAACGGTTTAATCCGAGATTTTCAATAAGTTAATAATTTGTTTGTACAAATTAAAAAGTCAATTAAATTATATCATTTCTAATTCTCATTCTAGTAATGGCGATTGCGGATTGTTAACTTCAAGTTCTTATTAGCACAATCAGTTCAAAAGGAACGGTTTCACAATTCTGTGCCCTCATATTGTGGAGAGCAGGAAACTTACTGTCGTAGTGTCGTCTCAAATTGTGGTTAATTTGTTTCGCATCACCTACTTCATGGTTGACACACGCCTTTAAAGTTTTATATCTTATTTCTATACCAAATTGTAATCAACTGTATTTTATATACGAGCTAAGTGCAGACATATATTTTACACCCACGTAACAATTCGATTAAAATTTTTGTGGTAGTATTAATTGTGCACATACTGATGAGCGGCTCAAATTTTTATTTGCTAAGGGACTCGGTATAAATAACAACTTGAAAAGCTTTAATTTAAAACTAAACAAAGGCCTTCAGTTTTATCCTTTTTCTTTCTCTATTCTTAATCATTGCGAATTAAGCCTGATATTGAACCTTTTAAAAGATAAAAAATATCAAATCCACTAATTGGATAATTTATTTTCTGAAATTATTAAAAAAAGAAGTAAGCTATTTAAAAGTGAAGTAGAAGTGAGAATTGAACTCGGCAGTTCGGATTGATAATGGTGGTCAGCAATTTATATACACAGGGCTGAACAAGTTAATCTTAGAAGTACCAGCGGCGAATTTTTTTTGTTTTTCTCCTGAAAACTATATACAGGTTTCAAGATTTTTCCTTGTTTAAAGCACTGCACCTAAGGAGAGAGAGAAGCAGGAAGAATCACCTAATGACAATGACATGTATTTCTTCTACCTCTATGTGATGCTTACTACAACGGATCAAGAACATGAAAATCTTATATATTATATGCAACCACGACAAAAATCAGCCACAGGCAGTGCTATTTGCTTTCGGGTAATACCTTACCATTTTATTTCTTCTGTACAGAAATCCACATCCTTCGGATGAGGTGTTTAGGTGACGATGAGAAATGAAGTCTGACTCAAACAGAAAGTATCTGCCCATTAGTTACCCAGTCTATGAAACTCTCAGTGTATTCGGCATCTTGGTTGAGCTCTGCTCCACTCGGCTTCCTTTCCTGAAAGACAACAAAAATGTATTGTAACACATAAATACATAAAGAGGGAGAGATCTGTACACAGTATTTGTGCTAGTTGGCAAGTACATATGTGAAAAATAGGACAGCCTAAGGGAGATTCCCAAGACATCTTAGTAGCATGCTTTTAAATTTACATTAGCAAAAATATCAGCAGCCATATCCCAACAAGAAGTTGACAAGTAGCTAGTAAAGCTTGGGTCTCAGCTCACACCTCAGAAGGAGCTACGGACTCTTCAATTTTGTTGTATTGTTATGTTCATGTCTGTGTTAATGTCTACACCTCTTATTTTATGCAGAATGATTTGGATGTTATCGGAATTCCTTACATTGTCACTAATCTTTCCTAATGAAGTCAAATTAAGCCATTCTATACATACTCTGGCACTAACATAACATAAACTGACCTTCATGCTGGATCCTAATTCGCTGGCAGATGTGGTTGTTTCGGTTCTTAGTTCATTCACAACATTCTCTGATGAGATGCTGGTTGACCTGCAGCCATTGAAGTAGTTTCCTGTCATTATAACTCAAAAAGAAATTGCTCCCACGGAGAGAAAAAGCTAAGTATTGACAATAGAATTATTTGATCCCAAAATCATATTAATTAAAATCCAATGGATAACTAAAGAAATTATTTAGGACACGGCTATCATATTTTATTCTCCAATCCATTGGATTGATTAAGCAGTTTACTCCATGGTATTACCATTTGACACTGCAAGAAAACTCAATCATGTTCGGACCTACAGTCCAAATAAGACACCTTAACTTGAATAATTAAAACTAAAAAGACTCTTTACCTCACTCATAACACCAGCATAGAATAAAGATTTAAATTTTCTATGAAGGAATAAAGAAAAAATCACACGACTGGCAAGATTTTTTCACAATAATTTGCTAACTGAAGGAGCTCATTTTCCAGATAAGCTGGCAGGTTCGACACCTTAGCGACCTCTCTATGTTCTGTTAGAAAAACTTTTTTGTTCCTCTTTACTCTTCTTCAAAGGTCAAAATATTGCTTTCCCCAACTGCATGAGATTCAAGTAATGCAAAATCAAAAAGCCAATAGGATTTTAATCTTCATTATTTAATTCACAGTTGCTGAACCAATCCACTTATAATCGAAGGCATTTACCCTCATTGTTGGCTCACCTAAAGTGCAATATAATGCATCTACTTTATCATGGTTTTTTTAATCATTACTCAGGTAACAAAAGAAGAAAAAAAAAAGCTAAATATGTTTAAATAAAATGTAGAAATCCTGTGGCAAAGTAAAATGCAAAAAGAACTACCTTTCAAGTAATTCCTCTTCACAAGAATTTCCAGAAGAAGAAAGCCAATCAGGATCCAGGAAATTTGAACAGTCACAGGCATCTCCATGTCCATCATAACAAAAATGACCATTTTCATCACATCTGTCCTCAAGAATTCGTCTATATATTTGCCTGTAAGATATTGACAAAGCGTAATTGTAAAAAGATTTAGATAGTTTGTGTAATATGGCATATTGGTTCAAGCTAAAGAGCATCAAACACCATGCATATATCATTTGTGACCACAGTGCCTAACCATTTCTCCTCTTTACTCGATTTTAGATAGCATGCTAAATTTGACAGAAAAGAGAACAAAGAAAATAATCTCAATAAATATTAACAATTTGAGTTGAAGCTTTTATTATTTAGGTAAGTTTACAGGCAGCTGCTTATCATTGTGGTTTATAAGATGTCTGCTTACTTTTAAAAATCTTAAAGAGTCCACATCTGTTACTAGGTTCTAACAGATATACACAATAATAAATGTTTATAAGGAGGGCACTTATCAACTAGCTTTGAAAGCTTTGTTAATATGATAAAAATATAGAAATGCAGTCTTTTACATGATTGGGTCAAAGCTAAGCCTGCCCCACCAGTTGGCTTCAAAGGTTCTCCCAGACTGCATAGAATTAAAACCTTGCTAAAGTTTTACTTTATTTTGAAAAACAAGCTAGCCCTGACAAAAATTTACATCATACTGCTTCCTTTTCAGAAAGAACTTCTGCTTTTAGAATTTAAATTGCCAAATTCAATAGATAACTAGTAGTCAGAATACCCCAATAAATAAAAGCATCCACTAGAGTCTACAGCAAATAAAATGCAATTTAACCATACCTGCAGTAACAAAGATCACTTCCACAAGTAAAAATTTCTGGAGTAGACTCTGAAAGACAGTGGTTAACTGTTCTTTCAGAAGAGGGCTGACTACGTCTAACATCCATGTTCCTAATTGTTGCATCACTTCCACATGGGATACTGCCAGCTGATAGTGATCTTTTAAAAGTTGACCTACCAAAAAGATTCTTTTTAGAGAATGATAGTTTAAGTAAAAGACCAACAGAAGACATACATACTAATACATTTTTAATGAGGTCTGTCTGTATTGCTAGCAGCAACTTGAGGGGAAAAAAGGCCAATTTGTCTTGAGTAGACTTTAAGAAACAGAAATGGAATGCTTTACTTCATACCAATACTAGGCCTTTGACCAACTTAAATGCTTCATAATTTCAAATCTTTGAATGTGAAGTAATACTATCACAAAGTTATTCCTTAAATCACGAAATTATCAACTTCTATCATAATGCTTGACTGCTATTTTCAATTAGATGATTTACCTGGGCCAAAAGCAGATCTAGAAAAATACATGAATAGGGCAAATATAAAAGAACTTAAATGGGAAAATATTAAAATTTAATTGACAAATGCTTCATCCACTCATATGGTGGAGCTTTAATTTTGTTTTTCTCTTATAGAATTTTTGTTTCATCAGTATAAGCCCCCACTCAGATGCTTCATTAAATGGAATTGACAAAATAAAAAAGTACGCATCAACACTCTGTACCTAACACTGTCACCAGCTAAATATGGGCCACGCCTCCCAACATGGTAATGCTGATCTGAATCTAACTCCCACAATGCTGGTTTACCCAGTTGAGGTTGAAAATGGCCCAAGAATCTGAACAATATAAGATCAAAGTATCAAACAGTACATTAATCAGCTGAAAGTCTCATCTAATGCAACTCGGATAAAGTAATAACTTGTGTGCTCCTCATCCTACATTCGGTTAAGCAAATAGTTAAAGGCATTTCAAATTATAAAAAGATGGGATCTTTTCACTTACATGTTAATTGCATTTTGTTTATCACCATCCAAGTATGTGTTATTGTAATAACGCTGTAGGGTTCTAAGAAATTCCTGGGACTGGGTTGCTGCCTTCCATTGACCTCTTTTCTCAGAAAATATCTGTGCAGCAAGACCAAGTGCAAAATACCCAAAGGAGGGAGCACCAAAATCAGGCCAAAATTTTATACCAGAGAAACAGGACCAGAAATCAGGGAAGTTTAAATTTCCAATTCATTACCTGCTGAAATTTTCATGGTCTCTATATAAGAATTATACTTTACTCAAAAGCTAGAAAACCCTTGATTCCTCAGTCCAAAAGAACTGATAAAAAGTTATGCATATCTATACAAAGGTGTTAATCTTTCATTTCTGGACATGTAAATTGAATCCAAAACAGACATCTAATTGTGCCGAAAGGTAAAGCTACATCTAATGTTGGCAAAATTACATTATATCATCAAGTTGTGGGGTCTAATGACTTCAGAGAGCACACTGGGTACACTGAAACTGTTTTCATGCTATAGGGTCCATCTAAGGGTCTGCACGGCACACTCTAGGCATGCCAATTGATATAGCCACCAAGCACTTAATATCATAGGCAAACATGACCTCAAGTCAAAGTTTCATTGGTAAACCCTGTGAAGCCAACAAGCATAAACCCAGTCCAGTCCAGTGGGGCTGGAGGAGTAAGGTTATTCCATTAACAACTTACGAGATCACTTGATCAAGGATATAATTATTTCTAGGCTCCAAAATGGCAGCCCAACTATGCAATAACAAGGCATTATCAGTTTAACTGGAACAATCTGAATTACTAACAGAAAATTAGTTGCATAAGTGCATATATTAAACAAAATTATATTGGCTTCTGATATCATATTATATTTCAAAGTCCATAAACATTAAAATTTAAAATGTTAGAAAGATTACCTTATTGTGTGCTGCAGAACCCCCATATTGCAGTGCTAAAGTGTCACCCATGGATTCATAGACTGCCATTAATTCCTTAGCCAAAGGGTTATCAAGATCAATATGTGAAGATTCCATAAATCCTAGAGCTTGCAGCTGTTGTCCAAGTGCTGCTAGTCCATAAGCATATTGGGCAACATTAGTACGATCTAAACAATCTATACAATTAGTTCTTAAGACCCCTGATTGAAACATCTGGGGTTGGACCCTGTAATCTCTGTACGGGTCAACGCTACAATAAGAATAGTCGACTTCTATCTTCCTATTAACTGTATCCTCATTGGAGATGACCTGTTCTGGCATGGATTGATTGCTGATATAGTTATTCCTGCAATATATTCGATGTTGGCAATATAATTATTATTTTGTACTAAACAAAATGTGGAACTGCTAGAAAACAATTTCCATACATTCATAACAAACTAGCAGAAAAAATAGCTGGGTATTCTTTTACAATGAACTCATCCTGTCCTGTTATGTATATTGCATAATAAATATTCTAAACATACTTGCATGCAGGGGAAATGCATGAGTAATTGTAATATTATAGTAAAATTTCAACTTGCTTTTTCAATAAAACAGCAAATATTAATGCCTACAAATCAAAAGCATACCAAGGCCAGACATGAATTCAATTATTTCCATATAAGAACTAGTTTGCAGAAACAGATACGTAGGGATAGTATTGTGAATTGCGATTGATTCCACAAGAGAAACTGGAACACAGCGCATTTCCATTATGGTAGATGACATGCAGTATAAAATAAAGGATATAATAGAATAAGATCTAAAAGGTGCTTTTATAGTACATACTCAGAGAAGGAGTATTTTGACAATCCCTCTGGATTTGGAATTGGAGTTACTTGACCTTTGAAGATGCCAGTTAACTTTAAAGCATATGCAGAAACTCTTCCCAGTTGAGTCAACACATTAGTAGCTTTGCTGCTAAAGGTAATTGTCTAATCATGTCAAATAACACCCAAGAAAAACCTGATGTATTTGGACAAAAAAGGGAAGAGCAAACTACCATCTTGAATGTTGATGCAGATCCCAGTGAAGAAACCTCAAGCGATTTTCCCCTTTCAAATTTTTATTGATAGACCTAACAGCATTTGCAAACTCAGCTCGGAGAATAGTTTCTCGAGGCTTCTTCTCACAGGTCTTAAGCACAAAACATAGTTAGAAGAGCAAAGAAGTTAAGAAAAGTCCTAATTTAGACAAAAGACAATGAAATCAAGCATGCCAAATGACAATAATAAATTTTGTACATAGTAGAAAATCCTACCTTAATTAAGTTCAAAATAATAATTGGATTTCCATATCTCTTAACAAGATTATCAAAATGAAGTCTTGTGGCTTCAAAGTTAATGTCCTTCTTTGATACTAGGGAAAAAGAACCGAAGTCAGTGTAACTATTGAACAAGCAAGTGAAATACTATGGAAAGTTGTTTCCATATCATACATATAATGTCAGGTTTTATATTCAATCGAGAGGCTTCCTGAGACCAGAAAAGAGGTATTGAACCCCTGATCTGCACCACAGAACTTATTTGTATGGGGCATCCATCCTGAGCATTTTCAAAGACAATCTGCTCTGTCTCTACATCATTAGCCACTCTACCCTTTTCATTCACTCCTCGTTTTAGATATCTACACCAGAATATAGAGAAACCAAAGGAATGTTATGACTTCAAAAGGAAAATAAAAATGACAAAGCAATTCTGAATAAGGGATAATGAAAAGTATCTTGGTGATAAATCACCATACGCGACTTCAATAGTTTGAAGGGCACAGAAAAACCAGCATATATATAGCAGCAGCCGTAACTCAATTCAAGACTCATGAAGAAATCATCACAAAATCTTAGGCATCTAAATATAAATACTTTTTTTGTAGAGTGGAACAGAAGTGCACAGCTATGGAATAGAATGTAGCTTTAGTTAATTATATGGCTAACTCAGATGAAAAAGTTGTCCAAACCTGGTGCCAGCATAATGTCGTGAGCGTCTAGCAATAATCGTTAAGTTAAACTCTCTGCCAGATATAGAAAGTTTGACCTGGATACCGTACCATGAAATGAACACTAATGAAAAAGAAAGTTCCAAATATTTTCAAGCAATACATACTACTAGCATGCATACAGTTTTCTGTCACTATCAAAGGAAGGCTTTAAGCCTGCATAATATGCAAACCGATAGAATTACCCAAGAACAAGGTATAAAACTATTTCCAATGTATCGAAGAGTTATTCTAACCTTCTATGCGATCTTGAGGAATGAATATCCCAACATAAGACAACTGAAAAACTATAATGATATGGTATGAGCAAAAGGTGGCAAGATGGATTGTAGTCGCATGCTATAACGACAAACAGTTACAGTATATATAAACATCATTAATTAAGCTTCAATCAAATGTTATGAGAAAGCAAGAGAAAATCAATTCCACAAATGTCAGGATTTCCAGGCATATTTCAAAGGGCAAACTCGCCTTAGAACTAGGGAACTAAGAGAAAGAAACTTAAACAAGTGGCTAGCATCATTATTAGCTCCATCAGTTAGATCCCTTCAAAAGTCCCTATTAATCATATATATTAACCAAAAAAGGAGACTTCGAACATACCTGTTTAAAAAAGCCATGCACTAAGGCTACTGTCCAAGAAGTATTGTGCAGGTTATTCCTGATTCCACGAGTTAAGAACTCATTCCAAACAAACATTGTTTCATAAAGTAATTGTCCACTTGTATTATTATCTGATAAGTTCTTTTGAAGACTATGCATGACATGGTATGAGTAGCTAAAAAAGAAGTCCTTCGTAAGATCCACACTGCATAGAAGCTTCTTGTATCTAAGTCACAATAGAAGAAAGAGCAAAGTCCATTAGTAAGATGTTTCACACTATGGAGGAAAAAGAAAAAGAAGAAAAAGGTTATAAACAACTAATTGAGCCATAAGTCTAACCAAAAATGAAAAGTGGGAAGAAAGTGATCTCCCCAATGAAACCCTGGTGATACCTTGTCTCACTCAAAAAGTTATATTTACATCACAACAGCAATGAAGATTGCCCCTGCACATTTGCAGGAAATGAACTGGCAATAGAATGTACATGAAGCCAACATATTTAAGGAGGTATCGCTATACATAGCACATGACTCAAAAAACTGGAAGAAGCATAATTCATTATACTTCAAAAGAGACAAATGGAAAGTACCACAGAAACATGAGGAGGTTCTGAGGAAGCCCACATTGTGTATATACACTGAAGTGACACTATCACTGATATAATACAAAGTAAACCCCTATATTCTAGAAGTTCAACACTAGAAAAATATAATGCTCTAACTGAATGGTTTCGCTAAACATTTCATCTAAGTACATTGGACAGGTAAAATTCTAAATGCTACTCTTCTATGTCCCTTTTTAAGTAACATAGACATATTACATTTACTTGCAGAATGTACTAAAGACCTGTTCTCATCATTAGAATAAGCCATTTTGGATCGCACAGTAGCATGTGGAACTGGAAACATTTCACTCTTGGTGATTGCATAAATTGTATGCCCACAAATTGTGCCAATCTTTCTCCGTTTCGTTATGAGCAACATGTAATATGGCTCAAGAAATTTGATAAATCCTGGATAAAAAAAAAAAAAATGAGTTGATGGATGTAATATAGTTAATGAGTGAAAACCATAAATAGAAGAACAACACTTAGATGCAGTAGGTAATTTTTATCCCCATTTAATAGCATGATATGTTGATTTCTTTTACAGCACAACATCTTATGATTGGATGCTTCAGAAAAGTTTCTGCTACATGTTATGTTTTTATGGGAAAACTTGATAGCAAACAGCTATGGAACTTTACCAAAGTTTTGTCCAAAATCATTATAACAACAAAGTTGCTCTAATATTGCAGATGAATCGTATCAACATACCAATGATACCATAACACGTTGTTACAAATTTAAGACCCCCCGTTGACTTGTTTCCTTCATGTATCCGTCTTAGAAGGTCACAACACTCAATTTCTGAGTATACTGTAGAATCTTCTGAGATATTTAGTTCAGATGACTCCAGTCTGTCAATCTTTAAGACTCTCCAGAAGGTTCTGTTCTTATCTCTTCCAATCATATAAAATTTCTGTGCATAGAAGAATAATAAACTGCTTTATAGTTGTATCCATGGAAGGAAAGTGAATTGAAGCATTTAAATCCATTAAAAAAGATACGAAATGAATGGCTATACACTTATTTTACAAAAATCAACTTACCACTCATGCAAAATAGTAAGGTTATAAATGGTCTTCAACATTTGGGTGAAGAGTCTTAAGAGATGTGACTAAGGATCAGATATTGAAAATAAAAAGGATGTGATACGGTGAAACTAATTGTCACATGACATTGCAATTTTTAAGTCACAACATGCATTGGGTGAGCTTAAAACATGAATCTTGTAGTCGATACTAGTTTTGGGAGGGGAAGATAACAGTACACCAAAAGCTTGTTAGATTATCAAAGCAATCAAAGGCAGTTTCCCAAAGGAAGATTTCTTGATTCAACTAAAAAGCAACTTGACAGCTACACTCTCGTTTCATGAGGCCCAATGGATTTAACAAGTGGCATTCTTTCTTTAATTACAAGTTATCTGGGAGTCAGTATAACCATTACTACAGTTCATTAATATTTCTCAAGGAATAAAAAAAAAATACATTAAAAATTAAACCAGACTAACAGCTAATGAACTTTTAAGAAAAAGAAGCAAAGATTGCTTGCTTTACAATCAACAACTCAGCTGCTTCTCGCTGTATTACTTATCATCAAAAAGAGGCTTCTCATAAATACTGTCCATGAACATCAATGTGAGAGAGCGCATAAACACGTGAAATAGATAAAGATGGAGAGACAAAGATGACAAGATGAAGGTGAAGTGACTTCCAAGGATATGTTTCGTGATTGAAAAGTCCTTATCACAATTTCCTTTTAGGTTTCATTCTTGAAGAAGAAAGCAAAATTTAATTATGCGGCTTCAATTTGAATTTAGCCTTTCCCCCATTTTCATCAAAATTTCCGGATATGCTCACACGGCTATTCAATGTTGATGACAAGAAACGACAACCAGCAGAGATTCTTTTGCAACAACTGTCAGTGTTATAAAACTTCATAACCGAAAAACTTGGTAGTGAAGTCAATTTTTGCATAAACACTCAATCAGTAGAAAGTAGAGGCAAGTTTAACCGTTGGGTGAAATGAACAATGTACTGCCTATAGATTTCAAAATGGAAAACGATGTTTATTTAGTATAATCACCATTACACTGATGTAAACCTAAAATATTGAGGAAAAAATTAAAAAAAAAATATTATGCAGTGTAACAAATTTGTAAAACAGCTGATAATTGGAATTCGCAATACATTTTACTGGAAAACCATATTATACAATTACGTATAACATTCAGCATATAATTACTATCACATGCATTAGGAAGAACACAGAAACAATCAGATAACCAATCATTATAATTCTGATATTTTCCGGACAAGTCAAGCAGAAGTAGGAAATCCGATTCATTGTAGGCCTGCAAAACCTCCGAGGATTTAGAATCTAGATAAACAACCATATCAACCCGAAACCTCCATTCTTCACGGTGGCAAACATCTAAATCACAAATCAAAACCAACAACAACAAAAATGCTATCCACTCGCAATTGTTTGAGCTTCTGCCGGACGTAAAGCATCATGAACAACCATGCCGGCTTCAAACATGAATATGAATGTGAACACAAATTCGCAGACATAGAAAATGCACATAGGAATTATTTCAAGATATGGCGAAGAAGATACTCGAAAAGAAATGCAGATATGATTTTCTATATAGAAGGCGAAAAAGAAATATATACCGAGCGAGTTTCATAAAGTCTGAACTTCTGCATATAGCAGGACTTGAGGTCAGCTCCATCCGCAATACAGCTCTGCTGCTTCTCGTTCGCTAACTCCATCGGAATTCAGATACCGAGCCTCAAAAAGCTCGGGTTTTTCCAACGAGATCACCAATAGAAATTTCAAAAGACCAAAAATACAGAGAAAAAAATTAACAAAACAGCTAGAATTTGTGTCTGATCAGAACCTCATACACTAAAAAAAGGTCTCAAGTTTTTACATGAATGGAAACTATAAAACCATAGACAGAGGTTTACATACACAATGAGACCCAAAAATAGAAAGAAATGAAAAACCAAAAAAATGGAAAAGAAGCTCAAAATCTAAATCAGAGCAGAGAAACAGAGCTGTAATTCGAAAGAAAAAATCTAGAAGCGCTGGTTTGGGAAATGAGGAAGCAGAAGCAGACGAAGAAGTGGTTTCCTCTTTTTGGTGTGAGACTGATGAATTCGGAGAGGAAAAGGAAGCAAATGTCAGATCGTCAGCGAAGCAGAGAGGAAGAAAGCCACAGCTTCGGCGACTGCATCCACACAGGAACCCAAAAAAACCAAATTTTTATTTCATGATAAGTAACTCAAAGCATAAAAATAATAATAAAATAACTTTTAAAAAGCGGAAAATTCCTTCCTTTTTTTTTCTCTCATTTTCTTTTCAAATTTGTATATTGCGAAGCCATTTTCTCTCTCCGCGTCGCTGTAATTTGTCATCGGTTACAACAACTTACGAGTTCGCGTCAATTTTGGGTCGAACGTTTTGGTAAAGAACTCGGAACGAGTTCTCATAAACTCAGTGAGTCAGCACTTTTCTCAAAAACAAACTATTTACAAAAGATATATTAATAAGAGTTGAATTTAATAAAAAAAATAATCTCCCATAAAATTTAATTTTTTAGTGAGAGAAGTCTTCCCGTTTAATTTTTAAAAATATTCTCAACAAAATTATTTTTAATAAAAAAATACTTATAAAAAATTAAAAATAACCAATAGGTATGCAGCTTTAATTAGTAGAATTTTGGCAGTTACAAAAGACATAGATTCTGTATAAATGCTGAATTCTGTAATTAAGATTAGATTTACAAGAATTCAAATGTTTTTAGTATTATTTTACTAGTTGAATGTTTAATTTTCTTTCAAATTCATTTTTAAGGAGTAAAATGATAAATATTTTATAAGATTGAAATCAAATCAAAGTTCAAAGTATAAGTGATAAAAAAAAAAAAGTAAATTTTGAAGAAGCCAATTACTCTTAAAATCATTTTTAAAGAATAAAAATTGATAACTCTTTTATAGTCAAAGTAAAGATTGATAGCCTTTATTTAAACTCTTTAGGTCTTTTGTCTCTTTTTTAAATTTTAAATTATTTGTAAATATCTTTTTGAAATTTTAAAAAAGTTAAAAGTCTTTAAACTTTTACGTTTTAAAAAGAAAAAAAATTTCCCTCTTAATATCATGAACTTATTTTACACCTTACATTCCCCTATTTCAATCTAAATGCTCAATTCAAATATACCTTATATGATATTATAAAGAGTGAAGTAGCAAATAAGTTAATGTCATTATGAAAAAATAGACAAAATAACCTCTTTCATGTAGTACACAAATTATAAAAAAGACCAATATTAAATTTTAAAAATATATATTTATAAAAGCACAAAAGTTGAAAAGTTCTTACTAGTATTTAAAAATTTACTAAGCTCTAATTAATTTATTTTGAGTTACTAAAAGTCTTGTATAAAAAATTATTTTATATACAAAATTCAAATTTAAAATCTTACTTTCAAATAATAGAATAACTATCACTTTAATTAACTACTTATTAATTTATCAAGCACAAATCTCAATGTCAAATATCTTATATGTGAAGTAAGATTTTCTGATTTCCATTGTTCAAACAAATTTTTCAAGGGATGATACCCTTTTAATCTACCAAAAAAAAATCTAATTTAGTTCATAATTTAAAATGTTCATAACAATACTCAACAACACATGCATTTTATCCATTACACCTTAAATTTTATATCTTTTTACAAAATTTTTTTTGAAAATACAAGTTATATATATGCAAAGTTTAATTTTTGGTTAAAATATTAGCAAATTGGGTTATGGGGTAATTATTGAAAGGCTCCACTACGAATAATATTCTAAAAGAATGAATGTCATGGGTTGGAAAAGAATATAAAATTAGGAGGAAAAGATGTATATATATATATATTGAGTTGATTCCACGCAGAGATGGAATATCCTAATGTGCCATCTAATCTAATGGCTCCCAACTACCAATCATTTGTACATACTTTTCTTTCTTACTTTCCCATCTGTTTACACTTCCACGCTGGATAACCCACCCCACTTTCCTCAACTGTATTATTTTATTTTTAAATGCTTCTTCTTTCTAGTTAAGTATAAGTAATTAATAGTTTAATTTTAATTTTTGCCCAAAACAAAATTCTTATTAACGTAACTTTGCATAGAAATTAGAGTAAAAAATTTCATTCATTTTTTGACATATGATGAAATTATATATTATTGTTTTAAAAAAATTATATTTCCTATTTTGATATGAAGTTATATAAACTTTTACACAAAATTACTTAATTATATTTATTGATAATTTAAAGTTTTCATGTTGAAATTTATATAAATGTAATTGTATTTATTGTTATATTAAAAATAAGGTGAAAATGAGCTTGTTATGAAAAAAATGAACTTATTTAGTCAAATCATAAATAAACAAATGAATAAATGTGTAAACATAGCTTCTAATAAAAATGTGCATATATATATATATATAAGTCTCAGGTTTTAATTAAAGGAGCCAATAATAATAAAAAAATTGATAAGAATTAAATATTTAAGTTAAATTAATATTTTAAAAATTAAACTATAATTGAACTAAAAAATTAAGTAGTTCATAATTAAATTTTAATTCAAATGAAAATTATAAAATAAATAGTACTCTAATAAATATATTAAGAACTTAATGCTTATAATTTAATATATATTAATATACTACATAATAATTCAATATATACATATGAGTAATTCTCAAATTATAATTAAAAATAAAAAATATTTGTTTGAAGTTTTAAATTTGTTATTATTTATACTTTTCACATTATATCATATATATATAAACTAAAAAAATTAAATTTAGTGAAAGGGACTATTATATAAGAAGTATAAATTAATACATTAAATTGTTTTATTGTAATATGGTAAAAGAATAATTGCTTCAAATTTAAACATTGATTCACTGTATTATAAAAAATTAATTTCTTTTATTAAAATAAACTATTGTTGATTAGTGATAGATTTTATCATTCTTATTAGGACTTTCCTTTTTTTATTTAATTGATAGAGTTTTTAAATATTAAAATAATTTTTATAAGTTTTAAATTATTAAATATTTTATCAATTAATAAAAAAGATTTAACCAGTGCACATGAGCACATCCACTAGTTAGTAAAATCCTTCTCATTAAAAGAAATAGTTTCATTAACATGTTAGTTAAAATTTTATTTAATTGATTAATAAAATTTTTAAATATAAAAATTATTATTTTTATTATTTTTTTATAAATATTAAATTATTTAATCTTTTATTGATCAATAAAAAAAAAGTGAACCGTACAATATTGACTTATCTGTGGTGTTGAACGTTAAAACTTAAAACCAAATTGCTTGTGTTTGACGATAGCGGCGCTGCAATGTTCAGAAGCAATAAGACACTGTTGGGAAACACGTACGGGTTTCAATTTCAAAGAAGAAAAAGGAAACCATTAGGAAGCAAATATGATCTATATTTGGAAAGAAAAAAAAATAAGAAGAAAGAACACAACCAGAATTATTAATAAATTATGGTTTTATTAATATTACTCTCAAATTATGACACTTGCAAGGACTTGAGACGTGTTTCACTGTCACAGGAGTTTGAGAAGCTTTGGTTTTAAGTTTTTTTGGCACTTTACTTGAGACTTAGTCTACTTTTGTTCTTAAAGATTTTTTTTTATTGCATTAATTTTACTTTAAAAAGGCTTAAACATTATTTAAAAGAAATGTATACTTTGACCATAAAGAGATAATTCAAAAAATCATTGAGAGGTAACTTTCAAGGATTTAATATAGGCTAAATTATTTCTCCACTGTCACACCAGTTTTCATACTGTGGGAAATGGACTTCATTCAATAAATACACTAACGTGCCCAATAAATACACGTCTCATTGCGTTCTTTACTTACAAGATTGTGTGAAAATACTAGTATTCCTCTACTAAAATATTTTTACTTTTTTCTTTCCTTCAAAGTTAAAAAACATTGTATAAAAACATGTGTCTAAAAATTTTGGTTCAAGTGAGACTGTGAGAGACACATAAAAACAATCGTTTGAAATAATTTAGTAAAGTTTGTAAAGTAGAAGAAAATCACAAAAGAAAAAAAAAATTATGATTCAAATATTTTTATTACTATCTCTTTTTTACTATATAAATTTTATTTTTTTCTTTTATTTTAGTGAATTTAAATCCGAAACATATACATGATGGTAAAGTGGGCTAATTAAATTGTACAATACTTCCAAAGTGTTTTAGAGAAACTGGGAAAATATTAAAATACATAGCATATTTCTTCTTCTAATCCCTTTTTTCAATTCAATTGATGGTATTAATTAAGTTTGGTGCTTTGATCGTGTGATTTTTAATTAATGTGTTCTCTTTAACTTTTCAAAAGTCTTATTTCAGCATACAAACCCACGTGGCCAATTATTTAGAACACATTTTTCTTTACGTATTTAGTTGGACAGAATTTGACAAAATATAATTCAACTTTGATTCCATGCCTCTCCATTCAGATTTATTTATCATTCCATTTATGGCATCATTTATTTCATTCCCGTCGTGTTAACATGAGAGAGCAAGGGTAATTAGTTGTGGTAGTATAAATATATATATATATTTAGAAAGTAGAAATTTAAATTTAAATTTTGCGCATAAAAATGTGTTTTGGTTAGGAAAGTTTTATTTTTATTATAGAATCTGAATTAAATTAGTTAAAAAAGTCTAATATTTGATTACGGTGATTTAAAAAAAAAAGAAAAAAGAAATATTTTTAGAATATTCTTTATACAATTAAACAATTAAAATTTTGATAATAGTTTATTGAAGGAAACATGTTTATTAATATAAAGTTTAATTTATTACTTTTAGTTTCTATAAAATTAACTCATTGCACTAATTAGTTTGGAATATTCTTAGCTCAATATACTTAAGCACACGCAATAATTAGTTCTAGATGGCTTCACTGAAATACCATGTGATCTTCAAGATTTTTTTTAAAAAAAAAACAAAAAGATTAAAAGGAAACACCAAAACACAACAAACTAAGGTTTAGAAAATGAAACTGAGGCAAAATTAACAAGGAGACCAAGGGAGACCTCTCAAGCTGGAGGGTTTTCTCATAAGCAAAAGTCGGAGAAGCTGTGAACACTTAATTTGACAAGAGTATCGGTATAAACGTTGGCTTTCTAAAAGATATGAACAAAGTTATAATTAGGGCCAGTGACGATCTAAAAAGTTTTGATATCTTAAACAAGGATTTTCAGCTTATAAGTAGCTAAATCTTCACTTTTGATCAAGTTAACAGTTTTAAAGGAATTAAATTCACTTGTAATAAGGGTGAGATTTAACTCATCAATAATGATCAAACTTTGGCAAATAATAGAAAGCCTAGAAAACATAATGGAGTTCCATTCTAGAAAAGCCAAAGAAGCCAGTCGCCAGTTGCCATTATTGTCATGAATCAAGCCACCTATATACCAACTTTACCAGAAGTCACCTATATACCAACTTTACCAGGGTTTTGTTGAGAGCACTACCATCCATAATGAGCTTATAAGCACTTTTCTAGGATGAACCCAACCGATGTATTTAGGGCACTGGGGTGACGCCAGTGTTTGGGGAGAAAACCTTATATAAGATACTTTTTTCATCTTAATTTATTACATATTAAATTATTATTAATTTAGTTTCTCTATCTCTAATCATCTAAATTATTAACCAAACTGATGACATACTCATTAAATATTGAGTTTGCACAGTCAAAATTGAAGATTGATAATGACAAAATGTCTTGGAAAAAAAACAGAAGATCGAATTTAATATGAATTCCAACAAGTTATAACTACTTGCGAAAAAATTTAAGAGACGGAGATACAAATAACAAAATAAAACTCATTTTGGTTTTGATGTGAAACAAATTATTAGGAAGGGTCTGGTACACAATTTTAAAAAAAAAAATTAAGAATAAGAAGTCTAGAATATTATATTATAACATTTGATACAAAGATTAAAAATTTTTTTAAAAATATTATATTTTCAAGAATAGAATATTCTTATATTTTTATAAATTTTTATTCTTATATAAGGAGTGATAATCTTATATTCATATGGTATGAGAATATTTTTAGAATAATAAGATTACTAAATTACTTTTGTAAACTTTGAATAAATATTTTTATAATATAATATAAACTTTACAATAAATGTATATGTGGACAGTTAAATTAATAATAATATAAACTTAATACTAAATTTATTTAATTTTAATAATAATAAAATTAATAATAATAATAAATGTATTTAGTAATAATAAACTTTATAATAAATGTTTGTGCTATATTTGTGTAACAAACGCATTTAATAATAAATTTTTATGATATTTTATTTTAACTTTAATTTTTTAAAAATTATTTATGTACAAATCTATATAAATTGTTTGTGTATTAATATATTTATACACAAATTAATATATGATACCCTAGCATATTTGTATTAAAAAAAATATTTTTTATGCTGTAAAATATTACAGAGTATCACAAATTATTATTTTAATTTTAATTTTTTAAAATTAATTATGTAATTTCTGCTACTCAAACAAAAAATTATTAAGTTATTGTTTATATATAAACTTAATCTTACTTTATGTGGATAATGATATTATTAATGTTATTTTTAAATTATAATTTTGATATATTTGATGTTTTTATTATATGTAAAAATAAAGTATAAATTTTATATTTTAAAAAAATATATGTATATATATATTATTCAAGTGTTATTAATTAGTAGCATATATATGTATGTTGTTCAATTAATCAGTTGTTATGATTTTTATTTTAATATAATATAAGTAATTTTAAAAAAATAATTAGTTATAATTTAATATATATATATATTTAAAAAATTGTTAAATATTCTAAAAAATATTAAAGTTGAACAAATTGTAAGAATTTAATATTCTTGATAATATTATAAAGTATTCAAATGCATATTTTAAGTAAATCAAATAAGTTTTTAAAATTTATAAAAATTATATTCTTAAGAATCACGTTTCAAAAAATATAACTCTTGATATAAAAAATTTGTCCGTGTACCAAATGCTCATTAGTGCAAAATTTAGTCAATACAACCAACTATTATAAAAAATTTTGGTCATGAGATTTTATTTTGTTGTCTTCGTTTTCATCCCTTTAAATCATATAACAGAGAGCCTTAAGTTACTCGAGTTAATTAGACCAAAATCCAATCCTATGTTATTTCTCCATGACATCCACAACTATCAACTCTCTGATTTAATTTTGTAAACTCAACTTTCAATGATTATGTCATTAATTTTGTTAATAATAATTTAATACGTGAAAATTAAATTGAGAACATATTTTTTTAGAAACTAAATTAAAAAAATTCTCATTTAATTGTGAGAGGCTAAAACAAATTTTAACAATGTTCAGGTAATAATTTAAAAGGTTTGGTAACAAAAAAATTTGATTGATAATAATTTAATAAGTAGGAGATTAAATTAAAAATAAAAATTTATTAGAGATTAAATTAAAAAAAGTATAATTTTTTAGAGACTGAAATAGAGTTTTAATCTTTAATTTAATATAATTTATTATATTTTAATTAAAACGAGTGATATAATAAATTTTTAATTTATAAATTTAATCTTCTCACTAATGGATGAAGTTTCAACTTTCAGCGTTGCCAGATAAAATCGAAGGTGGATACAGCTGGGAGGATGACGTGGACATTTCACATGAAGCACGTGATGTGTGCGGAGAATGTTCTTGAGTCGATTGAGGCGGCACGTGTTTAGTATTTTATTCGTCAATCCAAATATCCAATCATTTACAGCCCAGACCCAGACTTGAGGAACCACCATTCATACACGCGCCTCACTATGGACGCTCTTCCACTCGCTCCCTACATTTGCCATTTGGTACGCCAATTCAAACACTACATATATACACTTTTTATCACATGTTTCCCTAATTAATTTATTATATAATCTGGCATGGAATGTCTTTTTAATTTATGGAATAGTCATAATTAGCTGGTCACATTACCATATTTTATTGTCTAAATGAGATGTATGAAAAATGTTTTTTAATTATAATATATAGGTTAAAATGTAAATTTTTTTTTTGAACTTTAAATATAATATAAAGATTGTTCTAAATTATTAAATTTGACCTAATATCTCTCAAACATATTTTTTTGTAAAAAAACCTTTATTAAATTTTTTATTTAAAATTTTAACAAAACATTGAATCATTAAATAAATCAAATCATAAATGTTATGTTAAAACGTAACAATATATATACATACATATATATATCAACTATCAATTTTGATCTAAAACTCTCTCATGTTAAAGTTTTAAATAAAAAAACAACTTATACATTTTCTCTGATTTTTGGTCTAAAAATTAATTATATAAAATAAAATATAAAATGAAATTTGTAATATAAGGTAAGAAGAGATAAAAATTAAAATAATAAAAAATTAAAATAAAATGATAAAAAGTTAATTAATTTTTTATTTATTTAAAAATTAAAAATTATTATTTTATATTATATTTTAAAAATAGAAAAAAATATAATTTTATGTACCGGAAGCTTCTAATGTTATATAATGACATAAAAAAATAATTGTTAAATTTATAAATCAAATTATTTACGTATTGTTGATTGAAAAAGAGTTATTTGAGGGTAAAAGAGAAAGTAGCATGTAATTTTGTTTTGACTTGGAATTGTGTGCGTGGAGTTGCTTTCAATGTTGAGCATCTTCAGGTGACTTTTCACAAGTTGATAAGACACAGCAACATCGAGAGAGAGAGAGAGAGAGAGAGCAATAATTGAGAACGTGGGTGGACAAAGCGAAGGCGTAAAATGTCAAAATAAAGCTTTTACAATGATTCTAATCATATAATAAATAAAATTGTTGTGAGTCATATTATATTCTTTCAACCAAAAAGTGTACATATTACTACTACTATTACTAATGCAGGTATTCCCAACCAAATAACTGTTTTTTTTTTGGGATGCAAAGTCTGTGATCAATTTCAATTCTCAAAGGGAAAGTGAAATGTATATATGTCTCTTCTCTACGAATAATATGTGGCAACCAAACTGCCACATTTCAATTGCTTTGCATCTTATTCCATAACCCAAACAACCAACCCTCAATAATTTCCAATCAATTATTGTTTCTCTCTCTTCTTCATTTCATTTTTTTTCTCTTCTCGTCTCTCTCCTTTTCCTACTCATCCAAACAAGTATAGGTCTATCTCTTTATTTTTAGTGGAAAGATTGTCTATTGCAATTTAATTTTTTGAACTTGTTTACATAGTCATTAATTCATAACTTAAACTTGTTTATGAGCTATTCTTGTCATAAGTAACATTTTTACAACATCACAAATTAAGTTTACTACATTTAATATATGATATTTTAAAAGGATACTTGTGAGAAAAATATAAATTTTATTTAAAATCAGGTCAATTTTAAAATTACTTAATTTTGAAAAAATTTGCCTAAATTATGTTGTTTTTTTAAATGCTAATTCATTAAATTTAAGTTATAAGTTAAAAGTCATGAAAATGTCACTTATTAATTGCCTAATTAAGAGAAGGATAATTTTGATTGAGAGGTTTTTTTGGGATTAAATTAAAAGGAGAAAAGAACAATTTTTTTAGGAATTCATTCTATTGTGTTAATTTGCACTTCCTTTTTCTAAAAAAGAAACTTCTCGTTATATGAAAAATTTAGGTCCAAAATTACAAAATTATAGTAAAAACTTATATATGAATGAGAACCAAGTCATTATTAAAAAAAAATCAATTATGGATTAACGGTTTTTTCATGATTTATTGATTTGAACAATTTTCACCATGTTAACCCCAGCTATTTTTAAATGAAACCCATAACTTGACTCGGCAACTCTCAGCTACATCTAATGATTAATTAGATTTTAAATTTTGGTTTAAAGATCATTTGTTGAGATTCATATTCAAATATTTTAAAATTAGATAAAATTTAAAACCAAATTTGAGTCGAAATTAAATTAATAAAAATTTGCAGTTACCCATGATACTTTAGTCTCAAAGGATAATATAATAACACAGATACTTTATCATGTTGGAGGAGACTTGGGCCCAAATGAGATTAAAAGATCCATGGGCTTTGCCAGAAGGCCTCAATTTCGTCTAGATTTAAATCACATAGATTTCATGTTATATGGTATGGTAATACGATACAAATTTATTTGAATAATTTCTAATTAGCTTATGTGTGATATTTAAAGTGTGCAAAAGAGGTCCAATTTCTGTGTGGATAATAATTGGTTACTAATTAAATTAAATCAATGATGTATCTCTTTCAAGTGTTTTTCTCTGTTGTTTTGGTTTTGGATGATGATGGGGACTCTTTCTTTATGTGAATTTTTAATTTGAAATGTCCATGGTTAGTCAAATGTTTTAGTTTTTTTTTTTTTAAATTATTTTTTTCTTTAGTTCAGATTCCAGAGTAGTTTTTTCGTAGGATAGACAAATTCAGAAAGTAGTTAATTACTTGAAGTGATATGATGACGGCAAGCATATCTTAGAAGTGTTTGTATGTTGTAATTTGATTATTCTTAAAAGACTTAGAATTGTTAAAAGTAGTTTATTGTTCATACAGAAGAATAAGTGAAATATACATACATATATATATATATATATATATATATATATACTTAAAATTAAACAAGCTGTATCAGTTCAATTCTTTAAGGAGATTATATCAAACATTTTACACCAACTTGTCTAAAATTAATTAAAAATAATATCTCATAATCAAACCAAATCAAAATATGAAAAATCAATCAAATTCGATTAATTGTTGAATTTAATAAGTTGGAATATTTAAAGGCGGGAATAGAAAACTAGGAAATAATTAAATCTGAATCCTTAAACTTGCCATTCTAAATCTGGTTCATCCATTTTCATTTTGTGCAGATTATGAGAAAGAATGAAACAAGTTTCCCACTACGAGCTAATCATGTTTGAGTCACAATCAAAAATTAAATGTAAGCACTTGATGAATGTTCAAAGTTCATATAATTCCCTAAGATTGTAAGGTTGTGCAACCTTGTGATGTTCATTCCAAATTAACTCAGAAATTTGATGGTATGCCTTTTCAGTGGGATGAGCAGCATCAAAGATGACATACTCTCTAACATCATCACATACTTCATACTCTTTCACACTTCTTTGTCCTCCACAGCTTTGCCATCCTCTGTAAGGACCACCTCCACAACATCCTGTACTGCCTTCCTTGAACCCTTTAAACAACTCAACCAAATTTTATCAACAAGATGGATGCTTTTGGAAGACATATTAATAAAATAAAAAAATAAATAAAAAACGAATGAATAATTTTAGATGAAATTTTAAAGAATCATTTCAATTTAGGAGGTTATACAATTTACCCCCAAGATTTTAAGGAAAAAGTACCACTCAAGTTTAAAGAAAAAATTTATTGTACAACTATAATATCTACATTGTTGTATGGTACTGAATGTTGAGTGGTAAAAAGTCAACATGAACAAAAATTTAATGTTGTAGAAATGAGAATGTTAGTGACACTAGAAATAATAAGATTATGAATGATTATGAGTGTATTAGAGAGAAAGTTGGGATAGCAACTATCATAGAAAAATTAGTAGAAACGCGTCTTAGTTGGTTAGGTCATGTATAAAGGAGACTATTAGAAGTTCTTGTACGAAGAGTTGACTGGATGGAAGATAGTTCAATAACTAGAGATAGAAAAAGACTAAAGAAAACAATAAAAAAACTATTATGATTGATTTAACTATTAATAATCTAACTATAGAAATGAATAGAAATAAAATATGTTGATATCGCTTGATACATATAACCGACCTCACTTAGTAGAAAAAAACTTTGTTTGTTGTATACAATTTATCCCACCTATCTAAAAATAGACCAAAAATCCCATACTTTCAATTTTGAGTAACATATCCTATCTGTTATCATTTTCATTTGAAATCCTAATTGTCCATGTCAAGAGGGTATGTTGTATAAAATTGAAATGCATAATCTTTTAAGTTTAGAGGACTTCTCTATACTGCTTCACTTATACTTTAAACATTTTCATATAGTACTATAAGAATAGTACAGGCAGAGATTAAACAAATAATTTCAATTTCTAAATGTCATCTTGATATCACTAAAGACTTTTGAAAATTATAAATTGTTTAAGATATTAGTGTATAATATTATTTTAAAAATAAACTATTCAAACAAAAACACACACACACACACACACACACACACACATATAAGTGATAAAAGAGGATATAGTACCATATTTTGAAGGTGCCTTTATTCTCTCACCAATAGAAGTGTAGAAGTCAATATATGAATATTTAAATTCCTTTAGCTGAGTTTGTAGTCCCTGGAGGGCTTCACTGAGTGCTTCATTGTGTAGTTTTACAACTTGTGTAACCTCTTCAACGCAGCCATCTTTAGTTGGTGGGATTACTGCTTTAACTACAGGTAGACATCCTAAAGGAGGCACGTTTAAAACTCCAAACTTTCTTCCTCCTTTTTTGTATATTTCCTGAAAAGTCAAAACTTTAATTTCAGATAAAACAACTATTATATATTTGACCTACTTTTATTTTTTTTATTATCAAATTATTATGAGAGTGTGAGCTTTGGAGCAATGGTAAGGTTATTGTCATGTGACTTGGAGGGGGTTCAAATCTTGTAAAGGGGAAACAGCCTATCAACTTGCAGGGATAAAATTGCCTACATCTGACCTCCCGGATCCCACCTGGTAAAAGCCTTGTGCTCCAGATCACCCTTGTACTGTCAAATTATTATAAGTACTTTTGGAAACAGGAAGAAGCAGCTTAATTGTAAGTTGTAAGTACTTACTTTAATGACAGAGGTTAGGTTGCCTATCACCATATCCACATATTTTTCTCCAATCTTGGTGGAATTAGAATTAAGACGTACAAAATAGTCATTGATTCCTATGCTAAACAAGAAGATGGCTTTGGACAACAACCTCGTGGCTTCTTCATCTCCCACTTTCTGCTTCACCAATCTCTCCACTTCATTGAAATACTTGAGTTGACTTTTAAGGTCTATCACCTGAAACAGAGCCAACAACTTGCTTTTTAATGTTTTTGCCATAATAACACCAACTTTTTCATTTTGAATTTGTGATGGAACATAATATACAGACATAATTTACTCTTCTTTACAACATCCACATATAAGTATAACTGTATAACCCATGTTACAGAAACTCATCTTTCAACAAAAAGTTCAATTTCTGTTAAGGTAAAATATCAACAAAATAGAAAATAACACCTGTGCAATTAGAAGTTCTTTTGAAGGAAGAATCACTTACAAATCCTTGATTGGTTTCAACAAGAGCACCACCACCCGCAGATGCAAAATTTGCCCCATCAGTATATTGATGAAAACCAGGTTGTAAGTATGGTGGAATAAAAGGCAGCTTTACATATTCAGCTGAGAAAAAGATCATTCAACTTTGTTAATAATGGCAGACAAAACTATACAAGTTGAAATGAAAAAATATAACAAATCCAAATGTATTACCAAGGAAATCTGGAATGAGACGTCCATCAGAAGGCCTTCCAGAAGGGTATTTGAATGAAGTCTCCCCATAAGGCCAGAAATTTGCCTGAAAATCAGTAGTAGTGTTGATGTAGTTATTGTTTCCAACATCAAACACTGAGTCTCCAAATATGAATAGTGCAACATGGTCTTTTGGTAAACAGAAGAGGCCATGGCAGATAAAAAGGCTGGCACAGAAAACCAAAGAACATATCTGAATCCTTAAATTTGTCATTGTGAATTAGGTCACTTTCCCTTGTATATCTTTTTGTTAATTAGGTGATGCTATGTATTTATTTATATAGGAATATGATCATCCATTTTCAAGATGGACCAAACACTTTTGACGTCACAAATTAAGCTGAAAAGCAGAATAAGTTCTTGCTGATATAAGCCAATACGTTATTAGCTTCTCTGTTCAATCAGTGGTTCAGGATGCTTCCTTCCAGCTTTTACTAGTCAAAGACTGTTTTCTATTAATTAGACGAAATCTATTTTAATATCTTTCCAAGATAGATGCTTTAAATGTTTCAAGTACACAATTTAGTTTTTCAAATATATATGTTTAACTATTGGGTTCTTGAATCCTAAAACTATACAATTTAATATTCGAAAGTTTTTAACTTGCTTTTCATTAGTCTCCATTAGCTCTAAGGATTATCAAGTAGGGAGTCTGTAACTTTCAAGACCGAACTATGTATTTCTAAAATTCAAGAATTAAATGGTTAAAGTAAAATGCTTAGATGATATATTCTTAATATTTAAAAATCAAATAGTTAAAGTATGTATTTTTAAGAAACAAAAATGTAAATTTTTCATTTGATATTATGTTTGATTTTTTAAAAAAAAATTAATTTTTTTCCTTCTAAAAAGTGTAAATTTCTACTGCATGTTTGCTGAACAAGGCTAATAGCTTCCATTAAGTCCATGATTTTTACTATTTTTCTTTAATAACAAAGATAAAACACATTCGCGTCTCTTGGTCCATGTAATTGATGAAAAAAGTCTTTGTTTATTGGTTGTTCTCTGGTAAGTAAGCCTGCCCCATACTTTTTGTAGCTACTAACTTTCCGTTTGAACCATAATTACCAAATTTGCCTACCTACTCTTTGAAAGGTTAGTATTCTTAGTTTACAGTAATATGCGTTTTGGAATACTTAAGTTACAAAATTCATCACATAGTATGGGTTATGCACTTCATGACATTATGGATCTTGTAATTTTGATTTCAATAGCTTTTCTACACAACTCTATTAAGTCAGTTTTTGATGTTTAAATATGTTATAGTTATGTGTTCATCTTTGATATTCATTCTGTTTTATGTAGTTTTTAAGCTCTCTTTGGATTTACATGTCAGCTTTTGACTTCAACTTTGTTTTGGTGTTTTGTGTTTGAGTATTGCTAGAGCAAAGTTCATGGAATTTTGTTCTAATCTAGTATAAAACACAGACAAATTTTTATTTTCACATATGCAGAGTCTCCAGTTTATGTCTAGTATCTGGAAATGAGAATAGACACACATAATTTCTCATTATTCTGGGAAAAGAAAGAAGATAACAGTTAAAAGGAAAAAGAAGTTTGAGTTTATTTCATGCAATTCTTCAACAAAGAAGAACCAAAGAGGCCATTTATTTTATTAGGCAATAACAGAGCTTAGAAACTGATGGTGTCAGTTCATTCAAAGTCGAAATAGTTGCTCTAGATTGTAAGGCTTATTAACTGTGAGATTTCCACTCCACATTTGCTGTGAGAAAAGCTGATTAGCCCTATCTGTAGGATGAGCAGAGTCGAAGAACAAATAGTCATTAACATTCTTACATAACTTATACTTCTTTATCCCTCTTTTGCCTCCACAGCTGGCATCACCTCTGTAAGGGCCACCCCCACAACAGGCCACACCCCCTTCTTTGAAACCTTCACATAAAACTCGAGATCAGCAAAATTGCAAGAAGATACCTAAAATCTAAAGAGGCATTTGGTATACTGTGATGTTGACCCTGATATCTTGAATGATATCTTGAACTGTGTGTGATCCAAGATATCAGGGTGTAATAGAATGATTTCACACCTAAAATATCACTTGTCATGATACCTAACATGAACATCTTAAAAACCATGATATCTAATATCTTGGTGTTCTATCCCACGGTATTTGAGGTAGCAGTTTATACCATAAGAGTAATTTTCACAAACAGTTTCAAGGCATACCATATTTTGAAGGGTGTTTCATGACTTGGAAAGCTGAATTGTAGAAATCAAAGACTGAATATTTGAGTCCTTCAAGTTGTTTCTCCAGCTTCAAAAGCATTCTGGGAAGTTCATAATTGTGTACCCTTGCAACTTTTAGGAGTTTTTCATGGCAAGCACCTTTGGTTCCATTTAGGCGTATTTTCACTACTGGAGAACAACCAGCAGGACCCACATTAACAAACCCAAATTTCCTTCCACCTTGGCTATAAATTTCCTGTAAATCAATATCAAGTTTTGAAATTAAGAACAAATGGGAAGGAGCAAAAGAGGACAAAGCAAGAAAGTTTGAAGCAAACAAGTTTAATTTCTTTGTTTTAAGCATACTTTGACGGCAGTTGTGAGGTTGCCAATCACAATATCTATGAATTGTTGTTGAGAGTAACGAAGAAGGTCACTGGATTTTGAGACAAAAGCTCCGTAGTCATTGGCTCCAATGCTAAATAAGTGCACAGATTTGGATAGCAATGCCTTAGCTTCTGTATTTCCTAGTTTCTTCCTCAATGCATTGCTTACATTCTTGTAATAACTCACCTGTGTATTCAGGTCTAACACCTAGAAACCCAAGTAAATAATTTTCTGTGAATACCACCAAATCCAAAAAAATAAGTCAAAATAATTCATGGCTATATATGTTTTGTTATAATTAAGATAATAAACTGTTCTTACATATCCTGCTGGAGAGGTTTCAAGCAAAGCACCAGCACCACCAGATGCAAAATTTACCCCATAAATATAGTAATTCTGGGAATCAGGATGCAGGTATGGTAAAATCAGTGGCAACTTAGCCTACTCAGCTGCACCAAATCAAAAACACCAGTGTGTGAAATTTTATTTCATTTCAATAATAATAAAAAGAAAGATGTGGTTCAAAGTTGAAACACTGAACTGAAACCATACCTATGAAATCTGGAATTATGCGTCCATCAGAGAATCTACCACTTGGATAATTGAAGAAAGTGAGACCATAAGGAGGAAAATTTGCCTTATTTCCCGGAAAAGAAGTGTTGATGTAATTATTGATTCCTGCGTCCAATAGTGAATCCCCAAATACGAATAAGCCTGCATGTTTCTCAGGCAAGCATATTCTCCCGAAGCAATAGTTTATTTGGACAAGAATACCCACAAACAACACCAACAAATACCTATACATCCTTCAACTTAAACTTACTCGCCAATGAAGTATATATGAAGTATGAAGTACCCCTATTATGAAATTTTTATAAACCCTATTCCAGTACATGACATTTTGGGTTGAAGTTGATAAGTAAACTGTGTTACCTTTGACTGACTTTCTCGGTGAGAATAGGCAAAATGAAATTATAGAAAGGAATGATTTTTAAAATAATACTTATATTTGGACTCATTTTTTTAATATTTAAATTTATATTTAGATATTATAAATAAATTTTATCAGTACTCATAAATATTAATATTTTAGTCATTTGTACGATAGATAAAGAGAGGTGAAATGAGTATTTATTTTCATATTAATATCTCTGGAAGAAGATACAAGTTACATGGGAGAAAACCCAGAATTTATTCCGTACATTTCTTTAATTCTTCTTCAGTAACATAGCAATGAATCACAGTTGAAATAACTGTTTTAGATTATAAGGGTTATTGAAAGTGCTGTCTGCTGACCACATTAGGTTTGAGAAATACTGATTGGCTTTGTCTGTGGGATGATCAGAGTCAAAGTACACATAGTCATTCACATTATCACATAACTCATACTTTTCTATTCCTCTTTTTCCTCCACAGCTAAATTCTCCTCTGTAAGCTCCACTTCCACAACATGCCGCTTCTGCTTCTTTGAACCCTTCAATTCCCAACAAAACAACACAAAAATATTCATTCAGCAAATATTACAACAACATCCATGCTTTTGGGTTAAAAATTAATCATAAAGTTTTAGGACATAACCGTATTTGGAAGGGTAATTCATGACTTGAGAAGCTGAATAGTAAAGATCGAAAAGTGAGTATTTGAATCCCTTAAGCTCTTTGTGCAGCTCCACAATCATTCTTGAAAGTTGCTTATTGTGTTGTCTTGCTACTGCTAACAATTCTTCATTGCATTTGTTTACTTTTGTCAATAACTTTATGCCTGGAGAACAACCCAAACCAGGACCCATATTAACAAACCCAAATTTCCTTCCTCCTACCTTATAAATTTCCTGTAAATTAACAAATGAATCATTGAATTAGGGAAAAAAGTTAATTAATTTACATGAAAAATTGTTTTTCTCAAGCTAATTAAAAGCTTTGATTTAACGTACTTTGATAGCAATTGTGATGTTGCCAATCACAATATCTATAATTTGTTGAGAGTCAGGAAGAAGCACACTGGAATTAGTGCGGAAACGTGCTGCATAGTCATTGCCTCCAATGCTACTAATTAAGTACACTGCATTTGAAATCAAAGCCGTTGCCTCTGCGTTTCCTATTTTTTTCCTCAATACATTTCTCACATTCTTGTAATAACTTACTTGTGTTTGCAGGTCTACCACCTACAAAATATTTAACACAAACAAAAAATCTTGTCATTTTAAACTAATGTATAGCTTTTTCATGTTTTCATTCAGCAATAAGATTACTGATAAACTACAAGCAAAAATTACAATACTAATGTCACTACCTACACATCATGATTATAATTAAAATTACAGAAAAATATTTTTGATTGACTTAAGTAATGAAAAATACTCATTCTAAAAAATTAACTTATTAAATAAGAGTTTCTCACAATCTAAACATCATTTTATATTTTTAATTTTATTCCATCGAAAATATCATTTTGTGTGAACTATTTCTTCAATTCCATTGGTTAAGTAAAATCTATCTCAAACATGTATGTTTAAAAGTTTTATAGGGAGAATATATATATATATATATATATATATATATATATATATATAAATTGGTCTTACGTATCCTTGATAAGTGTCAACTAAAGCACCACCCCCTGCAGATGCAAAATTGACCCCATATATGTAGTAGTCCTCAGAATTTGGATGCATGTATGGAAAAATCAGTGGCAATTTAGCATACTCAGCTGCAACAAATTAAAAAAAAAAAATGAGGTTAAGGATTATAAAGCTTCAATTCAAAAGTTGAATTAAAAAAAAAAATGATTTTTCAGTGAGACTGAAATATTGATACCAATGAAGTCTGGAATGACACGGCCATCAGAGAATCTGCCGTTTGGGTACTTGAAGTAGGTTTGACCATAAGGGGGATAGTTTGCCTGAGAATAAGAGGTGGTGTTGATGTAGTTATTGATTCCTGCGTCGTATAGTGAATCCCCGAAAACAAACAAGGCACTATGTTTCTCAGGTAAGCACATACTCCCATGGCTGCTGGTTATTTGGACAAAAATGCCCACCAACAACACCAACAAATACATATTAACCCTTACACTGCCCTTGCTACTTAATCCTAAATCACTCATCTTCTATTTCTCTCGCTTTCGCTATATCTCTACTTGCTACTTGTTATAATTAATGGGTCTCATATATATATAGAGGAATACATATATACATATTAAAAATTAAACAATTGGAATAAAAAATTGAATTTTCTTAAGTATATATTGATGATGGAGATATTTGTTGACATTATCCAGAAAGCGGAGAAAAGTATAAGAGAGACAACTGTAATTAAACGTATTGTATTGCAATTTTCAATCTTCAAGATTGGACTGACAGATATGTTATACCAAAGTTCCACATCTATGCTATGTCTTTATAGAAACTTCGTTATTACGTGACATAAGTTTTGACCAGCTATATATTTTATAATATAAAATATAAAATATGAAAATATAAAAAAATAAAAATTATAAGAAATAAATAAATAAAATAATTTTTGATTATTTAATTTATTAATTTAAAATTATAATAATAATTATTTTATATTATATTTTAAAAATTAAAAATAATACATATTATTTATACATATGAACATGATTGAAATGGATAATTTTTTATATGCTTAAATCTAATTACCTGTAATTTCTCATTTTCTGTTTTTGTTAAGCATTTTTTAAAATAATTTTTTTATTTAAACTTATTAATTTTTACGGTCTTCAATTTCTTTCCTATTAGACAAAAAGTAGCTGCAATAATTATTTTGAATATTGAAATAATTCGACCTTGTCTAGAGAGATAAGTTTGTCTGCTGTGTTTTTCTTGCTCTTTAGATACCATATGCCAAACGTTATTCAATTTGGTTTTGGCTTTCTACAAATATGATAATCATTACTATATTCAAATTTGATTTTAGTAAATGCCATCTGTGTTATTATGTGTGAACGAAAATTTTTTTAATGTACATATTGTATGATTTTATTTGTATATTAATTAATAATATTTAATCAAATATTCTTATATTATATATTATATGAACCTTTTAATTTAAAATAACAAAAAATTAAATGAATATCATAAGTTGATATATAAATAAAATAAAATAATATATAGCCATATACTATATATATATATATATATATATATATATATATATATAGACACACACACACGTTAATGAATTTATGTCAATCAAATTTTCTCTTAGTCACTTACATGTACCTCTTGTTGCTATATATACGTACCTTCAAGTCTCTTCCACTTTAATTTTTTTTTTTTTTCAATGTTTAGCCTAGAACTTAGTATTATCATTCAATTTTTTTCCTAATTTCCTATAATTCCTTCTAATTACGTATTTTCTTTTACTTTACTTCTATTATTTTTCAATGTTTAGCCTAGAACTTAGTATTATCAACAAAGATAACTTAGGTTAATGAGAAAGAACATAAGAAAATTATTGATCTTGACTTTCTAGCTTTAATAACTTGAGTTTTGAATGAGAAGAAACTAAAAAAAAAAACATATTATTAATTATTTGAAAAATAGTATTCTAATATAAAATTTTATTGTTTATTGAAATATAGTGAATTGAATTAGTCTTGGTTGACTTTGTTTCTAAGGTTTGGTGGTGCATCCAAAATAGAATTAAAACATAGAAAGTAATTATTACATTCAAAATTAATAATGTTATTTTTTTAATGTTTTTCCATGTGCTTTTGATTTTATTTTATTTTTTATAAATTTTGTCTAATACATTTGTGATTGAATGTTAAAAGAAAATTAAAAATTATAAGTAGTTTATTTGGGGCTTTTCAAAAATTGGAATAGTTTGGGAAAAAATATTTATTGTTAAATTAATAAGTATAAGAAAAATTCATATATCTAATATTGGAGTTTAATTTAATTATATGAAAGTAAAAGAGGATATTTGTTACATTTTATAATTTAGAAAGTATTTGTAACTAAATTATAATTAAATGAAAGTATATACTTTTTTTTCAAAAAAATATTTTTGTTTTAATAAAAATGTATAAATTAGAGTTAAATTTAAATAAGTGAAACCACAATATGATATTTGTCACAATTTATAGTTAAAAGAATATTTACAATTAAGTGATAGTTAAAGAGAGATATATATATTTTTCTTTAAATTGAAAAGTTAAGTGGTGGAGCATAAAATCATATTTCTTTTTGACAAACATCATTTATTAGATGTAATTTAAGGAATGTAAATATTTTTTTTTAAAGAAATTCAAATCTCCTTGAAATCTTTCTTATTTAGTTGAGTATACAATACCTTTAGCATATTATTATATGAATCATGATAGTTTTAAACTTAAATATGATTCACGAGAGCATTATTTCAATTAATACTATTAAGGTAAAAATATTTTTATATTTTTAAATTTTATATCAATTTTTAATTTCATAACTAAAATTTTTTATGATCAATTTTATTATTAAAATTTTAAATTACAATTGATTTCATCTTATGATTTAAGATTATCTAAATTATTAATAAAAATTAAAGGTATAATATTTTATATAATATTAAAATATTAAATAAAAAATAAAATACTAACTCACTAACTATGAGAATATAATATTATATATTACGTCATTATTTTTTATTAATAATTTATACGATATTAAATTAAGAAATAAAATAGATTATAATTTAAAAATTTAAAGATAAAATTAATCATATAAAAATTTAAAAATAAAATTAAAAATTAATATAAAATTTGAGGATATAAAAGTTGGTTATGCGTACTATTAATTTGTTTCTAAGTAACATTAGCAAAAGTTGACATTAGACGACAAAAATGTAATTTCCCAGTTATTATTTATTAATCCAGCGACAGAGCTTGGAAACTAAATCATGTTTAAAGGACAGAAGAACAAGATTTCAAACTTGAAAAAGTGCACTCAAATTATGACGCTGAGTGACATTCCCATTTCCACTCCACATGAGCTCTGCAAAATATTCATCAACCCTCTCTGTAGCATGAAGAGAATCAAAGAACACAAACTCTCTAACATTCTCACATAATTCATATTCTGAAATTCCTCTTCTCCCTCCACAGCTGTTATCCCCTCTGTAAGGCCCTCCTCCACAGCATGCTACACTCCCTTCCCTGAAACCTTCACAAAGAAGAAGAAGAAGCAATTAGTACAGACATGTTATTCTTAGCCCAAAAAGGAAAACGGAGATGTTACTGTGAACAAATGAACATGTCATATGTTTTTTGTAATTGTTATGTACCATATTTTAAAGGGTTTTTCATGACTTGAGAGAGTGCACTAAACAAGTCAGTGAGTGAGTAATTGAATCCCTTTAGCTGTTTCTGCAGATTCTGAAGCATTTTGGGAAGAGCATTATTGTGTAGTCTTGCAAGTTCAGAAGCTTCTTTCTCCATGCATTCACTTATGCTGCTTCCATCTCTGAACATCCTTACTAGTGGAAGACAATTTAAGGGATATAAATTTATAAACCCAAATTTTCTTCCGCCTTCCTTATAAATTTTCTACAATAAATAATTACCAATATTAGCATACTCCCAAAATCAACTAGAAATGAATAAAATAACAAAACGATATATATATACTCTGATCACTGTTGAAATGTTTCCAATCACAATATCTACAAATTGTTTTTGAGGGTATGGAAGAACCACACTGGAATTTGTCAAGAAAGGGATGACATAGTCATTTCCTCCTACGCTGAAAATGTACACAGCTCTGGATAGCAATGCATTGCCTTCTGTGTCTCCTAATTTGTTCCTCAATAGCTTGCTAAATTCTGAGAAATATCTTGCTTGAGTTTTCAGGTCTATCACCTAAACAAGACATAATAAACAAAAATTTGGATAATTAAGATATTGCCACACAAATTTGTAACATTGTAGTTAAATCTCTGTTTGATCAACACTTTAAACACTATAAAATATTCAACTTCTTATGATAAGTATAAAGGGCGGCCCAATACACTTGACTTTCTTCAAAGGAGTATGAGAAATGTTAGACATACACAACTTTACTTTTATAAGCATATAGACTATTTTTAAGATTTAAACTCGTGATATCTTCAAGTTACATGACAGTCTTCAAACTTTTATGATCAATATAATATTTAATATTTTAATAGCTGGAACTAAATAATCAAATCAAATGTCTGATCTTTGATAATTCAAAATAATAAAATAAAATAAAATAAATGCTTCTAAATAATTAAAATCAGCATACCATTCCTCGACGAGTTTCAACCAAAGCACCAGCTCCAGCTGATGCAAAGTTAACCCCATAGATGTATGTATGATGGAATTTTCCAGGATGCAGGTATGGTGGTACTAATGGCAATTTTGCATACTCAGCTGCAACATTAACTCAGAAGATGAAGCTCAAGTTTTTAATAAAATGATATATATATATATGGTAATGGTAATTCAAAAAATAATATTGAAATCATATTATGTATACGTACCAATGAAATCTGGAATTAGACGTCCATCAGAAAATCTTCCAGTGGGATACTTAAAGAAAGATTCACCATATGGAGGGAAGTTTGCTTGAAGAGTAGTGGTGGTGTTGATGTAGTTATTGTTTCCAGCATCAAAGATTGAATCTCCAAATATGAATAAGGGTACCTGATTTTCTGGTTCGCAAATGCTGCTATGGCAACCAATGGTTTTAATAAAAAAACTCATATACAAAACCAACAAATACATCTGTGCCCTTAAACTTTCCATCATAGATATTTGATCTTAATTCACTCAATTGTATCTTCTGCATTAGCTAGCTAGCAGCTATACTTTCCATATATTATATATAACCATTATATTTTTAGTCTAAATTTTGGGATCCATTGAAAATTGCTTTTTTTGTTTTTTTTCAATCTTCGGTTACGTATCTTAGTAGATAACAAATTTAATTTGTCTCCTCTTCTATATTGGATCCTCAATAAAGAGCATGAAACTACTGGTTCTTTTTAAAAGTATTTATTTTAAAATTTTAAGGTGTCTGAGTAAGTTTCAAATGTGCTTTTGGGTAGTATTAAAATTATTTTTTTAATTTTAGAGTGGAAGTTAAAAATTAAAACCTCTGTTTCTAGCAAAAAGTAAAAGTTAAATTAAATATTTTAAGATAAAAATGTAATTACTAAAATTTCATATTAAACTAAAATATAAACATGCCCTTTTGGTAATTTGACAATCAAAATAATTTGTGTATGCAAAATTTTCAAATGCAAATTTCTTGTTTTCAACTAAATTTTTTAAACACAAATTATTTTTGTCTCGTAGTACTTTTTCTAAAACTATATTTAAAAAAAATAATCTAATTTTAGGGGCAAGTCCAACTGGGCCCTTGTATCATCAGACTTTTGATTCATTTACCTAATTTTGTTTCAAAATAAAGAAAAATTCTTAAGTTGAGCTCATTAACATGAAATCTCTATTCATATAAATAACAACAAAAAAATATAAAGAATATAATTCAAAATATACTGAATGGATTTTGAGGGGTTTTTATTTTCATTTTTTTCTAATATATTAAAACGATTAATTAATGTATATACATATGCATCCATAGTAAAAGAAAAAAAAAAAGAACTATACAAAATGACAAACCCAAATTCAAATTAAACCCATTTTCATCCCATATACCCAAATCCAACCAAGTAAATTTTTATCCCAATATCTAATATCCATTATCCAGAAATCCACTCTATTTAAGCAAATAAAAATTTGTAATGTAGCCATTGAATGATGTGGGGTTGAAAACTTGAATTCCAAGTTGGTGGCTTGTCCAAATCTTGCAGTATTTGAAATGAATTAGTGAATTACGAAATTTCGAGCAACTTATAATTAATAAAGTTGGTCAATGCATTGAATTATTGAATCAAACTTGTTAATAAGTAGAAACACCTAAACGCAATGGATACACACACATAAATATATATCCTGCTATTTTTCTGCAAAAGTCACCAAAATTCCTTTTTTGGATGCAAAGACAAGGAGCCAAAAATTTCAGTTTATCCAATAGATGGAATTTGATATATTTTCTAATAAAAAATGTTGAGGATAAATATATAAGCTGTTCTAATTTTAATACAAGATGCATTATATACGTATAATCGATGAATGTGGACTAAAATTGAAAATGCATTTAAAATCCCTTTCCTGAAATTAGAAGCATATTAAAGACGTACACTTACTATAGCAATAAATCATTTTGCTAACTAATATATTATAAGCCAGACTGTGTTAATAGTTTAATTTCCAACAAAATTATTAAAAAGAAATTGTGATAATGGTAATTAATGTGCGATGCCAAGTTTAGTCTCGGCCTTGTTTGAATTTTAGAACCAGATCCACCATTGTCTTTAGTTTTGAAACCTAGGCCCAGGCCCAACACAAATGGCCTATTTATATATCTAAAATTCTAGTTTATTTTCTCATATTTTATCTCTGGAATTGCAGGTCTGTATATTTTTATATGATGTATGAGTTTTACTAATATTTTTGTATTATATGACCTTAGTGCTTTTTCCTCATGAATGAAATCTGATTTTCTTATCAAATAATAACAACAACAACAACAAAAATATAAAAGTGTAATATAATTTCATTACTTTAATATAAATTGTCAATTAAAAAATACATAGGAAAAATAAGTTTTATTAAACTCTTGTTTTCTCGAAAAACCCTTCAAGAAACTCACTTGAGCCAAACAATGGCAACGACAAATTCGCCGCATACGACAAAGGAATTGGATGTTATTTCTGATTGCAAGAAGAAAGTCCGAAGAGAATCAGGTGAACTCTTCGGCATTGTCTCAATCCAACCAGCATTGAAGGATTGGATGGAGGAAGAGCCAACCAACAAACCAGAGCCAACACCCACAGCTTCATACAAGGATTCTCTATTACTAAAGACGAAGCAGAGCATTGAGACCCAACCCCTTTCAGATGACAGCGAAGAATAGGAGGAGGATGATCTGGATAGTGGGGACAGTGAAGAAAATGTTAACCAACTTGAGGATTTCCAAAAAGGCATAAGAATCAAAGATGGCAAAAGTTCAAGGCCTAATTTTGTATGGGATGACAAAGAATGTAAAAGAATCTTGAAACCATTCCAAAAAGATTTGATCATAAAATTGCTTGGGCGATATATCAATTTCAACTTCTTGCAAAAAAAAGGTGAACCAACTTTGGGCTAAGATGGGAGAGATTGCAATCGTTGACCTGGGAAATGAATATTTTTTAGCTAAATTCGACTCCCACTCTTATTACAATTGTGCATTGTCATGAGGGTGTTGGTTAATTTTCAGTAATTACCTAACCCACCTCAGACTTGCTTGTTTGATCCTAATACAAAAAAAAAAAAAAAAAAAAGATAACATCCTGGATTCGCCTCCCAAATCTCCCCATGGAATTATATGACAGGAAATTTATCTCTAGCTTAGGGAACCACATTGGTAGACTTATCAAGAGTAACTCAGATACTGCCCTTCAAACCAGAGGAAAGTATGTCATGTTATGTATAGAAATCAACTTGAGCAAGCCACTCTATCTCAGTATAGTATTCACGAATGTGTTCGGAATATTGAGTATGAAGGAATCCACTTATCTACTTCGAATTTAGGATGTATGGTCGTGATATTGATCATTGCCTGGTGGCTAAAAAATGAGAACAATGTCGTAATAGAACAAACGCAGATGAAGGGAATAGAACAAATATGGATGAAGCTCCGCTTGACTCTCGTGGTCACTCAGGTGAAAATAATAAAAAATATGGGACCTAGATGATTGCTTAGTGACCAAATAGGAATAGGCACAATAGGGTCAAAGATGTTCAAGGGAATGGCAAACCTTCGGAGAATAAAGAGTAAGCAACCCAAACCAATACTGAAATTAATCTGCAAGGAACTTCATGTTTTACTATGTTGTAAGATGCTAATGAGGAAATTAATCTGCACAGAGTTTGACTACAACAACGATTCCATCCCAACTGACCGACAAACAAGAGATAGACGAGATTCGCCAGGATAGCCTAAAGGAAAAGCCACCTGACCCAAACTCACAAGATCCATAGGATGGTGGTATATGAAACCTGTGATGATCCCCAGCACACTTCTAGTGAACATAGCCCTAATTTTGACAGGGATGTTTTCATGTCCTGATCTCATTAATGATTCTTCTCTTGACTCTCTTGATCTAGTATACCCATTTAGATAACCAAAAAACATAAAAGTCATTTCTTGGAATTGCAGGGGTGCAGCCAGTAGAACATTCCGCATAGCCTTTAAAAACTTGTATCTCACAAATAAACCTAATATTTTTTGCTTAATGGAAACTAGAGTAAGTGGTAGGCGTGCTAATAATATCATCAAAAACTTCGTATTTCAACACTCAATTATTAGCGAAGCTTATGGGTTTTCTAGTGGTATTTTGGTGTTATGGAAAAATAATTGGAATATTTTATATACTCAGTGTCATGAAAAATTTGTGCATGCAGATAGAAGTATCTTATGATAACAATGATATTTGTCTATGCTAGCCCTCAGGAACAGAATGGGAGTCAGTTTTGGCCTATAATCTCTTCTAGTTGTAGAACTTGCACATATCCTTTACCTGTCACAGGAGATTTTAATGAAATTGCTGATGCGTTGAAAAAAAAGGGAGGTGCTCCCACAAACATGCAGAGATGCCTCCAATTAAGCTCATGGATTAACCATTGTGAACTCATTAATTTGGATGCTAGTAGACCTAGATTTACTTGTGTTGGAACATGTTGCAAATTACTTATTTTTTATTAATAAAAAAATTATTTTTTTAATATTGGAAAATGTTTAAATTTGATCAAATCTTAAAACTATTGCATTGAAAACTATCTCATAAAAATATGGCTTTTAATTTGTAATTTATAAAGCCCTTAAAAATTTTATTGAAGGCCTAAAGTATTTTAGCCCAACAATCAATACTTTCATCAGTCCAATGTGTTTTTGTTAAGTCTAATCTTTAACGAAATTTACAAAGTCCAATTTTTAGTTTGGCCCAATGTAACAGGCCCAAGTCTAGGCAAATACACATTCCCAACAAAATGAAAGTTTTTCTCTAAATTTTAAAATGGATTAAGCGAAAAAATAGGTTATTGTTACATGTTTCCTTAAGTTAGAATATATTAGGCAAATGCAGAAAAGTAGGCAGGAGCATGGTAGAATAGTACAGCAGATTGAAACACCAGAAGTTTGCAACAGTATAGTAACCAAAACAATACAATAGGAAAGTTGAAAACCGTACACCAATCTAATGTGGTGAACGAGGTGAAGCATAAGTTCAAGAATGAATTTGGAGAAGTGCACGTCTCAAGAAAGGTTCAGACCAGCAGACATCCTTCATTCGAATAATATACACCAAACGGCTAGCCTTCTGACTTCTTGCATTAACCTTGGACTTCACAAAGATTTTGCAAAGTTAACTCAATACATTCATAGCTTGAGGAACAGCACGCTCCACCGCATTAATGGCTACATTAAAGAAAGGCACAACGGTTATATTTGAAGGAGCTTTAAATAGAGAAGGTGGAGGAGCATTAAGGCATGAGAGTTATTACATTAAGCTGAAGTTGATTGAAATCATACTTTGAGAGTCTCCTACCAACTTTGTGCTAAATAGTGTTAATTGCTCTCAGTGAGTTAACATGCATTTAATTCTTATTGTACTAAGAATTCAAATCCTCCAACATTCCTTTTGTCTAAGAATTTGGGTGAGAATCTAGAAGGAAGAATTAGAGAGGTGAATGTTAGATTGAATCAGTAGGTTGCTGGTTGAGTTGATTAAGAGTAAGTGTGTGTTAGCAAAATACTAGGTGGAATAAAAGTAAGTCTGCTGAACCTTCTTTGAGTTACCAGGTGGCATAAAAATAGGTGTATGTTGAACCCAGGTGTATGAAGGTTTCTCATGTGTATTTTTGTGAATTACCCTTATAGTGACATACCCTTGCTGTGTGGTTGGGGAGAGGACATAAGATTAAGAGTTATCTTGAGTCTGAATCTCTATAAATCTTGCATGTGATTTTTTTTTCTTATCCTCATTATCATTAACCTAAGTTTAGTTTCAATATTAAAAAATTAAGAGGGTGGTGACTTGGTTCATTTAAGAAACTCTAAAATATACATCTAAAAGATCTTTTGAAAAAGAAATTCTATTTAGAGGAACCAATTCAACCTTCTTTCTTAGTTCATTATTTGGCTAACAACTTAGAATGGCCTACAAAGAGATGGACTAGACAGATTGTTTAAGCGACTTGGTCATTCCCTTTGTTCGGCCTCATGGCGGATTAAGTTCCCTAATGCTAGTGTTCAATTCCTCCTGAGAACACACTTGGATCACCATCCCATCATGACTGTCATTAATGATGAAAGAAGCAAGCTAGAAAATCGCTATTTGCTCCTACATGACAACTTCAAAATTTTGTTACAGGAAAAGTGGATAATTGTGAAGAGACCCACACAATGCAGCATAAGTTCACCTTAGAAGTCAAACACTGGAATAAGACCATTTTTGGGAATCTACATAGAAGGAAAATAAAGGACTATCAATAGACTCCATGGTACCCAAAGGACGTACAACAGGTACACCAATCCTTTCTTGGAAGAGGTAGAAACATCTCTATCATGGGAGTTAATTGAAATACTTGCCCAAGAAGAAATCCTATGCAGAAGTCGTGTAGCCAATGGATTAGTGACGGTGACAAAAACATCAGGTACTACCACATGAAGACAAATCATTCGGAGGCAAAGGAACAAAGTCCGGATGATTAGAAATCACAACGGAATTTGGGTTGAAGACGAGGAGCAGATAATCCAACTGGTATAAGATTTCTATCAAAACAGTGATGATATTGTTGACAGAGGATGAGTGCAATCCAATGCTTCCTGGCCGCCTATTGAAGCTGAGAGCTATACTGAAATTGATAAACCAGATACTCAACATGGGTGGTCCGAAAGCACCAAGAAACGATGGCTTCCCAGCTTGCTTCTGCCACAAAAACTAGGATATAATTAAACCAAGTGTTGTCAGGTTTATCACTTCTATTTCGCTTAATCTAAGTAAAATTGCTTGTGTTAATACGACTAATATTGTTCTCATCCCCAAAATAGATAAACCATAATTCATTAATGAATCCCAGCCTATTTTCCTGTGCAATGTCATTTATAAAATAGCATCTAAAGTGCTAGCGAATAGATTTAAACCCATCTTGCCTAAGATTATCTATCCATTTCAATCAAGCTGTGTTCCAAGATGTAAGATCCAAGACAATATCATTATAGCCCAGGAATTGTTTCATATTATGAATAAAATGAGAGGAAAAAAAAAAGTTATGGCTATTAAAATTGACTTAGAGAAAGCATATGATAGAATGAATTGGAATTTTATTCATAAAGTTCTTATTAATGTTGGATGCCTGTACACTTCATAGAGCTAGTCATGCATTGTATCAAAACCACATCTATGAATGTTATATGGAATGGAGAGAAAACATCTGACTTTTATCCCACCCTATTAGGGAAGGGGACCCTTTATCCCCATACTTATTTGTTCTTTGCATGGCTATTCTGTCTCATGATCCTTGATGAAGTCAATAACAATAATTGGATTCCGATAAAATCTGGTCGCAATGGCCATGCTATGTCCCATTTAAATTTTGCTGATGACCTTTTACTGTATGGTAAAGCTAGCATTTGTCAGATGGAATGTATACTAAAATGCTTAAATGCTTTCTGTGAGACTGTTGGTCAAAAAGTTAGTTCAACTAAAACTAGCATCTTCTTTTCCAAACACACCCACCAAAATGCCATAGACAATATTATTAATTTATCTGGTTTCACTAGAGCACATGAAATTGGTAGATATCTTGGCACTAACATTATTCATGGTAGGTGTTTGAAAAGAAACTAAAATCATATTATTCTTAAGATGCACGGAAAACTCAATGGATAGAAGGCTCAATGCTTGTCTATGGCAGGTAGAGCCACCTTAATTTAGTCTGTTCTTTATGCATTGCCTTGCTACCATATGCAGAACAATATGATTCCTATATGTGTCATCAAAGAACTCGAAAAAATAGAACGTAGATTCCTTTGGGGTTCTACAGAGGAGAAACGAAAAGCTCATCTTGTGAGCTGGAAACAAGTCTGTAAACCCAAATCCATGGGAGGTATTGCTATTAAAAGTTTACTTGATATGAATAAAGCTTTCTTGTGTAAAATTGCTCGGCAGGTTATGTCTAGCCCTTCTCTTCTCTGGGTGACAGTTTTGAGAGCTAAATATGGAAGATCTGTGGACCTCAGATTTGATATTTGTGCAAAACAGGATGACTCAAGGCTGTGGAAAGAGTTAGCCAAGTTATGGCCTATTGTGCTATCTAATACCTCCTGGGATATTGGAAACAGGTGGTGGTACCTTGAAACGGGAGTGCACTGGCAGCCTTAGTGATGATTTGATCAATAAGACCATTAACTCATTCACTGATCATAATGGAAACTGGTATGTTGGGTCCTTTGAACGCTTACTCCCTGGAAGTGCTATTCTGCGAATCTTGGCCACTCCCCCTCCTGAGGCTAAAGACGGTGATGATTCAATCAAATGGAGTGATGACACAGGCCACAACTTTACAGTATTAAGCGCCTATAAGGAAATAAGAGGAGAAAATAAAGATGGAGAAAAGCAAATCTGGGATGTTATATGGAAATGGGAGGGAACTGAAATAATTAAGCACTTCATGTGGCTTCTTAGTCTTAGTATACTATAGTCTTTGGACAAGACCAGTAAATAGAACGGGTCCTCAAATATTTGCACAAGATGTAAATTCCATGTAGAAGACAACATCCATGCCATAAGGGATTATCATTTTGCAGCAAAGGTTTGGAAGAGATATATCAAACCACAACATAGATTGATGTTTTTCTCATTACCAACACAAGATTGGATTGTTTGGAACCTACCAATGAAACAGATTCTTATGGATCAGCTAATTGGTTCAAGATTTTTCCCACTACTTGCTGGCTGATCTGGACATGGCATAACAAATTGCTTCATGACGATGATTTTACCTGGCCTCATGACCCATGGGCCCTTATCTTGAAATACACTAATGATGTCTTTGGCCTTTTTGCAGGACAGACTTGTAGATAGTAAGACGAGAATGGAATCTCCCAGGGAACTCGATGAAATTCTGTTTTATGATGTAATGGGTGTTTTTACCCCTAGATTAGTTTTTGGTTAGGTACTTTCTTCTGTATTGGGCGAAAGCCCCACTATTTTACCAAAAACGCAAATACGGTGGTACAAATGGTAACTTTGCATGCTAAACTGCAACAGATTACAACTTCACCTTTAAAGGAAAAAAACACGAGTTTAGAATTCAGAAAGTGCACTTATTAAAATAGTAATCTTCAAATACTAAAATCATATATACCAATAAAATTAAGAAAGATTCACCATATATGGAGGGAAGTTTGGTTGAACAGATCAAAATGATGGATGGTATTGAATTGTGGATCTTTCCAGCATCAAATTAAAAAACGAATTGAATCTTCATGTTTGAATAACAAAGCTCACAGAGAATCAGGAAATACATACGCACCCTTAAACTTGCCATTATACTTAATCCTTCTTCTCTTCTATATCTTTAGCATCACCTATATTATATATATATATATATATATATATATATATATAAGCATTAATATTAGTAAGGGTGAGGTGATATATATATAGTTTTGAAAAGATTTTAGGTTAGGTATATGCTTACTTTTGCAATGACAAAATTAACATTCACACATTTTTTCAAATGTTGGACTAGTACATATGATTTCACAATATTCAAGTTTTTCAAAGTTTTGATTGGTCCTGTACCATTTTAGGCGGGTAGTTTTGATTATAAGCTAAAAAATTTATTTATTTCTTGAACTATATTTAACATTTTATTTTAGTCTTAAAAAATATTTTTAAATAAATATAAAAATTTGTTAAAAATATTTCAAGTTAAAGCTAACTTTTTATCCTTTAACTTTACATAAATTTTCATTTTGTCTCTTTTTGTAATTTAATTTTATCTCTTATCTTTGTTAATTAATACAATTTCTTCATTTCTCTGACAATTGTATGTGAAGTTCAAGTGTAAACCTACTCTAATTAAAGCAAATTAAAGTTTAGATGAGATCAAAATACTTCAAAATTTGATTTTAAATTTTTTTCATTTGTTCAAATTTTAAGAACTTCAAAAAAAATTTGAATTTATAAAAAGGCTAACCTAATTATCATTTTAGTTTCATTTGAACTCTTCTATCAGCTCATCAATATTTTGTCAAGAGTAATACGTGAGTTTTATATATGAGAGACCCTAAAAAATTAATGTATAAATTTTGGTGAAGTGGTTAAATACAAAGAAAAAAAAAACAAATGGGCCATAATATCTATTCATGTTGGGTCTTTATTTTATTTCTCTTACTTTTTTTTTTATATATATTTCACCACTTCACCAAAATTTATATTTTAAAAGATTTATAGTCGAATTAAGAGTAATTTTGCAACATAAAAATTAATTAAGCTAGTATAATTATAAGTCACATTAATCATTAATTCAAGAAAGAAAATTAATTTAGACTTTAATATATAAATTTGAAGCACAAGTAATATTACTTATTTACCCAGTTGGAAACAAAGAATTAATCATATATATATATATATATATATATATATATATATATATATATATCCTCTAAAAGGCTAAAATTAAATAAATACACTTCCAATTCAGGCTAGCTAGTTTCAAAATTAAAATTCAAAGAGTTGTTTGAGACTGTAAGGGTGAATGAAATCTGCATTTCCAGTCCACATGAGGTTGGCAAAATGTTGAGCAGCAGAATCTGTAGGATGAGCAGCATCAAAGAACACATATTCACTCACATTCTCACATAATTCATATTCTGAAATCCCTCTTTTTCCTCCACAGCTATAATCTCCTCTGTAAGACCCACCTCCACAGCAAGCCACATCTCCTTCTTTAAAACCTAATTCCCAATCAAAAACATAAATTCGTCCATAAAAACTAATAAACAGATTAAATTTCTATGTAAATATATATTGGACATACCATATTTTGAAGGGTACTTCATGACTTGAACAAGTGCACTGTAAAAATCAGTGAGTGAGTATTTAAAGCCCTTGAGTTGTTTTTGAAGCTTATGAAGCATTTTGGGAAGAGCATTTCTGTGTAATTTTGTGAGTGATGAAACTTGTTCTTGCTGGCAGGCATCAATGCTGCTTTTTGGTATCCTTAGCATTGGAAAACAATTCAAAGGACCCACATTTAATAACCCGAATTTTCTCCCACCTTCCTCGTATATTTCCTGCAATTTAATTATAATTAATATATATGAAGCTAATTAATCATATTTCCAAGAAGCACAATTAACTTCCAGTGAAAAAGTTGAAAACTTTACATACTTGGATGATGCTTGATATGTTGCCAATCACAACATCAACAAATTGTTGTGGAGAGTAGGGAAGAATGAGATTACTAGAGTTTGTCAAGAAAGGAGTAGCATAGTCATTTCCTCCAACGCTGATAATGAACACAGCTCTAGCTAGCACTGCTTCAGCTTCTTCGTCTCCTAGTTTCTTCCTCAATTGCTTCATTACTTGTTTAAAATTCCTTGCTTGAGTTTTTAAGTCTATCACCTGAAAAACACAATTATAGAAACTAACCAATGCCATTTAAATGTAAAAATTTTATATAACAATTGTTAAAAGACAACAACAATTTTTATGTTTTTAAATTTTATATTAATTTTTAATTTAATTTTAAAAATTTTTTATAATCAATTTTGTTCTTAAAATTTTAAATAACAATGAATTTTGTTTCACAATCTAATATAATTTAAATTATTAATAAAAAATAATAATGTAATATTTGACATAATATTAAAATATTAGATAAAAAATAAAATATTAACTCATATTAATTTTAAAAATATAATATTAAATATCATATTATTATTTTTTATTAATAATTTGAACGGCTTTAAAATATAAAATTTTAAAAATAAAATTAATAATAAAAAATTTAAAAAATAAAATTAAAAATTAATATAAAATTTGAGTTCAAAAAATTGTTCTGTTGTTTAAATTTTATAATATTTCAAACATACTGTTCCTTGACGAGTCTGAACGAGAGCTCCAGCTCCGGCAGATGCAAAATTTACACCATACATATACTCATCATGGTATGATGCAGAATGCAGAAATGGTGGAAACAGTGGCAACTTGGCATATTCAGCTGTATACACAATAACAAAATATATAATTAATCAAACTCAGATTCTCAGAAATTAATTAATTAAATCAAGATAAATAAATAAATAATCATGAAAATCGGTGATGTTAGTACCGATGAAATCTGGGATTACGCGTCCATCGGAAAATCTACCGGTGGGATGGTTGAAGAAAGTTTGGCCATAAGGATGATAATTTGCCTGAAGAAAAGTGATGGTGTTGATGAAATTATTGTTTCCAACATCAAACAGTGAGTCTCCAAATACGAACAAAGCTGCATGTTTTTCCCTGCACTCTCTGATTTCAGTACAAACACTTCTACTCACACAGAAAATCAAGAAATTCCAGAACAAAATCCTTAAACTCTTCATATTTGGTTAATTCTGTTTCCAGCTACTTCACTTCTCATCTCATATTTTGCTGCTTCCCAATTTTGCTATATATAGGCATTGTTAGAGTTGAAATCGAATACGCACATTATAATCATTTTCATAGTTTGATAAATCAAGTAAAAAAAGATCTCTTTCTCAAAAGAATAGAGTTACTGTAAATTATATTATATGAATATGTCAAATAAAATGGACAAAATCTTAAGTGATAAGACAACAAAGATTATATAAATTAAAATATAAATATAAAAAAATGAGTAAAAAAAAAGAGTAAACATTGTGTACATAATTATAGACACAAAAAAGTAAACACAATTAAAAATTAAAATTTTTTTTTATCTATTAATAAAATTTTTAAATATTAAAAATTATTTACATGATTTCATAATTAAATATTTTATTATTTAACTTAATAATAATAATAATAATTACTTTTATATTATTTTTTAAAATTTTAAAAAAATTGATAAATATTTTCGTGTATACAAAACTTCTCCCTGTTTGATTTTCGCCTTGTTTTCAACCGAATGCTCGACTTGGTACTTTCCCAGGTCTTTTTGGGATTTTTTTTTTTATCAATAAGTTACTTATCTTTTAAAAACCACTTATTTAAAAAGAAATAAAGTGTTTGGTAAAATTTTACAAATAGTTTTCAATAATAACAAAAATTTAATTTTAAAATAAAAGTTAACAATTAGAACTTCTTGTTTTAATTAAAAGAAGTTAAACATTAAATATTTTAAGACATATCCTTATTAAATTAAAATTTCATATTTATCAAAATACTTGTATCTTTTACTTAAATTATTTCCTAAATCTGGATAAATCTATTTTGATAATTTGATGGATATAAAAAGTAGTAAACAGAAAGAGATAAATTTAATTATTATTATTTATTTTTAATAAAGACCGAAATTAAATAACAAAAATAAGAGGTGTATAGATATCAATTGTCACTGTGTACTGTAAATAAGAATGATTCAAATATTTGTATTTTACAAGTAAGAGTTCAAATTTAGGTGTATTAAAGAAATAGCTAGATTTGAGTTGTTATTTTATTTTTTGCTTAATAAAACAAACAATTATATAGAAGAAAAGAAGTACCACCTGTATCGCAATTAAAAAGGCACTACTAAAAGAAAAAGGGTGGGCGGCGGAGTCTACAAAAGGAAATTTTAGACAGATTATTACAAACGAACTTAATATCTTAAATGATGAAGGTGTTGAATTTAATTCTGTGAAAAAGACAATGCATCTTTCAACCATGTGATGATGGTCCTTCCATATCTTCTTTACTTGCAGAGTACACGGCATGTTTATCTCGATATGTGAAGATTTTGGTTAGGCGCGAACCAATCAACACATTTATTAGTCTCTATATTAGCCAAGACAACTTGTTGATTCTAGTCAATATCCACTTTATGAGAGGCTGCCAACTATGAGTTTAATCTTTGCTTCCTTGATGGTATATGTGTAACGATCTCTTAATACAATATACGCGATGCTTATCTGATTAGCGAAAGTATATGAATTGGTTTAAATAGTTATTCCCAATGTGAGAATGTCAGAAGATTGCTACTGGTTGAGCATAACCCAAATAGACTTCTTATTGTCCATTCAGATTCCGTTCAACCATAATTCACACGCAGCTAAACTAATCATTCAGGTAATCACTAGGTCAAATCTATGAATTGGGAAGCGTAAATCATACTACCTGGTCTCCTGTCGCTCCAAATCGATTCAGAACTTCACGTAGTCTCGGTGTCTAAGCCTAATTAATTTCCTAGACATTAGATTGAATATTCAAGCTTGTCACGTCATCTGTTTAACAATTCTAAGTCCGGTTATCCTAATTCCTAGGTCAATTTATTACTTAATTACGTTCGGCAGCTATTTCAATCAGAATTCATCAGTTTTTGGAAAATCAGACCTTACCAATGTGATCGGATGATGGAATTCTATCTCGGGGTGATCTTGATTTCTCCCGGTGTATGCCCAGAAGCTCCGGTACGGCAGCGCACGACGGCGTACTGCGGCGCATAGTGGAGGGGTTCGGTTGGCCTCGAAATTTACACCACGGTGAAGCCCGCAAGACCAGGAGTCTGAATATGGTGGTGGCGCGGCCGTTCACGGCCGTTTGGATGGCGTTTTCTGGCCACAAAAGTTTACGCATGGCTGATAGAAAATGCCTCGATCCGGGCCCGTCGGACCTCCATTCGACGTCGGCTAGCTAGTGGAGGAAGATGGTATTTCAGGCTACACGATGGTGGGGGCGGTGACTGCCAATGGTGGCGGACGGCAGCGATCTCAGCTGGCGAAGTTTTCGCGCTGTGGAGGTGGAAAACAGCATTTTTCGGCGGCGCTAGCAGCCGTTGGTGGCTGTGGGTGGTTGGTGGAGGTTGTGGGTGGCGAGGGCTTTCGATTGGTATGCTAGGTGGCGGCTCACGGTGGCTCTGGTGGCGGCCACGGTAGAGGAAGGAAGAGAAATATGAGAGAGAAAGTGAAGTGAGGAGAGAGAGATTTGAGAGAAATAGAGGGATTTCAGAAAATTTAAAGCCTTCGGGAGCGATTCTGACTTTTTTCGGACCACCCAGGGATACTTTAGGGTGTCGGCTTCCTTCCAGACGTTGGCACGAGTTTCTAGGCGAAGCTTTTGGCTTCTGTCAGTGAAATTGACACATGAAACGTCGTCTGTTAGTTCCTGATCGCCGGATTGCGTTTCTTTCCATTCGATCGTGTTTCTGACTTCGAACAACCTTCCGTTTCAAATCACTATTCTCGAAAGTCGTGTCAGGCTTAGTTTGATTGGAATTAACGTCGAAAATTAGGTTTTATCTTTTAAAAATATTTTCGGTTGTTACAATATGACTCAATGGATCAAGATTTTTTTATGTAAAAAAAATAATATAATAGTATTAATTATGTGAAAAAAAGATAGATATAAAGTGATATATATATATATAAATGCTCATATTTATTCAAATTAATTTCTTGAGTTCATAAATGTTTTAGTAACTTCAAAAGGGTTATCAAAAGTAAACACGTAATACATAATTAATTAAAAAATTTTATATGTTTTATTATTTTAATTTTGTTAGTCAAATAATGAACTAAGAAGATAGGTTAAATTAATTCTTTCTTTTCTTTAAAATATTCTTTTTTAAAAATCTTTTTAAATATATGTTAATATTTAGCAAAGCTTTAAATTGAATCAAAACAAACATCTCTTAACAAAAATTTTTAATTTTGAATACGGTTAATAATAAGAGTGAAAAAGAAAAGAAATTACAATCAAAATAAATCATTGATTTTATTCGATAGAACTTACACATGAACTTCAACTATCTTGAGAGAAACTTCAGATGAAATTAATTACTAGACGATTTGATTAGTCTTTCACCCTTAAACCTAAGTTAAACGAATGATTTGTAAGTCAATATTATTACGAGCCTCTACCATAGTTTCTTTTAACTTCGCCTTGTTCAAGCATAATTCACCATATTTCAAGCCTCCACAAATAAGCTTTCACTCGAACAAAAAGATTTTATTTTGAATTCCTTCATATTCCGTAATAATATACTTTTTTTTAAAAAAAAGAGTTGACTAAATTATATTCTTGAAAAACACTACGTACCCAATGACATAACACTATTAAAATATAATAAATTAACTTCCTCACCAAATTTGGTAGTAATAATTATTTGAAGTACTGTTGATATATATAAATAAATATAGTGCGAAAACGAAAGCTAATTAAGAACCATCATAAATGTTTGACACCTGAAACCATAAATTTGAGCATTAATTGACCAAACTCATTGATGGTGATAAAAGCAGCACGGCATTATCTCCCTTCCTTTTTCTCTTTCTTGTGTCAATTCTCTGAGAAGACCCATACACAAATCACAACACAATCAATGGTAATTGGTAGGGTCTACTCCGTCCAAAACACATTTCATTAATTAATTACATCCATCTCACTTTATTTATTTAATAGTGAATATATATTCAACAAAGATATATTGAAGCAATATATAAGTAATTAATTATATATATACGATTTAATTTATTTAGTATAAAATATAAGTCAATAACACAGGTTTATTGGAAAGTAATTAATGATGAAGGATTATATTCCAAATTCAAAGAGTTGTCTGAGATTATAAGGTTGAACGATATTCGTATTTCCAGTCCACATGAGCTTGGCAAAATGCTGAGCAGCAGAATCTGTAGGATGAGCAGCATCAAAGAACACATATTCACTCACATTCTCACATAATTCATATTCTGAAATCCCTCTTTTCCCTCCACAGCTATAATCTCCTCTGTATGGCCCTCCTCCACAACAAGCTACATCCCCTTCTTTGAAACCTTAATTAATTATCGATCAACAAATAATTAAAATTAATTAGTATATATATATATGTTACTCAAATTAAACATTAGTTCTAATTAATTACCATATTTTGAAGGGTATTGCATTAGTTGAAGAAGTGCAGTGTTGAAGTCAAAGATTGAGTATGCAAGTCCCTTAAGTTTTTGCTTCAGATTTTGAAGGGCTTTGGGAAAAGCTTTATTGTGAAGTGTAGCAAGTGCAGAAACTTGATCTTTCTGACATTCTCTTATGCTGCTTCCATTTCTCCTTAGGATTGGAAAACAATTCAAAGGACCCACATTTAAAAACCCTAATTTTCTCCCACCTTCCTCGTAAATTTTCTGCAATTTAATTAATTAGGAATAGCAAAATGAATCATTAATGTTTGTTGTTATCAATAATAATTAACTTTAAATCAAAATAGTAAAGCATACTTGGATGACGCTTGTTTTGTTTCCAATGACAACATCTACAAATTGTTGTGGAGGGTATGGAAGAACCACAGCACTGATAGAGTTTGTGAGCAAGAAAGGGGTAGCATAGTCATTTCCTCCCACGCTAAATATGAACACAGATTTAGAAATCAATGCCTTGGCTTTTGCATCTCCTAGTTGCTTCTTCAACAGTTTGCTAACTTCTGTGAAATAACTTGCTTGAGTTTTCAAGTCTATCACCTGAAAAAAAAAAAACAGTGAGAAAAATTAAGAGAACTTATAATTCACATCAAAATTTAAAATTTTCCAAAAAGAAAAAGCCAAAAAGACATTTTAGAATCTCTCTGTCTCTTTTATTTTTTAAATTTATAATACTTTTGGTCAAATTAAACTTTTGTAATTTATATTTACAAGTTGAATTTCTTTCCCTTAACATAAAATAAAGTCAACGATGAGGAAGGTGGAAATTGGAATATTCGGAAGCAAACGTAAGGTGAAAGGGATGGACGGTGCAAATACGATGGATTCACACGTGTCGATATGATTGTATTTTTTTATATATAAAAAATATGAGTTATATAAATTATATATATTAATTTTTTATTAGATAACTTTGACACAAAGATATAAAAATTATATTTTTTATAAGTTTTTAAAAAAAATAAAAAATTCATACAAATAAAAATTCATCTTTAATAGATTGATGGTCAAATTTTTTATTTAAAATTTTTAATATAAAGAAATGCACAACAACTTAAATGTAGAGCATTCAAATTCCAAATTATGAGGTCTCAAATTTTAGGCTATATGTAATCTTCTCAAAGAGATCTCACAAAATTGTGAGAAAAGAATCCTCTCAAGTATTTTAGAAGATAAAGTGAGAGAGAAATAAAAATAAACTCATACTGGTTTTGTTTGTGAAGTTCTGCCAAAAACAGATTATCCCTGTGTCTGTTTTTATCTCTTTCATACTTGATCCTATAAAATACTTGAGGATATTTTTTTCTAAAATTATGAAGAGTTTTATTAATTAATTCGTTATGTTAGAAAATTAATTAAGGTTTTGATCTTCTGATTAATTAACAAAGTATTTAATAATTTAAAATTTATTAAAAGTCAACAAAAAAATAATTTAATGTAAAAAATTTCATCAATTAATTAAATAAAATCTTAACTAATATATTAAGACACTGATTATTAAAACCCAATTATAAATTAGTGTCGTCTTATTGTCGAGATTTATGTAAGAAAGGAAAAAATAGGAAAAGGGATTTATGCAAGTTTCATTTTGTTTTTGTTTTTGTTTTTTTTTGTTTTTTAAATTTCACATGGCTTTTTGTACTATTGCCGAGAATCATGATTCTAAAATTTTATACAGGAAATAAATTTTTAGGTTGTGTAAATATTACTTGGAAAATAAAATAACAAGTATCTTGGTCTTATAGAGAATCAGGAATATATAGAAAGATACATAGAAGGAAATGTTTATTTAATTATATATGACGGAAAGCGAATAGTCAAATTAATTGTTTTCCTTTTTCTCTTCTTCCTCAATTTCAATATTTACCAAAAGTGGAAATTAAATCTTCAAATAGCCAAGATCATTAAAAAATTAAGAAATTTTCCTAAAACAAATATTGATCTGTATATAAAGTTAATAATTTAGTGTTAATTAATGAATTTTTTTCATATATATATATATATATGATATAATATTGTCAGAAAAAACGATTAGTGAATAAATAATTGAGAACAACATACTGTTCCTTCACGAGTTTCCTGCAGAGCCCCAGATCCTGATGAAGCAAAATTAATGCCATACGCATAAAACTCTTTGTATATTCCTGGAAACAGATATGGTGGCAATAGTGGCAACTTTGCATATTCAGCTGCAAATATATATCATCATCATCATCATCACCACCACCATCAGCAGACAAAAATGAATAATTAACTCAGAAATTTAATTAAACTCCAGTGTGATCCATGTGAGATGCATACATACCCAAGAAATCTGGGATAACACGACCATCAGACAACCTTCCAGTGGGGAAATTGAAGAAAGTTTTGCCATATGGTTCATAGTTGGCGAGAAGATCGGTGATGGTTTTGATGTAATTGTTGTTTCCAGAATCGAAAAGTGAGTCTCCAAATATGAACAATGCAGGTGAGTGCTGCTTTTCTGGGTAACACATGGTGCTGTTGCTTCCACTGATGTCAAATATGAAGCTTACATACAAAAAAACTGCCAAATACATCACTCTCATTCTCTTATAACTTGTGCCCATGCTTTCAATTCTTCTGCTCCACACACACCAAATCAAATGCACCACTGAGTACTACATAATCAAACTCCTTTATACATCACGCCAACCTATATTTTCAAAGGACCTAGCTAAGCTATTATTGCTGGCACAAATTATTTATATTTAAAAATATATTTACAACTATCATATTTTTATACTATTTTAATTTGTTATAATCTATTTCATTCAATAACACAAATACATTATACAAGGAAAACCAAATCGTTCACGGGACATATTTTTTTTATTGAAACCAAACTCATTATATTTTAATTAATTTGACTTGGGCTAATAAATATTTTATAACGAGAGTATAATTCTTTTAAAAAAAATTTTTTGTACATAAAATTTAAACTTGAGATTTTACTTAAAGAAAATATTATTTTTATCAATATTTTGTTAAAATTTGCTAATGTGACTAACTGTATAATATTTTAATATCCTGAATATATGTAAGTGAAATTAATTTACTTAAATTATTTAACATAAATTATATTTTATACCTTAGATATGTAAGTTATTTTTATTTTATTTTTTATTTTTTTACATAAACCATGTAAATTTAAAATTCTAAAGTGGTATATATGCTGAGATTGCGTTAACAAAACTTAAGTAAATTCTAACACAAATTTAACGACCGGACTAAAAAAAAAAAATTATAAAAAAGTAAGATTATCAAGGTGAATTTAGACATATCTAATCCAATAAATAATTTATATTTCAAAATATATTTACAAATATCATATTTTATATTATTTTAATATCATGAAATATATTTAGAAATCATACACAAATAAATTATATAAGGAAAACCACATGGTGCAAGTTATAGGGGCGTTTAAATGTTTAATTTAGTTTGACTTTATCTAAAGATTAATTTATTTTGACTTTTTATTTTGATTTATATTAAACAATATATTACATTTGAATGTTTTGTCTTTCGTCATCCATACATTTATTTATTTATTGAATAAATTACATTTTAGTGTCATATAATTTATTTTAATTTTATTTATTTTTTTGTGGTTTAATTTTTTTTAAAATAATAACATATGGTTTGTACTATTAATACTTTTGTGTCTTATAATTTAACTTCGTTAAAAGTTTACCACTGTATGTACATGATCTTAAAGTCCAATCTTAAACTCTAAATCTTAAATTTCAAAACTTAAATTATAAATCTAAAACCTTAAATTTTAAACTATAAACAACAAATCCCATTAAAGAGTATAATAAAATAAAAAAAATGAAATTATAAGTTTTATTATAATATATATATGTATGTAAATATATATAATATATTTATAAATAAAAATACAAAAGTTTTAAATAAAATATTAATTAAACGATAATAATAAAATAAATGAATAACTATATGAAACATATAGTTAAGTAACAATATATAATTGAATAACATATAAATATAATATATTAATAATTAATAAATAATATAATAATATAAATTAATAATATTGCATTTAGCATTTAGTTTTATTCTTTATTTTTTTCTATTTTCAGATTAAGTTAGAATTTTAAATAATATCTATATATTATTTTATTAATTAATTGTTTTTATATTTTTAATTAATATTTTATTTAAATTTTGTGTTTTAATATATAAATATTATATATACACACACATATGTATATATTATTTATAGTATATATACAATTTTTAATTTCAATTTTTAAAATTAATTTATTATATTATTTTAGGGGTTTTTGTTTATAATTTAAGGCTTAAGTTTAAATTTACAATTTAGAGTTTAGAATTTAAGATTTAGAGTTTAAAGTTTGGACTTTAAAATATAAAATTTAGAGTTTAAGATTTAAAATTTATAAATTAAGATTTAAAGTTTATGTTTAAAATTTAGAGTTTAAGGTTTGGAGTTTGGGATTTAAAATTTAAAATTTATAGTTTAAGGTTTAATAAAAGAATCAAGTTTTAGTTAAAAAAAAAATAAAAGATGATTTTTTTAAAAATAGAAACAGAATTTTTGGATAAAAAAATGAATTCCTTTGAAAAAATGAATTCTTTTGAAACAAAAATTTTAGAAAAAAAAAACTTCTTTTAAAGAAAAATGCAACGTGATCATGTGCGTGACATGTTCAAACACCATTAAATTTTTAACAAAATTAAACTATAAGGTACCAAAGTGGCAATTTGATAAAAAATCATTTTTAAAAATTCAATATTTCAAAAATAATCATGTACAAAAACATTATTTCCCTCAATACATTATTTTTGTGTTTTTTTAACAAATTCATATGAAGTACAAATGGATTACAGGTATTTTTTTTATCTAGGGCTCGCTTAATCCGTTACAAGTATAGATGAATTAGGTTTATACTTTTTCATTTTTTAATAAATTTTATTCAATAATTGTAAATTATGTAAATATAATTTATTTAGCATAATCAATTTTTAATTAAAATTAATATAATTGAACATTTAATATATATAAATTAGTAGAACTAATTTTTTTAAAAAATATTTCATTAAATATTTCAAACTACATTAATTAACTAACCTATATATAATCTTTACTTTTGTTAACAACATAAATTATTAAATTTTTTTTTTATGTTGTGTAAGTTATGATCAAATTGTTTAAAATGAATATATATATATATATAAATTATTATTATAAGTAATTTTAATATAAAATAAATATTTAACAATTTTTTTTTGTTATTTCCAACAATGCACCCACCCCCTGACCCAGGTGCTACATTTTGAGTCATTGTAAGCGGAAACCAACAATTTAATAATTTATATATATAAATATATTCATATTAAAAAAGTTGATCTAACTTACACAACTTAAAATTGTTTTAATAATTTATGGTGTTAAAAAATCTAGATTGTATATAAGTTAGTTAATATATGTAGTTAGAAATATTTAACTTTTAAGTAACTTAACTTTTGTTATTTTAAATATTTAATTAAAAAAAAGTTAGTTCTACTCATTTATACATACATATTAAGTTTTCAATTAGATTAATTTTAATTAAAAAAATTTATTAGGTTAAATAAATTACATTTACATTAATTATTAATTATTAAATAAATTTTATTAAAAAATAAAAACATATAAATCTAATCTATTTGTACTTGTGATAGATTATATGGGCCTCAAATAAAACAATACATATAATCTGTCTATATTTTAGACAGATTTGTTACAGAAAAAGAGAAAAATTAGGTATTGAAGCAAATACCTTTTTTAGACATCGTTCTTTGAAATATTGAATTTTTTAAAATGGTTTTTGGTCAAATTGCACACAAAAGTGTTAACAGCACAAACAATAAGGCACTTGTTTAAAAAAAATTAAATCACAAGATAGCTAATTAAAATTGAGACAAATCACAAGATACTAAAGTTTAATTTATCTTTTAACTTTTTATTACAAACTTCACAAAAAATAAACTCTGGCATTCAAATCAAATCTAGATTTAATAAATATGAGATAATTTAAAAACAAAACAAAATTACTCAAATTACATGTAAACAAGCATAATATATACACACACACACATAAGTCATTCTCAGTTGAAATTATTAATGGGATATATAGACTAACAGCAAGCACATAGAGAACAGTATATAGAGAGACACACATATATATATCCTTCTCCTAAATTATGTCTTATAACACAATCACATTTCAAATTAAACTTGAGATACATATCTCTTGAGTTTGATTATATTAGGTCAAATTCAAGGGTGGTTGGACTAGTGCTCAAAGAGTGATTTGAGATTGTAAGGCCATGTAGTATTGCCATTTCCACTCCACATTTGCTGAGCAAAAATCTCAACAGCCCTTTCAGTATAATGAGAAGGATCAAAGAAAACATAATCACTGGGATTCTCACATAACTCATACTTCACTCCCATTCTGCCTCCGCAGCTGTTATATCCCCTGTAAGGCCCACTTCCACAGCATGCCACATTTCCTTCTTTGAAACCTTTCTCAACAAACCAAACGCACAATGATCAGACCACACATAAGTTTAAACAAGGGGTGCACATAAACAAGGGGTCACAAAGGCCGGGCCACATATTTAAACAGCCCGAGGCCCATATCAGTTTGAAGCCAGGACTCATTAAAAAAAAGGGCTCAACCTGGTTCAAACCTTCACTTAATTTAAGGCGGTCCGCTTCGGTTAGACCAAGTTTACTGATTCATGTACACCCCTAATTACTTTATCAGTCAATTTATACAATCACCTACCATATTTTGAAGGGAAATTCATTAGTTGAGTGACTAAACCATAGTAATTGGTGAATGAATATTTGAATCCTTCAAGCTTCCTCTCTAACTTCTGGAGGAATAAAGAAAGTTCATTATTGTGTTGCTTTGCAAGTGCAGAGGCTTCTTCCAAGCAGGAACCTGCACTTCCATTTGCACGCACTCTGACGGATGGTAAACACCCCAGCGGGGCTATACCAAGAAACCCAAATTTCCTCCCTCCTATCTTGTATATATCCTTCAGAACATGTCATTATTGCAAATTACACACACACAAATGTGAAAACAGAGGATTGCACAAAGATGAAACTTCAAATTAATGTATGAAATTTAAAACTTAAAAAAACACCTCCCTGAATGTGGGACTAAAATGAAAATGTTCAGCCAAATCAAACATTGCTATCAAAGTGAAAATCATGAACCCTTTCACCATAAGTTTTGACTAGGACTTGATGCTTTCATGTTAGTCTAAAGTCCAAGGGGTGTTCTAGTACGTTTTCAAGTTTAAGTACCAAATTTGTAAGTAGGACTAAGTTTAAAGGATAATATATATGTGTGTGTGTGTGTGTGTGTGTGTGTGTGTGTATTTCACTCTAAATTTTGCATACAGGAGCAGTACTAGTTTATACTTACTTCAACCACACTAGTCAAATTACCAACCACAATCTTCACAAACTCATCTGCGGTATATGATAAAAGGACACTTGAGTTTTCTAACACCCGAGCTGTGTAATCGTTGGTTCCTACGTTAAGTAAGTAAATGGCATTGGACAGCAATTTTTTTGTTTCAGCATCTCCATGTTTCTTCCTCAGTAATCTGTTGACGTTTTTGAAATTAGCTAGTTGAGTTTTTAGGTCTATAGCCTGAAAAATCAAACAACATACAATCAAACTAGGTACTACCACTTTGTTTTAAACTTCAAACTAAGTCATTCTTAAAATCATAATAGTATAGAAAGATATTCTAAAAGAGGATAAAAAAGACATACAAATCCTTTATGAGTCTCAACTAGAGCACCAGATCCTGCTGATGCAAAATTCACCCCATCAGTGTATTGTTGATAACTGGGATATAGATATGGAAGGAGTAATGGCAACCCTGCATACTCAGCTGCAATGAATGTCTCAGATTGTTAGTTCCAGCAGGAATTAAGACATATAAACTTTAATATATATATATATATATATATATATTCCTTTTTAAGAATGTATCTAAATTAAATATTAGATTGTGTTTTGAACTTCAAAAATTTTACTTTTACATTAATTTTCATAAGATTTTACATGTATGGAGATACCTAGTTAAGACTCAGTCACACAGAAAATTTCTTACCAATGAAATCAGGGATGACACGCCCATCTGTAAATCTACCACTGGGAAATTTGAAGAAGGTTTGGCCATAGGGGAAGAAGTTAGCCCGGGCGTAGGCAGAAACATTGATGTAGTTATTGTTTCCAGTATCAAATAGTGAAGCTCCAAATGCAAATAAAGCAGCATGTTTTCTTGGCAGGCATAGTTCAGCGTAGCAGCAGCTTCCTACACATATGATGATCACACGCAAAATCAAGAATCTAACTCTGCTTCCTCCACCTGCCTTGGCCATAGATGAGTTAGGAACGTCCCCTAAGGACTACAATGAATTCCCAGAGAAAAATTTTCAATCCTTGACCAAACTGGCTTGAGGGTTTAGACATATATATTGTAGATGTCAAGTCACGTTGTCCTATTTCCATACGCAAGTAATTCAATTCAATACTGCCGTTCTCATATTTAGACCAACTTGTCAGCTAATTGCAGGACAGTTCTTAAATATAGAGGTATTCTTTATGGGGTCCTCCCTCTGAAAAATGATAAAATACAATTTCACCCTCCTTCCTTTGTCGTAGATAAGAGATGGGTTGGGTCATTAAAGAATCCATGAGATAATTTGAAATAAAGTCCATTTGGCTTTACTGTTCATGAAAACGTGTGTGGTTGGACCAACTATTGCTTCGTCTTCACTATACATGGAAAGTGCTGAAGTTAGAAATAGTAGTGAAACACAAAATCAGAAAGGAAAATTAGAAATAACACGGGAATTTGATCAAACACTTAGAAAACATCATGACCTTGTGTAGTAGACTAGACCGAATTGTGTTGTGTGGACCAAGATTGGTGCAGCTGCAGGCAGAGAGAGTGAGAGAGGAGCAGCGGTGGCTGCGGCAGCAACAAAGAGCGGTGCACGGCAAAAGGATAGAAAGGGACGCAGCAAGCTAAAGAAGGGGGAGGGTGCGGAGAAATGGTGCATCGTAAGTCGTTCTTTCTCTCTCTCTCTCTCTCCAAATCCAAAGTACATCACATTTGGAAAATGAATTTTCCGTGAGATAAAGAATTTATACTTTAAATAAATTAAAAATTAAATTTTTTTATTAAATGTTTTAAATATAAAAAAATGTATTATTTTTTAAATATAAAAGATCTAAATTTAAAAATTATGGGATGGGAAAAGTCCTTAGCTTCTATTTTATTTATTTATTTAGTAAAAAATATTTTAATTTATTTTAATTAAAATTATATTAATAATTAAAAATTTTTATTTATTTGATTTAATTTCTAAAATTTTAATACTATATAGTATATGGTTAAATTATTCTTATAATTCTCATAATTTTGCTCAAATTTTAATTAGGTTCCTCTACTTTAAAAATTTATAATTGAATTCTAATATTTTAACAAATTTTTAAATTAACTCTTATTGTTAAATACTTGTTAAAATTATATTAAATTTTTTAATATTATCAAAATATAATATCTGAACACTTTAAATATGTATATAATTTATGTCAACAAAAAATCAAAAAATAAATAATAATATAAAAATAATTTATATATATATAATGAAATGTAATTTATATTAAATAATATGATTAAATTGATTTAAATTAAGTAAATTCATAATGTTAAGACAATCTATAATTAATATATCATCAAAATTTAAAAAAAATATTGACAAAACTTTTACTTTAGGGACATTTAAAAACTTGTTAAATTATAGGGAGATAATTAAAAATTGAGTAAAACTATATAATATTTTGATATCTTATATATATATATAATATTTTGTTAAAATTTTTTAATGTGACTAAATATATAATATTTTGATATCTTGAATATATTTAAGTTAAGTCAATTTACTTAAATTATTTAACATAAATTATTTTTTGACCTTATATATGGAAATTATTTTTATTTTATTATCTATTATTTTACATAAACCATGTAAATTTAAAATTTTAAAGTGGTATATGCTGATTGCATTAACAAATTTTAAGTAAATGCTAACACAAATTTAACAACAGGACTAAAATAAAAAAATTAGTAAAGTACGATTTTCAAGGTGAATTTAGACATATTTATTCAATAAATAATTTATATTTTAAAATAGATTTGCAAATATCATATTTGATATTATTTTAATATCTTGAAATATGTTTTGAAATCATACACAAATAAATTATATAAGGAAAACTAAATGGTGCAAGTTATGGGAGTGTTTAAATGTTTAATTTAGTTTGACTTTATCTCAAGATTAATTTAGTTTGATTTTTATTAAACAATGTATTACATTTGACGCCTTTCGTCATCCTTTCATTTATTATTATTATTATTATAATTTTTTATTCCCGACCTTACAAAACATAAACTCTGGCCTTCAAATCAAATATAAATTTAGTAAATGTGAGATAATTTAAAAACAAAACACAATTACTCAAATTACATGTAAACAAGCATTATTATACGTATAAGTCATTCTCAGTTGAAATTATTAATGGGAAATATAGACTAATCACTGCAAGTACATAGAGAACAGTATAATGAGAAACACACACACACACATATATATATATATCCTTATCATAAATTCTATATCTTATAACACACTCACGCCTTTGGATCCGCTGCCATTATTTTGCTGTCTGGCATAACTTTTAGCATCGGTTTTTTTCGTTGCTAAAGTGTTTTTAATATTATTGCAACGAAAAATATTGCTATTATAACTTTTGTTAAATAATTAATTATAGCAGCAATAATTTTCGTTGCAATAATATTTAGCAACGAAAAAAACCGCCGCTAAAAGTAATGTCAGCAAATCCAAATGCCACAATCACATTTGAAATTAAACTTGAGATTTGCATATCTCTTGAGCTGGACTAGTGTTCAAAGAGTGATTTGAGATTGTAAGGCCCTGTAATATTGCCATTTCCACTTCATATTTGCTGAGCAAAAATCGCAACAGCCCTTTCAGTATAATGAGAAGCATCGAAGAACAAATAATCACGGGGATTCTCACATAACTCGTACTTGGCTCCCATTCTGCCTCCACAGCTGTTATATCCCCTGTAAGGCCCACTTCCACAGCATGCCACAATCCCTTCTTTGAAACCTTTCTCAACAAATCAAACACACAATGATCAGACCACACATTAGTTTAAACTAGGGGTGCACCAGGACCGGGCCGGAGATTTAAACAACCCTAGGCTCATACCAGTTTGTCCAAGTGTGCCGGTTCATGTACACCCCTGATTACTTAAATCAGTCGATTTATACAATCACCTACCATAGTTTGAAGGGAAATTGATTACTTGGGTGACTAAATCATAGTAATTGGTGAATGAATATTTGAATCCTTCAAGCTTCCTCTCTAACTTCTGGAGGACTAAAGAGAGTTCATTATTGTGTTGCTTTGCAAGTGCAGAGGCTTCTTCTTCCAAGCAGGAACCTGCACTTCCATTTGCACCCACTCTCCCGGATGGTAAACATCCCAACGGGGCTATACCAAGAAACCCAAATTTCCTCCCTCCTATCTTGTATATATCCTTCAGAACATGTCATTATTGCAAATTACACACACACAAATGTGAAAACAGAGGATTGCACAAAGATGAAACTTCAAATTAATGTATGAAATTTAAAACTTAAAAAAACACCTCCCTGAATGTGGGACTAAAATGAAAATGTTCAGCCAAATCAAACATTGCTATCAAAGTGAAAATCATGAACCCTTTCACCATAAGTTTTGACTAGGACTTAATGCTTTCATGTTAGTCTAAAGTCCAAGGGGTGTTCTAGTACGTTTTCAAGTTTAAGTACCAAATTTGTAAGTAGGACTAAGTCTAAAGGATAATATATATGTCTGTATATATATATATTTCACTCTAAATTTTGCATACAGGAGCAGTACTAGTTTATACTTACTTCAACCACACTAGTCAAATTACCAACCACAATCTTCACAAACTCATCTGCGGTATATGATAAAAGGACATTTGAGTTTTCTAACACCCGAGCTGTGTAATCGTTGGCTCCTACGTTAAATAAGTAAATGGCATTGGACAGCAAATTTTTTGTTTCAGCATCTCCATGTTTCTTCCTCAGTAATCTGTTGACGTTTTTGAAATTAGCTAGTTGAGTTTTTAGGTCTATAGCCTGAAAAATCAAACAACATACAATCAAACAAGGTACTATCACTCTGTTTTAAAATTCAATCTAAGTCATTCTTAAATTGAGAATAGTATAAAAAGATATTATAAAAAAGGTTATAAAAGAGATACAAATCCTTGATGAGTCTCAACTAGAGCAACAGATCCTGCTGATGCAAAATTCACCCCATCAGTGTATGGTTGATAACCGGGATATAGATATGGAAGGAGAAATGGCAACCCTGCATACTCAGCTGCAATGAATATCTCAGATTGTTAGTTCCTTTTTAAGATTGTATCTAAATTAAATACTATAGTGGTTTGAACTTCCAAAATTTTACTTTTACATAAACTTTCATAAGATTTTACATATATGGAGAAACCTAGTGAACACTCTGTCACACAGAGAAATTCTTTCCAATGAAATCAGGAATGACACGCCCATCTGTAAATCTACCACTGGGGAATTTGAAGAAGGTTTCTCCATAGGGGAAGAAGTTAGCCTGGAGAGAACCATTGACGTAGTTATTGTTTCCAGTATCAAATAGTGAACCTCCAAATACAAAAATAAAGCAGCATGATTTCCTGGCAGGCATAGTTCAGCGTAGCAGCAGCTTCCCACACATATGATGATCACACACAAAATCAAGAAACTAACTCTGCTTCTTCCACCTGCCTTGGCCATTGATGAGTTAGGAACGTCCTCTAAAGGACTACAATGAATTCCCAGAGAAAATTTTTCAATCCTTGACCATACTGGCTTGAAGTTTTAGTCATATATATTGTAGATTGCAAGTCACGTTGTCCTGTTTCCATACGCAAGTAATTCGATTCAATAATGCTGTCCTCATATTTAGACCAACTTGTCAGCTAATTGAAGGGCAGTTCTTAAATACATAGGTATCTTGTAATTGCCAGAGAAAAATCTTCAATCCTTCACTAAACTGGCTTGAGGTTTTAGACATATATATTGTAGATGTCAATCACCTTGTCCTATTTCCATACGCAAATAATTCAATTCAATAATGCTGTTGTCATATTACTTCAAATGTAGGTTTGATCCATTTTACTTTAAAATTGAATCCAACATATTTAATCGATTTTCAAATGTGTGGATTTTATTAATTTTATTTGTACTCGATTCAATTCAATTTTAAGATCAATTTGATTTGATTTTAAAATTGATTTGATTCATCAAATATTTCTATTTTAGAATATATTTAACAAAACTCTAACTTGTTTATATGTTTCATATATTTATAATGTTTAAAATAATTTTAAAAAATAGTTTTAAAAGGTTCAAAACTATAATATTATGCTAAAAATATCTAAGTATCATATTAATTATATTAATAAGCAATTAAAAGATAACAACTAATTAATTATATTATCTAATAAAATTATATTAAATATTATTATATCTCAATGTATCAATATATGCACAATTACTTAAAAAAGAATAAATGATAAGTAATAAGTACATAATATAATTATAAAATATTCTCTAATTGTTATTATTAAGAGGTAAAATATTAAAATATATGTATAAATAAATAGTATGGTTTAGTTCGATTAAAACTAAATAAAAAATTATAAGCCAACAACTAAACCAAACTATTCAATTCTACCATTTTGAAAACAAATCAAACCAATTTTTTTTTTTATTTTGTTCAGTTTCTAATCAATTTGATTTAGTTTCATTAGTTTTGATTGATTTTGAATACCCCCACTGAATTGTAAGTCCCTTATTTTCTCTAACTATCTTAATATAAAGAAATGCATCACTTTTTATTATAGAAGATATAAAGAAGAATGATGAATTTTTGTGTTTAAAAAGAAATAAGAAAAAAAGAATACTCACATTGATAAAGGCCTACTCTAAACGAATTAAGAATTAAATATTTTTTTTATATCTCTCTAAATACAATGAATTATACCATTTTTTAAACGTAGAAAATCTAAATCCAAAACCTATGGGAAGAGCATGAGAAAGGTCTGCCGCCACTATTTTATTTATTTATTTTGTAAAAAATATTTTGCTTTATTTTAATTAAAATGAAATTAATAATTTAATATTTAAAAATTTTTATTTATTTGGTTTAATTTCTAAAAGTTATATATATATAGTTAAATTATTTTTATAGTCCTCATAGTTTCACTCAATTTTTAATTAATTTCTTATAATTTAAAAATTTATAATTGAGTCTTTATAGTTAAATAAATTTTAAAATTGGTCCATGTTGTCAATTCATTTGTTAAAATTATATTAAATTGTGTGATCGTTGTCTACATATAACTTATGTCAACAAGTAACTTATAAGAAGAGCACTTTAAATATGTATATAATTTATGTCAATAAAGAAAAAAATTAATAATAACAATATAAAAATAATTTACATATATAAAATAAAATATAATTTATGTTAAATAATATGACTATATTAATTTAAATTAAATAAATTTATAATGTTAAGATAATATATAATTAGTGTATCATCAAAATGAAACAAAATATTGATAAAAATGTAAGTTTATGGGCTAATCTAAAAATTTGTTAAACTATAGGGACTTAATAACAATTTTTGAAACTATAAGAATCTAATTAAAAATTGAGTGAAACTATAAGAACCATACTAATAATTTCTAAAACTTTAATACTATATATTATGTTTTTAAAAATTTCTTCTTTCTCTTTTTTAATCCTAAAAAGGTTAGTATTATATTGTTTAGTCCATATAAATTGTAAACATTATATATATATATATATATATACAAAAGTCCCTATAATTTCAAGTAAAAATAATAGAAAGATTAATTTGTACAGAGTTTATAATTTATAAGAATTAAAATATATAATATTATTTTTTAAGGAACTGAATAAGAAAAAAATATATGTTTTAAGGACTAAATTATAATGTGTTAATTTTTAAAAAAATAATACAAAATCTTTGAAAATTAAAATTATTAATATACTCTTTAATAAAATGAACATAGCATTAGCCTCTCCGGCTCAATTAGCCTAACTTCAATTAATTAAAGGCTAATCAGAGTTAGCTGACTTTTGGTACGGTTTAATTAAAACAGAACCAAAATTTAAGAGAGTTTGTTATATTTGAACTTTAAATTTATAGCTTATTTATCCAATGTGTCACTACTCCACGAGAATTTTGAATGAAAAACTTAATAAAGAGATATTTTTGTAAGAAAAAGAAAAGTTTAAAAAATTCTAAATCAAGTTTAATAATTTAAAAAAGTTTTTGCACAAGGATGCTTTCTAACAAAGTGCAAAATTAAGAGAGGTTTTTTATATTTTAGTCTAACATAAATTAGGTCATACATGTCTAATGGAAACCAAAATAAAATTAAAAGTATTCTCAACATATTTTTTAATTAGAAAATGTCATAATAAACATATAGATAACTATACTTGAATTTAGTCCTTAACAATTTGGTCTTTCAAAGTTTTTCTCTATCCTATTCAATTTTTGAAAATTTTTTAAAAAAGTTTCTCTCTTTTTGGTTTATAAAAGATTACGAGATATTTTTTTTTGAAATGTCAGTATTTTGTAGATTTGGAAAGAAAAATAATGTCCAAAGGCCCATGCATGTCACAGAATGTGTCTCAATGCTTGGCATTTAAAATAATATGCAAAAACAGGGGATTTAAGATCTGAGATTAAAACAGAGCAATTTGTAGCTTGGCTTTTGTCTGATGCGACCTCATCTTATTGTGACGACATTTTCCTCGAATTTTCACGATCGTTTGACTGAAGAATGTATAGATAAAGTGGTACGTACTTGAAAGGATTTAAATCCGAGTAATACTCAACAAAAATAATTTGATATCTAATGAATAACATGTACGTAAGCCTCTAAAAATGCTAAAATTTTGATAAGCCAATCAATTAACATACTTGATAGTGGCTCTATAAATATGTCAATGGACAACTTGTTGATTCTAGTCAACGTGCACTTTAATAGAGGGTGTCCAAAATGGATTTAATCTTTTGCTTCCTTGAGGGTATATGACTCAATCTAATTCCTATTTCTTTATTTTGGATCCTCTGCCGTAAGTTCTCTGGTTGGCCTCTGCTTGGTTTTTTAGCGGCGGTTTTATCCGTTACTAAAGTGTGTTTTAATATTATTGCAACGAATATTATTGCTGCTACAACTTTTGTTTAAATAATTAATTTAAAAAAAGTTATGGTGGCAATAATATTTGTTGCAAGAAAATTTAGCAACGGAAAAAACCGCCGCTAAAAAGCCAAGCAGAGGCCAACCAGAGAACTTCAAGCAGAGAATCCGGACGCCTATTTCTTTGCTATGAGACTAATTATTACTATCATATCTGAGCTAGCATCTGTGTTTATATATATATATATATATATAATAAATGCTCATATTTATTCAAATTAATTTCTTGAGTTCACAAATGTTTTAGTAACTTCAAAAGGGTTATCAAAAGTAAACACGTAATACATAATTACCTAGAAACATTTTCATGTTTTATTGTTTTAATTCTAATCAAATTAAATAATAAGTTAAACATAAAAATGCCAAGCTGGACTGAAGATTTGATAATGCAGTAAACTAGCATGAAGCTGTTAGAGTTTGTTATTTTTATTCCATTCAAGAAGCTAGCATTTATTTTGTATATATATGAAAACATGAGGAGAAGAGATCATCATGAAAATTGTATTGTAGTCATATGAGTAGGAGTTTTCTCTCGACGCAGGGGCAACTATCTTGTATGCTTTCCTACTCTTCTAAGGAATTCGATACAAATTCTTTCATCTTTCCATTTCTGATCTTTTCTATATGTTCTTCCCTTCCGAACATATCAACCTTCCTGCAAATAATAAATTATTCTTGGTCTCGTAACACAATAGAATTTACTCATAAACGTAAAAAGTTAGAAGAAAATTTCAAATCATGGAGTCAACACCATTTTGAAATTTTCAAAATTGCAAAAAGAAAAATTAACTCTCTCCTAAAAATACAAAAGTTATCTGTTATAATAACTCACCATAATTCCTTTTGCATATGACATTCTTCTTTTCTCCAAAGCTTCTGTCAATAGCTGCATCACTATAAAACAAAGCCTAAATCTAGGTCACTATCTAGACTTCCCTCAAACCAATTTTACAAACCAAATGACTTCAACATTATAAGTGACGAAATGCAACGAAAAATGCAATCTCCTATCCCTAGCTGGTCGTATTCAACTCATTAAATCAACCACCATAGCCATTACTAAATATCTATTGCTTGTTGTTTTCTTCATCCTAGTAGTTCTCGCATTTCTCTGTTCAGCTGTCTGTTCTTCATGTGTTTGGTTATTCTAGGTTCTTCATGCTGTTTTACGTTAGGAAGTTTTTATGTTTTAGCATGGTGCTGCTACTGTCATTTTATCTTATCTCTGTACTCTTTTTCCTATTAATGCATTAATTTTCTACTTTCACAAAAAAAAAAAAGATATATTGAACCAATATATATAAGTAATTATATATATATATATACACACGATTTAATTTATTTAGTATAACATATAAGTTAATAACACAGGTTTATTGGAAAGTAATTAATGATGAAGGATTATATTCCAAATTCAAAGAGTTGTCTGAGATTATAAGGTTGAACGATATTCGTATTTCCAGTCCACATGAGCTTGGCAAAATGCTGAGCAGCAGAATCTGTAGGATGAGCAGCATCAAAGAACACATATTCACTCACATTCTCACATAATTCATATTCTGATATCCCTCTTTTCCCTCCACAGCTATAATCTCCTCTGTATGGCCCTCCTCCACAACAAGCTACATCCCCTTCTTTGAAACCTTAATTAATTATCGATCAACAAATAATTAAAATTAATTAGTATATATATATATGTTACTCAAATTAAACATTAGTTCTAATTAATTACCATATTTTGAAGGGTATTGCATTAGTTGAAGAAGTGCAGTGTTGAAGTCAAAGATTGAGTATGCAAGTCCCTTAAGTTTTTGCTTCAGATTTTGAAGGGCTTTGGGAAAAGCTTTATTGTGAAGTGTAGCAAGTGCAGAAACTTGATCTTTCTGACATTCTCTTATGCTGCTTCCATTTCTCCTTAGGATTGGAAAACAATTCAAAGGACCCACATTTAAAAACCCTAATTTTCTCCCACCTTCCTCATAAATTTTCTGCAATTTAATTAATTAGGAATAGCAAAATGAATGATTAATGTTTGTTGTTATCAATAATAATTAATGTTAAACCAAAATAGTAAAGCATACTTGGATGACGCTTGTTATGTTTCCAATGACAACATCAACAAGTTGTTGTGGAGGGTATGGGAGAACCACAGTACTGTTAGACTTTGACTTTGCGAGCAAGAAAGGAGTAGAATAGTCATTACTTCCCACACTAAATATGAACACAGATTTAGAAAGCAATGCCTTGGCTTTGGCATCTCCTAGTTGCTTCCTCAATAGTTTGCTAACTTCTGTGAAATAACCTGCTTGAGTTTTCAAGTCTATCACCTGGAAAAAAGAACAGTAAGAAAAATTAAGATATATTTTAATTAAGAGAACTTTTAATTCACACCAAAATTTAAAATTTTCCACAAAGAAAAAGTCAAAAAGACATTTTAGAATCTCTGTCTCTTTTTAAAAAAAATTTATAATACTTTTCGTCAAATTAAACTTTTAATTTATATTTACAAGTTGAATTTCTTTCCTTTAAGAATGAGTAGTACTTCTTTTGATTGTTGCATAAAATAAAGTCAACGATGAGGAAGGTGGAAATTGGAATATTGGTAAGCAAACGTAAATGAAAGGGATGGGCAACTGCAAATATGATGGATTCACGCACGTCCATATTGCCATGTTAGTGCAAGTAAGTACCTAACCATTTTTTATGCTTCATATTTAAAAAAGTGTAGTGCTAATGGGAGCCGTTGGTCCATTTATCTTGAAAAAATTATGTATTCTATTTAAAGAGGAGAGAGATAGAAATTAGAGAGCTTTAAGCTCTCAGAAGCTAGAGTTCTCTATATCAATTCCTTTAAAAAAATAGTATATGTTTTTTTTATTAAGAGATAGATTAAAAAAAATAAAAGATTTACACTAATAAGAATTCAATTATAACTTTTATAGGAGAATGCAAGAATTTGTAGTATAGGCATTGAAGATAAAAAATAATGGCACAATAGTAGGACTTGAAAATATACTCATGCATTGAGATGTGGAAGACTTTAGGAAGAAAAAGTTTAAGTTGGCTAACAAAATTGTTTAATATAATATTGATATCTAAGAAGATGTTGAATGAATGGATAAAAATTATTTTAATCACAGTGTATAAGAATAAGGGTGATATATAGAATTGGACAAATTATAGGAGAATCAAGTTTATGAGTCATACTATAAAATTATGAGAGAAGATTATTAGGTAGAGATTGAAGTTTGATATGCGAATTATAGAGAACTAATTCAATTTTATGTCAGAGAGGTCAACTATTGAAGCAACATATTCATTAAGAAGATTGATGAAAAAATATCAGAGATTTCATAAAAATTTATATAGCTTTCATCGATTTAAAAAAGGTCTATGATAGAGTATCAAAAAAGATATTACGACAGGCTTTAGAAAAGAATGGAGTTGTGTGGCTTATATTTTAGCAATCAAAGAAATGAATGATAGGGCCACAACTTATGTGAGAACACAAGGTGGAGCCACGAAGGAGATCTCTATATATAACTATAGGACTACATCAGGATTCAACTTTGAGTCTTATATTTTTAAATTGGTATTGGATGTGCTCACTAAATATATCTAAGAAGTAGCACCAAGGTGTATCCTTTTTGTTAATGATATAATCTTTGTCGGAGGTTCTAAAGAAGTAAACAAAAACTTAAAAAAGTATACAAACTTTAGAGACATACAAATTCTGTATAAGTTGTAGCAAAACAGAATATATATATATATATATATATGCAATGTAAGTTCAGTGAAAGAGACATTAATTTTAGGGCAAAGGTAAAACTTAGAGATTTTAGGTATTTTGAAATGATAATAAAAAATATTAAAAAAATAGAATGAGATAGATGAAATGAATGAAGACTTCAGGTATTATTTGTGATAAAAAAGTATAAGTCAAACTTAAAAAAAAAAATTTAAGCAGTTTAATTATGTACAGATGAAATCATTAAAAGTTTATGTATATATAGTTAATTAGATAGAAGATAATCTAATAATTAGAGGTAAGAAAAAATTAAAAAAAAACTTTAAAAAAAATTATTATGATAAATTTAATTATTAATAATATAATTATAAAAATAAAATAAATTATCATTATTTGACCTATATAATTCACCGCACTTGTTTGAATTTAGCTTCTTCTTTTTTCTCTCTCTAAACGTGGAAGGTGGAAATTGATATAGTTGAAAGCAAACGTAAGGTGAAAGGGATGGGCAAGTGCAAATATGATAGATTCACATGTACCTATTGACGTATTGGTGCAAGTACGTGCCTAACCTTTTTTAGTACTCTATATTTTAAAAGTAATATTTTTTATATTAAGGGAGATAAAAAAAAATTTATACTAATAAAAATTTATTCTATTAAATTAGTTAAGGGAAAAATATTTTTTTATCTCTCATTTAATATAAAAAAATGTTTCATTTATCAAATACAAATAGTTCCAACACAAAATTATGAGGTCTCGAATTCCTGGGTCTTGTAATCTTTTCAAAGGTATCTCATAAAATTATGAAAAAGGATCTTCTTTTGAAGTACTTTAAAAGATGAAACAGGGAGAGATTTAGAAATAAACTCATACTCTTGGTTGTTTTGTTTATGATTCTATATATTCTTATATCTCTCTTATTTTACACTCTAAAATATATTCAAGTAAGAATATATACCAGTCAAGTCTAACTAAATTTTAGTGACTCTAGACTTAACTCACTTATTAAATAAGCTATTCGAGCATTTAAGTGAAAAAAAATTTAAAATTTAAATTAAGTTTAATTTATTTTGTTAAATAAGAAATTATACTCAACTTGTATAGCTCATTAAAGTAAATTAAATGAATATAATAAACTATAATTAATTAAAAAATTATAATTCACAAATATATGATTCCAAAATTTAACATTTAACAAATTAATCATAGAAAAGAATTTAATAAATGCAAATTGATTATAAATAAATTATTTTATATATAATATTAATTTATGAATTGTATCATTTTAAACATTTTAATAACAAAATGACATATTTATACAAAACATAATAAATATAACAAATTCAAAAATAAATATACATAGAGAGGTATTTATTTTATAAAAATATTATATATATATATAATATTTTTATATTATTTTATTCTTAAATGAGTTGTTCATAAACTAAATGAGCTGAACATAAACTTTTCAAGTTTGATTTATTTAATTAAACGAACTTAATTTTATGTTCAATCTCTTTTATTTAATAAATAAATTAAACCTAAACAAATTTTTATATTAATCAAACCCGAACTATTTAAGATCAATTCGTTTTATTTATACTTATGAATCAAAAGATTTTTCAAAATTATGAAGCAATTTATTAATCAATTTTCTTAGAAAATAGTTAAAATTTCTTCTCATTCATTGATAAGACATTTAAAAATTTCAAATTCATTGTTTTCCTTCTTCTTTTTTTTTTCCATCTTCCTCAATTTCAATATTTACCAAAAGTGGAAATTAAATCTTGAAATAGCCAAGATCTTCTTTTTTTTTTTGGGAATAAATGGCCAAGATCATTAAAAAAGAAAAGTTCCCAAGCAACATGATCTATATATAAAGTTAATATTTTAGGGTTAATGAATTCCTTTTCATATATATATATATATATAAACGAAGACATATATGATATAATATTGCTAGGAAAAAACGATTAGTGAATAAATAATTGAGAATGGTAGCTCAAAGAGAACAACATACTGTTCCTTGACGAGTTTGCTGCAGAGCTCCAGATCCTGATGAAGCAAAATTAATGCCATACGCATAAAACTCTTTGTATATTCCTGGAAACAGATATGGTGGCAATAGTGGCAACTTTGCATATTCAGCTGCAAATATATATCATCCTCATCATCATCACCACCACCATCAACAGACAAAAATGAATAATTAACTCAGAAATTTAATTAAACTCCAGTGTGATCCATGTGAGATGCATACATACCCAAGAAATCTGGGATAACACGACCATCAGACAACCTTCCAGTGGGGAAATTGAAGAAAGTTTTGCCATATGGTTCATAGTTGGCGAGAAGATCGGTGATGGTTTTGATGTAATTGTTGTTTCCAGAATCGAAAAGTGAGTCTCCAAATATGAACAATGCAGGTGAGTGCTGCTTTTCTGGGTAACACATGGTGCTGTTGCTTCCACTGATGTCAAATATGAAGCTTACATACAAAAAAACTGCCAAATACATCACTCTCATTCTCTTATAACTTGTACCCATGCCTACAATTCTTCTGCTCCACACACACCAAATCAAATGCACCACTGAGTACTACATAATGAATCTCCTTTATATTTCAAAATCTTGGATATATTAAATGTTAAATGAATACTTTTTTTTTCTAGCACTTAATGTTTCTTACTCTGCCCTACGCAGTGGTATATTCTATCATTTTTAATAAGTCAAACATTATTACTATAATTAACATGTCTCAATTAACTTAATTAATTCACGCCAAACCTTTATTTTCAAAGGACCGAGCTAAGCTATTATTGCTGGCACAAATTATTTATATTTAAAAATATATTTACAACTATCATATTTTTATACTATTTTAATATGTTATAATCTATTTCATTCAATAACACAAATACATTGTACAAGGGAGACCAAATCGTTCACGGGACATATTTTTTTTATTGAAACCAAATTCATTATATTTTAATTAATTTGACTTGGACTAGTAAATATTTTATAATGAGAGTATAATTCTTTTAAAAGAGATTTTTTATATATAAAATTCAAACCTGAGATTTTACTTAGATAAAATATTATTTGTATCAATATTTTGTTAAAATTTGTTAATGTGACTAACTGTATAATATTTTAATATCCTGAATATATATAAGTGAAATTAATTTACTCAAATTATTTAACATAAATTATATTTTATACCTTAGATATGTAAGTTATTTTTATTTTATTTTCTATTTTTTTTACATAAACCATGTAAATTTAAAATTCTAAAGTGGTATATATGCTGAGATTGCATTAACAAAACTTAAGTAAATTCTAACACAAATTTAACGACAGGACTAAAATAAGTAAAAAAAAAAAAAAAAAGCATGGTGCTGTTGCTTCCACTGATGTCAAATATGAAGCTTACATACAAAAAAACTGCCAAATACAGCACTCACATTCTCCTGTAATAACTTGTATCCATCCTTACTTCTGCTCCACACACACTATCCTTACTGAAACTCCTTTTATATTTCAAAATCTCGTTTCTTCTAATGCATATATTAAATGTTAAATGAATCATTTTTCTACTCTGCGCTGCCGGAAGCAATATGGTATATTAATTCTTTCATTTTTATTAAGTCAAACATTAATATTATAATTGAGAAAGTCCAATTATGTTTTCGGAGGACCTACCTAAGCTATTATTGCTGGCACAAATATTTTATATTTACAATTATCATAATTTTATATTATTTTAATATTTTAAAATTACTTACTTGCAAAAATATATTATATACGAAAGACCAACAGTAATTTGACCAAAAATCATTTTTGAAAATCTTATATTTCAAAAAATTATATCCAAAAAAGTTATTTCTCTCGGCACTTTATTTTTGTCCTTTTCTGCAATAAATCAGTTTGTACTGCAGATGAATTATAGACTGTAATTCTTCTAAAAGATAGATGAATTACTAGTTTTATTTTTTAAAATATCTAGCTCTAATTTATCACAAGTACACGAATGAGGGCCTGTCATTTTTTTAAAATCTAATTTTCACCTAATTCATCACATGTACAAATAGATTGCAAAATGCTTTAAACAAAAAAAAAAAATGTAACCCTATCGACCTGACACGGATATTTGCTGTAAAAAATATGATTGCTGATTTGTTTAAAATTTGTATTCATGATATATGATTTTTTGGTAGTATGTAAATATAATTTTTACATGTTAAAAAAATACAAACTATAACCTGTGCACTGTTATTTAAAAAAATTGCGTTGAGAAAATACTTTTAATAAAAAGAAAGTTTAATCTTAACTTATATGCATTTAAAAAAATTTTATTTAATATTTTTAATTGTTAAATAATTTTTTATTGCATTATACTTAACTTAAGAAAATTTGTTAGTTAATTTTAAAAACATTTTGTAGTTTTAAATATTTAATTAAAAAAATTTTGCCTAAAAATTACTTCTAACAATTATATATATATATATATATATATATATATATATATATTCATTTAAAAAAAAGTGGATCCTAACTTACACAATATCATCATTTTCTTTTATGCCATCGTTTAGACCAGTACCACCTGACTCAGAGATGTGTATATGATCTATATACATGTCAATTAATTCAACAATCAAAGTTACTCATGAATCTTTTGAGTACTTTATCATTTATAATTTTATACCAATCAATTTTATCTTATCAAATATGAATGAAGGTAGTAGTGGGACAGGATCAGAAGAGCAACAAAATGATGAGCAACAATTACTGCAACAACAAAAATTTGACTAAAAAATAAGAATACTGTAATGTAGAATTGATCATTTATTGTAAATTATTTTTTGGTTAGTATAAATTTTATTTATAATAATTATACAGTATTTTTTATCAATATAATTTTTTTCATTTTCTAATGAAAAATAATAAGTATAATTTATTTATTTTTAATTAAAAATTACATTAATTTTAATTAAAAATAATTGATTAAGTTAAATAAATTACATTTACATTAATTTTTAATTATTAAATAAATTTATTAAAATGTAAAAAATATAAATATAACTGATTAGGATAAATAAAAAAATTATTAACCCCTAATCCATCATAGCTACAAACAAATTACGTGAAAATTAAATTAAAAGAAAACTACTGGCAAAATATTTAAAAAAAAAACTTGTAATATTTCTGTCCTTCAAACAGATTATAGTCTATAATCTATGCAACATAGACGAATTTGTTGCAGAAAAAAAAAAAAGATGTAGAGAGAAATGCCTTTTTTTTTACATGATTTTTTGAAATATAAGATTTTTAAAAATAATTTCTGGTCAAATTGCCGAGACCAAATCGCTCACCGGACCTATTTTTATAGCTAATACGTCTTCATCATCCTCTCTTTCTTTTTCGTGGGGGTGGGGTGAGAAAAAATTAATTGTTATTTCTTGGAATCAATATTTTAATTTGGTTACATGCATGTTTTTCCTATAATTTGACTTACTTGTAAATTATTTCTATAATTTAAAAATTTTTAATTTATTTTTATCAGTATTTTGTTAACGTGACAAACTATATAATATTTTGATATCCTGAAAGATAATTTAATTTACTCAAATTGTTTAAGGTAAATTATATTTTTATGTCCTATATATAATTTTTTTTTAATCTCATTATCTACTTTTTTTTTTAACATAAACCATGTAAATTTAAAATACTAAAGTGGTATATGCTGATTGCATTAACAAAATTTAAATAAATTCTAACAAAAATTTAATAAATGATTAAAAAAATTAATACTAAAGTAAGATTATCAAGGTAAATTTAGAAATATTTAATGCAATAAATAATTTATATTTATAAATATCATATTTTATACAATTTTAATATCATGAAATATATTTTGAAATCATACACAAATCAATCACATAAGGATAACCAAATGGCGTAGGGTATAGCTAGGGATTTTCAAATATTAAATTTAGTTTGACTTGGTCTCAAAATTGAACCAAATTAATATAATTAGTTTGGTTCAGTTTTTAAAATTGATTTAGTTATTTTAACTTGACTTTTTTATTTTGATTTATATTAAACAATATATTACATTGAATGTTTCTCCTTTATGTCATTTAGTATTACATCATCCACACATTTTTTTTTTTGGTTAAATTAAACATTCACTCCCTGTACTTTCAAATAAGTTGGTCTTTATATTTATAATTAATGTAATTTAGTCCCTATATTTCAAATTAGTTATAAATTAATTCTTATCTTTAAATTTTGTTAACTGTCTGTTATCTCTTTGCAAATGTGATAGCTAAATACGAATTTTTTTTTTAATATTATTCAGCATTTATTTTCTTACAGCAGATTATTAAAAAAAAAGGGGTAAAGAAATGAATCCTTAATTTCCAAAGCATAAGCAACCTTGGATTTTGCCTGAATAAAATCATCCAACTTTAGAGGCCTTAGTGCTGGAGTTGGACCACTGTATCCTCCTTCTTTTCTTCTTCTAAGAGGTCTTGAACAGACAGGTCTATATGATGCAGCAATACATAGGTTCTTCTGGTCTTCAAATCAAAGCTAAATTTAATAAATGTGAGATAATTTTAAAACAAAATAAATTACTCAAATTACATGTAAACAAGCATATTTATACAAGTCATTGTCAGTTGAAATTATTAATGGGAAATATAGACTAACTGCAAATACATAGAGCACAGTATATAGAGAAACACACACACATATATATCCTTCTCCTAAATTATATATGTTATAACACGATCATATTTGAAATTAAACTTGAGATTTGCATATCTCTTGAGCTGGACTAGTGTTCAAAGAGTGATTTGAGATTGTAAGGCCATGTAATATTGCCATTTCCACTCCACATTTGCTGTGCAAAAATCTCAACAGCCCTTTCAGTATAATGAGAAGGATCAAAGAACACATAATCACTGGGATTCTCACATAACTCATACACTCCCGTTCTGTCCCCACAGCTGTTATATCCCCTGTAAGGCCGGCTCACTTCCACAGCATGTCACAATCCCTTCTTTGAAACCTTTCTCAACAAATCAAATGCACAATGATCAGACCACACATCAGTTTAAACTAGGGGTGCACAATGGCCGGGCCGGAGATTTAAACAACCCTAGGCTCAGACCGGTTTGAAGCCGGGACTCATTACAAAAGGCCCAACCTTGGTTTGAACCTTTACTTAACCCAAGGTGGTCCACTTCAGTTAGACCAAGTTTACCGGTTCATGTACACTCCTAATTACTTAATCAGTCAATTTATACAATCACCTACCATATTTTGAGGGGAAATTCATTAGTTGAGTGACTAAATTATAGTAATTGGTGAATGAATATTTGAATCCTTCAAGCTTCCTCTCTAACTTCTGGAGGACTAAAGAGAGTTCATTACTGTGTTGCTTTGCAAGTGCAGAAGCTTCTTCCAAGCAGGAACCTGCACTTCCATTTGCACGCACTCTGACTGATGGTAAACACCCCAATGGGGCTATACCAAGAAACCCAAATTTCCTCCCTCCTATCTTGTATATATCCTTCAGAACATATTATTATTGCAAATTACACACACAATTGTGAAAACAGAGGATTGCATAAAGACTGAAACTTCAAATTTGGGAAAACTACATTTTATCCCCTAAATTAAAACCTAGTTTACAACATTAATATATGAAATATAGAACTTAACAAAACACCTCCCTGAATGTGGGACTAAAATTAAAATGTTCAGCTAAATCAAACATTACTATCAAAGCCATTAGTTTTAACTAGGACTTGATGTTTTCATGTTAAAGTCCAAGGGGTGTTCTAGTGCGTTTTCAAGTTTATGTACCAAATTTGTAATTAGGACTTAGTTTAAAAGACAATATATATATTTCACTCTAAATTTTGCATGCGGAACCAGTACTAGTTTATACTTACTTTAACCACACTCGTCAAATTACCAACCACAATCTTCACATACTCATCTGCGGTATATGATAAAAGGACACTTGAGTTTTCTAACGCCCGAGCTGTGTAATCGTTGGTTCCTACGTTAAATAAGTAAATGGCATTGGACAGGAAATTTTTTGTTTCAGCATCTCCATGTTTCTTCCTCAGTAATCTGTTGACGTTTTTGAAATTAGCGAGTTGAGTTTCTAGGTCTATAGCCTGAAAAATCAAACAACTTACTATCAAACTAGGTACTATCACTCTGTTTTAAACTTCAAACTAAGTCATTCTTAAAATCAGAAGAGTATATAAAGATATTCTAAAAAGTGGGGAAAAAAAAAAGGCATACAAATCCTTTGAGTCTCAACTAGAGCACCAGATCCTCCTGATGCAAAATTCAGCCCATCGGTGTATTGTTGATAACTGGGATGTAGATGTGGAAGAAGTAATGGCAACCCTGCATACTCAGCCGCAATCAATATCTCAGATTGTTAGTTCCAGCAGCAATTAAGACATATAAAATTTAATATATATGTATATATATATATATAAATTTAATATTGTATTGTGATTTGAACTTCCAAAATTTTACTTCTCTTACATTAATTTTCATAAGATTTTACATATATGGAGATACCTAGTTAAGACTCAGTCACACAGCAAGATTCTTACCAATGAAATCAGGAATGACACGCCCATCTGTAAATCTACCACTGGGGAATTTGAAGAAGGTTTGGCCGTAGGGGAAGAAGTTAGCCCGGGCGTAGGCAGAAACATTGTAGTTATTGTTTCCAGTATCAAATAGTGAAGATCCAAATACAAATAAAGCAGCATGTTTTCTTGGCAGGCATAGTTCAGCGTAGCAGCAGCTTCCCACACATATCATGATCACACACAAAAGAAACTAACTCTGCTTGTTCCACCTGCCTTATAGATGAGTTAGGAACGTCCCCTAAGGACTACAATGAATTCCCAGAGAAAAATTTTCAATCCTTGACCAAACTGGCTTGAGGTTTTAGACATATATTTTGTAGATGTCAAGTCACGTTGTCCTATTTCCATACGCAAGTAATTAAATTCAATAATGCTGTTCTCATACATAGACCAACTTGTCAGCTAACTGCAGGACAGTTGTTAAATATATAGGTATTTTGTATGGGGTTTTCCTCCTGAAAAATGATAAAATTTCACCCATAAAAAATGTATTTTTATATTGTGGTGATACTTAAGATGAAGAAAAGTACCAAGTGTGAGTAGTGTCTTTCACATTTAGCAGTTTACCCTCTTTCCTTTGTCGGAGACAAGAGATGGGTTGGGTCATTAAAGAATCGCCTGAGACAATTTGACTTAAAGTCCATTTGGGTTTTAGTGTTCTACTGTTCATGAAACTGTGTGTGGTTGAACCAACTATTGCTTCGCCTTCACTATACATGGAAAGTGCTGAAGTTATGAGTTAGAAATGGTAGTGAAACACAAAATCAGAATGGAAAATTAGAAATAACACGGGAATTTGATCAAACAGTTGGACAACATCACGACCTTGTGTAGCAGAGTAGACCGAATTGTGTTGAATGGACCAAGACTGGAGCAGCTGCAGGTAGAGAGAGTGAGAGAGGAGCAGCGGCGGGGCGGCGTGAAAGAGCGGTGCACGCAGAAGGGCAGAAGGACACAGCAAGCTAAAGGATGGGAAGCTCCTTTGCATTTGAGTAGTTATACATTTTTATGCACGAGGGAGATAAAAAAACTATATTTGGTATCTAATTTATTGAGCCCTAGTTTGAGTCTAAAATTTTTTTTTTCTTTAAATATAGATAAATATACTATGAAGGAGTAAATTTTATTTTTTTATCATTAAATTGTTAATTAAAAATTGACACATGCATTTGAAGGGGTACTTTCACCTAAGAAGAAAAGGTATTTACTTTGCTTACCCTATATAATTCATCTCTTTGACAATAAACATAAATAAAGCACTATATATTTATCTATGCAATATCATGGCTTAACTTAAGGTTTTACAAAGTGTCTTGTCATAGGATCTTCAATATTACATAATCTTTGATATTTAGTCCAAATGCAATTACTAATAATAAATTTTTTATTGAGCAAAGTATTTCAAGGTGTCTAGTGAATCCGTCTTTTGGATAATAAACTAAGATATCTAACTCTTTCTTTCTTAAGAAATATGAAATAGTGAAAAGCGTGATGGGATCATTCCTTCCCTTAAGTCAATGTAATGCTGACTTGAGAATAATCGTACCAAGATTATTCCGACTTCGCAAAGAAGAAACACTCTCAAAGTAGGTTAGGTGTAAGCTAAGCACCACCAGCACCACCTACGACACTTAATTTAGACAAGATTAAAGGTGTCATAAAGAAGTGATTCTCATCCCCCTTTTTTCGAGAATAGTTCTGAGGAGTTGCTTCGTAGGATTGAAATGAAAGTTCTTCATGTCTATGTACAATCGCTCTGAGTAAACTAGATAAAGATTTAATACTTGATAAATTAATTATTATTTTATTGAACTCAAACCCTGTTTCTCTAATTAAATTAGTACTACTGATTACTCTCCAGCCTTTTAGAAGAGTCAACCTTTTAATATTAATTATTTCACATCTTACCATTAGGCACATTACAATAACTAACACCATATACCTACCTCCCATGTATTAATTAATACAATTTCTTATTCTCTTAACTATAGTCTATTAAATAATCTCACTACTCATTAAAAAACTTGTATGCAGCTATCCACCTTTTTAGGATATGATCCATTGGTCAATAACTACAACTCTTATCTCCCATTATAGATAGACCCTTATCAAATATTTGAGGGGGAGAACGATATAAAGAAAAGGAAACTTTGGCAACACACAGAAGCTATAAATAAACTTTCACATAGTATTTTCTAATACTTTCTAAATCTCTGAGTTTAGTAAAAACGTATTATATTTATTAAAATTTAAACTCTCTTGTCTTACTTACAGTTTTTCTGTTGTGCTTCACTTCTTTCCTATTAAAGCTTTCCAGTGATTGGTCATTTAATTGCTCTGTACCTCTAAATTTGAACCTTCCGTTCTTAGAACAATATGTATGATTTATACAACTCGTCTCTCCTATAATTAGTTTTTAAAAAAAATTACATATTTTATTTTGATTAGAAAATCTGATAAAAAAATATAAATAATTACATATAAATTTAGTACTTTCTCAAGTGTAGAAGATCTAAAATCGATAAAAACAACATGGAAAACATTCTCAACCTCTATTTTATTTATTTATTTAGTAGACAAAAAATATTCTATTTTTACTTGTCAGAGATAACTAATTTTTTGAAAGATAAGTAATAATATATTTTAGTGTTTAAAAAATCATAATATACATTTTGGTCTCCGAAAGATCACAATAGTTAATTCGTTAATCTTTAGGTTATTATTTATTAATGAAAAAGATAACAAAAGATTATAGATACTAAATAATCTATAAAAGATTAAAAATATGTACCTTTTAATTCCTAGTATACCAACAATCCAAACTATAATAAAATGTGGAAGAACTTAATCATAAATTAGCACTTAACCATATTTTTATAGTATGACTTGTGGCAAATAAACTTATATATTAGTACTAAACCATAAATCAATAAATAAATATTTGATATTTTTATACAATTTTTTCTTAATTTATATAGAATTTATTTTGAACTATTAAAGTAAAAAAAATATCAAAAAATTAATAAAGATAAATATTAAGATTTCTCTACTATCCTATCAATTCTAATTAAAAATATAAAACATTTCAACTACACAATTAGTAAACGAATCACATGTGCAGCATATATACTTATAAACTTGTATTCTATAAGACATTTTTTATAAGGTTAGTTAAGTTACTTTCTTCAATAAAAAATAAAATTTAAATAAAAAAGATTTTCTTATGTAGCCTTTCCTTATCTCTTTATTTTTGTTACTTATTTAATTCAATGTGTCTTTGTTCTCTGATTTAACATTTTAAATTATATGTAAAAATATTTAATTTATCAAAATTACTAACACTCATGTGTGCATATGAAAAAATAATAACAAATCATAAATAAAATCACTTATACATGTGTACACAAGCTTGTTGCCAAAAACATATTATATAATACTTTGAAATTTAGAATCAAATCAAAATGAAGTTTAAATTATTAGGTGTTCAATAAACATAAGTGCATTGCTAGAATTGCTATGTGCTAAAAAAAATTTAAATTTGTGTGGCTTGTAATTGAAAAAAAGAATATGATATATATGTGATAAAAGCATTACATACGAGTATTAGTTTGTTTACTAATTATGTAATTGAAATATTTTATATATTTAACTAGAATTGTTAAGATATTAGAGATATCTTAATGTCTATCTCTATCACTCTTATGATATTCTTTCACTTTGATAGTTCAAAAATAGATATTAGATAAATTAAAAAAAATTATATAAAAATATCAAATATTTATTTATTGATTTATAATTAAGTGCTAATATACATGTTTATTTGTGACAAATCATATTTTGAAAATATGGTGAAGCGCTAATCTATAATTAAGTTCTTTTATATTTTATTATAGTTTTAGGTTGTTGGTACATTATAGACTAAAAATTATATATTTTTAATCTTTTATAAATTATTTAATATTTAATGTTTCACGTGATTTTTTTGTTAATGACTAATGATTTAAGGATTAACGAATTAACTATTATTATCTTTCAGGACTAAAATGTATATTATAATCTTCTAGGAACTAGATTATATTATTGTTTATCTTTAAAAAAAAAAATAAGTTATCTCCTATTTTAATTAATTTAATCATTAAAAAATTTATTTCTCTGCTTTAATTTCTAAAACTTTAATACTATATAATATGTTTTTAAAAATTTCTTCTTTCTCTTATTTAAGTGATTAGTATTATATTATTTATTTTATATAAATTATAAACTTTATATACACTAATTAATCTCTAACAAAAAATATATATTTTAAGTACTAAACTATAATGTGTTATTTTTTAAAAAATAATACAAAATTTTTGAAAAATGAAATTATTAATATATTCTTTAATAAATGAACATAGCATTAGCCTCTACGGCTCAATTAGCCTAACTTTAATTAATTAAAGCGGAGTTAGTTGACTTTGGGACGGTTTAATTAAAACATAACTAATTTATGGCTTATTTATCCGATGTGTCATCATTTCACAAGAATTTTAGATGAAAAACTTCATAAAGAGATATCTAACGGAAACCAAAATTAATTTTTTTGTCAAAAAAATTCAAAGGAGCTTCGTAAACTTGTCTCCCAAGTTGGTATGCCTTTATTATCTTATTATACCATTAGATAATGAAACAAGGAGAGTGATATCAGAAGTCAAGACTTAACAGAACAGAATCAATATTCACCATAAACACAACATACTGCAAATAGATTTTATTGATTCTACAACAATTCAGAAGTTACAACTTACAACAATATCTTTTATTTGTTTAAATTTTCTGGTAGCAACAACATGCATGGTGGAATTAGTGTTGAAACTGTGATTTCAGATTGTGAAGCCAATAACATTGCTATTTGCACTCCACATTTGGTGAGCAATATACTGATTGGCCTTATCAGTAAAATGAGCAGAGTCAAAAAAACACATATTCACTTTGATCCTCACATACCTCATAAGCTCTCACTCCAAATTTGCCTCCACAGCTATAGAGAGACTGCATTGTTATGAAGTTTGGTATGTGGAGAAATTTGATGTATCTCCTACATACCACAACATAATGTGAATACAAAAAAATTCTAATTTATAAAAGATAAGTAGAACAAGTCGAGTAAGAATAGAGAAAGTATACGTCACATACTTTGATCACAGTTGTGAGATTGCCAAATGCCAATTACTAAGTCTACATATTGATGTAGAGAATATAAAGAGAAGAGAGTGGAATTATCAGTCACACGGACTATGTAATCAAGTAAACCGCTTTATTCACTATCAAATATTTTAATAATAAAAGATATCATTATTTTAGATTAGGTATTTTGAAAAGTATTATTAAAAAATATTAAAGTAATGTATTATTTATCATTAATGACTGATTGACTGAATTAATTATATCAATATTTTGTTAAGACGAATATTAATATCAACTAATAGACCTATCACTCTTTATCATTCTATCTATTAATTAATTTCATACAAAAATCGTTATCGTAAACTTGTCATCATAATTACCCATAAACTTTGTCTGGTATCCCATTACCTCTTCATCTATATATAGTCTCCCTTCCATAAGTATGTGTATTTTATTTTTAGATTATTATGTTGTTACTTTAATTTATTGAGAACTAACTTGATCATTAGAGTAATATAAAAAGCTTCTTTTCCCTAGGAAAGGTCTCTTGTGATTAGACTTCAAATATTCAGGTATTCATTTACCAAATAAAAAGACAACTATACCTCAATTTAGTCCATTAACAATTTGGTCTTTCAAAATTTTTCTCAATCCTATTCAACTTTAGAAAAATTTAAAAGATTCTTTTCTCTCTTATTTAGTTTAATTAAAAATTCTAAGATATCTTTTTTTTGGAAATATCAGTATTTTGTAGATTTGGAAAGAAAAATAAAATCCAAAGGACCATACATGTCACAGAATGTGTCTCAATGCTTGGCATTTAAAATAATATTTAAAAACAGGGGAATTAAGATCTGAGCTTAAAACAGCAATTTGTAGCTTGGCTTTTGTTTAATGCGACCTCATCTTATTGTGACGACACTGCTAGTTCTTCTCCCAGTCTCGGACTCAGCCTTTTAGCCGATTCGCACCTTAAGAATGTCACTCTTCAAGGTAGGGAAGGGTCTTAAAACTTTACGGAAAAACATTATTATAAGAATTGAAGTCTTAAAACTTACATATATAATAATGTCTTGTCTTGTCTTGTCACCATTCTTTTCAGGTAAATTAATTTTAAGATATTTATTTATAATTTGGTAAAGTGTCACACCATGCTTAGTGTTCAACATGTAATAACATTTATTAAAGCGACACTTTTATAAGAGTAAACAGCTATAAACTACTTTTTGAACTAATACAAGGGAGGCACTTGCAACTCACATCGTCTTTATATATAGATTACTTCCAAATTCGAAGGCCTCGTATTGCTGCACAATGCAAGCTTCACAGTCAAAAAAAGAGGGCATAGACAACTTTTTTAAATATCTTTTCCTCTCTTTTCTTTTCTTCTTTTTTAATAAGATATGTTCCAAATATGACACTAGAAATTAAAGTCAGCTTTGGATTCACAATTAGCTCTATTATTGTTCTTAAAAGAAAAATATATCTTCGGAGCCTTCTCCATCTTCGTAACCAAAACTTCAGTTGAAGTGACTTTAATTCATTTCTATATGGAAAAAGTTGATATGCAATTCATAGAGATGGCATTGGAATTGCTGAGAGCATAAGCCTGCCAACAAAATTTTTCTGTAAGAATGATTTTGAGTTTTTTATTTCATTTATCAATTAAGCACGAGAAAGGAAAACAAAAAATGTAGGAGGGATTTCAATGTATTAATGCTTACTAAGCGACTCTTGATCACTTTGGCACTATAAACTTCATTTGTGGTAGTAAGGTCTTTCAGGTTAACATTCATGTTACAATCCATAGCAACCTACAAAAATAATACACACAATATTGTAATTATATCAGTTGGGAGGAATCCATTAATATATCAAATTCACGTCAATTTTAAAGACTAAAATTAGTACGTACCATGTGATCTAAAATATCTTTTACCAAAAGTTTTTTTGTTTAAATGTATATAGAAGTTACTTTTTCCTAAAACCTAAGATCAATAATATATATATATAAGCAATTATTAGGAGATTTATTGTGAATCGAAACCTATAGTCTCTCCCATGTAAAATAAATAAGTAAATAAAGAGTAAATTGCATTCCTCTCACTTGAAAAATGAGAAAAATTACAATTTTATTCATTTTAACTAAATCATCTTTATGTTTATTATTTATATAATTAAACATATATTTTATTAGTATAAAAAATACTTTTAAACTTAAAATAAAATAAATTTATTATTTTATAATAAATTATAATACTTTTATAAAATTAATAATGTCATTAAAAATATTTTAGTCAACATAAATGAAATTGAAGGTCTTCTACTTTTTTTGAGAAAGGAGAGTTTAGGTTTTTAAAAATAAAAGGAAAGGAAGTGTAATTTTAATATCTCTCAACAAGAAAAATATAATTTAGTCAAAAATAAAATAAAATAAAGGGAGGAAAGAAGAACTTAAGTTACCTTTATATGAAACAAATTTATATGAAGCAACCAAAGATGAGCTTTAACATCCCCTAAGATTTTGATATTATCTTTTCCGTCGTCATTATGTGAAGCCTTGGCTAATATTTTGGTCACATTAACACATTCCAACAATACACGACTTTGCACCACAACATCATGACTATGAGGAGGCTGAAAAAACCTAGGAACTTGAATGCTTCCTACGTGCATGTCTTCATGATACACACCAAACTTCGTATGACTATACCCTATTCCAAACTTGTTGTGATTTTCAGCATTAAGAGTTAAGGAAATCACAGAAGAAAGCAATAGGGTTAGGTTATTAGAATTAGGAGGTTTGTCAATTTCGTAAAAGTTCATTTTGAACTGTCGCACTGAGAAAATAGGCTTGTGGGGTTTCATGATGAGGATGACGAAGAAGGTGGACAAGCCAATTATTACAAGGGCGATGAGGAGGAAGATGAGAAGGAAGAAGCAAAATTTTTTGAAAGAGAAATTGTGGGGATATTGCAGTAGTTCTCTACAACAGAAGCAATTATTTGAATTATTTTGGGTAGAAGATGATGAAGAAGAAGAAGAATCCATTTTTGGAGATTAATTACATTATGTGAAGTTGGTTTATAGGATAATTAAGTGAAGTGAATGAGTGTGTTTGGATTTTTTGGTTGATTAAGTGGTACTTCAATGGAAGGAGGGAATGGGATCGATGTCTTTCTTTCAAGATTAAGCCAACTATTATTCCTTTTTCTAATTTAATTGATACCAAAACCTTTTAGGGAGAGAACCTGTGCAGAAAGCAACCAGCTGCTTTAACTTTTTTGATTAATTAATTAATTAATTAAGAATTTTTGGGGAAAAATACAAAAATTTCTATTTAAAACTCTGAGTTATTTTTGGAGAGTCAATCTTGTGTTTGAGCTAACATTATTATAGAAAAATTACACAGAAGAATCTATATGTTCAAAATACCAAACATAAAGTTATTTAACTAATTAAAATCCTAACTACGTCAATTTTTAATATATCTTTTCGTGAATTTGTTTGGTTTCTTTACAAAATATCATGTCTTTTAAATCAAGAAATTGATAGAGCATTTAATAATTTAAAATTTATAAAAAAATTAATAAAAATAATTTTTAATGTCTAAAAATTTAATCAACTAATAAAAAAATATTAATCAGTTTTAAGACATTAATCAATAAAAAAAAATTTATTTGGTTTTGGGTAAAGTAAACGTCGTAGGATACAGGCAAAGAAATCAGATATATTGTCACTCCATAGCATTGGATGTCACATGCAACACAACTACACAAATACAACCTAGGCTTTTGCTTCAACTTTTCATCAATAATTTTAAAATTTATAACAAATAATATTTTATAATCATATATATATATATAAATATATATATATAACAATCAACGATGAAGAGCTTCAGAATTTTGTTACACAATAATTAAATTAAAATTTTAACCCCTGGCATGCATATACACCTAAAAGAAACAAGCAAGCTAGAAAGAGACAAAAAAATTTTGTAAATTATTTTATTTTGAATCGGAGAGTTTAATCTCTAGGAAGATTAAATTTTTGTATCATTAAATTATTTTAAAATATGTATAATAATAAAGAAATATTTTATATAAATCTTAAAAAAAAAAAAGCAGACTAAATTTTAGGATTGTAGAAAAATGGTAGAAAGACGGCAATCACGAGAGTAGTTGATGTCATTATTTCTGAATCTGACACGCAGACGACGATCTATCTCTCTCATAAAAGCAGACTAAATTTTAGGATCCCCAAACAGTACACAATTATTTTTGCATTTTGCATTGCATGCATCAATCACTTACATACACTCTCCCACATTTCTATATCTCGTAACTTGGGGCACACCTAGATGTTGGAGCCACCTTCAATTTAATAATTTAGGGAATTAGTTAAAGAATTACTTAATTAATTAAATGTTTTCAATATTTTTTTAACTAATATTTAAAAGCACTGATTAATAATAAAACTTAAAAAAAATCAAGTAAAGCACATTCATTGACATTATGAGCTTTGGAATTGGAGAGAGCATAGGCATAGTACACTCCCCAGTCCCCACCTAACGTCTATGCCTCCCATACGACTGATGACATTGACAACCCCTTTAGGATTTCTCGGCTCTCTCGCACAGGTCATATTTTCAATTGAAACTTGCAATAATTAACTTCACTGTTTATAATAGGACTTGACGGCAATGAATTGAGAGATAAATAAGAGTACGAAAGGGTGATTTATAGTTTTTGGTAACAAAAAACAAAGCATTAAGATTGGGGAAAGAGAAGAGAGAGATCAAACAAAAAGTTTATAGAAATAAACAAAAATTAGCTTGGGTGATATAACCTCATCAGGAGGAACAAAGTGGCCAATGGACAAAGGCTGAAAGGTTACCTTATAGTCAGTTTAGTCCCATTAGATTCTTGTTAATCAATGATTAATTAAAGCGATAGATTATGATCTATCATCTAAAGGCCCATGGAGCAACACGTCAAAGATATTTTTCTTATAAGTTTCAAGAGAGCCAGCCAGCGAGCTAACTAATAACTTTCACGTCCACTCAACTTTGATGCTAAAATAGACATTTGTGTTATTTATATTGATTATTGATTTAAGGTAAATGTTTATGAAAATCAATTCATCAACTGCCCTTATCCAGAATTAAGTAAAAATACCACCAAAGTAACCCAATGCGATTTGCGAGCAATCGGAAACAAAACAATCCAAACACGACGATATGAATGGCCTCTAAATAGAAAAGACCATAATAAAAACAACTAAGTTAACATTAATCAGCAGTCAACACTGTATCACATATCATATATAAGCATCCTTATAAACATCAAACTTAAAAGTCTCCAAAATTAAGGTCTTTAACAAGGTAAATTAAGGGCATCTAAATAACATGATCCCAGATCCATTAGCTACCAGCGAATAACCTCCACACATGCTTAAGCGGGTTTTAGTTGTTTTCCCTCCATCTCCAACACAGGTGACAAACCATTCCTGAAACCAATAACACGGGGAAGAAAGAGAAAATCATTCTATTAATTTAAGAAACAACTAGGAGAGTCGTCAGTACTTAAAATGACGACAATGACAAAAAGTAAAGCAGCAGCTAAAATGGTCATGAAAATTACTGACTTGTAGCTTTATTTACATAAAAAGGGGTCACTGACAGAGCTGCTCAGAAAGCTCCTCACATCAGGGAAGGAGGAAGGTCATCAAAGGTCCAAAGGTCCAATGGGTTTGCACCATCCTGGATTGCGTCTCCACTGAGCAGGCTGCCTAGTGAAGCATCGTCCCAGCTTCCATCAAGATAAGGTGTCTGGAAGAACTTCAGCTGGGATTCGATATCTGCGAGCTCCTCAGATAGTGTCTTTGCAGAATCATTTTCCACAGATACCACATCCTTAGAGTTTGAGTATTGCATGTTGTTGTTCTGGTTGGCATCTTGCACATATTGAGATTCATCAGAAAGCACGGATGAGATTTCCGGAGTCTTTGGGCCTTGTTCGCCCCATCCAAGATCTGAATAGTCAAATGAGTTGCTGGCCTGTTCTGAACTGAAATACAGAGCGACATCATCAGATGGTGCAAGCGATGGGAGCCCATCGTTACTTCCAGGGAAGGATCCCATGTTAGCAGCAGCAAACTGGCTAACCCTTGGTTTCTGTTCCATCAGACCCATAGAGCCATAGTAGTCATCCAGATTGATACCAAGATTGAAATTCTGGGTCGCATTTGGCTGAGCAGAGTTCAGATTAGCCTTTGGAAGCTGTTTCTCAGTAGTATTTGCCTTGAGGCGTTTCATGGAAGAACCCGAGACCTCATCAGGGAAGTTCACTTTGGCTTTCTTGCCACGAATCCTGCGAGCTTCAGCATCATAAGCTCTTGCAGCTTCTTCAGCAGTGTTGAAGGTTCCTAGCCAGACACGAACCCCCTTTCTTGGGTCACGGATCTCAGCTGCCCATTTACCCCATGGACGTTGGCGGATTCCCCTGTATTGATTCTTCCTTCTCCTCTTCGCAGACTTCTGATCATCATGCTCATCAGATTCCTCAACTTTTACAGCTGTAGATCCCGAAATACAATTGGAAAGGAAATCAATACACAATTATGAGAATAATGAGAAAAAGCTCAGATTTTTATTTCTAAGGTTATTAAGTAATATAAAATTTAAAGCTGGCATGATCATTTGTCATATTATTTAGAAACTTGGACATACAAAAATAATAATTAAAACTGAAGCAGCAGAACTCCCAATATTCTATGTGATATCAAAGCCAGAACTACTAGAATGATTGATATAAAGTATCATAGTCATTCTCATGTCACAACTGTTGAAGTTTCAATCAAAACCGATTTATCATAAAAAGAAAGGGTAGTAATTTAACCACCTCCTCTTAAATATGAACCATCGGAGGCAAAAAAAAAAAAAAAGAATTTAAGCAACAATTTTATACAGGAAAAAAAGTCAAATTAATTTCAAGGATCACAAAATGAAATTTCATAACCTAAAAATAATTTCTAGAAGACAATACAAACAAATGGAACCATCTCCAATTGGATCCACAAGATCATATCTAAATTCAAATCAAATCCTTTTTTGGAAAAAAAAAAATAATAACCTCAATCTCGTTTTCCATTGAACAGGAAAAATTGGGAATTTACAAAAATAACACACATAATTAATTTCAAGAACCCTAGAGAAAGTTTTTACAGATGATTACACCTGCCAGAAAATGAATTATCTCCAACTGAATCCACAAAATCATCCTTAAATTTAATCAACTTCAAAGTGAATTGCTAACTCCTTCATGTACAGTTCACAAACACCCAGTCAAAAGGAAAGAAAATGGAAGGGGGAAAAATTAAATAAAATGATATTAAAGGGAACTCAAAGTCTGTAATAAAGGAAAGTCCAAAACTTCTCTTCAAGGAGATGACAAGATCTAAAACGACTGAATTGATTTTCCTGCAAAGCTACTTTTCATAACTAGAGGTAAAAATGTCACGCTAGATTTTATTTTTAAGGGACAAAAAATTTCATGCCATAAATAAAAAATAACTTCAATCACATTAAAATCAAAATCAAAATTCAATTTTCAGTGAAATAAACCAAGCAAAGGAGAAAAGAAAAGGCCAATTCATCATAAAATCTTCTTCTCCATCAACAAATTAACAATACACCCACCAACATAGGAATTTAACAGACAAACGCATCAGAAAATCGATACAACAAATTTCACCCCAAAAAAAAAAAAAATCGAGGAGGATCAGAAAATAGTTACCACGAGACAGGGTCTTCTTGGAGGGCTTGGTGGCCGAGAAAGCAAAGGACTTAACATCGACCATCAAATCATCGTCCTCATCTTCGATATCGGAATCGTCCTTGAATTCCCTAAAGTCAGCTTCAAAATCATCGTCCAAGTCGATGACAGTTTCGGGCCTCATAGGCTTCGAGAATCTCCTACCCGAGCTGAGCTTCTTCAAATCGGGCCACAGATAGTTGGCAGTGAGACGCCGCGACCTCCCGGTGCCTGCCGCCCCCGCGGGAATGAAGTCAGAGATAATAGCACCTCCGCACATCTTCCTCTTCTCTCTCGATCAGGATATGCTTCTGGTATGAGATTTCTCTTCTCTATCACTCAAAGGAGAACCGTAAGCTGAAAGCTTAATTTCTTTGTGATTGAACGGAAATTTTGAGAGATTTCTTGAGGGTTTTGTAATTTTGAGTTTGGTGAGAAGAAGTGTGCAGAGAGGGATATATATATTATTTTTTGCAGCAATGGAGTGAGTAAATGGAGGAGGAGTTCAGGGAATTGCGTTTACCATTATGCCCTTTGTTAAGGTAGCGAATTACCTTGAATATGCTGAAGGTGACCTTTAGGTTTACTGGAATAGTCAACCTGCTATAGTACCATTGCTACTGCTACGCGTGTTTGAGACTTTCCTCATCAAATTAGAAAATGCTTTTTCATATATTATTGTTACTAAAATGTCATAAAACAATAACAATAGTAATGGAATTTCAAAATTATAAGTGCTAATTCTTGACAGGTCAAAAATGCCAATCAAAGTTGAGCTATAGCTTGTTAAATAATCAGTGCAAAAATTGGTTTCTTTATAAATATATTTTAAGATGACGATGAAATGTTTATTATTACTATATTCTTCATTTAAATTATCAAGTTTTAAATCATAATTAAAAGTACATTTAGTAGTAACTCTCTTGTATTTATGATAAAATCTTAATAATTAATGATATGATAAGCGGTCCAGATCGTCTGCTATCATCCAGCACTATTATTCCCTACTATTTAGCGCATTGTGGTTGTCCGTGTGATCGAGTGTCCCAGGTAAAGCCACGTCACCTTCAGCTTTTGTCAAACACATTATTTCCTTCATTTCCTTCGTTTCCTTCAGTCGATTGCCAGGAACAGTCTTGAAGGGATTCGGTCATCGCTATAGCAGCTGTCACCAGAAGAGAATCGCTATCGTCGAAAGATAAAGCCGTATTCATTGTCGCTGCAGCAAGTGTTGTCAAAAAAGAACCACCGTAGGGAGCTTGCGACGGGTCCATTGCGATGACCGCTCTCAAAGGGTTTTTGTCACTACTACAGTAGGTGTTGCCGGAAGAGAACCACTGTCGCCAAAAGAGAACACCATTTTTGTCACCTCTACAGCGTTCTCGCCGAAAGGAGAATGATTTTATTTGATGATGGTGATCAAACAATTCCTATTTACTATTTTAACATGCTATTTTCATTATGATCTAGTGGGTTGAAATTGTTGATGTCTTGGTTGTGATTTTCATGATTAAAATGTGTCTTTACTTGTTAAAATCTTAGCCGATTCAATTCTACTCTATTTGGTTGTTAATTTTGGTGAAAAATAGCAACAGCAAAGGTTTGCAACGACAACGATGGCAAATGTTTATGACAGCAATAGTGGCTGAGGTGATTGGCAACGCGACTCCGCACAACAACAGTAGCAGTGACTAAGGTAAACCGAATAAAACAATCACAATTCAACAACGACTTCTCCAATATCGCAAGGTGACTTCCTATAACAAATTCGCCAGATTTCCTTCCTTTTTTCCATCCATTGACATGTCGAAGTCAAAGACACATCAAAGCCGGAGATGCTGTGTGTGGAAGACTGATTTCTTCATTTTCTTCCTCCAATCTCGCGCGCAGATCACCAATCGTCGAAATACACCATTTCATAGCTGAACCAGAAAAAAAATTAGTTGAGGGCCACGTGGCCTCATCTTAACCATGTGATCGCATGAACATCTATGATCATAATGACAGCACGGACAGCACATAGGTGCCAATAGTAGAGAATCTAATTTCTATGATAACATAATTCTAAGCAAGCTGCATGCAGCGAAGTTATTCGTGACAATACGAGCAATGTGCTAATAACAATATAGGCTCCTATTGGCATCTTGCATGGCCTAAAGTTGCTTTTGAGAAGTGGTTTCACTTAAGTGATAATAGAAACAAACTCACATATTGCTTGCTCAATGATCATAGAAGGAGCAAAGGCTTGCCATCCATGCTACCAACTCAAATCATATTCATCAATTCATATATCGCAATTGGAGGGTTCGATTTAAACACATCTATAGGGACTGCAACCAAGTTGCTAACTTCCTTGCCAATAAGGGTTTAGATATGAACCAAGGGTTGCATGTTTATGATCCTGTTCCTGATTACTGCATGGTGTTAGTTGCCTAAGATCTTGATGCAGTTTCTTTCCCTAACACAGTGCTACTTTAGAGTTTCTTTTTGTCTCTGTGCCCAAAAAAAATGGTATATAATTAATAAAGATGTAAATTATAATAAATTCATATGATTGAAGCATGAGGATTTTAATTTAACAAATTTAATGTAATAAAAACAAAATTGTTGTCGTGTTATATTTAATAAAAATATTTATCGTACGAATATACGATTCTAAAAAAGATTTTGTTAATTTATGAATTACTTTTATCGAATTAAAAAGACTTTTTATTGTTAAAAAAATTAAAATAAATTATTATTTTAATCTTTGAAATATATAAGTTGTCTCAATTTAGTCTTTAAATCTTAAAAATATATAATTTAATCTTTAAAATATATATTATTTCTCAATTTAATTCTTAAATTAAAACATAAAAAACATATAATATTTATATTTATGGATTAAATTAAGATAAGTTATATTTTTTAGAGATTAAAATAATAATTTATTCAAAATTTTAAAAAATTAAAGTAAAAAAATTGAAACAAAAACTTAGTAGACCTAATTATAATAATTAATTTAAAAAATATTTTTTTTTTATATTAGAAAATTCCATATCAAAATGTAAAGTAACTGCGAAGAGGTGACCGAGAACCTGCTATTACCTTTAACAAAACGGGGGTAAAATCGTAAAAGAGGTGTAAAAGATAAATGGGTAATTTTGTACTTTTGACGTCAAAGGAATTTGAGAGGTTTAGTTTTTGTATTGTTTGTTTAAATGCATATATTTAATATATTTAATACAAGGATCCACATTAATTATGAAATCTGCAATTGAGATATTGACAATCTAGGTGATCTAATTAAAGGGCACTTATTAAATTTATTACAAAATTTGTTCCTGAAATAAAAGCAAATATTTATTACCATTAAAAGGGTAATAAAGTCAGTATACTAAATTTATTGCCTTCCCTTTTGTCAAATGGACATCTAACAAACCCGTAGAAACATTTGTCCAAGAAAAAAAACCGTAGAAACATATCATGTTTAAAAGATTGGATTTTGTTAATCACTCTTCTTATTATTAGTTAATAAAGTATTTAATAATTTAAAAATATATTTGATAATTTAAAAAAATTATTTAATCATTTAAAATTTATAAAAATTTAAAACAAATAATTTTAATGTCAAAAAAATTTATCAATCAATCAAATAAAATTTTAATCAATATTAAAAAATATTAATTAAAAAAATTTTAAAAAATTTTATTGATATGATATTAATATTTCATTAATATTTTTTTCTTTGGATACTATCTAGTGATTAGTTTTACCACTCCGTATTTAAATTACTAATTACAAAATATTTAATTGATTAATAAAATAAAAAGTTTTGCTAACCAATATCATAAAAGTCTCTCTAGGAACGAGGAGTGAAAGGCAATTGAAGAAATTAAAAGGAAAGAAAATTTAAATAATAATGTTTTTTGTTTGAATTTTTAAAAATTTTTTAATTTGAGATAATTAAAATTAATAAAAAAATTAATTTAACATAAAATTATTTAATTTCTTCTCATCTAAAATTTTAAAAAATAAATAAATAAAATATTACTGTATTTTCTTCTCTTTCCTTCCTTTCCCCTCCAAGGTGTGTTTGGGAGTGAGGTGAGAAAGGGAAGGGAAGGGTAAAGAATTTTAAAATATTCTCTATATTTAGTTCTTAAAACTTTGAAGATTAAATAATTAAAATATTTTATGTTAACTCTTCTTAATATTTTTTTTTGTTGATGTTAATTATCTCAAATTAAAAAAATTTAAAAGATCCAAAATAAAAAAAGAGAAATCATCACTTAACATTAAAAGGAATGAAAAGTGAAGTGAAATAAATATTAAGTGATAGTTTCTTATTTCTGTTGTTTGGATCCTTCAAAATCTTTTAATTTAAGATAATGAAAATTAACAAAAAAAATTAACAAGTATTAACTTAAAATTCTCAAATTATTTTCTCTCTAAAATTTTAAAAATTCAACAAAGGGAGGTGTACTAAATTGTATTTCCTTTCCTTACATTCCCCTTTATTTTCCTCCTTCTAGGATGTGTGTTTGGGAATGAAGAGAGAGAAGAAGGGAATGGAAGAAATTAAAAGGTACAGGGGAGGAAAGGAAATGTCATGTAGTAATTTTTTTTTATTCTTTAAAATCTTTCAATTTGAGATAATTAAAATTAATAAAAAGAGAAGGTCAATGAGAATTAATATAAAATCTTTTAATTTATTTATTTCCAAAATTTTAAAAACTAAATAAAATGAAGATTTTTAAATTCTCTATCATTCCATTCCCTTTCCTTCCTCTTTAGTCTGTTTGGGGGGGGGGGGGGAGAAAATGAAGGAAAAGAGAATTTAGTAACATTTTTTTGTTTAATTTTTAAAATTTTGAAAAAAAATGAGTTAAAGGATTTTAAGTTAACTCTTGATAACCTTTCTACTTTATTAATTTAAATTATCAAAAATTGAAAGAGTTTGAAATATCTAAATAAATGAAAAAAAAATCACTTAACCTTCTTTTTCCTTTCCTTCTCTTTTCTTTCAATTCCTCTCATTCTCTTATTCTCTTCATTTCTAAACAAACCTTAGCGTGTGTTTGGAAAGAGGAAGGAGAAGGAAAGTAATGAATTAAAGGAAAAGGGAAGGAGAGGGAGGAAAAGATTAAGTAATAATTTGTTCTTCCCTTATTTGAATCTTTTAAAATTTTTTAATTTAAAGTAATTAAAATTAATAAAAAAAATTAAAAAAATTAACATAAAACCTTATAATTCTTTCTTTTCCAAAATTTTAAGAATAGGGAATGTGAGTAAATTTTTTTTTCCTCCATTTGTTTCTCTCAAACAGACTTTCTATCATTAGTTGATAGAAACATTTAATAACTTAAAACTAACAAAAAATTAACAAAAATAATACTTTTAATGCACAAAAATTTCATTAACTAATAAAAGAAAACCTTAAGTAACGTCCTAAGGACATTAGTTAATAAAACCTTAAAATAAATAATAGTTTTGAATTTAAAATTTTAATTTTTATTGACTAAATATTCTAACTATTAATTAAATACCTTTGAACTAATAGCTTAACCCCAAAGTACTGGTTAATTAAAGAATAACTGATGCATTTTTTTTTATAAAAAAGTTATTTAATAACAAATAAAAAACAACATAAAATACCAATAACTTAATATCAGAGATCAACGTTAAAGGAATGATTAAGTTTTTTGTCATTATTTTAATTAATAAAGTATTTAATGACTTAAAATTTATAAAAAAAATTAATAAAAATAATAATTTTTAATGTTCAAAATTTTCATTAATCAATGAGAGAAAACCTTAATGCTCTAGAGACACTAGTTAATAAAAATTAATAATAAATTACTCACTTGTTAAGAAGAATAATAAATACATTTATTTTCAGCATATGATGCTATATTTAAGATAAATTAAATGCATCTAAACAAAAATTGCACTGGTCAATGCTTGAAATGAGGGGAGCGTTTCTTTAACTCAAAATGTACTGAAGAACGAAAAAAAAAAGAAAGAAGAAGAATAAGGCAGTTATTATCATGACATTCTATTAATTTTTTGAGTCTTATTAACTCGTGTTTTTAAAGTACTAGTTAAAAGCATAAAATATAGTATTATATCATGCTATTTAGTATTTTTCAAATTTTTTTAACTAAAAATAATAAATACCTAAATTATTTTTAAAATCAAACCAATTTACCTTTATAAATAAAAATTTCAAATTTTAAATCTTAAATTATAAAATTATAAAGTCTTAAATCTTGTGAGATATTTTATTTATTTTGGGTAATCTTCACACACACACACGTGCTAGTTTTATATGATAATTTTTGTACATATATATTTTTAGGTTAATGTTTTATAATTATATCATTTTAAAAAATAATATAATTATAAAACATAAGCTCTTTAAATATATCAGTGGTTTTAGTATCTTAAAGACCCTAGTTAACAAAACTTTAATTTTTGTTTTTGTACTCATTTTTTGTTTTCCACGTATTTCCTTTGTTAAATATAAACTTAAGATATTATCAATATTAAATGTAAGTATTTCTTTCAATAAAAATTTAAATAATAATTTATTACGTTTGAGAAAATAACTCATTTCAATATAATCAATCATAATTATTATTATGTTGAAATAAACAATACATTTGAAAAAAAAAATAAATCAACAATTAAAAAATATCACAATTTTTATCTACTTCTTAATATCATATTCATTTAGAGAATAGCATTCACATATTCTTTGTGCTATATAATTTGGAGTAAATTATTATTTTAGTTCATAAAATATATAATTTGTCTTAATTTAATTATTAAATTATAAAAATATTTAATTTAATTATCAAAAAATATATTATATTTTAATTTAATCTCTATGTATAAATATTATACGTCTTTTTATGTCTTAATTTAAGATTTTAAAGATCAAATTAAGATATAATGTATCTTTAAATATTAAATTAAATATTTTTATAATTTATAGATTAAATTGAGATAAGTTGTATCTTTCAAAAATTAAAACAATAATACACTCTAAAATTTTTAATAACTAATTGAGTTCAAATAAATTTTAAATATTTTCATTAAATTAATTACATAATTATATAATTCATTAAATTAATTTAATTTTAAAATGATATTTAATTTATTTCATAAAACACTACACTTTAATCAAACATAAACATGACCTTTTTATTTCAATATTTGGTAAGCAATGTCTTAAATCCAAAACTCTTTCTAGAAAGAGTGGTTGTATTGAAAGCTCCAAGTTCTCATTAGTTTAACTGTATTTTTTTAAATTTTTTGTAATTTTTATTTAATAGAGAAAAAACAGAGGTGATAATTTGATGAATACTTCGATTTCTCCACTTTTTTGACCCCTTTTATACTCACAAATTAAAAAATATATAAAGAATCCAATTTATTATAATTCTTTAAAAATGTCAACATTTGCAATAATACTGCCTTGGGCTTTTTGTTCACAATTAAGCTTTAAAAGGTTAAAAAAAGATTTTGGCAACTTTAATTTTTAGCCAAACAGCTTCTATCATAATAATTAGTGGGCATTTTGGATGTTGGGTGAGAAATTTTTTTTCTCTATTAATAAAATTTGAGGTTATTTTATAATGTGGTGAAATTCTGCATGTTTCACTTGTGAGGTTTGATTGACCTGAAAATACTTGCAATTACAACTTTTGAATGTTAGAGGCGGTGGTTTCACCTGATTTGACTGGAGAAAACATGTGACTGTGTGTGCGTTACAAGTACCTAACTTCGTTGAATTCACGTCATTCGATTTTCCCCTCGTTTCAACCTTCATTCTTTTTCTATTGCATTACTTTGAATTTTCTTTTTCTTTTATGAATGAGATAATCTACAGAAGAGAAATAATGTTGGAAAGTATTTTAATTAATTTATTATAAAATATTTTGTTTGGATTAGAAGACAATGAAATTTTAAAATTTTATGATAATTTAATTAAATAATTTCAGAAAAAATTAAAATGCCACTTAAATATGCAAAATTTTAAAATTCTCTTCTTTTTTATTTTTTAAAATATTAATTTTTATATTATTTTTAATACATATATGTACACACATAAAATAACATAAAAGTGTATAAATTTATTGTTTTGATTATATTTATAAAAATTATAACAAAATAATTGGAGTTTCGTTTAATAATTTAAATTTTTTAGTTGAAAAAAATTTAAATAATATTACAGTTTGACCTAAATTTTAATCTAAAAAACATACTCTATATATCTCTTTTTATTAAAATTAAAATTCAACGTAATATGTGGTGCACGTATATTTTGTCAACCATTTGAATTTCAAGAACTTCCGTACAAGAGAGGAGGAAATGACCTGTGACATTGTTAATGTAATTATTTTTTCCATTCAAAGTCATACAAATAATTTTAATTGCCGAGTACATTTTAAAGTTATTTTTATTAAAATTATTTTATGTTAAATTACGCAGTATTTGTAAATGTTTTCTTTACTAAACGAACAAATAAATAAATATTTAATTTTTTTTAATAAAATTTTTTCTTTTTAATTTTATAAGATACTTTTTAGTTTCTAGAGCGCAACTTTTTCTATCTGAGACTTGTCATCAGCACAATATATTAGTCTGATTCATAGATGCCAGCTGATTTCATTTTCATATGTTTTACTGCAAATATATTATTAATTACATCCTTTAAATTAAACAAAGTATTTAAAGGTCATAAATTTAAAAATTATGGTTCTTTTATTTTTAAACTTTTTTTATAAAATGATTTTTTTATCTTTCTATTTTTTTAAAATAATTTTAAAAATCTGCATTCCAATAGGCATACTCGGATACGTCATCCAAGAATTGGCCATTGGTTTAGCTTATAAAATATTTCACAAATATTCTTAACAAATGGGATCAAATTCGATTTCTTCTTTAGATACATAAATCAATTTTTTAATTGTGTAAAAACGAGAAAAGAAAAAAAAAGTTACTTTTTATCCACTTGTCTAATAGAACTTGATGCCTAAGATATTGTGGAATGTCATAAGCTCATAATAGAGAAAGTGATATAATTATAATTAGAAAAAATTTACTGTTACATATATATATTATCTAAAAGTTAAGAAACACAAGTTAAAATATTTAATCAAATTAAAATTTTTTTTTAATTTAATATAAAATAATTTTATCATTTTGAACTCAAAATAAATAATAATGAAATAATAATTTTTAAAATATATATTTTTAAAATAATATTTTTTAAACAAATTAATAATGTTGTTAAAATTATTTTAGTCAAAATAAATAAAATTATAGAATTTTTTAATCTTTAAATAAGGGTAGTATAATTTATTTTAAAGAAATTCATCTAAAATACCCTGCATATATATATATTATTCATGGAAAACGTATTCTCAATCACCATTTATATTTAAAATTATAGTATAAATTTTAATGTGTGTAGAATTTACTGTCTAAATAAAAAATACTATTTAATTGAATTATATATATATTCTTTTTATTTATCTCTCCTCAAATTTAACACTGGTAACTTAAAAAGAAAAATCAAGAACAATGATTAAAAGTTACTTCTTAAAGAAAATATTTTAAGGTAAAAAGCCTTTTTGACTGATCTATTTGTGAACAGTAAAGTCAAGTGGCAAAGGAGTAAAATGAAGGCAGAGAAGAGGGGTAACCTGGGCAACGCAGTTTTCTGACACACTTTCTGAATCGTCCACGTTTTCACCTACGGTGAATCGCATGCGGGAATCACAGGTAAAAGAATAATTAACTTTCACAAATAATAATATTTTTAAAATATAAGATAAAAAATAATTATTATATTTTAAAAGAATAAAAATTTATTAAATTTATTAAATTTTTTATAACTTTTTATTATTTTTATATTTTTATCTTATATATTTTATTTTATATAATATATAATTTATGATATCAATAAATAGAAAATTCAAAGTTATTATCATATTAGAAGAATTATAATTGACAAAGGATGAAGTTAGATAAACAAATGATGGTAGATAATAAAATTTGGGAAGGGCCATTTTGTTCTAAAAATTTTAATTTTTAATTATTACATTTGACTAAAAATAAAATTTTTAATTTGTATTCCATAATAAAAAAAAATTATCGTGAAAAAACTTTCGAACCATTCAAGTTATTTTAAAATAAGTATTTTTGAACAAAATAATTAACTTGTTCACTCTAAAAAACTTGACACAAAATATTATTAAATACAAAATATTTAGTATATTAGTACATGTCATTTTATTTAATTTTAAAAATATATTATAAAATAATAATCATTAGACTTTAAAATAATAAATTAAATAATATAAAATTATTTAATTATTTACTATTCTCTTTTAACTTTTCATTATTTTTACTTTTTTTATCTTTTTTCTATCACATATTTATATTATATAATATATATTTTATAAGATAAATAATCAAAAGATTACAAAAATATTATAATATAGGTAATGTGATGTGATATGTACCATAATTATTTGAATTTAATTTATTATTTTTAAAAAATTTAAGTCATAAATTGATCAATTCAACTAAAATTAATAGAGTCTGCATTATCAAATGAGTTAAGTGAACGGGTTTAATTTCAAAAAATTAAGCCAGATCTTAATTATTATCACCCAATAATTTACTCAAATTTACTGGTTTACTCCTAATAGATAATATAACTAATAATGACTTAAAAAAAAAGTAAATTGCCAGCTCAGCTGGGCCCTCTCTAGGATGAGGAGTTTTTTTTTTTAATATAAGACCAAAAAAATGATAATAAATTAAGGAATTAGTATTAATTAAAGAAAGTGGCAAAGGAGGTGCATGCACCAGAATATGACCGATAAATTAGTAAAAAAACAATTAAAGAAAGGTCAAAGGCGTCAACAAAACGACAAATCTGAAAGACCTTTTTATAGTGTGTTGGAAGGAACAGGCCACACTCCACGGGAGACGAGTGGGCAAACATGATGATAGGATTGAGGTGGTCCCCACTCAGATTAATCTTGTCTATTAGTATCTTCATTTCCTCTTTTTTTCTCTTACACAGGTACCAACCAGATTATTTTTTAAAATTTTCCTATTTTTGGCATTTGTATATAACTACTTTTATAAATTAACTCTACAAAGTTAAATATATAAAGATAAAATATTTTCTAATGTTATATAGAGGTGATAAGATGGCCACAAAGCAAGATATATGATTAAATGGATTTGGATCTCCTGCATGAAAATATACATTTTTTGAAGTAAGAAAAATATAAAAAATTAAATTTTAATTTATTTATGGTAACTTTTTTATTTTTATACTCCAAAAATTTCACCTATAAAATATTTGAGAGAATTTGTTTTTATTAAAACTATACTTTTGTTTTCATTTTGACAGGAAATAATTAACAAAATTATATTACCTTTTCTAAAATTTAATTTAATTGTATTTTTTATTATTTTTATTTTAAAAAAATTAGACATATTTTTTAGTGTAAAAAAGGATTATAATTTTATTTTAATTTAAAATAAATATAATTAAGTTTATACTAAATTCCCTTTAACTCATTTTTTAAGTATAATTTCATTAAATTATAAAAAAATTGGTATAATTTATTGAAAAAAATGAATGATATTAATGTTGGAAAATGAAAATAAAAAGAAAAATGTTGAATGAAAAAGAGACACGTGATGAGTGATGAAGGGTGAGGTGGCAGTATGATATGAGATATTCATAGAGATCGAGGAATAATAAAAAATTAATGAGGACGTGGGTGGCGGGGAGCAATCGACTGTGCTCCGACGTAGTGGGAGTATCGGTGGAGACGCTTCATTGGGAAGGGACGTGGCCACTTGGCTACATAATACACCGTACACACTGTCACACTCACAAACATGGACGTGATGTGTGGAATAGAAGTTGATTGTTTTGGTCGGCAACACCGCGTACTAGTAGTATCCTATTTCCAATCAATGCATCATCATCATCATCATCTCTTTCACCTTTCACTTCAAATTATATATTTCATACGAATTGACAGAAAATTTATGTATAAAATTAAAATTTTAAAACATCAATACCTTAACATAAAATTAAAATTATATATATAATTTTAGAAATTATTGTTATTTTCTAATTTAGTATTTTTAATTAAAATGTCCCTTTGATAGGTGAGTTATATTTTTCTGAATTAGTTAATAGAATGTTATATTATCATTAACTAATGATTGAAACTTGACACTTTCGTCTAAAAATTGTTATTTAAACTAATTTATACATATAAAATTTTTTTAGAAGATCAAAATGAGATAAGGATAATATTTTAAAGATTAAATTATTGATTTACTTAATAATTTATTATATAGGTATATCAAGTTATCAAATAATAAAAAATTCAGCCTTATCTCAAAAATCAAGTTGTTTATTACATTATCTTTCTTCATTTCCCAAAATCACTTCCCTTGGCTTTTAACATCTCGACTCTTTTAAGTGTTTTACAATTGAAGATAGTTTATAGTTTAAAATATTAAAAAATTAAATGCTTTGTATTTTTTTTTTAAGTGTCAAAACTAATTAATAAGAGTAAAATGAGAATGTGAGTAAGGTCAGAACTTCAAACTCTTCAAAATACCAAATAATAACAACAATACTTTGAAACGATATTAATAAAACTTATTTACATTCAATTATGCGTCTCATATATATGGATTTAAATTTATGTAGTAATGCATTACATCGTGAGTTTAATAGTACAAGGTTACAAATTATAATGAAAAATTTATAAATAACTTATCTAATAATTTTAGTAAGTAACTAAATTTGCAATTCTACCTACTTTTTATGAAATAATCATTTTATTATAGTAACTTAAAGACATGTTTTAAACTACATGGATTTCAACTAGATATATCTATATTGTAATGACTATAATCCTTTTGTTCAATGATATCACAAAATAATATATTTTATAATATAAAATATAAAATAAATTATATAATGTAAGCATATTAGAGAGAGAAACAAAAGATAATGAGATGTTACAAGAAATAAGTGGATTAAATAATTTTTTATTACTTAATTTTTTATTTTAAAATTATAATAATTATTATCTAATATCACATTTTGAAAGTTAAAGAAAAGAAAAAGATATGCACATTTGTGCAAGCAAAGCCTCCAATATATATAGTTAAAAACACTTTTTATGTCTCAAAAATTTATATCGATTTTCAATTTGGCTTCTAAAGTATTTTGCAATCAATTTTATTCTTAAAATTTTGAATTACATTCGATTTCGTCTTATGACCTAATGCTATCCAAATTACTAACAAAAAATGATGATATAATATTTGACAATAAATCGAAAGAGTAAAAACAAAATTTTGATATCATTAAAACACTAAACAAAAATATATATTCCCAAATTACAACATTTTCATTTTCTTTTAATCACTATCAAACATGAAGAAATTATTCAATAGATACTTAGTATATATAACTTGAACAACTTCGATGACAACTTTGCATTTTCTTCTAAATGTAACATTAATCACTTAAATAGTGTTAAATTGTGAGACAAAATAGATTAAAATTTAAAACTTTAGAAATAAAATTAATTGTAAAAAAACTTTAGGGACGAAACTAAAAATTAATGTAAAGTTTGGAGGACATAAAATGTGTTTTTGTTTATATATGTATGTGTGTGTGATTACTAACGAGGATAACATTGGGTCTAGTGAAAATGACTAATTTTTTATAATTTGGTGAACTAAAATTTGAATCTCTATTGAAAGAAGTTTTCACATTTAGTATCTAACAATACTTTAAACATTATTGCCTCTAATAAAAAAATACCTTTAAAAAATTATATATATATATATATGTGTGTGTGTGTGTGTGTGTGATTCTTTTTGAGACATGTTAGTACTAAATGAGTTAATTTTAGCATCTTCTAGTCATCATCATATTCATCCCCCTCGTCTAGTCCAGGCTCTTCCTTCATTTCATGAACAAGTGTCCCCTTTTCTTTTATAATATTGATGATATTTTTCATGATAGAATGTCATGTGTGAGTTTGTAACAACCTCTAATTTATTATTTATCCAACATTTCACAGGAATAATGCATAGACATGGGCTTGAAAGAGGGAGAGATCGTAAATGTCCTCCATCATCTTTGTTTTATATATATATATATATATATATATATATATATATATATATATATATATATAAGTTAATACTTTGAAATTATTATTTTTCTTATAAATAATTGCACAAAAATTTTACAAACTCACACTTTGTTGAACAATATTTACTTTTAATTTACATTGATATAGTAGTTGTAATTAATTACCAATTGATTTGAGTGATTCAAGAACTTTTTTTACTGAATCTTTGCATTTTAATGTGTAAGAATATATGACTTCTTTTAAAATGACTAGTTGAATAACTTCTTTTGAACCAATCTCTGTGTCTTTTTTAAATTCCAGCTATATCCTTTGTGTCCTAAATAATATTGATCTTAAAACAATTAAGTTGTACTTATTACCATTATTTTAAAAAATAAAACTAATCTAATAGCTCAAATTAGTGTTTTTTAAAAATATGGAAATTCATTTATAAACTATATATATAGGAAATAGCCCAAATATTTTGAGTACTTAAAAAAGGAAATTTCATGTACTCAATATCACTTGTCTTCTAATGTTTAGTTGTTGATGAGGTCAGAGTATATGTTTCCCAATTAATCTAATTGCCTCTTGTCTTAATACAATATTATTCTTATTACCTCTGTGTATATTAATTTATTTCTTTTTCCATACACGCAATATACATAGTAATAATAAATAATATGATATGATGCTTAATTTTTTAATTAGGGAAAAAATATTGTAAGATTGTGATGGATGTGTCTATTATACTTGGTAATTTGTTTATTATCGGTGGTACTTGTATATTTTGCTTTTATTAATTAGCACTTCAAATTCATTGATCATATGATCATTACTCTTAATATTTTAATCATGCAAGTTGTCAACTTGGTTGGAATTTACATAGGGAGGGTTAACAAACATGTCTTAAAGTCAAAATATAATTTATTTTTTAAAAAATTAATTTCTCACTAATTTCTTACTTTAATTGCGCTTTTTTCAGATATTAATTTGAGCACAACATCCTGTTATAAATAATTTTTATGAAAGTAAAATGAGCATGAAGAGATAAAATCTAGTCAAATATTTGATGCTCAGATAGGAGGAATTTATTACAATTTCATTTTTCTTTATGTAGTTTCAGTATTGATAATTGACAATGGTACTTATTAGTTATAACATATTATCACAAACTCCACCTTTTTCCTTATTTCTCTCTTTCATTCGGATGTGATTCACATCTCTTAAAAAGGGAGTGCAATTTATTCTTTTATTAATTCTCCAACCAATATTATATATATATATATATATATATATATATATATATATAAAACTTTTAGTAATTCATATATTTTATACAAAATTTAATTTCTTTTTTCTTTTTTAATGTAAACAAAGAATATCATGTTTTTGTGAAGAAAAATTGTATGTTTATAAGTGTCCTCGCTAACATATTATCTTAAATTTTGGCTCATATATATTATAGTTATGGAAGTAAACAACAATTTTACCTCAAAATAGCAAAGAAATCAAACTTTGGAGAAGGAAAGATTCTTAGGCACATCTATTATGTCATTTTATTTTTATATTAAATCAATTATATTCAACCAATTTTTAATTTTTTTTATGATATATAAATAGTATTTACTAATGTACAAATATGTATATCTAAAATCTCTCTTCCAATAAGGCAAAGCCGTGTTTGGAGTACACAGTTCTTACTGATAAAGAGACCAAAGGAACACATTAATCACATTATATATTAGTCTTATATTATTTAGTTTGTATAAATTATTAATATTTTATCTGTTTAACTTGTAGATATTGTAAAATTAATATATATATTAAAGATCAATTGGAAATGCAAGTGGACACCGGCGTCAAAATATTCCTCGTAAACTGGACCACACACAAATAAAATGTTTCGTGAATAAATTCTTTAGAATAAGAATGAGGTTAAAGTTTTAGGATAAAAGAGAGATAAGTAAAAAATAAGAAACTCTAAGTAAAAAATAAGGGACTCATTATAGAGATGTCTAAAATAATGAATCACATAGTTAACACTTATCGTAGGATAAAGATGTCTTTTTAGTCCCACAAATTAATTGAAGGTAAGGGTATAAATAAAATGGATTGTTTCTAAATAGTTTGAGTTAATCTTGTATAAATATTTGTTTAGGTTTAATTTATTTATCAAATAAATAAATTTAAACATATAATTAAACTCATTTAATTTAATAAGTTGAGTTTAAAAAATTAATATTCAACTCATTTAGTTCATGAATAGTTCATGTAAAAATAAAATAAAATAAAAATATTATATATATATTATATGTATAATAAATATTTAAATAATATTATATATATATAATAAACATTTCTTTTATATATATTTGTTTATAAATTTATTATATTTTTTATGTTTTCATATAAAAATATCATTTTGTTAGTAAAATATTTAAAATAATATAATTTATAAATTAGTATAATATATAAAATTTGTATATAATCAATTTACATTTAATTAAATACTCTTATATGATTAAATTTTAAATATTTAAATTTTAAAATCATATATTTATGATTTATAATTTTTTAATTAATTATATTTTTTTAGACTCATTTAATTTATTTTTTTTATAATTTTATATACATTATATAAATTAAGTATAATATCATTTTTAAGTTTATTTTATTTAAATAAATAAATTAAAATAATTTATTTATTAAACGAGTCAAATTTAAATTCTTTGAAACTCGACACAATTTAACTCGTCTGTACCCTAATTGGAGGGGTCTACTTGGCAGCTGTCTCCCTAGCTCGCTTACAGAAGACAGGAACATGGAGTGGTCCCTCCTACTATGCTGGACCGGGCTGCAGCTTCAAAGTCCAAAACCCTATTTAACAAAGGCCCATGTGGGCCCACACCACTATTGCACCAACTATTTAAATAAGGATACAAAACTTCAAACTAAGAGAATATAAATATAATTCACATTATTTTTTAAATTATTTTATAAATTTAGTTTTAAAATTTTATATTTATATATATTTATATACATACTAATAATAAAAAAAATATGTTTTTTATATTTTTTATTTTAAATAATTAGAGTTCAGAATATCTTTTAATTATTTTTTATTTTTTATCCTTAAAAATACATATTTTATTTTTTTATTTTTTGTCAAAAATAGTTATTTAAACAAGTTTTTTTAATTTTTTTATTTTTAAGAATCAAAAATAATTTTTAAAAACTACAATTAAAAAAGTCCATAATTTTTTCTTCTTTTTTTTTCAGTGAAAAAGAAAACATAGTTTAAGACTGCTATCTACTAACCATGATTTCCACGACAGATATTTCAATTCACATATATAATCGTTAAAACATTATATTAAAATTTGTTCCTATATATATAACCCATATCATATGGGTTTTGTGATGCTCCTCCATAAATTAAAATCCCCTTGCTTATATATATAGACTAATAATTGATTGTTAGCATATTGAAAATTAGTCTTATATGTTTAAATTCTAATATTTGAAATTTTTTTTAAGATGAATAAAGATAATAATAAAACTAAACCTTGATTAATATATAGTTATATTTTCTTATATATATATATATATATATATATATATATATATATAGTGATAGACGGTTTCTCTAATTCTCTCCTAGTTATTTGTATGAGTGAGATCATATGTAGATTTTCTTTGGGCCTAATAAAGTAATAATGAACAATTGCTCCTGCTAGTGTGATAACAAAAAAAAAACTGGTAAATTTTTTTACATAAACTTCCTTAAAACTAAAATATAATAAAAAAACCCCTTAATTTATTTTATAAAAATATAATTTATACGTAAACTTCCTTAAAACTAATATATTCACATGTTTATATATAAAATATCTTTGTTCATAGAATTAATATAATATTTATTTTATGTTTAATCCCAAGATCATTAATTAATAGTTGTCCACCAAATCCGTTCTATATTATTAATCTTGGGCTAGCTAAATAATGCACATAAACTCGTTGAAACTTTAGAATATGTGTAGATAGCCCTTTCAACTTACCAAGAGAAAAATGATATAGATGCCACTATTCTATTTGCTTTACCATTCTAATTAGCTTTCCAAACCTACTTTCTTTCGTAGACAACATTATTATAAATTTATCCTATCAAAACACTAATTTTTCCCATTATCATTGATGCATTTTATTGCACATCTCCTTGACAGTAAAGATTCTTTCATTTTTCCCTGCTATCATGTCAGTAAATTCATTCAATTTATTATAAATTGACGACATGCAATCTACTTTCTCCACTGCGTTGGGCAAAACTGAAGAAAACACAGTGAGGGAGAGAGAAGGATAGGGAAGAAGGGTAACTTTGATTGGAAAGTTAAGAAGGATTATGTGCATATACCGCGAAGTTAGGGAGACTATATGTATTTTTAGCCTTAATTTTCAAATGCAATATTTTGATAATAATTAATGCACTTTGGGTAGCACTCAGTTGATTAACCACAAGTTGTTGAGTGAGTTGATAATATTTTAAGCTCATATATATATATATATATATATATATATGGTACCGTACATAACAGCTAAGGAATTGGTTGGATCATCAAAATTAAACTTTTTTTATTAATTGATTCCCATTAGCATTTAGCACTAATTAAAGGCTAATGTGAAAATCAAACTTTTTACGGAAATTAAAAAATATTTAAAGATAAAAAGGTGGTTGTGGGATCATTGTATGTTGTGGCAAAATACGTGTTGTAGTTATCAGTTATGAGTAATGTTTGCAGGAAAAGTCCAAGAAAAGGATAGAGACAGAGAGTGGGTCTAGATTCCCCCATTCACAAGATGAAGATGCATTCAAGTTGAAGGTATCATTATCATATGTATATCATATATATGCATCATTCACAGTATCACACACAGTCTCATCAGTGTCAGATTTTAGGGTTTCATGGACTTATTTGGGGACGTCGCATTCAGAATCCATATGGTAAGATAAAGTGACGATGATGATGACGACGATCACGACCATGTCAAGTTATTACACGTTCATCATGAAAGTGATGGTATATATGGTCATAACCATACGGTTTATACTTATACATGAAGCCACACGATATATCATATATATATATATATACCACTTTAAATTACTCCAAACCTTGGTGGCTTTTGTTCTCTAGTTAAATGATCACTTCTGCTTTTTCAGCTTCATTTTTGAAATAGGTTTGCTATTAGCTAGGTTGACATTGTAATTTTAACAATATGAAAATATAATTTTTTTTAATCTAAGCTATATTATATATGTGGCTCTAGACATTTTGTCTTTTTAATCTTTCGAATCATATAATATACATTATTGACATATAAGAAAATAAAAAAGTATAACAAGAGAAGTAATTTATATATAGAATAATAAAATGTTAAAGATTGTATTTTACCATTTGTTTTTTTTTAAAGTTCCATTTAATAATGCTAGAAAAGTGTGTCCAGAGGCCAAATTTGATGTTTGAATGCTTAAAACACGTTTGAACAATAATGTTTAGAACTCTAAATTACACAAAAGTATAGCTTTAAAAAGAAAATATTAAGTATATATATTATATAGTAAAGGATAAGAGAGATTCATATATATATATATATATATATAATTTAAAAAAGGAGGGTCCCAAATTTAATGAATTAATGCTATAAAGGGAGGTCAAAAGATATATAGGAAAATTTTATATTTTGATTATTGGCAAATATAATAACTTTTAATTTAATTATTTATAGATTATTTTTATCAATTTAGTTTATTACAAATAAAAGTACTTTCAATTTTGTCATTCTACCTAAACTTCATCCATAATATCTTACGTAACATAATGTTAAAATATAATTTAGTTAATGATATGACTGTTTTACCTGTCACATATTAATTTACATAAGATAAAATGTTTAGACATAAATTAAAATTTTTTAATTGCATATATGCATAAATTTTTTTAACTAATTGGAATTTGACTATAATTTAGAAATTAAGGTTGATTTGGATATTAAAAGTATTTTAACTAATTGCATACATGCAATTTTTTAATATGATATATATTATTTACTACATATAACTTTTACTAGTATGAAAGATTTTAATTGTTTTAAAATATAAAAATATTATTAATTTCAAAATAATATATATTATTTTGAGAAGCTACATAATTTTTTATTAATTTTTAATCATTTTAAAATATAAAAATATTTTAAGTTAACTTAAAAAAATATATTGTATAATACATGAATATATTATTCTAATTGAAATTGAGGTGATAAACAATGGTATAAATACGAGCAGTAGTGAAATCTAAAGTGTTGCAAGATTTGAAGGACTTGAAATATTTACTACAGTAATTATTGGCATGAAAAAGTCAAGAGAAGTTAGATAAAAAGTTGACACATTTAAATAGATATGTGGTGGTTATGCTTCAAATATCATTAAGTTAATTAATCAAATAAGCTTGTTCTTAACGACCCAATTCATTTCTGGAATCATTACAAAAATAAGATTAATAGATTATATCGTTATATTATCATGTAAATTTGTTGCCCTAATCCCTATTCATATTATAATTATATTTTGGAAAGAGATTGGATTTGGATCATCATATAAAAGAAACAGAGATACCACTTACCAGCAATACATTGTGGGCTGGACTAATCCGGTATTACACTTTAAATAATATTACTTTCTCCATGTTGGTTGAAAGTTCATGGAATAAATAATAATAATAATAATGAAAAGACAAAAGTGAACATGGTTGTTTTGAAAAGTGAAACATCCAAATTTAAAATTTAGGTTTTGTATTTATGTAATATTAAACATATAGTATTATCTTTATTAATATTTTTATACATTTTTTAAAATAAAAGTTATATAATTTAATTTTAAATTATAATTAAGTTGAATATTGAATATTAAACAAAAAAAAAGATTGCTTCCTACAATAATAATACAATAATATCAATAATAATAATTTTTTTTATTTTTAAAATATAATGTAAAAAATATTTAATATATTTTAAATTAATAAATTAAATAATAAAAAGTTATATCACTCTTCTATTATAATTTTTTTTATTATCTTTATTTTCTCTCTCTTATATTCTCACATCATATATTAGACCAATGACTAAAAGATTTTAAAATTATTATAATATAAATAAATAATAAAAAGTTATCTCACTTTTATGTTAAAAATTCATATTATCTTTATTTTTTTTCTTTCATATTGTCACATAATATAGACTATTTTATATCGTATATTATATAATATATAATTTGAACTATAATAATAATAATAATAATAATAATAATAATAATAATAATTCATTCACTCATTCATTCTCATTTATGAAATTTTGTTAGGTATATTGGAATTTATTAAGCACCTTTACCTATGAAGTGAAGAAGTTCGATGTTGGATTAACTACAAAAGAACCTTCATAAGCCCATCATTCTCAAAAGAAGAATAATTGGGCCTAGGCCCTCACTATTCTCCAAACAAATTTAAAAAGAGAAGATGTTGTGGACCAAATTCAATGGACTGACTGCACATCCTTTTTTATTTATCTGATGATGTGTTTGGCTAAAATCGGTTTTTTTTTTAAAAAAAAAGTTCTTGTTTTGAAGGCCAAGCTTTTTTAAAAAAATACAGAAAACTAAATAAAATTTCTTTTTGGAAGTAGAAGAGGGGAAAGTATCGTTTCTTAACATGTGGGTTAATATTTAATTTCGTTCTGCATGTTTTTTTAGCTTAATTTCCTTCTTTATGTTTTTAAAATGTTTCAATTTTTTATCCTATACTTTTGCCAAGTAAAAAATTATTTCTTTCAAAGACAATGGTGCCCTTATTTAAAATAATTAATTACCGTAGTTACCTCTATTTTTTATTCACCATTTTAAATACATATGTTCATTTTCGTAATTTCATAATTAAAAGTAATTTTTTAAAAAAATTACTGATAAAGGATTCACATAATTTATGAGCCCTATGACACTTGCAATATTTATCTCTCAATTCTCTCTTATCATGTAATAGTGACATGTGATCTCCCACGAGAATAAGAGAATCGGGATCCAAGGTCTGCATCTAGAAACCCTCCACAGTATCCATTTCTGGTCATCACAATTTTTATTTAGAGAAAGTTTATGCATTGAGAATGGAGATGTGGGACAATTTTTATTTTTGGTAATGAAACCATCTTTCACATTTATAGCATACTTCACCTAGGGATGATGATTGATGATAGATATGATATAGGTAGGATATGATAGTTTTTATACTTGAATTCGAACCTAAATAACTAAAAAACTTAGGTATTGTTTAAATAAAATTTTTAAAAATAAAAAATTATTTGAATAACTATTTTTAACAAAAAATAAAAAATAAAATCTATATTTTAAAAATAAAAAATACAGGATAATTAAAAATTGTTCTAAGTTTTAATTTTTTAAAACATTCAACTTAGATCAATTATTTTATGTAAACTTTAAATATATAAATTATTATAAAATTTTAACAAATTTATCTTTATAAAATTATTAAATATAATAATTTATACATTAATATTAAATTTAAACTATTTTATTAATAAAATTAAAATAATTTACATAATTTACATATATATATTTCAATAAAATAAATTAAAACTCTCTCTAATACCAATTATCTCAAAAAATAATATTTAAAAATCTGATGATAGATTTTTTAAAATTTTTAATTTTTTAATCAAAACTTTTGAAAAAACTATTAACATCAATTCTGATTTAGAGGATCTCCCTCTATTATCTCAAAAAATCTATAAATATTTATAAACAAAAATATAAATTTTTACATATAAGATGTGTACAAATAGCTTTAAAACCTTTGGTTAGAGAAAATTTAAATATTTCTTGCCTTTTCTGTCTTCAAGATATATAATAACTTCATAGATTCCCTTCTAGAAACAATAGAAATTGGCCTATATGCCAGATGTGTACAAATAGCTTCAAGATGTGTACAAATAGCTTCAAGTTGTGTACAAATAGCTTTAAGTTCTAATGTCTTAATTCCTCATGAAAAAGGTAAAACAACTTTGTTTCTAACCGATGCTTCAAAAATAAGTGTTATGGTATCAAAAACTATAGTCCAAGAATTGATCTTCCAAAAGAATGAATTATTAAAAAAACAACACCTATTTTACCAAATCCGTCTTCTATTCTTATGAAAATAGGGCAAAAAAAATAAAGGAATAGTAGAAATAACTTTTAGGAGAAATTTCTTCAGTATTCCTAAGACTAAATCTATAAAAACTAGTAAAGATTTTAGGAATGTAGTAAAACTTTTTAGGCAATCTTATTCTTCCATTCCTCAAATCTCTAGGACTCTTACTTCAATCATACATCTTCAAGGTCTAGATATATCATCTAACCTTCCAAGACTAATTTACCAATAACTTAAAGATGAATAATCTTTAGTACAATCAACCACTTATTCAAATATAGTTGAAAATATCATAAATGTTATTTTTCAAGATTTTCAACTAGACAAAAAATCCTTGCAAAAAGATTTTTACTCTTTTGAAAATATTGAAAAATGGAATTAGTTTTTTAAAAATTTCAGTTCCAATTCTAAAAAATCTATTTAGGAATATTATTACAAATCCTTGAATAACATTGAGAAAAATATTCTTTTTTTGAAATGTTTTGAAGCTTAAGCTAAATATTATTCAATTAATTTTTCTTTAAAAAATACTACTAAATTAATGCAACTTGGCAAACAAAACATGGGAACATAATTAAAACTGAACTACCTACTGTAAAACTTTATTTTATTCCTAATTTAATAGTGAACAATGAGTCTATTATTGCTTCACCTTTTAAAACAAAAGATATTGATCTTAAAGATGTCCAAAGTCTTATGAAACAAAATACTTATACAAATTCTTATCTCTAAACTTTAGGAGAAAATACCCATTCTTATTTAAATAAAATTAATGATTTAGTTTTTAAAAAGGCTAAATATAGTAAAATTCCTCAACTACCAATTTTCAAAACCTTTGAACCTACTGTTAGTTTAACAAAAGGTTTACAAAATAAGTTTTTATCTCAAATGATTGATTAAAAGCTTAAAAACTTCATTATAAGAGAAACTCCTTAAAAGTTTGAATCTTTATCTAAAACTAAGCTTTTCATAACCACTCTAGATAAGAAAATTCATGTTCATTTAAAACAAGTACAGGTAATAATTCCAAATTGGAGACATTCCACAAAATTATATTATCTTAAGGCTACTCTTCTTGATATAGCCTTAGAAGAGAAAAATTTTTCTTCCAAACATTTTGATGCAAGCCATATATATGCCTAGAATATAGATGGTTTATCTGAAAATAATATTCTAAAAATTCTCTAACAAATGATGATGGTGAACACAACCTATGCTATATATCACAATTGTAATGAACAAGTAATTGCTCTGATATTAATAGATAGGTTCATTGGATAACTTGAAGGTTGGTGGGATTCCTACCTAACCAATGAACATAAGGAACAAATCCTTAATTCAATAAAAACAACTAGTGAAGGGACCATAGTAACCAACAATGGTGATTCAATTACCTGATGTTTTCAATACTCTTATATATAAAATTACTCAATATTTTATAGGCGATCCATCTTTATGGAGAGAAAAATCTATTAAACTTCTTTCAAATCTTAGGTATAAAACTCTAGCCGATTTTAAGTGGTATAAAGATACTTTTTTAATTAAGTTTTACATCAGAGAAGATAGTAATCATCCTTTTTGCAAAGAAAATTTTATTATAGGTCTACCCAATTCTTTAAGTAACAAAGTCAAAGAAAAATTTAGAAACCTAACTAGTGATGACCAAATATATTATGAAAATCTGAGCTATGGATAGCTTATAACTCTTGTCCAAAAAATTGCCTTAAAAATTTATCTAAATGATAGAATTCAAAATCAACTTAACAAAGAAAAAGCACTTTTTGTGAACAATTTGGTTTCCCACCTTGTAGGAAATCCAAACCAAAACATAAAGAACAAAACAAAGTCCAAACTAAGAGTTATTACAAGACTCTAAAAAATAGAAAGCCTAGAAACCTTTCTAAGCATATTTCTTAAAAACCACCAATCAATTTACCAAAAGGTAAAATTAAATTTTCAATGCAAGAAAGAAGGCCACATGGCTAAGTATTGCAGATTAAACAAATGCATTAGGAATCTCAATCTAAATGATCCAATCCTAGAGCAAATCAATAGCCTTATGACTGAAACCTCTTTTGAAGAAGAAGAAGAAGAAGAAGAAGAAGAAGAAGAAGGTGAAGTTTTTGAACAGGAAGTTAATCAACTTCTTGAAGACGATGTTTCACTAAACTCTTCCTTAAAGGAAGAAGATCAAAATTTCAATCCTCCAATCAATTCTTTAAAAGAAACCTTTAGGGGTTCTCTACAAATTAATGTTCTTACTTTAGAACAAAATATTTTCTTTAAAGTAATTAATTATCTTCTTTTAGATGAAGAAACAATTAAATATTTCAATAAACTTAGAGAAATAGTAGAAACTCCATCTACATCAACCCCAAAACCTGTCTAACAACCAAAACGTTATGATTTTATAGAAACTATAAAAAGTTTTGATAATAAACCAAAACCAATTACAATACCGAATTTACAAAAGGAAATTAATACTTTGAAAAATAAGATCAAAGAATTATGAAATACTCAATAATTTCATTTTTTGATTATTAGCAAAATTCAAGAAAGGGAAATGAAAATTTTTGAAAAAGATAAAGAATTAGTAATTGAAAATCAAGAGGAAGATCTTCCTAAGCTATTTTTGAATTTTATTTCAAAAATTTTTATTCAAAAATGGTATATTCTGTTCAAAACCATTATTCAAAATGAATTTGTTTTAGAAATAACCACTTTTTTTTATTTTATATTAGAGCAGCTCTAAATTGTATCCATGAACGGTTTATTCCTATCAAATTTTTTGAAAAAACTACTGAATCACTTAACTCTGCTAACAGTTCAAGATTCGATATTCATTACAAATGATCAAATGCTATGATTAAAAACGATGATTTGAGAATTTTTACTCCTTCCATTTTGGTAAAAAACTTATCAAATGAAGTGATTCTAGGATCTTTATTTATTGAACAAATTATACCCTTTAGCATTTCAAAAAAGGAAATTGAAATTGAATGTCTCAATAAGAAATTTTTTTTAAAATTCTTTAATCCCCCTTTTACAAAGTTTTTAAATTCAATTCAATACAAAAAAAATAAAATAATTTTCTTAAAGAAGTATTTTACAAAATCATAAAAACTCAAATAATGAAACCTCAAATTCAGAATAAAATTCAAAATCTTTTTATATAAATTGAAAAATCTATTTGTTCAGATCTTCCAAATACCTTTTAGAAAAGAAAAAGACATGTTGCAAATCTTTTTTATAAAAAGAATTTTGAGGAAAGAAATATTCATACAAAAGTCAAATCAATCCAAATGAACTAAGAACTCATGTAACATTATCAAAAAAAAATAAAAATATTTTAAAAAAGAGATTAATCAGAAACAATCAAAGTCCTTAGACTTGTTTTAATTTTTATGTTAATAAAAATATAAAATTAAAAAGAGACTATCATAGATACATATATATTTCAATAAAATAAATTATATATATGTATTATAATATAAAAATAATATAAAAATAATTTATATAAAATAAATCTAAATTCAAGCTGAATATCACCAGCCTTTAATACGAATTTAAATTTATTTTTTTAATACCTAAATTTAAATCCAATAAATAAATATTACAAATATCAATAAAATATAGATATTTTAATTATTCCTATTTGAGCACATAATTTTATTTCATTTAAAAATTTGCCCAGTTTCAAGTTGGAACCTAAAAAATTAATAAACCAACACTTATAGCCTCACTTATAATTAGAGTAGCTTGACCCTTAACCCTGGATCATTATGGAGTTTGTGAAAGACAGAAATAAGCACTAGATCTTGAGTCATAACTCATAACTTCGAAGTTTGTCATTCCCTTGACAGAAGTTGGTAATGCCCACACAAGATTGCCTCTCTAATGACCTACACTGTAATCATTTTCATGGATATAATGATGTTTTCTTTTGTCACCTTCCGTCTTGTTTAGGCCTTAATCAACAAAAGCAAAAGCTCTTTTTTGAGAAGAGAAAAGTAAAAGACACGGGGAGACAAATGATACAGATTAAACTGCATGCAGCTTAAAATCTCATTGTCATCGTCGGCATCGTCTCCTTTTCCAATTTCCAGCTAAGATGCTTTGTTTACAAGTTTAAATTAGCTTTCTGACTTCTGAGAACCTTTACTATCCATTTTGAAAGACTCACTTTTAGTATATTTGCATGCTTTTTTTTTTCCTGAACTTCAGCTATCTGCTTATGACATGTGAGGTCTGCAAGCTTATAGGACCAAGAACAATTAGTGAACTCTGCAAAAACACTAGTCAGTTCAGGTCAGATGCTACTGTACCACCTAACCCTAATATCATAAAGAACAGAGAAAGAAAGGCAAAACAATAAAACAAACAAAAACCCACAATTTAATGGAGGACTTTGTCTCGTATGATAGTATCATGGTTTCTACTAATGTTTGTTAGTTTACAATCTCCGACCCTTGACCACAAAATTAACAAACAGCAAGAAACATCATCATCTCTATGCACATGCTATTACCAAATCTTTGACTAAATAATACACACGGGTGTAATAGTATCCAACAGAAATACTCAACAAAAAAAGAAGAAGGAATCTTTCCATTATCCTTGTCTTCTTCTTAACACAGCACATTCTTCATTATACGTCAGAGATAATTGCAGCAGTAATAAGACGGGAGGAAATGAAAAACCAGAGGACTATATATATATATATATATATATATAGTGTCTGATTGCCAATTTGAAGTCTCACATCATATGTAATACAAATATACAACTCTACCTTTAAAATAAGAAATGCTTCATAGATAGAGGTTGCTGCATTATCACAACTCACAACCAAGGGACTTGTAGCAGCAGTGTGCTTACCATCATTCTTAATTTTACAAAGGAGGATATTCCTTCATAATGCATCTTACAATGGAAAACCTTCACAAAGACATTCTCTATTATACATATAGAACTAAATAGCTAATTATAACAGTTTTAAGATGGAAAACCAGAAAAAAAAAAAAAAACCCAAAATTTCTACACGCAAAACCTCAACCACTGTGAAGACAGAGAGACAGGACACCACACGATATATGTAGTGTCCAAGTGCGAGTCTCTTTTGAAGTATCAGTCCTTCACTTGGGTATCATCACAGAGGCTGTTGCATTGTCACAACCAAGGGACTTGTGACAGTGTGCTTCCCATCAGACCAAACCACAGAGCCACTCTTCACACTAGAGCTCCCAGGAGAAAGCTTGACGGCCCTAGCTTGAACCCTAAGAAGGAAGTTCAACTTCTGACCCACTCTCCTAAAAGAAAGAGTCTCAGGCTCCACTGTGACCACCATCCCTTTAGGAGGCCTCACTGTGACCTTATACACAGGGTTTGGCTCTCCAACATTGGTCACAGTCCTAATGAAGTGTGTGGACATCTTGTGCTTCCCATACTGCTGAAACACGGCAGAAAATGAAGGGTAATTCAAATTCCCAGCATGTCCAGCTCTTTTAGCCCCACTACAATCTGCACCTTTTCTAGTAATCACTTGGATGTTCTGAGTAGTATAATTTGAATTACACAAGAAATCCACATAGTCATAGGTACTTATGTCATAGATCAGACCAGGGTTCATGGCTTTCTCTGGATGAACATGACCAGACCCATAATCGAAAACTGAAGATACATTACCAGTAGACTCATCAACCATTGTTCCTCCTCTGTTATCCACAGTGTAAGCAGTAGTCATGAGGGCTGACCTTATAGCAGCAGGACTCCAATCTGGGTTTGCTGCTTTTAACAGAGCAGCTAAACCAGAAACATGTGGGCATGCCATTGATGTACCTGAAAGGATGTTAAACTCTGTCCTACGTTTATCAGAAGATACCCCAGATGGTCCTACTTTATCAGGCCAAGCTGCAAGAATGTTCAATCCAGGGGCTATAATATCAGGCTTTAGAATCTCAGGAGATTCTGGATTAGGCCCTCTAGCCGAAAATGATGCAACCACAGGTGCAGGCCTAATTCCAAGTTTTGTTCCTTTGAATATGATTGTTGCTGTGGGTGGTGAATTAGATTTTGAAGATTCTGAGATGTATTTCCGAATCTCATCACCACCGGAGGCACCTACAGCAGTGGCAGGCAGTACGTGGCAGTCGGCAACAAGGCCTTCACCGTCGAAAACCCCATTGGCTAAGATCATTCCAATTCCTCCTGCTTTTTTCACTACTTCACCTTTTGCAGCTCTTGAATTGATGCCTCTGTCACATACAACGATTTTGTTCTTGACAAAGTTGGGATCCAATGAGCCTTCCAAGCAGAGGGATGATGAATAGCCATCCGTGCCCCCTTCAGTACCCGCATACACAATAGGGTATAACCGACCCGAAATTAGACCCGGTCCTCCGTATATGCTAGCCCCAGGTATGATTTTCCCGTTTCCGAGCATTACGTCGGCCGGGAAGTCTCTGTCGATAGTTCCGGCGCCAACGGTGGTGACCCACGGAGCTACATTGGTGACAGTGAGGCCACCCGGGCCACCATTGCCGGCTGAGGCGGAGACGAAAACACCGGCATTGGTGGCTCCAAATGCGCCAATAGCAATAACGTCCAAGTAGTATGGCACGACTACGCCTCCGACGCTGAGCGAAGCGACATCTACGCCGTCGGCCACGGCAGCGTCGAAGGCGGCGAGGATATCCGAGTCGTAGCAGCCGCCGTTCCAGCAGACTTTGTATACGGCGAGCCGAGCCTTCGGAGCCATTCCAGCCGCCATTCCCTTCGCATAGCCCAAGGTCGAAGCAGGGAAGACGTACCGTCCGGCTGCGATCGAAGCCGTATGGGTCCCGTGACCGTCGGAGTCTCTCGGTGAACGATACTCCGACGACTCGTTCATCTTCCCGTTGGTAGCCTCGTACCCATTACTAAAATACCGAGCTCCAATCAGCTTCCTGTTGCAAGAGCTCGACGGAAAGCCTCTTCCGGCGACACACTGTCCCTTCCACTTGGGAGGAACAGGACCCAAGTCGCGATCGTTGAAGCTCTGCCTCTCAGGCCAAATACCGGTGTCGATGACTCCGATTACCAGATCCGACCCGGAATCGGTCTCCTTGAGCAACCCGGCACTGTCTGGCGTCTTGAGGCCCAGGAACTGAGGAGAACGCGTGGTGTGGACATGGCGAACCTGCTCGGGAATGAGGGCGACGATGTGGGCGAGGGATTGGAGCTTCTGGGCCTCGAAAGATGAGAGCTTTGCGGAGAAACCGTGAAACACAGTATCGTAAGTGTGAATGATGCGGTTAGTGGCTTCAGAGGTGGAGATGGAGGCAAGAGAAGACTCGTACCAGCGCTCGTGGGTAGGGAAAATGGAGGGCTTGGCATCGTGCTGGACTTGAATAATGAAGGTTTTGGTTTCATCAGAAGACGGAGAAGCAAGTGCTAGTGAGAGTATGGACATGAAAAACAGAAGAATCAAGGAGGAGGGAGAAGCCATTGATGTGTAGAAAAGGAGAAATAGAATGAGGAATTTGGACTGGTGGGGTGAGTGAGAGCAAGATTTAAAGAAGAAATGTGTGTGGTGGAAATTGGAGGCACTGTGAAGTGTGAAGGAAGTAGAGAGAGAGAGAAGCCAAGGGAAGAGCAGAGAGTACAAATGGAGAGTGAGAGCAGAGCAGTGGGAGGAGAGTGAGGTGGATTTGTGTTGGGTAGCGGTCGTGGTTTTGAATATTTTAGGTCCTTTTTCGAATTCGGATTCGGAATTTTTGTGGGTATCTCTGCAAATTATAGTCATTTTTTTATTTCAAAAATTAATTTTCATTTGTTTAATAATATGTATTTTTAAAAATATAAGGATTGTTTCGTACAAAAAATATAGAGACTCAATTATTATATTAAAAATAAAATTATAATATTATATTAAGAATAAAGTTACGTAAAAATTTATTTTTTGATAAAATAAATTAAACAAAAAGCTTCTATATTATATATCTAAATATTAAGGGGTTGAAACTAGGGTGTAACTTTTCAATATACAGTTTAACTTAATTAGTGAAGATAATTTACTTTATTTTTTATTAAATATTTTTTTATAATTTTTTTCAAGAAAAATTTAATCTTTTTATTATTTTATATAAGTTTCAAGAAAAATTTAAGGGTATAAAAATAACAACTCAACCTTCAAAAAAATTAAGTTAAATATAACATTTAGTCCCTAAAACTTTATTACAATTGTAAATTAGTCTCTATAATTTTCTTTTTTGTAATTTAGTCCTTATAATTTGCAAACACATTAAACTTAATCCCTTTGATTTAACACCATTAATTATAATCTCATGTGGCTAACAATTTGTCACATAGATTTTTTTAAAAAAATTTAAATTTATTTATCTTACATAAGAAAAATTACTACACTCCAAACCTAAACCCTCGTATTTGCTTAGTTCGAAAATTGAATAACAAAATGGTTTACCATTTGTTTTCTGCCGCAATATTCATACAATTTTTATACAACTTGTATAAAAATAAAATAGACAACTGTTTTTATGGTAGTCATTAGTAAGAACAAATGCAATGTGAGATAAACAATAACTTAACTATTTTTATTTCAAAATATATTTACAAATTTTGCCTAATTAAAATAGAAAAATCATTGTCATCAAGAAAACCACGAGTGATATATGAGATATTTCAAATTGCATCAAATCAATGATGTGGATGCATGATATTGCAACTATATCAAGCATTTTAATATAGTAAATATTCCATCATCTAACAAGATGCATAGTTGATCACTTGAATAGATGTTTCGCCTTTAATATACAGGAGACAATTTCTTTAGGGAAAAACAAAATTTATTAGAAATTCCTTTTGAGACACAGAGAGTTGCAATCTAATGATAAAAAAGAGTACGTAAAAGCAAAATATATTTATCAATTCTATTTTTTTTTTAATAATTGGGTCTGATTTAGAAAAAAGAAAGTTTATGTGACAAGATTATTAGACACATCAGATTATAACTAACGGTGTTAAGTTAAAGGGATTAAGTTCAATGTATTTGTAAATTACAGTGACTAATTTACAAAATAGGGACTAACTTATAACTATGATAAAATTATAGGGACCCAATGTTGTATTTAACCAAAAAATTAAGTTCTCTATAATATTGACTTCCTCTCTTTTTTTTTTTTTTCTTTTTTCTTTTTAAAAATCTAAAACTGCTAAAGGCCTAAATCCGAAAAGTAAAACTAGAACTGCTTCTCCATTAATGGCTCTATCTTATATGGCCGATAGGCTAAGGAATATCATAATCGGCTTTTAAATTTAGGATAATGCTATGGATATTGTTACAATTTTCACCTCTAATTTTCTTTTAAAACTTTTGTAAAATAATTTTTTTGTTATACACAAAAATTTTAAGATATTTTAAAGATTAACTTATTAAATAAGAAAAACTTATTTACAATGAAATATGTGTATAGAATTAATTTCTTATTTAACGTATATATTCTTAGCTTGATTTATATGAATAAGAAATAGAGCTACCTATCCATTGGAATATTTGCTCCCCGTGAACTCCTGGGTGCCACTAAATTCTTTAATAGTAAATTAATTAATTTTTTAAAGTTTGAATGAATTATATTTATTTTTTGAAACTATACTTAGTTTCTTTTTATACAATATAATAATGTATAATTTTATTTATAATATACTAATAAATACAATTAAATTAAGGGAAGACTACACTTTTAGTCCTTTTATAACTTTAACTCAAACTTTATTTTAGTTTCTTAATTTTATTTTATTTCCATTTAGTCCCATAACTTTCTCTCAAATTTTATTTTTTTTCCAATTAAATCCCTTAAATTTACCTTAAATTGCACTTCCATCCTTCTAGTTTCATTTCGTTCCAATTTATTCCTTAACTTGTAAAATTTATTCAAATGCTTCCTTCATTATAATATTGCCAAGAATGCATTTGAAATTAAGATTACATTATTTTGATATTGCAAAATTTTATTTAACTTTTATAGAAGTTGAAAAAAGTTTGTCCCTCGCAATATAGAACAAGGAAGAACGCCCCTTCGTTTCGGTCATACTCAGTTGCTGTCCTCATATTGATATAATTAAGAATGACAATGAGTTAATATCTATCAATTTTTTACTATTCCCATTTGTATATATTAAAAAATATTTGATATCTGAATTTTAATCAAATTTTAAAAAGATATTTTTAATATTCATATATGTAACTATCTAACACATGAAATATCAAAAATATCTGAAAAAAAATAAATATTAGATATTAAATGTCCTATAATTAAGTAATTTACACAATATTCACCCAATAAAAAAATTAAATATTATAAATCACTATAAAAAAATATTTTATAATAAAAAATTCTATATAATTATTATAAACTAAAATTAAAAATGATAATTTTAATATCAATAAAAATATAAAATTTTATTTAATAATATATATTATTTAAATATCGAATATCAAGTATTCTATTCATCTATTTATATCGGATGAATATAAAATATTTAAAGTCAATATTTGTAATTGTCTAATATCTAATAAATAATTATATTTTATTATATGCACCTATTCAATATTCATAAGATATTGAATAATTTTTGAAATAGATACTATCGATGCCTATTGCCATCTCTAGACAAAATTCACTTAGCCACACATCTCGCATTAATTTTTAATGTTCTCATGATCTCATTAATTAATTACTAGTATTAATTTTAGTTAATTAAAATTATTCTTTTGATTAGAGAGACAACTAGAATCGCCCATTTAATTATTACTAATCATACAATGAGCCAAAATTTTGTTGTTTTTTTATCTTTTTGTAGGAGACACATTGATAAGAAAAAAGGGACATAAAAAGATTCCTTATATTGTCTTTGTGTTCACGTAGTTCTGGATTATTAGCTATAGTTCACGGCGCAATTAATCACCAACAAAAGTGGTTAACATGAGGTGTGTTTAATTAATATTGCAATGCCAATTGTAATTATTTTCCTTCAAATTTTGAAACTAATTAGGGTATCCATCATGCACAATGTAAATAGAAAATTTCATTTCTTGCCCTTTTTTAGGGCTTTTTAGGTGGAGCCATGCATGCTGGACAATTGACAGAGCCTTCGATTGATAAAAGTTGTTTGATCTCTAATCATGCCGTAATTTAATTTGAATATATATTACATTTAATTATTGCTTTAAAATTTTACGAAGTCTCTTTAGTTATTTAGCGTTGATTTATATATTGAATTTCGATGAAGGTTCTTATTGTATATATATTTATATACATTCATATATGGTTGAATGTAAATTATAAAAATAGAGCTATATTTTTGGTTAATGAACTTTTTTATTTTTGTTCCCCGTATTTATTTTTATCAGAAATAATCGTATCATGAGAGAGGACTTGAAGTGCAATTCACAACACGTGGAGATTCAATCTCTTCCTTTAAATATATAAATACGACAATGATTGACTAGATCGAATTGTATCTATACAAAATATATATTGATTGATTATAGTTCTTGTTGATTAACTCCAATATCATTTGTAGTAATTAAAGCTTGATAGAGAGTGATATAGAGGCTTTTTTTTTGGGTGTCAAAGAGGATAAAAAAAATTGGTTTCCAACAAACATGGTTATAAAATGTAGTTGACAAGAAGTATTATATAGGAGAGAGAAATGAAGTTATTAAAATAAAAAAGAGATAAGAAAAAAAATTGAACCCTAATATATTTTGAATAAGTTGTTGATTTATTTTTCTTTTAATATTTTTTTATTTCAGAAATTTAACTTGTAAGATATTTTAGATGATTCTTATTCATCTGTAGAGAACTGTTTGAACTAAAAGCATGCGTTCTCCACAATAATCTCTCTAATATCGTCATTAACAAGCACACACCATGGAAGAATTAGGGTGCATGTTGAAACCTATAGAAATTAATAAAATTAAAAGTGAAAGGAAAGAATTAAAGTGAACGGTGGAACCCAATGAATTAAAGATGGTTCTCAATTTTTGGCATGCATGGGGTTGGGTGGGTAGCTAGCTAGCTCTAGCTAAGCCACATTATGGCATATAGTAAGTGCCATCATTGACAATTTTGGAGGTGAAATGAAAAATCAAATTAACATGGTCACGGTGGATGCATATGCATGTGGGCCTTCATTTCTCTTCCATGGAAACAACCACTCTCTCCAATGTACATTATAATCTTCTTCTTCTTCTTTGAATATTTAGGTTTGATGCTGACCTTCTTCGCTGGCTATTCCTGTTTTGTTTCTCTTTACTCTCTCAAATCTTGAAGATCTTCTAATTCAACCAAAAGTTGTCATATGGTGGGACCTACCATAAATCATCATACAATATTTATTTATTTTTAATTACCTTTTTCCCCTTTACCCTTCAATTTTTCAACTGATCTAATTGCTCACACAATATTAATTTGTGTAGAGGAACAAATTTTATTAAAGTGTTAGCAAAAATATTGGTTAAATTATTATTGTACTCCTTATAATTTTACTTAATTTTTAATTAAATTTTTATAATTTAAAATTTTGTATAATAATCCCTATAGTTTAACAAAATTTTAAATTAGTTCTTATTGTCAAATTTTTATTAAAATTATATTAATTTTATCATCGTATAATATCTTAACAATCTAAATATGTATAATTTATGTCAATAAAAAAGAAAAATAAATAAATAAAAATATAAAAATAACTTACATATATAAAATAAAATATAATTTATGGTAAGTAATATGAATAGATTGACTCGAATAAATTAATTTATAATATTAAGATAATATATAATTAGTATATGGTCAAAATTTTGACAAAAATAACTTACATAATGTTAAGCTTAGAGACTAACTTAAAAATATGTTAAATTATAGGGACTCAATTATAAATTTTTAAATTTTAGGAATCTAAATTAAAAATTGAATAAAACTTTAAGAATTATATGAATAATTTAACAAAAAAAATTTCTTTTGAAATTCAAGTTGTGAATTTACTGCTTTATAAATGATGTAGGAATTAATTGAGCATTGGGCCCTATATATACTATATATGTAAAGATAGAGAAATAGTAACTTAAATTAGAGGAAACATGTGGGGTTTGCAATAGTTGTACAAATGCAATTATTTAGTGTGGTTATGATTAGTCTTTCAAAGAAGGAGGAGGCTGGACCTCTTGGCTAAGTTTGATTTTAAAACCAAAGTAAAACGTTCCACATTTTAAGAAAACCCCCTTTTTCTTTTAGGGTATGTTCTTATCTCCAAACCAAGCTTTTTCTAATGGTTAATTATATTGGATCCTTCATAATAAAAGCTTTCATTCATACACGTTTATCAAAAAAGTATGTGCGGTTTTGGATCAAGAAGTTTCCCACACTCCATTAATCTTTAATCTTGTTGCTTATTGTTGCCTTAATTCCCTCAATTATTGCCTTCTAATCTTTTGCTTACTTTTGCCAATCAACCATATATATATATATATATATATGCATGATCTCAAAAGCCATTATTATGGAGAAGTCATGGGGCTGTGGAGAGAGAGCAATTGTTTCTTTAAAAAGCTTATTTATTTTGAAACCAACCCTCTTAATCAATCATCAAAGAGTAGTACTAAAATATTAATTACAATATTTAGGTGCCTATGCCATACATACCTGCATATAATTAATGTGTTCAGTGCTGTATGTTTGTCTCTCACAAAACATAGTCCATGAGTACTAAAGTTTATATATTGGTAAAATAAAATGATTATTATTCTATCTTCAAGATTAAAGTATATAAATTATTTTCCTTACCTAAAGTAAACCCTAATATTTTTACTATTTATTTTTTTACCTCTCATCATCCTCTCAACCTTTTCTTTTTCTTTTACTAACTTGATTGTCCTAGTTTACAAAGTATTTTATAGATTACTGCTTTAGCTTATATTTCAATTTGTCAGTGTTGTAGATTTGAAAGATATTATATGATCTCTACCTAAAAATTAAATTTTAGAAAATGTCTTTTGTTTGATCTTAATTTTAAACCTCTAGACCTTTATAAATACTATTGGAGAATTTAAAGGATCTAGTGTGTAACGAAAACAGAAGTAAATGTTTTGTTGTATCAAAGCTACTCTAAGATGAAAAGGTTTGTGTGATGGGCCTCACTGTAGTCTAAAGAGGAAACTATGTAATAATGTGGAAATAAATGAAATGGAATGGCCAAAGACCAATTAATTAATTCAAGTTAGAAACTAATTAATGCAATTAAGAGGAATAGGTTGATCCTACAGCCACCTCTATTTATTACTCTTACCCAATTCCACTCAACCATGGGATAAAACATTTTTGGATGCATATTATGTCATGCTATTTGTATATTAATCTAAAAATTTTTAGATGCATATTATGTCATTAGTGCAATATATACACTAAAGAACCTCTCATATTGAGATATTTTGTTTTACCTAATTTGTTCATTTGGTATTTTCACATATATCTCATGTACTATTAAACATTAAATATAAACATATTTTTCAGTGACAATTGAAACCTTATTAGCTACTGTATGAAAGACTAGCACATCCCACTGGAACCAACTCGCCTTGATTATTAATTTGATTTTTGACTTGTTCACATTCAGGCTTGAGACTTAGTAATTGGCATATCCATTCTTTGCTTAGATGATAAGAGAGCAGAGAATTACTTTAAGTAGTTTAGTTAATAAATTGACATTATTGTTCATAGTAACAATCTTCTCAGTACTTTGAAGAATCAGAATTGCCCATGTCAATTTCCTCTTAGATCTTCAACGATGACTGCAATGATGAAGCTGAGTCCAATCGGATCCGCAGCTATGACAAAAGTGATAACCACACCTGCAAATCGCACATCCTTAATCCATATATGATTTTAAGATTGAATGGGCCGACAAGCCTGATCCTCAGGCCCATTGCCCAATAGACCTAGTCTAATTGAAAACAAAAAAGCTCAAGAAAAACCTGCAAGAAATATGTGAGCATCCCTCAATCTTCTCCACGTAAAATCTGCATTGAGGGCATCTCCTCCAGCTCCTGTTCTTAGCAAGCTCCATTAACAACAGATCCTCCTTCTCTGTCCCTCCTTTCTTCAACCTCTTAAACTCATCACACTCCATCCCTGCATGCCACGACACCTTGCACTGCGCACAGAACAACCTCCTGCAGTTCGGACACTCCGACGATGTCACAACCTCGTCTCCCTCGTCCACCATCATCGCCGAGCAGTCCTTATAGGGACAGTAAAATTTCTGACTCCCAAGCACCAGATTCTCGCACACTGCATTTTCCCACCTCTCAAACACCTCCCCTGGGATGATCGATCGGCACCACATAGGCTCCAACATTCCCCTGCATTCTGGGTCGGGACATTTCACCATTGATATGTTCTCTTGAAGCTTCGATGCCACGTGGGAAGCTATACACTCGGAGCAGAACATGTGGGTGCAGTTATTGTTGTCTCTGAACATTTCTTCAATGGGTTTGGAGTCCATGCAAATTTCGCAGAAACTCAAAGAGGGGAAGCTTCTAGAAGCTTCACCAGTCTCTTTCTTCTTCTCTTTCCCCTTCCGAGAAGCTTCGTCGATGTTCATAACTTTGGTTTCCTCGTTTCTGAATGTGGTGGACATGGTCATGGCTGAGGCCATCAGAGCCTCTTGAAGCTGAATCTGTTCTGCATATTTCTCATCGGAGATTGGAAATATCCGTTCTTCATCGTACAAGGCAGAGAAGTAGAATTCATCAACGAAGAGATTGTTTGTGGAAGATGATGACATGCTATATATATGTAGTATATATTATTATTATAATTATACTCTACGTACTCGTTCATGTGCAGAGACAGAGATTTCTATATATTTTATATACTCAAGATTTTTATAGCTTTAATTTTCAGGGGATATACACAGAAATGGGAATGCACGAAGCGTTATTATTGGGACTTACGAAGGGTCCTTTTGAAAAGATTTCAGTTTGACTTTTTTTGCTCAAGGAAAACAGAAAAAATAGTGTTCTCTAATCTTATATCTAGGTAGCATTGGAATTTACATGAATTTGAGTGGTAATTATTAATTAATTGTAATGCCAATCGCTGAATTTCGAATACTGAGGACACTTCACCGTCTTCTCGTTTCCCGAGGGAGTTTAACAACGTTCGTACCACTTCTTTAAACCGTTTGGAATATAGGATCTCAAATATTATCTCAAATACCGTTCTAATTTACATTTTATGACGGTCGCATCAAATTCTATATTAATTTTTAATTTTATTATTAAATTTTTTATGATTAAATTTTTTAAAATTTTAAATTATAATTAATTTTATTTTATAACTTAATATCATTTAAATTATTAATAAAAAATAATAATATCATATTTAATAATAAATTTTAAAAATATAAATAATATTTTAATATTTAATAATAATTAAATATTAAATAATAACATATATTCTTAAATTATAATATTTTATTTTTATTTAATTATTATCTAATGTGACAATTAAATTATTTAATTAAAATTTTAATAAATATTTTGTATATAATTTAAATTATTTAATTGATAATTTTATATTTTTTTAAATGTAATATTATATTATTATTTTTTATTAATAATTTAGATAACATTAAATTATAAGACAAATTATAATTTAAAATTTTATGAAAAAAGTTACTATAAAAAATTTAAAAATAAAATATAAAATTAATATAAAATTTAAAGATATAAAAAATACTTTTACTGTTTATGATTTAATAAATATTAATGTTCATGTTTTTTACAAATTATTTTAAAAAATCATTTATTTATAATAATAATAATAATAATAATAATAATAATAATAATAATAATAATAATAATAAAAAGTTGTTCTGAACTTGACTTATGTATGAGGAATAGAATAAATAAATGCAGAAAAAGAGATCACTCAGTTGTATTTCTAATATGAAAGTGAACAAGAAAATTAGAGAGTGAGTGAGAATTATTTAAACTAAAATATTTACATACCTTAATTATAACTTCTTATGTTATGAAGATATAAGTTAGTCGAGTGTACCTGATAAACATTTTTTAGCTTTAGATGAAACTCTAATCTAGACAAGTCAAGCTCGAAAGGAACGAACACCCGTCAATGATATTATCGGAGCTTCAAGATTAATATAAACTCTACAGTGAAAACGTAAATAAAATAAAATAACGGTGGCATAATTGCATAAACCAGTATATTGAACGATTAATATTTTAGCAAAGTTTATAAGTAGTGAATGGAAGGAGTTCGGATTCGCTGCCATTACTTTTGTTGCCATTACCATGCTATTACTTTTAGCGGCGGTTTTTTGCGTTGATAAATATTATTGCAACGAAAATTATTGCTGTTATAATTAATTATTTAAACAAAAGTTATAGCATCACTACTTTTCGTTGCAATAATATTTAAAAACACTTTAGCAACGCAAAAAACCGCTGCTAAAAGTAATGGCAGGCTAATGGCAGCGGATCCAAAGGCGAATGGAAGCGACAAAAAGAAAATGGGAAGAGCATATATACACGTGTGATATGGATCAAATAGACATCTGGATTCTGGAGGTATAATAGGTACTAGTAGGGCCCTTGCTGGCACCATGTAAATAATATGACAAGCATAATTTTGCAAAATCGAATAGGAACGACACAAATCGAATTTTACTTTGCTTTTTTATTTTGTGTCCCTTTATATAGGGAGAAAAAAGGGTATATATATAGTTATTTTATTTGGAAGAATAAAAATAAAAGATACAAGTTATGGCAAAACAAAATATCTTGTAGGTAGCCCACCTTATCAAGCGTTAATGCTGCCTGTGCCCACAGACTCTTGTACCCTTTTACATCTGACAACACTCATGTAATGACATTCGAATACGATATCATACTTATCTTTTTGGTTTTTTTAATTTATATATATATATATGTACATATTCTCCATTAATCATTATTGCTTGTGCCTAATTATTAATAAAAAAGAAATTAACCTCTCTCATGAGAATTAAGATTAAAATTTTGTTATATAAAATATTTACATTTAATATTTGATACTATATTAAATAAAATAATTTTTAAAGTAATTATTAATTAATAATATTAATTTAGGAAACGATTGCCCAATGGTTTTGATGATGAGCAGAATTATGGATTGGCTGATTAGATTGGAGCCTTTGAAGTCGAAGGTCCTCAAGTATGAGACGGGTCTCAAGACGAGCATCATTCCAACAATTTCTGTAATTAGAGGATGATGATGATGAAACCCTTTGCTTATAATTATAATTACTATATCGCCCTTCTGCTTCTTTCATCTCGTCCATTACTATCTGCCTGTTTCTGCACTCTATGCTGCAGAAACCTTGGTCACCCCTGCAGAAGTATGCGTTATCAGAGCCCAAGCCACAAATTACAAACCCCCCCCCCCCCCCCTCTTCCATTTTTATGTGTAAAACCAAAACTACCCCTTCCATTTTTATGTCTAAATTAAAAGCAACCAAAAAATCTATGTGCTTTTCATAATCACGCAATTATATATGCCCCACTTGTTTTTTCTTTCACTTTTTTATTAAATAACTTTTGTTTATAAAATTGACTCTCTCAATATTTTTTTTAAATGAATACAAAAGGATCCAAATCCTTATCAAATATATATAAAATCATGCTCATCAGTGTCTTTAGTGTAGTAAAGAAAAAATATCTTATTATATATTTAATAATTTTGAATTTTTAAAAAATAATTTTTACTGAGTAAATAATAAGTTTTGGCGTTATTATTAAATGGGAGTCTCTGGCAATTAATTATATGGGGGGTGGAAAAAGAATCACCATTTGAATGCAGGAAAATGATGCAATTAATACTGAGGTAGTAGTTTTGAGAAAACGAATGGTTTAATTAATTGAGACTAATTAATTACCTGTACATGTAAATGTCTTTGTCATGACTGAGCTTGTTATTGCAGAGGTTACAGGTTTTGAGGAAGCACAACTCCAAAGAGGCAGCAGCAGCAGTAGTAGAAGAAGAAGAATTATCGTTTTTGTTGTTGTTGGTGTGGTAATTCCCTAATTTTGTGAGAATGGGAGATTTGACAACAACATTAATATTTGGTTTGGTGTTGGAGTTTGTGATTTGTGTTACAAGTCTTAGACCACTATTGACATCCATGGCCATGCTGGTTTGGCCTAGGCCTCTTCTTCTTCTACCTCTATCTTCTGCTTCCGAAGATGAATAACTAGTACTGCTGCTGCTGCAATTTCTTTTCTGATTATTCACCTTCTTCTTTCTCTTCATCACCTGCTTCTGCTTCTCTTCTTGTTCAGCCTTGAAGGGGGTCATGAACTTTGGAAGCATAGTGAAGATGAAAGAAGAAGAAGAAGCTGAAGAGAGCGAGAGAGAGAGAGAGAGAGAGAATTTGATGAGATCTGTGAAGAGAAGTAGTGGAGGTTATTTAAAGAAAATTAGAGCCCACCAACACACCACTCATGTTATATTTCCTGTGTTAAACTCTTATGCACTTATTTTGTGACACGTGCTTAATATAATTAATGATAATAAATGTTATTATTATTATTATAAATTAATTATTAATTGTTGTATCTGAATATCTGATATTACTGTGGTCTTCCCATTTCAGCATCTGCAATTCTGCATGCTATGCTTTCCTATGGGCAAAACAAAGTGGGATTTTATGGAAAATCTTTTGGTAAAAATATAAAATGCTCTCAATGTGAATGAGAAAAAGAAATAATAAGTTACAACTTACAACACAAAAGTTAGAAGTTAAAATTTTATTATTATCTAATTTATTATTTTGATCAAAATATAATAATAATTATTTTATATTATATTTTAAAAATTAAAAAAATTAATATGCATTTTTGTACATAAGCCTCTAGTATCCTATAATATAAGTAGAATTCCATATTCGGTAAAGAGTGACACAATTAAAAATTTTAATTAACATCTTAATATTTTGTGAGCAATGTAAACGTACCAGTAAAAATAAAAGTCTATATATGTCCACTGATAATTTGAATGTCATCTTGAATAGTATTACAATATGCACTGGTATTTTAAATGTTCATATGTTAAATATAAATATATAAAACATAAAATGTATTGGAGCATCTAACATAACGGTATAAATAATAATAATAATAATAATAATAATAATAATAATAATAATAATAATAATAATAATAATAATAATATACATAGAATCTCAATAGTTAAAAAACAGAAAAAAGGAAGAAGTGGAAAAATGTTATAATTTAATTGGTCCAGAGAAAGACATGGAAGCGCGGGAATTGTGGCAGAGAAGAATATCAGGAAAAAAATAAAAAGAAAAGAAAAGAGAAAAGAATATAAGATGTAAAACATAAGGAGAGATTCGATTTTCAGGTAATATAGTGATGGCACTTTCGATGATCAATATTTTTATTTTATTTTATGAGTATTTATAATATTTATTTATTGAGTTTGAATTTGAGTCTAAATATTAAAAAAATGAATTTGAGTAGGGAGATTGTTTAAAATTTTTTTGAGATGGAGTTTAGATTCGTATTCATACCATATGACAGAAGAACAATTACAAAAAGAATCTGGACAAAAAGCACAATTACCATAAAGAATCCAAACAAAACGATACGGAAATATTAATGTTCCAAAACCAAAAGATTCCAAAGAGGAAAGTGTGGGAATAAATGCTCAAGAGATGATGGAATGGGAATTGGGAAGGATATAATCTCCCAACATAATCTAACCAACGCTCATAATTCATCCACGCTTTTAACTTCGAATGAACTACACTATTTGAAAATTTGCACGAACGAACCATATTTCATTGCTATCATTCTACCACCTTATAACCTTTCACGTGAATTTTATTTTAAAATTAAAATTATAATAGTTTTTATATTTTAAATATAATAATAAAATATGTTAAATTATTATTATAGTTGTTATAATTTCACACAATGTATAATTAAATTTTGATATACTTAACTTGGCTTAGTCTTGACTTTTGAGAAATTACAACGTAGTAATAAATTAACTCTAAATAATTGATCTCTAGTGATCAATCTCACCTAATTTTTTAAAAATTCTCTCACTGGAAACCTATATATAGAGTGGTGTATGTCTTCTTCAAATATGCACATTTTTAGTCTTCTCAAAACTCTACTATTTATATCCTCGTATCATTAATTGGCTTGCTCATCAAAAGTGCTTTGGAAGAGTCTTCCTCCCTTTTTATATTCCCTTTGCAAGTGCTTTCAACCTCCTATGTGTTATCAACCAAGTTAGGGAATATCAAGTTCCTATAATTTAACAAAATTTTAAATTAATTTTTATTATCAAATTTTTTGTTAAAATTATATTAAATTTTAGATGATATTATTAATATATAGTATCTTAACACTTCAAATATGTATGATTTATATTACTAAAAAGGAAAAAAATAAATAATTATGTAAAAATAATTTATATATATAAAATAAAATACAATTTATATTAAGTAATATCAATATATTGATTTAAATTAAATAATTTCATTATGTTAAGATAGTATATAATTAATGTATTACCAAATTTAACAAAAGTTAACAAAAATTTAAACTTAATTACTAAATTAAAATTTTATTAAGTTATAAAAACTCAATTATAAAATTTTAAACTATAAGAACTCAATTAAAATTTGTGTGAAACTATATAAACCATAAGAATAATTTAACCAAGAAAATATTATGAACTTTTCTCACTCTCATTTTTTTTTGATGTTTTACATATATTTTAAATTTTTATATTATTTATGCTAATATACTCAAATTTATTTGGTTTTGGGACTACAAGTTAAAATACCATGAGTCCCAAAACTATATATGTAGTTGTGTGAGTATATATATTTGGTGCATATTAAGTGGGAAGAGTAATTTTATGTGAAAAGTAAAATAAATAAAAATTGAGCCATCGATGATAAAAAGTGGGTTATTCAAATTGATGCAGTCATCTACTAAATATATTAATATATATACAAATAATAAGAAAGATATTTATTATTTATACTCTTTTATTTTAAATACTAAAAAAATTAATATTATTCTCATTTATATTTTGATGAATGAATAAATCTCACAATTTAAAATCCAGTTTAATCATAATTTAAAACTATATATTACATGACTTTGAAATAAAACAAATTAAATTATTTAACCATATGTAAATAGAATTAATATCAACTGCTTCGCGTAAAAAAAATGCACTTATTAATGAATTTCTAACTTTTATATTTGACCACAAATTTTGGGTACACAACGTCAAAATTATGCACCATTGATGAAAAGTTAAAATGCAGATGCCACTTAAATTAACTTTCGATGTTGACACTTGTTGCCATCAGAAAAGTGTAGAGGACAAGAGCAAACTCAGCTTCTGCTTTATGAAGAAAATGAATTTGTAGTCCTCAAATTAGAAAGATAAAATTCAATCAAATTACTAAAGGCAAATTTTCTAAAATATTTGATATCAAAATCTTTAAACATTTTTTAAAGCAAAAAAATAAAGTTCCTTCACTCATTTTATTTAAAAAGACAAACAATAATATACCTAAATTTCTTCTAAGGAATTCTCCACAGCTTAATGCTACCCCCCAAAAATCCCATTCATATTTAGGTTAAAAATGCATGTACTTGTTACAAAATTGTACCGGCAAACACACATGATCCGGAAACAGGGTACTATTTAAAAGAATAACAAAAGAAAAAAGTTGATATGCCTACAAGTATAGCTGGATGAGCTCATCACTAACAACGGATGGAGTAAGAACACCTAAATCAGTGAAAAGCAGAGTTAGATATTGTGGAGGAGTATAATCCCTTGCAGACCTTTCAACCTCAACCTTGGATGGAATGGGTACTCCAAAGCCAATAGGGCGTAAGGCAGGGGCCAAATCCTTTTGGTCCAAAGGGTAAAGACGAGCAAACTGCAGAGTAAGATATACAAGACATGTAACTATGGAATATCCATTTCTAAATAATGTCATGACTGTGAAAAGGATGTCTGAATACTAAAATTGTTATTGAGATTACTGGAATAAAACTAGAATAGTTTGTGCGCGGCTACTATACCTTGTAGCTTTCAGCAGCCACATAAACTGGTTTATTCATACTGTGTGCTACCAACGCAATTTGGTATGTTCCCATCATGTTAATTATACCTCCGCTTTCAACCACTCCATCTGCTCCCACAAATACCATGTCCACCTCATCCATGCTATATGCCACTGCAGAGTCTATAAGGAGTTTAACAGGAACATCAAGTTTGGCCAGCTCATTAGAAAACCGCAAACCTGTCAGGTCTGGTCTTCCCTCTGCAAATTTAAGGAAAGAAAGTTTTAAAAATTAGAGCTATAGCCTACCGATTAATCATGTGAAATTATCATGACAGAAATTTAAAAACCACCGTTAAATGAATGGGCCATCAGAATTTAAAAACAATCCCAACTCTCATGATAAAGCTTCCTGGAGAACACTTGATACAATATGCTTTTTATAAACTTAGATTGCTTATTATCATCCAAAGATTTTGTTGAGCAAAGAAGGTCAGTTACCTTAAAATACATAAAGAATAAGGATCGTGAATTAAAATAATCTGGCTGTGAATTTTCTTTAACATATTCAATGAATTAACATGTAGTTACAGTTACAGAGCAAAAACCTGTGCAGAAGACCCGAAACAGTTTCTTATTTTGTCCTGCCAGTTTCAGAACTTCAAAGACAACTCTGGAAAAACCATGAACCAAAATTGTACAACCATCAAATATAAAATCTTGAGCCAGCATTGCAATAACTTTTCGAGCCTGCAAAACAAAGCAGTTTGTGTAATAATGTAAAATATTGAACTCAAGAACCTCTGCACAACCAATTCAATAACTCACCTTGTATGAGATTTCCCCAAACTTTTCAGAACGTTCAATTAAGCGTGACTTTGCAGAATTGAAGTCTTCATATTCTAAAGCAGAAGTCCTAGTAACATATCGCATAAACAGATCACAGCCGGCTGTCAAAGAGATAGAGGTTGTATCCCAGGACTGTACAACACATAGAAGTTAACAGTTAATCAGATAATTCAAGAATTGTTGAACGCCAGCACCTATTTTCCTACTTAAAACTTTTTTACATATATGTTGTTTCAGGCTCTAGCTAGATAAGCTTTCAGTGCATCCAAACTGTGAAGAGAGTAAGAGACACCAATCCACAGTAAGGAAATGTAATTCACACAATAAGTAGGATTAGTTACAAGAAAAAATAATTGTTACCATATTAAAGTGATTTCTTAACATAAGCATTATAGAATAAGGGAATTTTCTCTGCTATTGACATAATTTTTACATGTATTATTGTATGCCAACTCTCCTAGGGCGTAATACTATGTATACACATCAATGCAATTTCTGAAAGGCACCTTCCGCAAAGTGACCCTATCATTGTTCTTACTCATATGAGATGCAAACTTGAAATTTTACTTTTGGAAAGTATAATACAAACATATGAATCAACATCAGTTATACACTCGAAGAACTTATTGTCATTGTGATCATGATCTGTAATAGCAATACTCTAATAATTATTTTCTTTTTCTCTTGGTAGATAACTTTGACATGTGAAGTAATGTTGAAAAAGTGGCAGAACTAGTGGCTTTCAGAACAAAAAAATATTTCTCGGAATCTTGAGACATCTCTGTGAGTCTGAAAGGCTAACAGGAGAAATGTTAATCTCTAGAAACCAACCATAATACATAGACAAAGATAACTATATCCTTCTGCTTGCTGCTTAAGCCTCGGAGATACAAATGTATGTCTGAAAACTTTTAAACTTTTGAGGATCTTCCGCCTTAAATAATGAATACACTACTGCAATAATGATTTACTAAAACATTTTGGTAATATACACCTCCAAGCTCTAGTCCCAGCATCTTTCTTTCAAGGGTAGTTAGTAAAATCCACGTCCAGATTATGGATGGAAGTAGACATTGAGCGAAGAAGCTTCTTAAGACGGTGAACGGTTTAAACTTTCTGTATAACATCAGAGTAATTTGCAGACATCCCATTATAGTAAAAAATTTCAGTCAACACTAAATTTCGGCAGATAAAAGAACCACAGTTCAATAAATTTTGATACAGCTGCTCTCTTCTTCACAAACACCAAAAGAATATAACCAATGTTTAAACCTCAAAATGTTGTTAAGTATATAACCACCCACCAAATTTCGTTCTAAAATCTTAAAGCAACAATTATTTCCATTATAACAACTAAAAGTTCGTTGCGAGGTAATAAAAGAGAAATATTAGAAATTTACTAACTTTTAGAGAGTCCGAAGCCTTCTTGAGCTCAATTTCCAGCTCCATCATAGTCGTAGCTTGACTGTTCCTAATCACCGCCGCCAACGCGCGAATCGCTGCCACGGCCTCGGCCAAATCGGGCTGTTTCCGCCAGTTATTGAATTCGTCGATCACGCTGAAGGGCTTATCAGGATCCGAAGCCCTGGCTTCAGTTCCCGAAACCTCATTGTCATCTGGGTTCTGCGCCACGGCGGCCTGAGCCTGGGCGAGCCAGTCGCTGGTGACGACGCCATGGTGCGCCGCCCTAGTCTGATAGTAAGCGGAAACCTTAGGGTTAGGGCTAGTGGGGTTCTGAAGCATATCGGCCATGGAAGAGTGAGCAGTACCAGGAGGAGGAGAGATAGAATACGTGTCCGGTTTCAAAGTGCCGTCGTTCGGCTGCCTGCTATCGAGGATGAAAGATGCTGATCTATACCACATTTATACCGCGTAGATGTAGCAAGAGTGAAAAGGAATTATCACTTTCTCGGGAATTTTTTTTTAGTTTAAGAAAAAAAATGGATGGGAAATGCAAGCGTGTTTGCCGGAGAATGTAGAAAGATTCTGATTCGTGTAAGAATGGGCAGATTGGGATTCTGCAATTGCAAATCACTGTGTTGAAGAGTGAGAGAGGAAGAGAGAGCCAGGTTTATTTCATTGTTATTGTTCCCTAATGGTTACGGTATAAAGTATAAACATATGTTATAATTTATAAAGCGTCTGCCATTAAAACGACCTCGTTTTTCTGTTCCTATCCTCTAATAATATCTTAATTCTTAAGCTAAAATGAAGATAATATTAATTTTTAAAAATAAATTTATTTGTCAAATTATAAATATAAAATTTTAAATAAACAAAATATTTTTATTTTTATTAAAAAAATTTAAAAATAAAAAAATTAATCACAAATTAATTCATTTAATCTTAGTCAAAATGAAAATACAATATACTGTTTAGCCTTTGAAAAATAAATAATAATATAATTTAGTTATTAAAGAATTATAATATACACTATGATTTTTGAAAGATTACAATTATCAACTCATTAGTTTTTAAATAGTTAGTCATTAATAAAAAAAATAACGAGATATATTAAATATTAAATAGTCATTAAAAAATTAAATATGCGTACTTTATAGTTATTAACATAGAAATAATCCAAACTACAATAATAAGAAGAAATTAATCATACATTAATATTTAACCATACTTTCAAAATATGACTTATAATAAATAAATTTTTATATTAGTATTTAATCATAAATTAATAAATAAATATTTGATATTTTTATATATTTTTTAAATTTATCTAACAACTATTTTTGAATTATTAAAATAAAAAATATTATAAAAATAATAGAAATATATATTAATATATCTTTATTATAATTATAACTAAACATACGGAGTAATTAAATTATATAATTTATAAACAAATCAACACTCATATGTAATTGTTTCACAACATATGCAAGACATATTATGTATCTCTCATGTAAATTTAAATATATTTTTAATACTTACATTTATATGAAAATATACTCTTTTTAAGTTTTTTAAAATTATTTTATTTTAAATTAAATCTATAAAAATATATTATTTTTTTGTAACACTGCAAATTTACTAATATTATTAATAAATTTTATTTAAAATTTATCCTCATTTACTTTTATTAAAAATAAATTTAATTTTGTTATATTAAATTAACTTTTAATAAGAACAAATTTAATTTAATCTATGCAATTTTTAATATTTTAATAGAAAGTCTACAATTCTAGAGTTAACTTTTTAGTATTGATTTTATTCGTTGCTAATGTATGTTTTAATATTTTATTAATAAATATTATTGTTGTTATAATTTTTATTTAAATAAATAATTTAAAAAATAACAAATTTAAAATTTTATTTTTTACAAATTAAGTTAAAAAATTTAGACTTTAAACAATATTAAGATTAAAAACTTTAAAAAATTTAATGAAATATTAATTATATAGTTATAATTTTAAAACTATTTAAATAAAAATTATATTAAGTTTAAAAACTTTTATTTATATTAAATTATTTTTATATTTTTTATATTAATTTACTTTTATTAAATAAAATAAAAATACAATATCTAAATATATTTATATTTCTATTAATATATTAAAAAAATCAAAAAATATATAAATAAAATTCTAAATTGTTATATTTCATATTAATTTATATATTAATTATAAATTCTATTATTTTTTATTAATATATTAATATCTTATTAATAAATAAATGAATATTTAATATATTATTATAAAATTATAAAATTATTAATTATTAATAATATTAATAATAAATATTAATTAAAATAACTTCAAACTATTAGCTATTTTTAAACTTAATGTAATACCTATTTAAATAATTTTAAAATTATAACTATATAATTAATATTTCATTAAAATTTTTTAAGTTTTTAATGTTAATATTTTTAAAATTATAAATCTTTTAATTTAATTTGTGAAAAATAAAATTTTAAATAAACAAAAGCTATAGCAATAATAATATACTGATAAAATATTAAAATGTGCGTTAGCAACGAATAAAATCGTCTTTAAAAAGTTATTCTACAAAATAAAAAAAAAATCCACAATTGCAGACTTATTATTAAAATATTAATGAAGTTTGCAAAGCAATCTAAATTTACTCTTATTAAACACAAATTTAATGTAAAAAGAGTAAATTTACTTTTAGCAAAAACTGATTGTTAGTCAAACTGATTAATCAGTAATTTACTCTTAATTTTTAAACAAAATTTGTTAATAGTATTAATAAATTTATAGTACTATAAAAGAAATATTATTTTTATTGATATGATTTAAAATAAGATAATTTTAAAAATATTAAAAGAATATGATTTAAAATAAGATAATTTTTGTTGATATGTTAATAGTATTAATAAATATTATTAGTGAGAGGAAAGATATAAAAAAGTAAGGAAATATATTGCAAGAAGGAGGAGGAGGAAGATAAGGATTCTGAGGTGGAGGAGGAGGATGAAGATTCTGAGGAAGACGAGGAAGAGGATTCCAAGGAAGATGAGATAGAAACATTCCCTCCAACTAAGAGATTGAAGGAACTTGGAAGCTGAATGACATTTTCTTCTTTTCATGTCATTTCTACAATAATAACTACTTGATGCACATATATCGATTTATATCATAGGCCATTCCTCTGTTTGAAGATTTGCAGGTAATTAATGGATTCAGCTACATAAATAAAATTAAACACTCTTATTTCTTATTATAGGCTTGGTTGGCACAAATGTGCATGCTATTTTTTAATTTTGAAATATAATATAAAATCATATTTATCAAATTTTAAAATAATAAATCAAATAATGAGAAGTTTTTTTTTTGTTGTTTTTATCCTTCGACATTTCATCCAAAAAATCTTGTTGCCCTTATTATGACTCAAAGTAGTCTGGAAAAACTTTGGGATGGGGTCATGGTATGTATGAATATCCATCATATATACACACAACATATGACTTTTGTTTTAATTGAAATATGACAATCTCAATATTAATTAACTCATCTAATAATGTCTTCCCTTTTAATTTATCACAGCGTCTTGTGAATTTGAAAAAAATTGACCTCAGTTGGTCTTGGAATCTTGTGGAGCTCCCAAATTTTTCTATGGCCAAGAATCTTGAGGAAGTGAAACTCGAGGGATGCAGAAACTTGTGACTTGTCCATCCATCTATTTTCTCACTCCCCAAGCTTGAGAAATTGAATCTGTCATACTGTGAAAAACTTACCAGTCTTGGAAGTAATGTAATTCGTTCAAAATCCCTCTGTCAACTCATTCTCAATGGTTGCAGAAGACTGAAGGAATTGTCAGTGACATCACAGAATATGGTAGAGTTACAATGAGGAGATACAACTTTCAAGAAATTTTCGTTATCCATTAGATTTCTAAGAAAACTTGAATATCTCAATCTACTTGACTGTAGAAGTCTCACACATTTTCCAAGCAATTTAGTTGAACTGAGATCTCTGCGCAACCTTTTTATTCATGGTTGCGAAAATCTTGTATCTCTACCACAGCTTCCTCCATTGATTGAACAACTAATGGCAGAATTTTGTAGATCCTTAGAAATCGTATAGTTTACTTCCAAGGCTGGTAATCCACTCAACAGAAACATGGTACGTATTTAGTTGAAAAATTGCATAAAATTGGATGATCATTCACACAACGCTGTTGAATTAACAGCTTGTCTCAACCTGAGAAATTATGCATTCAAATCCCCTGAAGAGCAATGCAAGAGTCTAACTCTAGTGGATAATATTGGACCAAAAGTAATATACCCAGGAAGCCAAGTTCCAAAGTGGTTCAAGTATAGGACACATCACAGAGTTCAAAAACTGTAACTTTTGCTCTACATTCCAAGCTTCTAGGCTTCATTTTCTGCATGATTCTTCAGTCGAATGAGAGGTTCAAGGTTCACGTCTTCTTGGAAAACAATGCTGATGAGATGCTCCCTCTTGACGATAAGTATATTTATGCTTGTGCCTCTGATGTTTTGGAGTCAAGTTATAGTCCGTATCATGTGTGTATATCTTACGCAGGATGTAGTGGGATAACAAATGAAAGAATTGAAGGAAGCAGAGGCAGTTATCACAACTTCACTTGTAATCCAAAGCTTTCGTTTCAATTCCTTACTGTGACAGGTAAGTGTGGGGTGTACCCAATATATGCTAAGGATGAAGATGAGTTGGAAGCATTCCCTCCACCAAAAGATTGAAGCAACTTGGAAGCTGAATGAAGAAACCTAACCCACTTCTCTTTGCTTCTCTTCATTTCTACAACAATAATAACTACTTGATGCGCGTATGTGTGTATGTGAATGCCATTCCTCTGTTTGAAGATTTGCAGGTTATTAATGGATTTAGCTTGTTAGCCAAACAATGAATGAAGAAAGGGGACTTGAATTGGTTCCTCAATATAGTAGGTATGTACAAAACAAGGTAAAACATAAAATCAGAAATAAATTTTAAAAAGTGTGCACGTCTTAAGAAAAGCACAGAACAACAGATATCTTTGTTGGAATAACGGTTACAAACAAACAACTAACCTTCTAACTTTCTATATTAACTTAATATTTTTTGACTTAAAGGAAATTACGTGTAGCAATATGATTTTCATTTTTCTCGTTTAATTCTATTTAAATGTTCACTCTAACAAAATGGATGTCAACTTAAAACTTGGGCCCATTATATGAAGAATTGGACTTTGTAAATATTATTAAAAATTGGGCTTACCATTAACACATTGGACTAATAGAGGTATTGGATTTTTTGACAAATTATTAGTCAGAAAGTTATTAAATTAAGATACTTTGAGCTTTTAATAATAATTTTTTAAACTTAACAAATTATAAATTAAAAGTTATATTTTCATGAAATATTTTTTCATTGCAATATTTTTAAAACTTGATCTAATTTAAACATTTTCAATAATTCTAAAAATTAAAATATTCTTCTTTGTTAAAAATAATTTTTTATTAATAAAAAATAAGTAATTTAAAACATGTTTCAACACAACTACATTACATAAATAAAATCAAACAATCTTGTTTCTTATTGTGTACCCAAAGTGTTGCTTTGCATTAATTTGTCTTCCATTTTCAGCTTCACCTATATTTAACTCTATTATTTACCACTTCACCAAAATCGCAAACTTTCATGACAGTTTGTGGAGAAACTCAGAACTTGAGTTGTGACTTCTATATGGTCTTTCGTAATGCAGGGGAACTTGTAAAACTTTCTCACAATACTCTATATATATGAACGATTTATTTGTAGAAAAAAAGGCCTCACAAGTTGACTATCTTAAAAATGAATTCAATTAAAAATTCAAATAGAATATGAATATAAATAAAATTGTCTTTATTTAAAGAATTTATTCCACCTACAATGTTTATTTTATTGTAATTTCGTAAGAAAATTAAGAATGCTAAAATGGTCCATATAATTACTGACCACACCTAAAGAGAAGAAAAATGTTCGTTGCTTGTTTTGGTTGATGAAGATACGACTACTAATTTCATCTTCACCAAAGCATCAAGATCATTGGGACAAGTGACCAAATTTAAGGTACACTTACTGCATTATTTCTTTGCATACGTCCGCTAATTCTGATTAGAGAAAAAAAAAAAAAAAAGAGATTCAAAATGCATTATTTATGATGGAATTAGGTGAAACAATTTAAGCATATTTTGTATCTTAAATATTTTTAATCAAATAATGGTGCGTAATAATGTGATGAAATGGAACACTCTTCAACCAAATTATCTTGACTCTCAACCAAATTTTCGATTAAACAACCTGAAAAATATTTAAATTGTACTTAAATTTTTATGAGAAAGAAGCAAGTATTTAAATCAAAACTAAACTCATAAGAAACTTTAAAAATAAAATAAAATGAGAAGAGCAAGATGTTACCCTGAACACCAACCGAGCAATTTTATAAGAAAAAAAAATTTAAATATAGTTTTTATGTCTTTTATTATTAAATATTTTAATTGAAAATATAATTAAATAGTTCTTAGAATTTAGCAGTTATGAACTAGACTTAAATATAAATAATTTCATAAGAAATCTAAACCGTATGTACTGTATCTTTCAAGCAAATGAAGGCCTGCATACAACTTGCAGATATGATTTGTCGAAAACCCACAACCCCAATGACTGACAAGAATAAAAAGGAAGAATAATAAAAGCAAGCAAAACAGAGCATTGTTTGGACATGACTGATCCATGAATCGCAACAACTTGGGCATTAATGGAAGAAACCAGAGGACCCAACATGAGAAAGCCGATTTAAGGTAATGCCCTTGCCTTCTTTATGTATAATCCGGGAATCTTATATTTTATAATTTCCCAATCCCGATATGTATACTTGTCGCATATCACAAAATTTAAATTCTTCATTTCCATCACTGTGCCTGGCAAACCATTTATTGAGCAATTCATCATGTAAAGCTTTTTCAGATTCTTCAATTCATTAATGTTCTCTGGTAATGTTGTAAGGCTCTGGCAGTTTGAGATGTCAAGAAATGTTAGCTTCTCAAGCCTTGTGATTGACTCTGGTATTTCTCTAAAATCAGCACAATGACTAACCCTTAGCAATTCCAGATTCTCAAGCTTTCCAATTTCTTTGGGCAATTCAATAAACTTATGGCAACTACTGATGTCCAGCTTCTTCAAGGTGACGATGTCGCACACCCCGGCAGGCAACTTCACCGTATCTTTGCAATAATCAATGTTCAACTCCACTAGATTTGGTACTGCTTTTGAAAATGGGATACAACTGTTCTCAAAAGCCTTCTCACTTCACACATGTAAAGGGATAACTTCTGCACGTTCTTCAATTCACAAAGGCAAGGAACTGAAACCTGTTGCAATCTAATTCTTTTGAGATTCCGTAAAGACCCCAGAAGATCAAAGTTTTTTAACTCAGTAATGGGATGAAAACCATAATTCATGACCATAACTACTTTCAGGTTCTTCATTTTCCTCATGAATTTTGGTAAGGTGTATTCTTTAGTTTTCAGGTTTAAGACCAGAACCTCAGCTTTAGCTGCTTCAATGTTGCACCAATCTGGAGTGATGTTTTGATCTTCACAGATACCGTCAATTGTGTAAGTGACTGAGTGTGAGAGTTTGTGTTATAAATTAAGAGATTAAGAGAGATAAACAGACCAGTTGATATGGACATTATACGAGCAGCCACCCTTTGGTGTATAGGTTGTCTCAGCCATGTGCGAAAAAAGGATACTATGTGAGCAATGATCCCCTGCTGCTCCTGCTGCTGTGGCCACCATTCAGGACGATTATTCCCATTTAGGTCAACAATCAATCTTTTTCTCTTCTCAAATGTTTCTTCTTGGTTGCTTGTACGGATGGCTAGCTCTCTGAGAATAGTATGCTGCATGAGGAAGTGGTTATTGTAGTAATTATCTGCATCACTTTCAACTTCCCTGCTTAAGGAGAAAATTAAGACATTCTTGCTATATGCCCACAACAAAATTAAAGGTCCAAAAGTAACAACAGTGAAGCCTATATTTATACCTTGTAACTATCATATTGGCTAAATTCATGGCTGTTAATTCGTTGATGATGTTCATTGCAGAAATGCCATGCTCATCTAGTTTATACAGTTCTATCAACATGTCATTCACGGCGGTAACTGGGATTGTTTGATCTTCAGAAAACAACCCAAGGTTCATGAAGACTTCATTAATGGACTCATCTTCTTGAGTTTGCAAGGGAAGCAAAGAATTTTGTAGATGAGTGAGCAATTCAATACTAGAATCAAGAATAGAATGACCTTGTGACCATTCTAACGTCACTTTTTGCCACCTTTCAATGGGCTTCCCACGTAGTTTGCTGCCCATGAATTTAAGAGCCAATGGTAAACCTTTACAACCTTTAACAATCTGCGTTTCAGATCAGTCAACCAAATAAAATCACTGACTTCAATTAGGATACTTTTTGTCTTCCTTTACATAGACGATCTCTAAAAAGAAATGCCAATGCAGATAATAAAGAACTGTGCTAATGGAGTTCTGATTTGTGACTTGTATTGACAAATTAAACAATTATGAAACATATCACAAAGCAAAACAAATCACCTGTAGGAGAATGGAACGGATTTGTGCATCCTCGACATTGATGTTACTTGGTTGAACAAAGTGAAGGAAAAGGGCTTCTGCATCTTTTTTATTATTAAGTAATTTCATCTGGTATGTAGCGCCAAGTTCTGGAAGTGCGACTTGTGAAATCACCAAAATCTTTGAATCTGAAGATATTTGGATTCGAAACTGCTCGACAAGATTTTTTGAGCTAGGCCAAACATTATCCAGGACCAACAACACTCGCCTGTTTCCAATTCCTTGAAGTCGATATTGCAATTCCTTAACTGTCTTACATTCATTGCTTTCATTCTGTTGACCCAAGGTCTCAAAAAGGATATTTTCTATGAATTTACCTAGTAGAGATCATTTTAACATAGTCATTTCAGTGTAAGGAATAGTTTTAGTAAAAAAAAGAAAAGATAATTACTCTCCTACCAAGTACCTACCTCTGATTTCGAGATCACGACAGAGATGTTTAGCCCAGGTGGTCTTCCCCGATCCGGCCATACCATTCAAATTTAGGACCTGAGGACCACCGTCGTTAAGCAGCCCAATCCTCAAGTTCTTCATTAATGGATCATCCAATAATCCCACTCTATGTTCTTCAGGGATTTGAGCTTCAAGATTTGAGTGATTATCAGCAGCAGAAATAGCTAGGCTGTGGCTAACATGACCACTCAACTTGTATTGGATATCCTTGAGACACTTCACCATCTGAATTAGCATCTGACCATTGATGGACCTCATCAGCGACTTGTCCCTTTTCTCAAGTTTCCTCTGATAAAAAGGCATAAGGATGAAGTTCCAACAGTGGATTTTGGTGTTATCAATAAGCTCTTGACTTGCTTCCATTTCTGCTATCAGCTTTTCTATGTCTTCATGAGCTGGGAGATCCATCTCCTCGTTGGATTGCTTAATCTGTTGCACCACTGGCTTCAGATCCTCAAGGGTGGACTTGAGGGTTTCTAGAGTGCCTGCGTAGTCTAGACCATTCTGTGTTATCTGCAAAGCCTTTCCTACCAACTCCCCCACAGCAGCACCTATAAATGGATCAGCCATCACGATTCAAAAAACCCACAAAACGAAAATCTCAACCTTGCAATTCTGTTACTCCTATCTGAACTGCACCCTCAATTGTCACCAAAATTGTCCTTCGAACCCAAAAATGGAATCAAGTCAAGAGCTTATTATTACTACTTGACAGTATACAGGACAATTGGAACTCCGCGTCTTGGCTAGCGATCTCCTGGGTTTTTAGCGGCGGTTTTATCCGTCGCTAAAGTGTGTTTTAATATTATTGCAACGAATATTATTGCTGCTATAACTTTTGTTTAAATAATTAATTTAACAAAGTTATAGTGACAATAATATTTGTTGCAAAAAATTTTAGCAACGGAAAAAGCCGCTGCTCAGCAGAGAATCGTCTTTTGAATGTTCTAAATTAGTTGACTTCGTGGACACTAATGATGCTGTTCACACTCATCGAGATGTGAAGCCGCGTTCCTACCATTAGTGAATCAAGTTTTTTAATATTTAGAGGACTATTTGATGCATATAACTCTTTGAAATTATGTATGAATAATCTCTTTAATTATAAAAATTATTTTAAAATTATTTTAAATTTTGTAATTTATACAAAAAAAATTTCTCTTAACTTTTTCATACCAATTCTAATAAATAATAGAATCACCAAATAATTTAAGAAATATTTTTACACAAGGTCTAACCTTTAGTAAAATATTCTACACAAAACTTAATGTTTACAGGAATTTTTTTTATAAAGTTTAAAGTTTAAAATTTTTTTATATTTTAATACGATTTTATTTTATTAATGTGTCATTATTTTATTAAAATTTAGTTAAAAAAATTAAAAAAATAATTTTTGCACAAATTATAAAATAAAAAAGAGTTCTATGTAAATTTTATAATATCCATGTAACTTATACTTCAGGAAGATATTTTACATTTTAAGCATTTTATAATGGTATAGTCGATAATCCAATTCTGATAAAACAAAAAAAAAAAGAGAGATTCTTAGGAATTTTGCAAGAACACGAGTTGGTACACAAATTGACAAAAAGATCTATTTATTGAAATTTGAAAGTTTAAGAAGGTGATTGTTGAATATAAATATTTAGAGGACTATTTGAAAAATGACATAAAGTTTAAGGGTGTTTTGTGGCATTTTCCCTTAATTTTTTTCAATCATTTCAATTAAAAATCCCCATCCCTTCCTCCATCCTACATGTCTATCTGTTTTCTAAACTAATTAATGATTAATTGCTTGGCTCTAAGCATTATCAAACAATTCAAAAATTGAAAATGAAAGAAAAAGAAATGAAAGACTAATATAAATATATAAGATTAAATTTATATAAAATTATTTATATTATTGTTATTAAATTTTTGAAATAAAATAAAATATATAAAATTTTATTTTTTAAAAAAATAATAATAAAAAATAAATTATATAAATTATATATCTGTTATTTTATAATTAAAAAATTTAATAATAAAGATGTAAAAATTTTTCTTAAATTTTTTTCAAATATATAATGCAATGAATCCCAACAAGTGTCAAACCGATGAAACTTCCAACGAAACTTCGTAGTGCAAGAAAATTCCACTCTGATTATTTATTCTTTGTATATATAGAATGAAACTTTCTTACATATACATTAATTTTTTTAATTAAATTATATAGTTATTATTATTTTTTTATTTTTTTAAATAATTACGTAAATATACTGATACTTTGAGAAATAAAAATAGTAAATATTAATTTTATTAGATAATATAATTAATTAGTTGTAATCTTTTTATTATTTATTAATATTGTTAGAATCTTGATAAAAAATTTAAGATAAATTATTTAATATAATATTATTATTTTGAACCTTTTAAAATTATTATTTTATTTTTTGTAAATATATAAAAAATGAAATAAGTTATTATAAATTAAAATAATTTTAAAATCAAATTAAATTAACTAAAAATGAAATTGACAAAATTTATACATTTTAAAAATTGATTATATTAGTTTGATTTAATTTTAAAGTAAAACTGAATCAAGGTAATTTCTTGAACGCCCTTGTTGATCGATTGCTTTGCTTCTTTAATTAATTAATTAAATGATCCTAGTGGATCAAAGTCCAAAAAGCTTAGATATTAATTGTTTTGATAAAACATTATGCCACTGGATTTCATATACATGCTTCTTTGGTTGTGATTTTGGGGACGAAGAAGAGCTTCTAGAACAATTTGCTAAATCATTGTAAAGCGTCTGCCATTAAAACGACCTCGTTTTTCTGTTCCTATCCTCTAATAATATCTTAATTCTTAAGCTAAAATGAAGATAATATTAATTTTTAAAAATAAATTTATTTGTCAAATTATAAATATAAAATTTTAAATAAACAAAATATTTTTACTTTTATTACAAAATTTTAAAAATAAACAAATTAATCACTAATTAATTCATTTAATCTTAGCCAAAATAAAAACACAATATACTTTTTAGCTTTTGAAAAATAAATAATAATTTAATTTAATTATTAAATAATTAGAATATACATTGTGATCTTTAAAAAATTACAACTATCAATTCGTTAATTTTTAAATAGTTGATCATTAATATAATAAAAAATATTAAATATTAAATAATCATTAAAAGATTAAACATACATATTTTACAGTTATTAACATACTAATAACCCAAACTACACTAATCAAAAGAAATTAATCATACATCAATATTTAACCATACTTTTAAAATATGACTTGTAATAAATAAATTTTTATATTAGTATTTAATCATAAATTAATAAATAAATAATTGATATTTTTATATATTTTTTAATTTATCTAGTAATTATTTTTAAATTATTAAAATAAAAAAATATTATAAAATTAATAGAAAAATATATTAATATATCTCTATTATTATAATAATTATAGCTAAACATACAGAATAATTAAACTATATAATTTATAAACAAATCAATACTCATATGTAATTGTTTCATAACATATGCAAGACATATTATGTATCTCTCACGTAAATTTAAATATATTTTTAATACCTATATTTATATGAAAATATAGTCTTTTTTTTATTTTTTTAAAATTATTTTATTTTAAATCAAATCTATAAAAATATATTATGTTTTTGTAACACTGTAAATTTATTAATATTATTAATAAATTTTATTTAAAATTTATTCTCATTTACTCTTATTAAAAACAAATTTAATTTTGTTATATTAAATTAACTTTTAGTAAGAACAAATTTAATTTAACCTATGCGTTTTTTAGCATTTTAATAAAAAATTTACAATTCTGGAATTAATTTTTTAACATCGATTTTATTTGTTGTTAATGTGTATTTTAATATTTTATCAACAAATATTATTGTTGTTATAATTTTTATTTAAACAATAATTTAAAAAATAACAAATTTAAAATTTTATTTTTTACAAATTAAGTTAAAAAATTTAGAATTTAAACAATATTAAGATTAAAACTTCAAAAAATTTAATGAAATATTAATTATATAGTTATAATTTTAAAAAATATTTAAATAAAAATTATATTAAGTTTAAAAACTTTTATTTATATTAAATTATTTTTATATTTTTATTTATATTAATTCACCTTTATTAAATAAAATAAAAATAAAATATCTAAATATATTTATATATCTATGAATATATTAAAAAATCAAAAAATATATAAATAAAACTCTAAATTGTTATATTTTATATTAATTATAAATTCTATTATTTTGTTATTAATATATTATTATATTGTTAATAAATAAATGAATATTTAATATATTAATATAAAATTATAAAATTATTAATTATTAATAATATTAATAATAAATATAAATTAAAATAACTTCAAACTATTAGTTATTTTTAAACTTAATGTAATACCTATTTAAATAATTTTAAAATTATAACTATATAATTAATATTTCATTAAAAAATTTTAAGTTTTAATGTTAATATTTTTAAAATTATAAATCTTTTAATTTAATTTATAAAAAATAAAATTTTAAATAAATAAAAGTTATAGCAGCAATAATATATATTATTAAAATATTAAAATATATATTAGCAACAAATAAAATCATGTCTAAAAAGTTACTCTATAAAATAAAAAATATCCACAATTGCAGACTTCTTATTAAGAAGTCTGCAAAGCAATCTAAATTTACTCTTATTAAAAGTAAATTTAATGTAAAAAGAGTAAATTTACTTTTAGCAATAACTAACTGTTAGTCAAATTGATTAGTTAATAATTTATTCTTAATTTTTAAACAAAATTTGTTAATAATATTAATAAATTTATAACACTATAAAAGAAATATTATATTTTTATTGATATGATTTAAAATAAGATAATTTTAAAAATATTAAAAGAATATATATTAATGCATTTTATTGCATTTAATGTTTGGATGATGTAAAAGAATTTTACGGCGACACATCATCATTATTTATGTTTAATAATCCTACTTTAATATAATATTTTAATTTGTAAACTTGAGTGTACATGTGTCTATATAGATGTACATGTATGTATTATATATGTATATAAGTTATATCTATGTAAACATGTTATAAGGTATTTGGTATGATGTTATTTTGATTAGTATCATTTTAAATAATATAGTATATTAGATAATATAATTAAATAATATTATTTATTATAATGTTATATAAATACATATAAAATAATATTATATTATTATATGATACAAAAAATATAATATTATAATATTAAAAATATTGTATCATCTCATATGATACTATTTGGTAGAATATTTTTTTAATATATTGATTTTATCTCTATTATATTTTATTTATTTTTAACTTAAATTAATAATATCACTTATTTTTAGTTTTTTATGACTAGGAAAAAAAGCAACAGGAAACAAAAACACAGGAGAAAGCACTACTCTCTACGGAAGGCTATAGAGAGAGCATTAGCAAGAGGAGATTCAAAGTAACAGCATGGGCGTCCCCCTAGTTGTGGAAAGGAGAGTCATTATAACATTACGAGATCCAAGCCTTGCCTTAAACTATTCAATCATACGACATTTAATTAGTATTTTATTTTAATTGGTATGAACTAACGATTAATATTTTTTTTAATTTAAAATTAATTATAAAATTTTTAAGGTTAATTTTTTTTAATTTAAAGTTAATTATGATTTTAAAAGGTTATTTTTTAATTTAAATTTTATTATAAAATTTTTAATATAAATTTTTATTTTAAATTAATTATAAATTTTTTAAAGTAATCATAATATAAATATAATAATTTATTTATTTTAGTTTATAAGAATGAATTTAGAAATTAAAAAATAAATTATATTAATTAATATAAATAATTAAACATTTGTATCTCATATCACTATTTTATAAAACATCACCAATTAACATCTTAAACATAAGTATCATAAATATTATGACATATAAAATCATGCTATAATATATTATCTTATTTAAGATGACATAATATTTAAGATGACATTATATCAAATAGTTCCATAATATGTATAATCATATCTACATATACATTAAAAATATATGACTTAGATATATTTTTGGTCATTTAACGTTTTTGAAGTTTCAATTTGGTCATCTTATTTTATGAAATCATATAATTTTGTCCTTTTATCATAAAATTGATCTAAAATTTAATACCAAAATTGAAAATGTGTTGGGAGAACTATTATTTATTTACACAAAACTGTTAATTCACATTTATGTTTAACGTGCGTATAATTAAGTCAAAGTATAAAATTTGACAATTTTACATGATAATAAGTTAGAGAAGATAAGGTTTGGACAATTTCACAAAATAGAATGATAACATTATCTATTTGTAAATTAAGAAGATTAAATTAAAACATTTATCAAACTAGAAGGACAAAAAATAAAAGATGAAAAATATTTGTAAATTTCATAAAATACCTGATTAAATTATAATTAATTTTAAAAATGCCATCTCTCATAATTTCAACAAGAAATTTTATTGCAAAGGAATTTTTAATTTTTTTTCTTGAAAGCACCTCACGTGATTAAACATAATATTAGTTAAAAATAAAAGATGACAAATCTTAATTAGGATTAGTATAGAAATCCACTTAGAAAAAAGCACCAGACGAGTTATCAAATCATGATAACGTCAATAGACACAATAAACAGAAATACAACATGGTACTAATTTAAAGTTTATGTGTCAATTTTAAAATTTAATATTAATTAGAAAATATCACTCCTAATATTTTGATGTGTGAGAATGAGTTGGTTTCACCCATAGCATTAATCATAATTTATAATATTTTTTTTAGAAATATTATTTGATTTCTAACATATATAGTTGGATTAAGTATCAGCGAATGAGATGGGGAAGAATAGTTTATTTAGCTAACCTTCCTTTTGAGATAATTTGCTGAGTTATCTGATTGATTATAACACATTTTTTTTCCCTTGATTCGCTAGCTGGCATATTGTCATAAAAAATTTCTGATTGATTATTTAAGGTCACAAGAGAGAGGAAAATAGAAAAATAATATTGAGGAAGGGAATAATAATTTTCCAAAATCATCGAAATTTGACAAGGATTGCACAAGATTGCATGTTTGTTTTTCTGTGCCCTTAATCAAATCTTTGAAGATTCATGTTACTTCAACACAATTTATTTCAAAACTTTCTTTTTGTTAAATAATCCATAAATAGCTGGAAATGATTAATTTGTTTAGCACCTCCAATTCTACTCCTCCAAAGGCAAAATTCTTCAACAGATATAAAAGAATTTTTTTTTTGTAATTCTATTTTTCAAACATTTTTTATTATATTAATTTTGTTTTATTTACTCAAAAAAACTTTAATCTCTTCTTAATTATTGATACTATATAAATCTTTAACAAAATTAAAATTAACTAAAATATTAATCAACGATTATTTAAAATAATAGATATTTTATTTTCTTTAAATAAATTTTTAAATTTGAATATTATATATAGAAATACTACTGGAAATTTTTACTTCCCATCTATTACATATAAATGTAAATAAAATTGGGAGTTGATGAAAAAATATTATGGTGGTGCGTAAAATTAAGAATTTATAAATATTACTCAATGGTCAAACTTTTCAGTTTTTTTTTTTAATTTTAGAAAAGAAAGAAAGACAGGAAATCTAGCTACCTCCCAAGGATAACTTCTCCCTGACTCTTCCCTTTTAAATGTGTTAATATCATGCTTTCTCTGAAAAACTTAAGAAAAAATAATTATTGGGGTATGTCAAAGTATGTTTTCTAAGAGTAAAAATTGAATTTTGTTTCCAAAGTTTGTGACTTTGATGTTATCCAGAACAACAAATGATCATCATTGGACATAGACAGAAAACCTTATAAAGCATAAATTATTATCGAAAAAATAAAAAAGAGATTTAAGTCTTCTAGAATAAAAATAAGGAGATAAAATTATTGAAATAAGAAATAGGTAATATGTTAAATTATTTTTATAGTTGTTATATTTTCACTTAAATTTTAGATTAGTTGTTATAATTTAAAAATTTATAATTGATTCTTTAAAATTTAACAAAATTTTAAATTAGTCTTTATGTTAAACTTTTGTTAAAATTATATTAAATTATTTTTTTATTAAAATTATTAGTTTTTATTAAATTCTAACTAATTATTTTGAGCTAGCGAATGTTTCATAATAAAGATAAAATTTTATTAATAAAAATTTTTTTATACATAAAATTTAAACTTAATATCTTATTTAAAAATACTTATCATTTTAATAAATTATTTTTTAGTTATTAATTTTTTGTTAATATTACTAATATATAGTATCGTAACACTTAAAATATATATAATTTATCTCAACAAAATAAAAAAATAAATAATATAAAAATTTATGATATAAAATAAGATATAATTTATATTAAATAAATTTAAATTAATTAATTTAAATTAAATAAATTTAAAATGTTAAGATGATATAATTAATATACTATTAAAATTTAATAAAAATTTGATAAAAATTTAAGATTTGAAATTAAATAAAATAATTCACATTATTTTTTCCACAAAGAGATTACTTGTGTCCATGAAAATAGCATCTGGTCAATTGTGGTTGAGTTCAACCGGCAAGCACGCGCTTTCGATTTTTTATTTTGGATAATATTGATGAATGAATGAACGGTGATGAACTGATTATATGAATATATTAATGGGTCATTTTCATTGATACGCTAATTTTTTTTTTTTTAAAAAAAAGCTATTGTTAGCATTAGTCCATGTAAGTATTGATTACAGCAAATGCCTCACTGTTCAAAGCAAAACAGCGCCATTAAGTTAGTCAACCTCAACTATAACTCACGCTATTAGCTCCCTATCTATGTCTCCAAACTGTTTTTAGAGAACTTCAAGCTATATAATAATTTTTATTTTTAAAAAATATATTATATTTTTCACAATTAAAAGATAGGTTATACTAAGTTTTTTTATAAAAAAAAAGATGAGGTATAATTACATATATAATGACAAAATTTCTTTATATTTATTTCTTATGTAATATAACAAGTATTACATATTTATTTGATTAATATAATTTTTTTAAAATTTAGAATAAATCAAAATTATCATTTAATCCAAAGTAGAGTAATTAAATATTTTAATAATTTTGTTTGTTTTTGGTATTTCTTTATCACTTTAATATTCAAGAGTATAATTTTATTCTGATCTTGTAAAATATTAATTTACATTATAATTTAATTATTTCATATACTATAATATTTAAATTAATCACATTGTTATCATTCTAAAAAATCGAGTAGCATACAGAGGATCTTGTTTGACTTTTAATTTTTTTTGAATAAAAATTTCCTTTATAAAAAATTGGAAAAATGAAAATAACACATTTATTAAAAAAAAATAACAATATGAAATTTTAATTTAGGATTTTTTGGGCGTTCAATCTAACTGGGTTTTATAATAACAAAAAAAAAAAAGCCTATAGAGTGTGTGTATATATATATCCATTACATCAAGCTATTTTATAAAGATTTGATAAAATTATACTTATTATTTCTCTATTTTCAAAAATTACATTTAATATTTTTGAGATTTGATAGGGAAGTTAATATTTACATGATATCTATTGATTCTAAAAAATTAAAATTTTTTAACTATGTTTATTAAATTATAATATTAGTTTAATTATATTTATTGTTATATTAAAAATAAAATTATAATCTTATTCTACACAAATACATTTAATTTTTAAAACTAAAAAAATGTTAAATATAATAATTTAATAAAAATTGAAGAAAAGTAAACGTAATTTACTGTAATTTTTTATTTTTAATTTTGTCATGCCTACACGTCCGACAAGTCTCTATCTGGGTCACATTGAGAAAAAGAGGAAAACCAAAACGACTACTTGCTTCGAAAGAGAGAATTATTGAGCCAAATGAAAACGCAGAATCCTTCTCCCATTTTTCATAATCAAAACGATTTCTAGTGATCGTTGGATTTCGAAATTTGTATAGCTGATAATTTCACGGAGAGAGGTGTTATAATTCTCCGTGTGAATCTCAGATTACATATTGAATGATATTCTATTGCATGATTGAGGATGAATGACTCGGAAGGAGATGTTTCGTGAATGATCATGAACCATAACTGAAGTTATTGAAGATTGAATCTGAAACGGCTTGTATAGGGTCGGTGTTTGCTTCCCCGATAGTCCGTCCACAGCATACCTTCTGTCTCTCTGGTTCCCACCCTCTCTTCTGGCTTTTTCCTGTTCGGGGTCTGTTAACTAGGTGGTCCATATCTTGTTTTCCCCTTTTGCTTTTAATTGATGAAGATCTTGTTGCGATGTTGCATATCAATTTATTGGGAATTCTAATCAGCATTCAATTGGACTCTTGAAATATCTGTATGATCACTGGGACTCCGGCAGTTTGTTTGATCGGTTCATTTCTACACAAAAATTCATTTGTAATGGTAAAGAAAGGTTTTCTTGTGGGTTTGAGCTTTGATCTTTTTTAAATTCAGTAATTTTCTGTCACTCATTTAATTTGCCGTGGGTTGTTTGATATATACAGTTAGCTGTAGTCCATGTTATATGGTATTGATGGATTTGTGACAATTGAATTCGTTGAATTAAAGGAGGAGTAGAATTTCTTTTGCTGAGGTGACCATTGGTTTTTCAAAGTGTTGATTCATTGAAAAAGCTGCGTTTTACACCGAGATGGACAACCACAAACTGCTCCAACAATGTTGGGGATTGTTTGTGGATCTAGAAGAATTGAATTTTGGACTCCTTGGGGTTTCCATTGGAGTTTTGAGTGTTGCTTAAGATCTTCAGGACTGTATGCTTTCCAGTTGAGTTTCTAGTTCTTGATGTTGGGTGAATCTACTATACAAAACAAGGTACAATAGGAGTAGGCAGTAGTAAATGGGAATGTCATAATGAACAGAGAAGAAGGATTATTTGTCAATGGATGCTCCAGACAAGACTTTATCTGAGCTTGTCAGCATCATCAAGTCATGGATAGCCTGGCAGTCAGAGCCAGCTGATTTGTCCAGAGATTTTTGGATGCCAGACCAGAGTTGTAGGGTATGCTACGAATGTGATTCCCAATTCACCTTAATCAATCGTAGACACCATTGTCGTCTTTGTGGACGTATCTTCTGTGCCAAGTGTACAACAAACTCAGTTCCTGCTCCATCTAGCAGCCAAGGGAATCATTGGGAGGAGAGGGAAAAGATTCGGGTTTGCAATTATTGTTACAAGCAATGGGAGCAGGGCATAGCTGCTTCTGATAGAGAGATTCAGGTTTCCAATCTGGATCATAGTGCTTCACTATCAAATTCAAGCTTAATCAGCAGTAGTTCCTTTGGAACTGCTAATAACAGTACCACCACTTTTTGCTCCATACCTTGCTCGGTTGGTTCTCATCAACAAATGGAGCAGGGTCCTGATCTGAGCCTGCGTCAATCATCCATGACAGGAAAAAGCATTGATATGGAAGGTGTATCAGCACTACCAAGGAGCAATGATCTTGTAGCACACCTAGGGAATACAGCACAAAAGCAATATGAGTTCTTAATGAAAAGGTATGTACTATTTCTCTTAAATTCACAGATAGAAAATTTCTATGTGATCCTTCATCTTCTTCCTTCTTTACTCAAGTATTCTTTGTGTTATTTGTGTTTGAATTATCAAAAATATGAATGAGATGGTAATTGGTGATTGATTTGTCAGTGATATATCTATCACATGAATTCTTAGTCAACTTGCAGTTTTGTATTTAAACTCTATTTCTTGACTCAGGAGTGATGAGGAGGAGGATGAGTACAGTGTCTATCAAACAGATTCTGAAATGAGGCATTATTGTGTGAATGGCTACTATGAGCAAGTTGATTTTGATGGAATAAGCAACACAGATGGCTCACAGATGGTGCATTCTGATGGAGAAAGCATCAATACAAAAAATTTGTGCAACTCTTCAACACACCACAATTTTGATGGACAGGGTTTGGAAGAATTCCCAGCTATTGGAAAAAATGAAGACGAACCTGATGTCTGTGATGAAAGTGAAGCACCTTCATCTTTATATGTTTCAGAGGATGTTGATGTTGAACCTGTAGATTTTGAAAATAATGGGCCTCTTTGGCTCCCTCCTGAACCGGAAGATGAAGAAGATGAGCGGGAAGCTAATTTGTTAGATGATGATGATGATGAAGGGAATGTCACAGGAGAGTGGGGGTATTTACATAAATCAGGTAGTTTCAGAAGTGGGGAGTATCGCCATAGGGATAGATCAAGTGAGGAGCACAAGAAGGTCATGAAGAATGTAGTTGATGACCATTTTAGGGTTTTGGTAGCTCAGCTGTTACAGGTTGAGAACCTACCTGTTGAAGACAATGATAAAAACAGTTGGTTGGAGATCATTACATCTCTGTCATGGGAGGCTGCTACACTACTAAAACCAGATATGAGCAAAAGTGGAGGAATGGACCCAGGTGGATATGTGAAGGTCAAATGCATAGCAAGTGGGAGCCGCAGTGAAAGGTAAATGCTATATTCTAAATGGTTATTAATGTGTAATGCCCATTTAGTGATGCTTCATGTTCTAAATCAATTCACAATTTGTATGTCATTGGTAGTGGTTTTTTATATGTCATAATATAAAAATTCTAAGTATAAATGCTGAACCAAGGTCACATATGCATATAGGAAGGAACACAAATTGTGTCTTGGTGTGGAAAAAAACCATCCATAAATCCACTAAATATAGACAATATTGACAAACAGTGTTCTTCACTTCTACACCCCACCCCCAAACCCTCTGACACGTTTATTTTTTATGATCTGTATAGTCCGGGGCCGGATTTGCATTTAACAATAATAGAGAGATGGAGGAAACATGATGAGATCAAACACAAGCCACTAAATTCTCACCATTGACCACTATCATGTATCTTATTTATTTATTTTTCTTTTTTCCTATAACATGGGACTACAGAAATTAATAACAACTTCTGGGTAATTAATGATCTAGTTCTTTCTTTCAATGGTCATTGGTCATTAAAATCTCTACAGAAGGCTAATTTGAAACTTAAATTTATCTCATATGATTTTAACATTGATCACTAGATCTTCTCTTTTACCTGACTTATTTCTTGGATTTTATAATCTTCCAGTGCTGTGGTTAAAGGAGTTGTTTGTAAAAAAAATGTGGCTCATCGGCGAATGACATCAAAAGTAGACAAACCTCGCATATTGATCCTTGGAGGGGCTCTTGAGTACCAACGTGTTGCTAACCTCTTGTCTAGTGTAGATACACTGTTGCAGCAGGTTGTGATGGCTCACCATTTTACAAGTTTAGCCTGGCACTCACTTGGTTGCTGGTGTACAGGCCAGTATGTTTATAACTTTACATTCATGAGTTTATACTTATAGGTTTGCATTCTTGTCTTATCTAGGAAATGGACCATCTCAAAATGGCAGTAGCAAAAATAGCTGCACACTTTCCTGAGGTCCTTTTGGTAGAGAAATCAGTTTCACGTTATGCACAAGAATATCTTCTTGCGAAAAACATATCTCTGGTTCTCAATGTCAAGAGGCCACTTTTGGAACGTATAGCACGCTGCACAGGCACTCAAATAGTGCCCTCAATTGATCATCTCACGTCACAGAAGGTAGGACACTGTGAGACATTTCATGTGGAAAAGTTTATTGAAGACCTCAGTAGTGCTGGACAGGGTGGGAAAAAAACAGTGAAGACATTGATGTTTTTTGAAGGCTGTCCAAAACCATTGGGTTGCACAGTAAGTCCTATACTTCAACGTTCTATCATTTTAACATGATATTGCAATTGGGTTAAACCCTTTATGGAACACTAACATAAAATAAAGATAATCTGTATCAATGTGTCCACATTGATAATTGCCATCATGCCCTTTTTTTTGTTGGAATATTTTATTAAATAAATTGTCATCTTAGATGTTTTTTGATTGTCTAGATGTCATTTAGTTATAGCCTAGCTGTGATCTGAATACTTGTAGGAAATGTTAATTTAGATCATTGGTTCTGGTCTGACAGATTTTACTTAGAGGTGCTGATAAGGATGAATTGAAGAAGGTAAAACATGTGGTTCAGTATGGATTTTTTGCTGCTTACCATTTGGCTCTGGAGACATCTTTTCTTGCTGATGAAGGAGCCTCCCTGCCAGAACTTCCATTAAACAGTCGTATAACTGTGGCACTTCCAGATAAATCATTAAGCATTGAGAGGTCCATCTCAACAGTGCCTGGTTTCAGCATTCCTGGCAATGAAAAGTCCCAGAGGCCAGAACCTAGCACTGAACCACTGAGAGCCCAAAGTGTTACAGTTGTTAATTTAGCCTCACTGGTCTGCAGTACAGAGCCCTTTTTGTCAAATTGCCCTTCTCAATCTGAGCAACTCGGTTCAAGTATTAGCCACTCAACTGCATTTTACTCTTCTGCTGCTCCTTCAGGAAATGCAATTTCAGATTCTTACCACAAAAAGCTTCTTCCTTGTAGTAGTGAAGAAAGAAATGAAATGGACTACCAAAAATCTCCAGTGCCTGAGACCTCTGTGGTAAACAACACTCTTTCTTTTATGGATAATCATACTGATGTAAATGGCTGCAGGATTTCGGAGAAACCAGAAAAAGGCATTTTAACTGACACTCCTCAAAATTGCCACAGTGAAGTCTTTAAGAGCCAACTAAGTGATTCAGAGTTGTTATCTCCAGAAGATGTTCAAAATCATTCCAAGGGGCAAGGATTCATGAATGAAGAGCCGATGCCTCTAAAGGAAGAGTTCCCTCCATCACTCTCTGACCATCAAAGCATTTTGGTCTCATTATCCTCCCGGTGTGTATGGAAGGGAACTGTGTGTGAGAGGTCCCATCTCTTTCGAATTAAATACTATGGTAGCTTTGATAAACCTTTGGGTCGTTTTTTGCGGGACCATTTATTTGATCAGGTTGGTTTCTGACCAGACCCAGGAATAATTGTGAATATCTTTGTTATTAGCTTAATTGCAATAATTCTGAAATATGGTAAACTTGGTTGTTATTCAGAGCTATCGATGCAGTTCTTGTGAAATGCCATCAGAAGCACATGTACATTGTTATACTCATCATCAGGGAACCCTCACCATATCAGTTAAAAGATTACCAGCAGAAATTCTCCTACCTGGTGAAAGGGAGGGAAAGATCTGGATGTGGCACCGATGCCTGCGGTGTCCAAGAGTCAATGGTTATCCTCCTGCTACACAGAGAATAATAATGTCTGATGCTGCTTGGGGTTTATCGTTTGGGAAATTTTTGGAGCTCAGTTTCTCAAACCATGCTGCAGCAAGCAGGGTGGCAAGCTGTGGCCATTCTTTACATAGAGATAGTCTTCGCTTTTATGGGTGATTATCTTCTTTCTCTTTCTCATATTTTGAAATATATAAACATCTGGTCCAAGTTTTATTGTAGTTGCCTTGTATACATATGTAGAGCAAAACTGCCATGTTTGCGGCCTTGGTCTCTAACTAATGTTTGAACTGAAATCAACCATTTGGTTATGCTTAGCCTGATTGAATGATTAGGAGGTGCGGTCTTTAATAACCTTTTAGCCAGGTTCAGTACAGCTTTGTCAATACAATGTTTACTTGCTTGTCTTACTGTGGCCATTCAAGAATACAAATTTGTTTGTAGCTTACATATGTTTCAAATTTTGAGGTTCATTTTTTTCTTTACCTCTGTTTTGTGGTTTTTCATGTGCAGATTTGGGAATATGGTTGCTTGTTTCCGGTATGCATCAATTGATGTTCACTCTGTCTACCTTCCTCCACAAAAACTGGTTTTTGATAATGGGATCCAGGAGTGGATTCAAAAAGAAACAGATGAGGTCTAATATAACAATCTTAACCTTAAAATTTGGTTGTATGATAGGGGACCTAATTTTTGGTTGTTACAGGTGATTAACCGGGCGGAGCTTTTATTTTCTGAAGTACTGAATGCTCTTAGTCAAACTGGAGAGAAAAGATCTAGTGCAGTGCCTGTTAGTGGCCTTAAAAGACCTGAATTAAGACGACAAGTTGCTGAATTGGAGGTAATGTTGCAAAAGGAGAAAGCAGAATTTGAGGTGAGGCCTTCAGTTATAAATACTTAATTTACAACCTCATCCAGGACCTTGTATAATGTTGGACTTCTATTCTGTAATTTGGGTATATATAGCAAACTAGATCAAATTCCTTTCTTTTGCATACAAGTTGGTAGAAAATATAATGAAGTTTTTGAGAATTATGAATTGGTACTTTGTCCAATTTTTTATTTAATTTACCTTTAGACTAATTAGACTGTCTTTACCATGTACTTGAAGTGAAATTAAAAAGGAATGGAGCAGAGCAAATTAAAATTGGCAATGTATTAATGCATATATTATGTCAATTTAATTGTAATAGTTCCTTCTCCCCCTTCACTGCTTTCATTTTCATTCCTATAATGCACACCCTTTGTATCTGTTCGAATGTGTGTTGTTGATTGGTCATTACTTTTCTCTTGTTCTTTCCTTGGTTGCATATGTTACAGAAACCACTGCTCATTTTTGAATTCTATCTCTGTAGTCCGTATTTTTGTCACCTCAATTTTGTGTTCCAGAATGTCAAGTTTAATTAATTTTTATAAATAAATACTGTGTACTTTAAGGTTTGTGATTCAATCTTTCTCTTTTGTCTTCCTAGGAAGCACTTCAAAAAATTTTGAGCCACGAAAAGGGAAAGGGCCAACCTGGGATTGACATTCTTGAAATTAATCGATTGAGGAGACAATTACTTTTCCAATCGTATATGTGGGACCACCGCCTTATCTATGCTGCCACCTTAGTTAATTCCAGTAAGCAAGGTGGATTAAGCGGTTCAGTTTCAGAGGACAAGGAGAGACACATTGTTGAAAACCAGAAGAGTGATGCCCTTCCGCCAGGAAGAAGTTACAGTAGTGATGATTCTATTTTTTTGGATTCAAAGGTTACATATAGCCCTGCCCTGGGAGGAGGAGGGATTGATGACAGCATTTCCCAATCAGATGCACTTTATAAAGAATTTGACATGGCCAAAAGTACTAATTATGTTAAAGAGGACCAACCTTATCGGTCAATCAGCAGTTCCATAAGCGATCAATCTAGCCATTCGGACATTGGGTTAGGTGTTCACAGAACCCTCTCTGATGGGCATTTTCCTGTCATACCGAGCCTGTCTGATACCCTTGATGCAAAATGGACGGGTGAAAGCCACCTAGGATGTGGATTACCAAAGGACAGCACTTCTATTACTCCTGATACAACTGCGGCAGATTCTCTCATTGGTGGTAGAAACAGAGAAGCATCCGATCTGGAGGATCATGCAGAAGACCAGAATGGCTCCAAAATGTTGTATTCTGCCTCTAAGAGCCTTGATAATATGGAAGACTCTTTAAGCTGGTTAGCGATGCCCTTCTTAAACTTCTACCGGTCACTTAACAAGAACTTTTTAACCAGTACACCGAAGTTTGATACACTAGTTGATCACAATCCTGTTTATGTATCATCCTTCCAGAAGCTAGAACTCCAAGGTGGGGCAAGGCTGCTGCTGCCAATTGGTGTTAATGACACTGTAATTCCAGTATATGATGATGAACCCTCAAGTATAATATCTTATGCCTTAATGTCACTACAATACCACGCCCAATTGATTGATGATGAAGAAAGACCAAAAGATGGGGTTGACTCTATGGCTTCACCGTATTTCTCTGACTCAAGCAATTTCCAATCATTTCATTCAGCTGATGAATCAACTTTTGATTTTCTGAAAAGTTTGGGATCAACAGATGATACAACAGTATCCATGTCTGGGCCCCGTAATGCATCAATCTCAAATCCACTGTTATACACAAAGTCTTTGCATGCCAGAGTTTCCTTTGGAGAGGATGGTCCCCTTGGTAAAGTAAAATATTCTGTGACTTGTTACTACGCCAAACAGTTTGAAGCCTTAAGAAGGGTTTGTTGTGCTTCGGAGCTGGACTTTGTAAGATCTCTGAGTCGCTGTAAGAAATGGGGAGCTCAAGGTGGAAAGAGTAATGTGTTCTTTGCAAAAACTTTGGATGATCGATTTATCATCAAGGAAGTCACCAAAACAGAGCTTGAATCATTTATTAAATTTGCTCCTGAATACTTCAAGTATCTTTCCGAATCAATAGGCTCAGGAAGTCCCACATGCCTGGCAAAGACTCTCGGGATATACCAGGTACTTGTCCTTAAAGCCTCAGAATGTTGAACCTCCTAAACATTCAACTTTATAGGCAAAGCTGAATACTTGGAAGTCTAGAATTGATATGAAACTTTTATTAGGCATCAAGAAGACAAGTAAGAAAGATGAATATTTAATTAGCCTGATTAATTACTCCAAAGAAGAATAGAAAACCTTTTATTTTATTTTATTTTTTCTAAATAGACAAGTACATCATACGGAACAGAATTTCAAGACAGAAATTATTCTATGTTACAGATTGGGTAAATCTTAATGAATGATGCTTTCATTTAGCAGTATGTAACAACTTGCTATATACCTGAGCAAAGTCTGAAGGTTAATTTTCTTAAGTGAAATGCTCAAGACATAGTAGTTGAAGCTTCTTCTTTTTTTCCTCCCCTTATGATTTAAATGCAAAACCATTGTAGACTTGTATGCAAAAGGTGCAGTTTTCTTAATAATGACCATGCGATATTCTTGTTTGTTACTTTAGCATTAGTTATCTCAAATGGGTTTGATAGCGGATCTTGACTTCAGTTATCACCATGTAGTGGACTAGTTTAAGGGTCATGCATACAATTAATATGCTTACTAGAGAAAAATCTTAATTGATTTTGATTTTGACTGAGGCCAAATATATTCTGCTGCTCTTGGTTGAATGTATTGGATACTTTATTAGCTAAGAAAACCTACCGAACGAAGGGGAGAGCTAGAAACAGGAGCTCCACATGTCACACCCTTGCCAATTTGAGATTCACCACATTGAGTTGGAAGGAGCAGACCCAGCGCACAAGGGTGTGGACGAACTGTATATGATGAGTATTTTATGAAGTTATAATATGATCCAAGAATGTCCTTCCATTTGTGAAACTCATTAGTTTGTTTAGCCTTAATCAAATAAGGGAGAGAAGAGAAAGAACAACCATAGCTTAAATGATTACTGTCAAGAAATAGGAAGGACCCGTGCAATAAATCATTTCTTGAAGTTTATTGGTAATGGGTTGGTTGTAGATAATCCTGTATTTGCCCCAATGAATTACCTATGATCTTAATTACTTCATCTACCACTGGCTTTCTCTTGGATAGGTTACATTAAAGCATCTTAAAGGAGGGAAAGAATCAAGGATGGATGTTCTTGTTATGGAGAATCTTCTATTCAGGAGGAGTGTGACACGGCTTTACGATCTCAAAGGATCTTCCAGGTCTCGCTATAATCCAGATTCTAGAGGGAGTAACAAAGTTCTGCTCGATCAGAACTTGATTGAAGCAATGCCAACTTCTCCCATTTTTGTCGGAAACAAGGCAAAACGGTTATTAGAGAGAGCTGTCTGGAATGACACTGCTTTCCTTGCGGTAAGTGTCAGAACTCCATACCTGATGTTCTCCCTTCTCTTTATTTATTGTCTCTATCTTTTTCCTTGCATATTGCTCATAATTTTATCCCCATTTTGCATACAAATTTCCTACTCTTCTGCAGTCTGTTAATGTGATGGACTACTCATTACTTGTTGGTGTCGATAAAGAGAAACAAGAGTTAGTACTTGGAATCATAGATTTTATGAGACAGTATACCTGGGACAAGCATCTTGAAACATGGGTAAAAGCTTCTGGCATCCTCGGAGGGCCAAAAAATGCATCTCCAACCGTAATATCACCCAAGCAATACAAGAAAAGGTTCAGGAAAGCAATGACCACTTACTTTCTCATGCTTCCAGATCAGTGGTCTCCTCCATCTAATAATTTGTCTCCTCCATCTAATAATTCCCAGTCTGATTTTTGTGAAGCGAACACACAATCTAGGACGTCACCTGAATGATTCTTTGATGCTTTGTTTCTCTAAATTTTTACTTCCAATTTAGTAAATTCCCATATCATTTTTCTTCTTTTTTTTTTTTCTGCTTAATTTTTATAGGAATTCTTTTTGGTTCATCTCTGATTTTGTCATATGAAACACAGTCAAATATGTTAGAAGATGGAGAAAGAAAAGGGAGTTAGAAAACACAGGATGCGTATCTGAGGTTGAAATATTTGATGACCTCGGGATTAAACTCTACAAAAATTTAATAGTCATGTATTTAGCATCACAACTTGTACACCACTTAAGTTTCTGGAACTGTCAATTACATTTCAATGTAATTATCAATATCTGCTTGGGTTAAAATGTTGGTCATTAACTGTCAATGATCCTTTAACCATGGGATTTGGCCTTCATGATATTTTTCATTAAAAAGACTACAGTATGGGAGAGACTTTGAACATAACTTTTTCCCTTTTTTTTACCTCTTAATTAATGTTACTCGTAATTTTTTTTGGCAAAAAATGGTAGTTTTACTCTTAGTTGTTAGAACTACATTTGGTCGTAATTATATACATGACTACATATAAGTTCGACTTAAAAACATATGTTGGAATTTTTTTAAATTTAAACGCAATCATATATTATGACATTAAAACACATCTTTCACCCTAAATAGAATCCTTATTTTGGAAACCCATAAATAGAAGAAAGTAAAATACTAATTTGGGTAGTTACTTTTTCTGGCATAAATGATCTGCTTTTGAACAAATTAGTTGAAAAACGTGTAAACTGACCCAAACAGGAAACACCAAACAGAAAAAAATTTTCTCTTCACACTTGTGTGAATACCACAAAGTCTACAAACTGGGTGTTTTCCTTTCTCTTTTGCCTTTTTTTTTAAAAAAAAAAAAATCCGAACCAATCTAAGATGATGCTACTGCATTAGCAGTCTCATAATTGATGCTATTCGGATTGAGAGAGAAAAAAAATGAAAAGAAAAAGAAAAACCAGACAAATTTATTGCTGTGTGATTAGGAAGTCATCATTATCATCATTATTTTTTCTTTCTTTATCAGGTAATCTTGAATACTAGCATACAACTGATTGAAAGGAAAAAGAGCTTTCATATAAGCCTGTACAACTTTGAAAGAAAAGAAAATGTGCTTCAGGAACAAACCCACTTTACAAGTGCTATTTGATTCATTCACCATTACAGTCTCTTTTTATGCTTTTCTGATATATGATAGTGATACTGCTGAGGCCTTTGATATTTGACAAAAGTAAGTTGAAAGTGATTAGCAGAATGAGTTAAAGCCATTACAGTTTAAGTCCTCTTTCATACGAACCCCTTCAACAGCTGCATGATTTATTTCTTCCCCTTTTACAATCTGAATCCAACTTTGTTGAAGAAGATCTATAATCTCAGAATCTCTGAATCCAAAAAACAAAATATTACAAAATTGGAATTGACTTCTCAAGATAATTATTATCTAAAGGTAAATCTGATTGTAAATATCTCAACTTTTTAAAAGATCAAATTCCTTATACCTTTGATGAAAGGTTGGCTTTGAAGTTTGTTGAAAACGAGGTCCTTCATCAAACCCTTCACAAAATATTTCGCCACTCTCATCTTGGTAGCAAACTATGCCCTGAGATTGATCCTCATATACCTGTTTGATGGATAGAAAATAAATTTCAATAAATAAATAAAATAAACTGAATTTTCAGAAACTCCATTGTTCTCATATCTTATGGGTACGAGTAAAAATCCTTCTTCATCTTGGATAAGAGAAAAAAATCTAGAAGGAAAAGTATACATAGCGCAACAAAAACAAAGATGATAAATTGACCTTGTTCTTGATGGATGCTCTAATCCTAAGTACAAATGGTGATTTTCTCAGTGGGACGGAGCTTCGTTTGGACATCAAATCTCTGCTTGCAATCTTTAGAAATGACCCAGATTTCTGAATAGGGATTTGAGTTGAAGAAATACAGTTAATAGCCATCATCATCAATCTGATTCTACAAGAGGAGAAGGAAGAAGAAGGAATAAGACTTGTTACTGAAGCTCTAGCTATATAATATACTGAGAATATAAAATAATCGTTTCACCCACAAGATCACTTAGATTTTTTGTTCTTGGGTTATGCTTATGTCATGTTATAATAAAATTCAATTATTGATGGCTCATGTCTTATCATGAAGTATAATGCTTTTATATATAATTATACATGAATAAAACAATATATATATATATAGATTTGTAGATAGAGTGATGATGTAGGGCCAAAGTTGCTTATCTCTTTGTTGTTGCCGGTGAACTCCAAGTCATATTTTCGGTTGATGCTTCATAGTGCTTCTTTCCTTTCAATTGGTTGGTTGGTCTATTCACCATTTCACTACGACATGATTTCCTTTTTTGTTTTATTCATGGCTATTGTTTCCTAAAGCTTTTCACAATTCTCATTATTCTACTTTTTCATATTTGTGCTTGGAGATTTAACAAAATAACTGGCTGCAAGTCTACAATGCTATCAATAATCAAAGTACTTGACATCTTCAAAAATTTCAATTATATTATATGTTTGGATGAGGTGCTTTGATTGAGGAGAGAAAACAATTTAGAGAGTATTTGAAATGCTTAAATAATTTGTTTCAGTAACTAATTAAAAACTTTAAGCAATTTAATTGTTCAATTGCTTTTGTCCCAAAAAATATTTTATGTTACTTTTTATTTATTGTCACAAGTAAAACCTAAATTGGCACGTCGAACAAACTTACAAACAAGACAATTGATTGGCTTGTTAAGGTGACCATGAGTAGGATGTGTCCTCTGGATTGGACTTCCTTGCCCTCATTCTCGCTGGCACATAACGCTGCTAGGGTCGGCATTGACTAAAGGTTTTGATAGTTTTTGTTTCGTTTAAGTTGATGTTATTGTACTATAATTTAGTTTGGTGATTAGTAAAAAATCCTGTTTTGTCAAAAAAAAGAGACCTAAATTGGCACAATTAATCTCAATTTTTTTAGATTTCAAATATATTAAATTCTAAAATGTACCAATCAAATTAAATATCATCATATAAACTAGAAACATCCATAAACGATAAAAACTCATATTCTATATGATAAAATCTCAAACCTTACCTTTAACCCAAAAAAAAAAAAATCTCAAACCTTAAATTCATTCTAAATAATTGTGCAAAAAATTAATTACATCAAACAAATGAGGACAACGAATGAGTAGACAGTTTCTTATATCATTTACTTTATTAAATGATTAAGAGAGATCAACATGTATATATGTTTATGGAAAGACACCAACATTAATTATTTACATTAAAAATAGCAAAAGTCACATGCTAAACCTTCAATTATGCTCCAAAGTCGTTGAAAAAAATGAAACAACACCAATACTGCTTCTCCACTTGGATGGAATTTGTAAATCTAACGCAATAGTTGCATCATGAATCTGTATTAAATTATTCTTATGGTGTGAGAGTGTGATTGTACATATTTTACGTTCAAGAAATCAAGTTTGATGCAGATTTTCTGTTCTCTATTCCAAAGAAAAAAAAAGATGAACAAAACAATCTATATTATTTGGTAAATTTTTTTTATTCACAATTTTAATAAGTGGATAAGCATTATAATGTTTGAATTTTTAAAGTGAGTTAAGAAAAAATATTTTACTTTTTTACTATTATTATCATTCTTGACCTAATAATAAATATTTCATCTAATAAAATAAATATACTAATGAGCTAGATATAAACCAATGTGTATGTCAATATTTTTGTAAGTGTCATTATTCTCTCATAACATTCCTTTCTATAACTCTTATCCTCTTATATATTATATCATATATTATTTACCTTGAAAACTAAAGAGATTGAAGGCACAAAGATATATAATATAATATAGATAAATAGCTAATTGTAATATATTTTATTTATATTTTTCCCTTTAAAATACTTTATGGGGTGATTATTCTAAGAACCATCGGTCTCAATCTATCGTGTAATGGACACTTATAAGGCCCCTTTCCTAGTTTTACATTATCTCAGGCTGACAATTTTGTCGTAAGATGCCCATATAATTGCCTCCACTATTTATTTATTTATTTCGAAAGTTCAATAATAATAGTATGAAGATATTTTATGTAATATAGGATTTTGTCTTACCAGAAAAAAGAACAATTATATATTATAAGTTTGTGGTGATATTTAGGAACAAGTTTCATCATTATCGGAGGCCAGATCTTAAACTAGATAGCATATAGTCTTACAAAGTCCTTGTACATAACCAAAGTTAGTGACTGTCTACAAAATAGCTAGGATATAGTGTGTGTATACATATATTAAACAAATCATGGTTTTCAGCATTTCAAAAAAGGGAATATAAGGAGCAGAAGGACCAAGGTATAGGGGAAGGAAAGAGGAGAGAAGTACTGACCGACAAGAAATCATTCACATGATATGGAGATACATATGGCCTTGCTTTAGCTAATGCTATTCAAGAAAAATTTTAACAAATTATTAAAGCAGAACTTCAAATGCGCTTGACCTAATATCTTTTCAACAAAATCTCCCTAAAACTAATTACATTCAAAAGCTCGAAATAGAAATTAATATCTTTCAAACTAAAATAGAATTTTTTTTTTTTATATATAAAAATCTCCAAATCCTTGCCTCAAAAATATTTCCTCTTAATTTTCATTATCAACCTCTTCTGATAACAAAATCCTAAATATTTTATAAATTTATTCTTGTAAATTCTAATCTGTCAGAATCAAACATTTCTCAGATCAAGGAGATAAGTTTTCTTATGCTTATTCTAGCTTACAAATTCTTAAAGTCTTATCACCCTCTAAATAGGGCAAAGACTTTAACAAAATTTAAAAATTTTCTCAACCTTTTGATCAAGTTGGTTACAATTACTAGGATTATTGTAGTGCCTGATTCTATACCTTTTGGTATCAAAATAAAAAATTTAGCCATTCTTTGTTAATCCTTTTCAAAAATAATAATGGTTATCATTTCCCACAATAGTTTAATAGATGGTGGAAGTTTTTTGGTCCTTGCCCAAAAATTCTTTCGGCTAATATGATAAATAGTCTTGATTATTTTTTCAAAAGAATAAATTTATCTGAAGATTCTTTCTTATCAAATCTTCATTTTTTTTCTCAAAGTTTGCTTTAGCCTGGGTATTCAAATGGCAATTTAAACACGGAAAACTTCCTTTTTCAAAATTTTCTCCAATGTTACAAAGAATCCCATCTATCAAATGTTGGCCAAAGTTTAAAGGGATAGAAAGAATTTCTATATTGCTCATAAAAAAATAGTTCTCATAAAACCAAAAATTTCTTCTCCTGAGAGATAAAGAAATGTCTATGTTCCTTAACCAGAAGACAAAAATCCAATCATGTTTAACTTCTACAAACAAAAAAGATTTAGTTAGACAACTCAATGAAAACCTTTAGCTTTTCAAAACTGAAGATTTAGCTTAAGAGCTTGGCTCTCCATCAAGTATCTCTTCAAATGCCTCAACATCGTCATCAAATTTGCTTCAAGCAAATAAAGATAATTGTTATGGCATCAATTTGGATGATGATGAGTAGTCATTGTTTTGCCAACTATTCTCCACCTTTACAAATTTCACCTCGTCAAGGAATCTTCTTGAAGGCAACAATTTCAAAATTCTTGTAGCACTTTTTTTATGCACAATAATTGTATATTTCACTGTTGCATCATTCCTATGTACATGTGATCAAATAGTGCTTCTTGTAAAAGTCTATATATTAGAACATCATAGTAGAAGTGAAAACAAGCTCAGATAGAAGCTAAGATAGCGAGAGAATTTAGAGAGAGAGACTCTTTGAGAATTCTATTTGTAAGTTCTCTTTTTATAAAATTTTTTGCATATTTTCTTTCTTTCTTTCTCCCTTTCCCTTACCTAACTAGTGCGGATTACAGCCAGTCTGGGTTCCTTTTTATTGCTTTAAGTTTTAATTTTTAATATTTTCATTTTGCATCTACATATCATGTGAACGACTCCGTGTCGACCCCTACTTCTCTCCTTCTTCCTTTCCCTATACCTTGATCCTTCTGCTCCTTATAGTATCAGAGCCTGAAGGAGAAGTAGGAATGTAAGGGGAGTTTATGGATGAAACTGAAATTATGTTTGTATAGAGATTTTGTGTTATAAATCTTTCTCCCTCAGTACTACACAATACTTTCTCTATAAATTTTTCTATTTACTATTTTAAATTATTAATCATTTGAATTGATAACAAACATTTATGAATAGTAGATTTATTATTTGAACTGATACTAGTTTATGCTATAAACTAAATATATATTCATTCATCTTTTCTAAGGCTATGGATGGTAAGATCACGTTTGATTTAGTAGCAATATGTCTAGAGACCGCTTGTTTAGATGTATATTTGTTCATATGTCTTGGCTAAGTTTTGATAATAAATTATATTTGTTTATATTTCTTGGTTAAGTTGAGATGAAAGACAATTTACTTTAAAAAAAAAAGTTTTAGATTCAGTTTCATCTTAACCCTCTACCTCTTTTACAAAACTTAATGAGGGTGATGATATCAAGGGGATATTTTCATATTTTATTGCACTCTTTTCTTTCTCCAAACGCTCTTCTATTCTTGACTCTTCATCTCTTCTGATCGTGGATTTGCATCCTCATCAAACCAGATCTTTAAAGAGAAAATTTACTTTAAAGATATAAACCAAAATTTAGATGACTGGACCACCCCAGTTGTTCCAAAAAATGATCTTTACAAACCAAATGGTAGATTCTTCAAAGTTTCTGATTTTGTTACCAAAACTTCTGAAGAAACTATTAACATCAATTTTGATATGGACAATCTTTCTCTATTATCTAAAAAATCTACTAATATTCATAAACAAAAATATAAATTCTTACATATAAGGTGTGTACAAATAGCCTTAAAATCTTTGGTTAAAGAAAGCCTAAATGTTTCTTGCCTTGTTTGTCTCAGAGGTGTTAGGCATAATAAATTTGTTGATTCCCTCCTAGGAACCATAGAAGTTAGTTTACATGCTGGCACAATTTATTTTAATTGTTTTCCAAATAGGACAATCAGCCTTAATGACCAAAAAATTATAGATGTCCTAAAAATAAATATTAAACTCCATGGTTTTGACATGAAGCCAAGATCAATCCCTATAGCCTTAATTTATAGGATACAATACAAAGTCATGAACTCTTCAAGTTCTAATGCATTAATCTCTCATGAAAAGGGAAGAACAACTTTATTCTTAACCGACGCTTCAAAAGCAAGTGTTATGATACCAAAAATCATAGTTTTGGAAGAAATAATGATGTTTTACTGCCAATGCTACTTAAGCAACTACACCTAAGGCAGTGAACTTATCGATGTAGCCTAGTGCAATGGTGAGTATCAAGGTCGTATTCCTCAAGAACGGGAAAGCCTAAAGTTACTACTTGTTCTTTGTTATCTAGCTTGGCAATTAAAGTAATTAATTTCTAACTAATCCTAATAATTAACTAAGTGCAAATAAATTACCAGCGACAAGGAACGAAAGAAAATATACCAAGGCAGGAAAAGTAAATCCACTGGGGAACCTACATTGGTTGACAAACACACAAAGGATAATGGATTACTGAAATTAACTATGCTACCTGTGAGTGAATTCTAAGTTAAATTCAATTTCCCTCTCGAGACAATTAAAATCTCTTCCTAATGATTAATTTCAGATCAGCCTTATCGGTTTAATTTATCACTATTAAGGATAGCTACTCCTTAATTCAGCAATTAATTAACCTCATTTCTAAGCAAAAATTAATTTTCTCTGCGATTAGGTTCCAATTTCAATTATCATCTCTCGATCTCCAAAACAAATCTAATTAGCATTCATAACGGCATCTCGTAATGAAAACTTAAACAGTACATGCATAACCGCAAAGAAGATCACAGTATCAAATTCAATATCTATGCAAATTAAAGCAGCAATCCAACACAGTAAGGGACCCCAATGGATTTTACAAATTCAGCCACATATGACAAATATTTCTAGCAGACAATCCAACAAATAATTCATCAAACAGTTAATTGAATAGGAGATAAAAAACTAATAAAATTATACATAGCCCCTATTTTCTCAAATGCCCAATTATATTGTACAAATTGGTCACTATAAAACTACCGAAATCTCATCGAAAAATTTCTAGAAGACCTCCAGAAAAATACAGCTCAAATCTGTCCAGAAATGGGTTGCGGGTCGCGGGTCAACCGGGTCAGATCCTCGGGTTAACAGGTACCAAAAGAAAAACTACAGCAATAGAGGTCGGAGCTAAGGCAGAGAGTCACGGTGGGGGCGTTGATCGACAGAGGACTGATTTTTGATGCCCAACAGGACAGACGACGCCAGAATTAACTCCAAACGCAAAATGGGTCATGAATCAGGTCCGTCGCGGATCTCTCCGATCTAGGCTATTTTGGTAGCCAGTGAGGTGAGGGAAGGTGGCGAAGGAGTTGCTGAAGGTGCAAGGAGCAATAACGGGCAGTGGGTTGGCCAAAAAACCCCGCAAACAGCATCAAATTCGGAAGGGTTTCCTCTCAAATCACACGTCTTTTCTCGCCAATCTGCTGCTTTTTGACAACAATGCATGGTAGTGGTGGCTTACCCGTTGTCCCCTGTTGCTGGAGTGAGGTTGCGCTGCCGTGAAGCTCTGGTCAGACACTCCATTTTGGGTCTTCTCTCCTTTGCAAGGTTACTCTCCTCAAGCGATGCGAAAGATGGCCATGCATTGTTTCAAGCTCTAATTTCCACTATTCCTCGCACTGCACGAGCCTCCCTCATTTTTCTCACACGGGTCCTCACTTTTTCCCTCCAATTAGCTCAGTCTAAGGCCTAATAAGCAAAATTGGCCCAAATGGACTATTTTGAGTGCTCTGAAGGCTGTTTAAGCTCAAAATTTCTTCGTTTGTTGATGATGACTTGATAAAATACTTGAAAACAAAAAATAATGCAACTTAGGTGATTTTTTAGAATAAAATTACACAAAATGCTCATAAAATAAGCAATTCGCATTAAACAATTTTGTATAGAATAAGACACATCAAATAGATCTTTCAGAAGAATGGATTATGAAAAAATCAACTCTTGTTTTACCAGATCCATCCCTTAGTCTTATGGAAATAAGACAAAATAACAAAGGAACTATAGAAATAACTTTCAAAAGAAATTCCTTTAGTATTCCAAAAAATAGATCCATAAAATCCAATGAAGATTTTAGAACTGCAGTAGAACCCTCTAGGCAATCATGTTCTTCCTTTCCTCAGACCTCTAGAACTCTTCCTTCAATCATACATCTCCAAGGTTTAGATATATCATCTGACCTACCGAGACCAATTTACCAACACCTTGAAGATGATCAATCTTCAATTCAATCACCCAATTATTTTGATATTGTAGAAAATACCATAAATATTATTTCTCAAGATTTTCAATTAGATAAAAAATTCTTACAAAAATATTTTTATTCTTTGAAAACATAGAAAAAATAAATTGGTTTCTTGAACATTTCAATTCAAATTCCAGAAAACCCATTCAGGAATATTATTATAAAACCCTGAATAAAATACAAAAAAAATTCTTTTCTTTGAATGGTTTGAAGCCTATGCAAAATATCATTCAATTAATTGCCCTTTCAAAAATACTACTGAAATTGATGCAACTTGTCAAACAAAACAGGAGAACGTAATTAAGACAGAACTACCTCCTACAAAACCTTATTTTATTCCAAATCTTATGGTAGACAATGAATCTATTATTCCTTCGCCCTTTAAAACAAAAGATATTTCAAAAGAAATTGATCCTAAAGATATTCAAAGTTTTATGGAGTAAAATAATTATACAAATTCTTATCTCCAAACTTTAGGAAAAAATACAAATTCTTATTTAAAGAAAATTAATGATTTGGTTTTTGCAAAATCTAAAAGTAACAAAATTCCTCAACAACCAGTTTTTAAACTATTTGAACCCATTGTTAATTTAACAAAAGGTTTACAAAATCAATATTTATACCAAATGATTGATCAAAAACTCAAAAGCTTAATTGTAGGAGAAATTCCTCAAAAAATTGAGTCTTCATTTAGAATGAAGCTTTCTATAGCCATTCTAGAAAAGTAAAACTATATTCCTTTGGATCAAATCCAAGAAATTATTTCAAATTGGAAACATTCCACAAAACTCTATTATCCTAGGGTTACTCTTCTTGACATAGCCTCATAAGAGAAAATTCTTTCTCTTAAACATTTTAATGCAAGTCATATATATGTCTGGAATATAGATGGTTTGTCTGAAAATAATATTTTAAAAATTCTCCAACAAATGACTATGGTGAGTACATCTTATGCTATATATCACAATTGTGATGACCAAGCAATTGCTCATATATTAATAGCTAGGTTTACTGGCCAACTCAAAGGTTAGTGGAATTTCTATCTTACTCCCGAACATAAGGAACAAATCCTTAGTTCAATAAAAACTACCAATGATGGAACTATTGTAACCAATAATGGTGAATCAGTTCCTGATGCAGTCAATACTCTCATTTATAAAATTATTCAAGATTTTATAGGTGATTCATCTCTATAAAGAGACAAATTTATTGAACTTCTTTCCAACCTTCGGTGCAAAACTCTAGCTGATTTTATGTGGTACAAATATACCTTCTTAATTAGGGTTTACACTAGAGAATATACTAATTATCTTATCTGGATAGAAAAATTTATTACAGGCCTACCAAATTCCTTAGGTGATAAAGTTAGAGAAAAACTTACGAACCTAACAGGTGATGGCCAAATTCATTATGAAAATTTGAATTATGGATAGCTTAAAGCTCTTGTTTAAAACTGCCTTAAAAATTTATCGAGATGATAAGATCCAACATCAACTTAGCAAAGAAAAAGCCCTCAATAAAAAAGAATTAGGTTCTTTCTGTGAACAATTTGGTTTTTCACCTTGTAGAAAATCCAAACCAAAACATAAAGAACACCAAAAAAATCCAAACTAAAAGTTATTATAAGACTCATAAAAATAGAAAGCCTAGAAACCTTTCTAGATATATCTCTTCAAAACCACCTGTTGATTTACCAAAAGGAAAAATCAAATGTTTTAGATGCGGGAAAGAAGGCCACATGGCTAAGTATTGCAAACTAAACAAAAAGATTAGGACTCTTAACTTAAAAGAACCAGTCCTAGATCAAATCAACAACCTCATGGCTGAAATCTCTTCTGAAGAAGAAGAAGAAGAAGAAGAAGAAGAAGAAGGTGAAGTTTTTGAACAAGAAGTAAATCAACTTCTTGAAGATGATGTTTTATCAAATCCTTCCTTTGAAGAGGAAAATTTTCCAATCAATTCTTTAAATGAAACTCTTAAGGATTTTCTTCAAATTAATGTCCTTACTTCAAAACAAAATTTTCTTTTTGAAGTAATCAATTTTCTTCCTTCAGATGAAGAAAAATTAAGTATTTTAATAAATTAAAGAAACTGTAGAAACTCTTTCTACATCAAACCCCAAACCTGTCTAACAACCAAAATGATATAATTTTACAGAAATTATAAAACGTTTTGACAACAAACCAAAGCTAGTTACAATACTAGATTTACAAAAAGAATTTAATATTTTGAAAAATGAGATTAAAGAATTAAGAAATACCCAAGATCTTCATTCTTTGATAATCAACCAACTCTAAGAAAAAGAAATGAAATTTTTTGAAAAAGAAAAAGAACTGATAATTGAAGATCAAGAAGAAGATCTTCCTAAACCATTTCTAAACCTTATTTCAAAAATTTCCATTCAAAAGTGCTATATTCCAATCACAATTATGATTGAAAATGAATTTATTTTGGAAACAAATGCTCTCTTTCATACTGGTGCAGCCTTAAACTGTATTAGGGAAGGGCTTGTTCCTACCAAATTCTTTGAAAAAACTACTGAATCACTTAACACAGCTAATAGTTTAAGATTGGATATAAATTACAAATTATCAAATGCTGTTGTCAAAAATGATGATTTAAAAATTTCTACTCCATTAATTTTGGTAAAAAACTTATCAAATGAAGTAATTCTTGGATCTCTATTTATTGAACAAATCATGCCTTTCAACATTTCAAAAAAGGGAATTGAAACTAAATATTTCAACAAGAAAATTCTTTTTGAATTCTCCAATCCCCATTTTACAAAATATTTAAATACAATCCAATACAAAGAAAAACAAATTAATTTCCTAAAAGAAGAAGTTTCTTACAAAATTTTAGAAACCCAAATAACTAAACCTCAAGTTCAAAAGAAAATTAAAAATCTTTTAATCCAAATTGAAGGATTCATTTGTTCAGACCTTCCAAATGCCTTTTGGGAAAGAAAAAGACATGTTATCCATCTTACCTACGAAAAAGATTTTGAGGAAAGAAATATTCCTACAAAAGCTAGACTAATTAAAATGAACTAAGACCTCCTAGATCATTGTAAAAAGGAGATCAAAGACCTCTTAGAAAAAGAGTTAATTAGAAAAAGCCAAAGTGCTTGGTCTTGTTATGCTTTTTATGTTAATAAAAATGCAGAATTAGAAAGAGGCACTTCTAGGCTTCTAATCAATTATAAGTCATTGAACCAAACTCTTCAATGGATTAGATACCCTATTATAAATAAGAAAAATCTTCTCAATTGCCTACATAAGGCAAAATTATTTTTCAAATTCGACATGAAATCTAGATTTTGGCAAATCCAAATCCATGAAGCTGACAAGTATAAAATCGCTTTTACTATTCCATTTAGTTAGTATGAGTAGAATGTCATGTCTTTTGGCCTTAAAAATGCTTATTTTGAGTTTCAAAAGATAATGATGAGATATTCAATCCTTATACTAAATTCATAATTTTTTATATTGATAAATTTTAGTATATTCTGAATCTATTGAACAACATTTTAAACATATTCATATGTTCATTAATGTTGTAAAAAGAAATGATTGAAGACTAAAATTAATCTTTTTCAAACAAAAAATTAGGTGTATTGGCCATAACATTCATTAAGGAACAATTGTCCCTATCAATAGAGCAATTGAATTTTTAAATAAATTCCCTAATCAAATTCTTGATAAAAATTAGCTCCAAAGATTTTTAGGATATTTAAATTATGTTGGTGACTTTATTCCCAATTTAAATAACATCATAAAACCTCTTCATGATTATCTCAAAAATTCTCCTCACCTTTGGACAGATGATCATACTTCTGTTATTAAATAGATAGAAAATCATGTTCAAAATCTTCCTTGTTTGTATCTTCCTATTCCACAAACATTTAAAATTGTTGAGACCAATGTCTCTGATATTGGATATGGTGGCATCTTAAAACAACAAATACATTCAAATGAATCATGCATTGTATTTACATCAAAGCATTGGAATAGAAATCAACAGAACTATTCCACAATTAAAAAAGAAATTCTTGCAATAGTTCTTTTCATAAATAAATTTCAAAGTGATTTGTTAAATCAAAAATTTTTAGTTAGAGTTGATTATAAATCAACCAAAGATGTTTTGAAAAAAGATGTTAAAAACTTTGCTTTAAAACAAAATTTTGCCAGATGATAAGAAATTCTTAGTATTTTTTATTTTGAAATCGAATATTTCAAAGGATCTTCAAATTCTTTCCCAAATTTCCTGACCAGAGAATTTTTGTAAGGTAAAAATGTCTCCCAACAAGAAAGATAGAGAAAAAGGCAAGGGTATAGCCCTTAAAAATGAAAGTCCTAAAAATGGAAAAAAGAGCATTCAAGCTAAGTCTAAAAAAATTATTAAACTTGGGTCTTCAACTCAATTTGGGCCATCTACCCATAACCAAAAAATTGAGTCTTCTACTTAATCAATCCAAAACCAAAAAGACTATGCTTTGACCTTAAAAGCCTTCTTAGCACTTTAAGAAAACCAAAGCATAACAACATTACCATCAACAACTTGGCCAAAAATTACTCAACAAAAAGGTTTAACAGACTTCTCAATAGAAACTTTATTTACCCTCCAGTCTAGCAAAAATCTATCTAAAAAATGGGCAGATATAAGTTACTTATTTATTTTATTATGATCCTATAGAATAAGCTAATATATTAATTTTTGAAAGTTATTGTTACCATTAATTTAATATTGAATATGTATTACCATCAATGTAGTCTTAAAATTTCATTATTTTAATTTGAATAAATTACACTTTATTTTCTTAAGAGATATTAAAATTACACTCTCCTCTCTTATATTTTAAAAAGCTACATTCCCTTCTTTGAGAGATTAGAAAAACTTACAAATTTATTTATTTTGACTAAAATATCTTTATATTTATTATTTATATAATTAAATAGAAAAAATTTATCTTTTAAATTAAAAATTTTATTTTTTGAATTTAAAATAAAGTACATTTATCATTTTAACTCAAAATAAATAAAAATTTTTAAAATATATTTTTGTAATAAATTAAAAAATGAATGAAATTGTAAAATTTTTAATGTTTAAAGAAAAGGAATTACAAATTTTTAAAATAAAATAAGAGAAGTGTAATTTGGAATGGAATAAAATTTCCTCTTTTGATTTAGTCTTGAGACCACCTCAATCAGGAGTAAATTTTAGGACTAAATTGATGTGATAATAATATTTGAAGGAGATATGGTAATAAATCTTTTGGTGATTATAATATGATGGGTAACTCTGTCAATATTTACTTGAACTTCTTTCTAAAATTTCAGTTGAATTACTATATATTAATGTAATAGCTTATAACTTATTTGAACTCTCACCTTGGAATAAAAATTAACATTTTAAATATATTAAAAAAACCAGCATCAAATTATAGTGTTAAACATTTTTAAATATTATTTTGTAAAATTTAAAAATATTTGTATAAAATCTTGGGTGTGTCATCAAAGAAATGATTGAATGTTTCAATCACCTTTCACTTAGCCTATTAGAAATAATTATTATAAAATTTTCTGAGTTGAAATAATAGTAGTTTTATCCAGATGTGACAATATTCCAAAAGTAAATTACAGCATATGATGTACATGTAATAGTTGAATAAATAAATTTTTCTGTACATACATATATATAAATTTTTGTTAAATTTAAATTCAATTAAATAGTGAATAAAGAACCAAAATTAAGCTAATCAAAACTTTATTTTGTGATAAGATAATATGCATTTGGTGTAGTCACTTGTCAGTGATGATGCTGGGATTTGTTAAAAGTTAGGCTATGATTTACAACAATAATTTCACTAATTAATAATTAAATATGTCAAATCAATTTGATTTTTTCTAACCTAGAATCAGACAAAGAAAACTACTAATAATGATGGCAAACCTGCCTATTATGAACCTTTCTTTTCTGGGTCTGTATTATTTTATTAGGGCTTACAAAATAAAAACCCCAACCTGGGCTTGAATATATGGGCTTTTGGTGTCAGTAACATGGGCTTATATAAAGTTAAGAGTTTCAAGAGCCCAAAAGTTTGTTTTAATATAAATGAAGGGTGCTTCAGAAAATGACATGTAGGTCTTCTCTGGATACTTCACTTTAAGGATTTGGACTTCATCTCACGAGAAGATGGCAATTTTACTAAACCATTATAAAACATAAAACCAAAAAGAAGCTTCCTGCATATTTTCTGGCTCCCATGATAATGGGAAACCAGAACAATTTTTTTTTTTACAACTCTGACAATTGAGTTAAGTGTAATTAAGTAAAAAAATCTTTATTGATAATTATAACTTTTAAATTAGGTCATAGATGAACTGATGGAAATAAAAAATAAATAAGATTTTAATTTTAAAATTTTCTTATTTAGATTTAACTGCAACATTTATTTTCAAAAAATGTTTAAATTGGAAGAAGTGAAGAAAATAATTAAAAATATGTTAAACTTGAATGTAAAATAAAATTTTTATTTTTTATTTCTCTTTAACTCCCAAAAATACCTAATGTAATAATAAAATTGAGAGTAAGAGAATAATTTAATAAAGACTCTTCATAAGAACTCGAAATTTTTAGACTTAAATTCTTATTAAAAATTTTTAAAAAAAAATTCCAAAGTCTCATGAAAACTTTGTAGTTAAGAAAGTTGAGTTCTAGCTTTAAGCTGAACGTCCGACAATAACTTGAGGTTATTCAAGTCTTTTCAATTTGTCAGCCTAAAACAATTGGTTTATGTGAACAATTATCTCTCTTGACTTGGTTGGGTGGCCGTCCATGTCTTTATAATATATTTATTTATATCGTTATAGTTATCTTTTATAATATTTTTGTTGGTTTACGCTTTACACTTTACAGAATCAGTCACTTTTTTACGATAAAAAACGTAATCAGGTCATGTGAAAATGTGAGAAATTGGTTCAGACATCAGAAATAAGTTTACATGAACATGGTGATACTGTCGTACTCACACCTACGACGCAGAATCCAGCACGTAAGCTATAGTCTAACTAAAATATTAACTGCATTTTTTCAGCAAGAATCTTTCTGTTCTTCAAGCTTTATTTTTTGCTTTTGGATTCGCTGCTGGGCTTTTTAGCGGCGGTTTTATCCGTCGCTAAAGTGTGTTTTAATACTATTGCAATGAATATTATTGCTGCTATAACTTTTGTTTAAATAATTAATTTAATAAAAGTTATAGTGACAATAATATTTGTTACAAAAAACTTTAGCAACGGAAAAAACCGCCGCTAAAACGCCCAGAATCCAGACGCTGATTTTTTGTCATGTCTAATCCTACGGGGAATGATACATTCCACTTTCGGTCACATCACTGCCTGCTTTTCAGCAGACTAATCCTATTCACTTAGTTGTTAAAGTAACTTCACACAACCAAATATGGTGAAAAGTTTTACTTAACTATATGAATTATCTTATCTTATTTATACATTAATTAATTAAATTTTATTATTTTTTATAATATATAAATTCATTAATATAAAATAAAAATAATTAATTAAATATTATTAATTAGTAGACAAATAAAATATTATAATATATATACTTTAAAATTTGCCATAAAAATTGAACGCAAAATCTTCCTGGAATCCAAATTTCCAAAACCATGTTTATGCAATGAATCCTATAGGACCTTGCAGAACAAGTAACATTGACAACAAGGATCCTGCTTTTTGGTATTTTGACATCCATAAACAATCCAAGTTTTAGGTTTCTGCACACTTCCTATGATCCTAAATATGTCATTCACGTCTTAACTAATTATCAATTTTGTTCACCAAAAAGAGAAAATAAATTTTGATGTATACTTCTTGCACAACCAAGTGGTACTACTAAGAAAATAATAATTCATTAAAATAAACGTGTAAATGAACTTCACCTGCAACACCTAATTTACTATGGTTTTGTAAGCTTCCTGCACCACTTGTCTATAATAGGGATTTACTTAAGACTTTCTCAGTGTTGCATAACTAAGATACATATATTGTGTACATGGTGCAGAAAATCAATTAAAACTCACCAATGTATTTAGATTGTGAGATCCACTAATACCCATTTTAATGTTTGTCTTTTTTTTTTTTTTTTGGGTTGAGGGGTGGGGTGGGGGGGGGGGGGGGGTTTAGACTTTGGAGGTATTTGATTTGTAAATTTCAAATAATTGACCACATGCCACCACATATTCATTTCTTCCTTATTGGCTTTCACGGTAACTAAGACAAGAAACCAAGAAAGAAGGGGCTGAATGTCAACCAATAAAAACAGTTCTGTTGAACTACTGATTGAGAAAGAAGGAAAATGGTATGACATCTAGAATATTCAAAATGGGGGCGCCGCGACAGGTAAGGAGACCAAGGGAATTCCAATGGGAAATGGCTCCTTGAAGCTCAAAGTTCACTGTAAGAAATGGGTTGGCTACGCTAAACCCTTATTGTGATGGAAGAAGACTCAAACCAGGATTCCTCAGTCACGGAACTCATCCATAAATTTTTGGTGGAACTCAGTCAAGCGAGAGATGATAGCCGGAATCTTGTCTTCTTGAGGCAGTATAGTGCACCTAAAGTGCCATGTTCCAGGAACCTTGCATGACAACATTACAATTCAACAAGAAGTTAATAATAGCCAAATTAGAGAAACAACTTACGTTGGCAAACTTAATTTTTTATTTTTGTAACGAATGAATAATGTGATGTTGTGATAAAAGACATGCGTACATATTTATGTTTTGAGAAAAATAAAAATACATCCTTTTAACTATAGGTCATTTGCAATTTGCAAATAGTACGCTACTTTAAAAAACAGAGCTTAACCCTTAAACTTTACTTTAAGGCTTGATTGAGAGGATGCTATGGGAATAGGATGAGATGGGTTGAAATGGTTTAAATATCTTAACCATCGATTGGATGTTTGAAAACCATCTCAAACCCCAATTTTCATTAAATTAGGGAGTTTGTAGTTTGAAAGCTTTATGATTGTCATTTACTTTTTTAACCCTTCTCACTTGCCTATTTCATTACAAGAGCTAATATAATAAGGATTAGATTAAAAACTTTACCCTTTAAACCGATCTCATTAATCACATTCTAACATCTAATCATAGCGAATAGAATGCCATCTATTTTTATTTTAATTTAACTTTCAATCAATGAAATAGGATATCTCACCTACTACACTTTACACCACTCTGCTCACTCTCTTCAAAACTTCTAATCAAGTCCTTAAACTTCAAGATTTAAAAGCTTTTGTCTATGCCGCATGGCACACCCTCATTGGTTTAAAAGTAAATAAGTATGGTAAAATTATTAATAAAGCTTTCGAAAAGAATAAAATGCCCAACCCCAAATTCCAAAAATTTCCAAAAGCTAAAGGATAAAAGTCTAGGGGGATAATTTTAGAGTTGAGGAAGTTGTTTGCAAAAGACCAAAGGTTAAAGGAGTACAGTTTTATTTTTCTCACATGTTTTTATAAGGAAACCTAATGGCAAGAAATTTTACATAAGTTTTGTCACTGGCCAGAAGTATGGGAAATGTAAATTGGTTGGCAGGAAAAGATGACCAGTTTTAATGATAAATCAGAGAGAAAATCCCATGTAACTTTTAAGAGACAGGTCTTGTTATCCTAGAATAAATCAATAGAAGCTAACCTGTCTAAAACCAGAACCGGGGACAAAAACAACTCCTGTGGCATTAAGAAGGAGTTGACAGTAGAAAGCATCAGGAGCTTTCTTTGCAGCCTCTGCAGCTTTTATTGCTTTTACGGGTAGGTGAATACAGGGAAATAGATACATTGCCCCTTCTGCTTTGTTGCATGTTACACCCTCTAACTTGTTGAATGCTTCTTCTAGTGTCTGGGTCAGGAACATATATCAGGAAAGTATACAACCAAAATTGGATATGGGGTTTCATGAGGGGTAAGAATGGGGGTAGAAAGTGAATGTTGAAATAAATATGACAGTCACTTCAGTTTGTAGGAACTCCTTTCAAATGATGAATGATCCCAGAGAAGTTTGTGTGAGAAGGAGCTCTAGAAATAGTTGTTTGAAATATTGCTATTTTGACATGATTGATACACAAATCCTTTGTTACCTTTTCCATATCATCTTACAGAATTAGTAACTTAGTTTTCCAGGTAAACTGACCTTTGCACGCCTAGCAAGGGATGATAGAATTCCATCTCTCTCAGCACTGTAGGATTCATAGGATTCATCTCCAATCTGCAGGCATACATTGAATTAACTCTTTGTCATGAGTGTAATGCAGAATGCAGTTAACATCATACTAGTGATGGAATGTTTGGAATTTCAAAATTTCGAAATTTGTGCTACGAATTCCATGCCCATACTCTCATGGAAAATTGATTATATCATAGGATATATTTAAAATGAAAAAGTTATGGTCCGAGTATTACATGGTTGATTGTAAATACAAATGGGAGCTGAGAAGGAAAAAAAACTGATGTAACTTCAAAGAGGCAAAGAATTGACCTTAGGAGGGCTCATGACCAAACTAGCAAGAATTTGACCAGAAATATTAGAACAAAGATTCACAGAGGCCATTTTGTATATCTGTTCCCTCACATCTGCAGAAAACCCAGTCACCTCCATGTAACCTCCTCGTTTCCCACATTCCCCATAGTAGCCTGAAATCAAAGAGAAAGACAAGATGCATCAGCATGAATCCCTATCAGCATGACAGTCTATTCATTCTTATTGCTGTAAAAATGATTTGTCACACTAACTTACCTTTAGAAACTGACTGAAAAGACACTAAGCTGATATCATCCTCTCCATAGCCCAAAGACCGAGATACCTTCTTGAAAGAATGGAATTTTTTCTCCGGAACATAAACATTTTCTTGATATACCTGCAAAATATTAGAGGTGTTTCAATTTAAAGTTTCATGAGTTTCCAACAGTTCTATGGAATATGGAATTCTTAAAAGGAATCCAGTTACCTCGTCAGCTAAGAGAACCAAACCTTCTTGCTTGCAGAATTCCACAATATCATGCTGGTTTTCCTCAGAAAGAACCTGAAAAGCATAACAGAAAATCCATGTTTTATAACTCAGAGTTTAGCATCATACTCTTAAGCAAACTCTAATATTACTATTACCAAGCTCTCAGTAACTCACTTGCCCTGTTGGGTTGCCTGGATTTATAACAACCAAAGCCCTAACAGTGACGCCCTTGGACTTGGCAGTCTGCAATTGCTTCTTGAGCTCAGATATTTCCAAACCCCAACCAGTTGCTTCGTCAAGATAATATGGTACCTTCAGGAGTGAAAAAAAAAACAATTGCCAAAGTTTTACGGGTATTCTGACCAATGTAAGAAACCATAATAAGATATAATTCAAATTATAATATTTGGATTTCAAGTGATTCCTAGCCATTCAGACATGTAATTATGCATGCATGTGCTGGCCATTTTGTCTTATCATTCTACTCAATGATGACCTATATAGCCCTTTTAAATCAGCAAAGTGAAAAACATTTATATATCAACCTCATAAATTCTGTAGTAAAATCCTGTGTGTGAAAACATACCAGAGTGCCACCATGAAGAGCAATCGAAGCTGAATACAGAGGGTACTGAGGGATGGGGCACAGAATACCATCATCTTTTGATCTTATGAGTAATTGCATCATCATATGGACCTGGCAAAATAGAAAAGATAATCTTCTTAATGGAATCAGATTGAAAACAGAGTATCTTTCAAACAGCTGCCATTAAAAACTGGAGAAAATACAAAATTGAAAGTTACCGCAGGGCTTGCACCATCTGTCAAGAAAATGTCATTAGGATCAGCAGGAAAACCATCACGAGCTTCAATTCCAGCAGCAATTGTATCACGTAGGCCCTTAATACCCTGATATAAAAATGAGAAAAATTGTCATGGTCCATCCCATCCCAAGTACATCATTGAAGCTAAAATAAATCTGGTGCAGAGGAAATGCAATCAATACCTGACTATGACTATAGGCGCCAGTAGCTCTCCCGGGAATCTGATCTAGAATCTGCCAAGCTCGCTGTATTGCATCAGTACTGAGAAAAAAAAAGGTCAAAAGGACAACCACAAATGCAAAAATTAATTACAAAGACAAGAAAAAGAACTATAATCAAAACATAAGTAGCAAAAGAAGTTTTTACCTTCTCTAACAGCCAGGATAAACCATACCATTGCAATTTATTTTTTTTGGAGATTCAAATTCAATTTAACACCCCCTTTATTTTAATAGCTTAATCTCAATTTATACTCATGTAAACTGAGGTAAGACAAATAATCATTTCAATCCCTTTGAGAAAATAATGCTCACAAAGCTTTACTAGTTGTAGCCAGGAAATGATTCGCTACAATAATGAAAAATTCAAGCTATAATACTATGGTTTCATTTGGAAAAGGGTGTAAATAAAACTTGTAGGACACAATCTACCCGATAAAAGTGAACTGATAACAGGTACAGGTTAAGCAACAAATAATAACATTTTCTTTATATAAAAAGCAACAAGTAGTAACATTAAAATTATAATATATTGCTTTGTTATAATTTCACAAAGGGGCAGTCTGCTGATCCACTAGGTTAAGTCATCCAGATACTACACAGTTGGTATTGATCCTAATTACCTGAACAAACCCTGTGTTTCACTTTTGTCCAAAATGGCAGGATGGTCACATAATGCAAGAACCTAGAACAGATTAGATCATCATAAGAAGAATTTCTTTAATGGCATCATCACATTTGCATTTTACCACAAAAATAACAGCAAACCAACCTCTCGGAAAAAAGTTATTGGCTGTTGACCAAGAGACTGAGGATTCCCAATGTTGCAGTAAATTATCTATTTCCAGATAATAGAAAAGTCAGGAAAAGTAGAAAAACAATTAAAGAAGCAAAAATAAAGTATGTCTTAGAAGAATATGATTCATCATCAAAGGAAGGGTGGAAGAACTTATAGATAGTCTTTACCCGCCAACTTTAAAGGTGAAAAAGTACAGAAAAGAAACTAAGAAAAGAGGAAGTACGTTATCTATGTTTCTCTTATCATCCCAAAAGACATCTTAATTGAAAATGATAAAGATCAATCCTGCAGAATTGACTCATTTAGTTGGTCAGTTTTACAAGACTAATAGCCAGGAACTCCATCATAAATTAAAGAGAAAACATTGAAAAGTGGATTGAAAAAATAATTCACAAAGTATCTAAGCCTTAAGAGTCGTAGACTAGCAGATGGCCAAGGGTAAGTTGAAATGGTAATACTTAATCTATGTTAGGAAAAAACATAAGTCTAGTCCCTTATGTTACTGCATAATTTAATTAGTATCAATAGTCACCAACTCAATGTAACTCTTTACTTTGGAATAACATATCAAGTGAGAAAAAAAAGCACCTCATCAAATGGATGAGAACCTTGTTTCGTCTGTAACTCTTGTTGCAATCTCTGCAGCATTAAAACATCATAAGGTGTCATTACAGCAATTCTACAATGTATTAAAAAAATCCATTTCAAGCTTCATAATAACAAAGCAATCTTTATCTTTCAAATTATCATGTAGTACAAGCACTACTAACAGCTTTGGTGTTAGTGTTGAAGATCATTAAAGCAGTGTTCTGCCAGCAAATGATTTCAAAAGCTTCTACTTTAGAAGGAGTATCTAGACAGAAATAACTTTTCAATGAAAGATTTTAATTCTTCTACAATGCACAGCCAAATTTCAATACCTGGGCAATAGTGACGATTTCTCCTCGAACAGCATACTCACACTCCAGAATCTGCAGAAAGGAACAACGATGATTTCAAACAAGCACAAGTCGAACACATATTGGTAACAGCAAAACCAACTAGGGAATCTTTTGTGCAGATGTACCACTTCATAGGACAGTTGCCAAAAATCGAAACTTCATGGTAATCAAAGTTGAAGACGCTTATTTGATATTTGACCTTTCTTTTTTATGAGTATTACTCCAAGTAATCAAATGAAAAAGACTAAATAGATTTTAGTACAATACAAGAGAAAGGAAAGGAACCATAAATCCGTAGTCAGTCCCCACTAAGAGAACCCCAACAGAAATTAATAAAATAAAATTCTTGAAGACCACTACAGAACCAAAGGGAATAAAAAAGTCAAACCCAAGTTATGGATCTCAGATATTGAGCAATCTAGCGAACTAAATACGCCGTGTATATAAAAAATGATACTGATAAATGATCTTCGACAGAAAAACACATACATGATATCATCAAGCAAGATTCAGTATCAACATCCACAAACTTCACATCAACCAACCCCAAAAAGCGCACACCAATAAGAAGAAACCAAAGCAAACCCATACTTAGGAATATCGGATCGATATGACGATTTCATCTATATCCGATACCAATCAAACAGTTTCAAGTTGACAAACCTGATGACAAAAAATCGGAGAAACACGAAAATAAAGAAAAGAAAGTAAACATCAAAATACCTTGGGATTGATGTTCTGGCAAGTAACAGGAAAGGAGGAAGTAGAAGGAGAAGAAGAAGCCATTGAAGGCAAAGAAGACAAGAAGCGTAATTGAGAGGAAGAGAGGAGGTAACGAGTACGACGATGCTGAAAGGAACGGTTCAAAATGCTCCTGACTTTGTCTGTAACGAATTTCCGCATCGTATATATATGAGTTTATGATGTGATATTTCGTGGCACTAAAATTTTTCAAAACGATTTCTAGAAAAGAGAGAGAAAGCAGGGGTTTTGCTTTTGCCTCCAAATCCGAAAGCCTTGGCCTCCGCGCCTTGAATTGCAGGCGCCCACAGTAAGTGAACTGAATCTACGACTATTCTAAGTCCTATCTGCACCTACTACCACCTCCCTCTCTTTCCTCCTCTGATTTTCATATTAGGTATAGTTTTCACTTTTCAGCTAATTGATATTAAAAAATTTTAAATAAAAATTTAAGTAATAAACATGTAAAAACATTTTTCAAAATTTTAAATTACGTCTATTAAACTATAAAAATATTCATTTCTAAATTTTGTCATTTTTTGTTTATTATTACCTGCCTTTGGCTTTTTTTGTCATTTTTTTCGTTGTTATTTTAACTTAAAATAATTATTTGTATATCAAATATATTGAATCTAATAGAAGCTTTTAATTTTTTCATAATATAATGATTTAAAATTTAAATTTTTATTAACAGAAGAATTTACATTTAGGGTTTAAATTTGACTCAAGTAAAATTATCACTAATAAAAAAAATATCAGTAAGAAAATAATTATTTGTATAAATATTTTTTGTATTTTATTAATTGTGGAATATGTCAAGCTATTATTATTTTTCATATTTTTTCAAGAATATATTTTTACGCAAAATATATTAATATTTCTTTAATGCGTATTAAAATTATCAATAAATTTATAACTTCAGGTAGTAACTATCTAAAACAGAATGGCAGATCATTCAAAATATTAAAAGAAGAATTATAAGGGGGAAAATGGTAGACATTTTTTTAATAAGATCAAATGTTTCACTGGCAATTTAATAAGTTAAACTTGTAAATCTTTACCCAAGTGACGCTGGAAATTTTACAGTTGTTTTCTACTCAAAGTATTTTTTTTTTTTTAACTTTTTATTAGACTAATATTTTTCCTAGAACGAACCCCTCAAAATATGTTGGTGTTGTGCAGTATAAAGAAAAAATAATGCACCAATGGATTTTGACATTTATTGGTTGAAATAAAGCCAATTGGTTGCACTACATTCATGGAATAAGACCTTTATAACCTTTTTCTCTCTCTCCCTTCCTTTCTCTCTCACAATCACAATTTGGTTGACAACTATAAGTGTAGCATTCACACATTACTTTCAGTTCAGAAATTAAAATATCTTTTTGAATCAATACAATTTGGATATCCAATCAGGCAACATCTAATTAAATGTTGATAAAGCTTATGCTTATGGGTCACTCTCACTTCCCCACTCTCCTATCATTGATTAGTCAAGATGTATTTTGCATCTATTAATTTAATTGAACATCATGAACATGTAGGATAACATATCAAATAATTTTACCAGTTCCTTGAAATTAAATATAAGTTTAACAATATCTTAGAAAGCATGATAAATTTTTATGCAAATTTTTAATAAAGTACATTTTTATTTAGTGATCTGTAGCTTTCTTATTATAGCAAAAGGTTTCATTATAATTTATATCATACATCACTTTTTTTTGTTGAACTCAGTTTCGGTACAATTAAGCTATTAGATGCATAAGAAAAGAAGATTATACACAATTCTAAAAGCAAAATATGTGTGAAGTAGTTTTGTCAAGTATTAATATTAAGTAAAATATATATTCATTATGGATAATAAATAAAGTTGATTACATTCAGAACTTTAGCTGTAAGAAAGAGTGAGTAGCACTTAATATTATAATGTAGACTGAAACTCCACATCAGTCTGTGGCAACCATTCAGTGCCTTGTATAAAGGACTGAACAGTGAACCTCCCTGCCTCATCTTCTGAGAGGCTGGGCTTATAACCGGCCCATTTAACCCTATGGGCCACATTTGGGCCCGGCCCAGTATTCTGATACTCTGCATAAAATATAGTAATTGGAGGCTCCACATTAGGGGACCATTCTGTCCAGCCCAGTGGGTTCACGAAGCCTGCAATATCAGATTGCATAAACACAGTGGTGGAGTAGTTTTTCCAAGGCCTACCAAGGTATGTGGTAGCGCTAAGATTATCAAGTGCAGAGATTACAGAGTTTTGGATTATAATCCCAGAGTTGAGGTTTGGTTCGGTCTTGCCTTGAGCAGTGATGGTGTTGAACTGGTTTGGCAGAGGCTGCCTGGGTTTGATATTGCAGTTTTGAAACACAGAAGCTGCATAGCCAAAGATGAAGTCTACGGTGCCTGTAATGTCACATTCACGGTAGAACTGACGGTTGGCATGGGCATAGAGAGTGTCCTGGTAGCCATCAAAGGAGCATCTGTAGAACACAGAGTGGTCTGAGGCAGATCTCATGGCCACAGCTTGGTGCTTGGATGGACCTGCAGTGTTCACGAACCCTATGTCTTTGGCTATGAATCCTCTACCCTTTACAGCTGGAAATAGCATGCTTTCAGTTAGTCATTGCATCCGTGAAAAGGAAAATGTTACAACAACAAACAATGTCTTTTTTCACCCAATAAAGTGGGCTATTCATTTGACACTATACTCGAGTCACAAGGCATTGTTTTCAAGCAATAATTTAATATTAATATATTCATATTGTTAATCTATATCCACAAAAATTCGATAAAATTTTATGCTGATTATCAACTTCTTAACACAATCCTCCTCTTTTATCTGCACATGGGATCAATTATGAAAGCCAAACTTAGTTGTGAAAAAGAAAGTGTTAATCAAAGCAAAATAAGAGATTATATTAGAAGTTTGAAAAAGCATCAGGGGAGTTCAATATAAAACAATAACCACTGTTTCATTAACCCTTGACCTTTATCATATTCAGTTGGGGGTGTTTAACAAAATCAAAACTCCACTTTGCAAACGTCAGTGATGATTTTATAAAAATTTGCATCAACATCGAAGTTTCAAAGCAAAGAAGGAGTCAGCTAACACGGTAATACCATTACCATATCAATTGCACATAGACCGATTGCACAAGGGACCATTGCAGGCCAATAAACTCTTGATTTTGATTTGACATAAAAGGAAACCACATGCCTACGAATATTAATTGAAGCAAACAAAAAGACAAGCACATGGTAGGCCAATCCATGCACCATCAAAATAGCCAAAAAATCCAATCAAGTTCAATGCAATTCCAAGTGGTATGTTGTGGTGGGTCAATAGCATGAAAACAAAAGCCTAAAGGCAAAATAAAAATTCAGCTGGTATGTTTTTCTTTTGTTGGAACTCCGAGTATTCAAAAAGATTTTGACTAATCTAATTGAAGTTAATTGAAATCTCATAATAAAAAAGAGACTCTACACAAGTTTTTTTATAACTAAAGCTAAGGTTGCACATGGCACATGGATTTTCCAATAAGCATTGTTCTAAGGCATCGTTACAAAATGGACCCCTATTGATCAATGGGTTACCATATCTAAACTTGAAGACACATTGACTTGGTCAGCAACTTGAGTTTGATAAATCTATACACAACAGTATATCTAAATTTTCAACAATAATTACTTCAAAGAAGCTGATAATAAAAAGTTGCAGAGTCAAAGATTGGTTAAAAAATGGAGAATAAATGAATAATTGTAGAGGGAATTGAGGAATTATTATATACCACTTACCGAAGGTGGCGGTCGCAAAAGTGGGAGTGCGGTCGATGTTGTTCCGGCTGCCGGAGATTATGGTTTTGTTTTTCCCATCGCCGAATATCATCACATTCCATGTATTCTTATCCAAATTAACATTTTCCACATAAACACCTTCCTTCACATAAATCACGAATCTAGTCTCACTCTTATTCTTCACCGCACCCACAGCTTCACTGATAGTCTTGTACTGGCCGGTTCCGTCCTTCGCCACCACTGCATCCGGCGTCGTTTTATTCGTATCCAACTGCAACAGCCTCCGCTCTGCCGGACCAACCCAATCCGGGAAGCCTGAGTCCAACCCGAGCAGCTTCCGATGGATCGGGAGGTTGAAGTTCGCGAGCAAACCTATAATCTTTGTGACAATGGCCAAACTGTTGCTCGTGAACTTAGTGGAGTTGCTCATGGCGGTTCTCAAATTCCTAAGAATCTCCTTCGAAGTGGTGGAATTCAACTCCTCCACAGCATCCAAACAAGTCTCTTGGTTCGCAATCGTCGCGCTGAGCCACGTCCTGAGGTCGTTGATCTTCGCCGGCGACAGAATCTTCCCTCCGCCGGCTTCCAGCGACGAAATTGACTCGTTAAGGCTATCCACCGCGTCGTCCAAAACGATTCCGCAGACATCGATGGCCCTCTGTTCGCGAGGGTCCTTAGCATTGGCTCTGAGCTTCGAAGGGTACTTCGCGAGCTTGGAGACTTCATCTATGGCGACGAGAAGGGAGAGCTTGAAGAGGAGTTCAGGGTCAGTGGTGTTGGAGTAGCTAGGGAGGGAGGCTATGCTGGTGCGGCACGAGTCGGGGTACCGAGTCACATCGCACACTGCTTTGAGTGACGCGGCCGGAGTTAACACAGTGGCAGGGGCCGAGTAGCCGGAAGAGGAGGAGGTGTTACGATTGTGTACGACGGTTCCCGCAACGGCGGCGATGATTACCGCCACTAGTATTACGGAGGAGACAATGAGGATGATCACGCGCTTACGTGTCTTCTTCCGAAAGGCTTCCTGCTCGAGCTCATCTACCTTACCGTACCCCTTGAAGGAGTTGATAGATTCCATACCTTAGCTTTTGGTCTTTCTTCTGTCTTAGATTCACTCAATCCGATTGTGTACTTTTGTTTGCGTCATGTCTGGAATAATGAGTGAGAAATGGAAGGGTTTTGGATTGCAAGATTTGGGATTTTAGTGCGTTTTTATAAGGATGGGAAAATCTGTGTATCTATTTTATTTTCAATAAAACAAAAAAAATGTCTTGCTATATGAAAATATATTTTAAATAATTAATTATAAAAAAATTATATCAATTATTTATGTATTAATTTTTAATTGAAGTAAAATAACAAATAAAATGTTTCCTTTTCTCCTTAATTTTTTTCGCCACTCTAATTATTAATCTAATAATCTTTCTTTTTTTTTCACTTCAAAAAACACAAAATAAATAAATAAATTGTTAATGGCCCGTATGTAATGTTACGCGTCCATATATATAAACAGACGTGTTGACTGTTTCCGTGAATATAACTTATTTGTAAACTTCCGTGCGAACGCTACAGTCAGCCATTTGGCAATATGTGCTTTATATATACTAGTAGTGGCTTGCTTGATGCTACGGAGTAATATATGTTTATCTTCTTAAATTTTTAAAATATAAAATATAAAATAATTATTATATTTCAAAATTTTTTAACTTATTAATATTTTATTATATTTTATAATTTTTTATAATTGTAATTTTTTTATTATTTCTTACCTCACATATTTTATTTTATATTATTATAAAACATATAATTTTTAAGATTAATAATTAAAAAATTTTGTATAATTTAGGGCACATCAACCACCACAAAAACGATGGCATATGGACATCGGACAGAGCAGTGGGGAAGTAAAGGCAAGCATGCATGGACATTCCATTTTAAGTATCATATTATTAGAAACAAATATATAAATTTACCAGATTTTACATTTTATTAAAATCCATATATAATACGATAAAACCTCTTCTTTTTTTTGTTATCTCTTTTACTTTACAAATTTTATTTCTTTATTTTATTTTAAAAGATTTAAATTCGTCTAATTCATGTTTGATATTGTACGAAGCAATTAATCGTCCAAATTAACCCATTATCAAATATTTTCAATAATTAACTACTGAAAATTAAAGGATAACAAATAATTATCTGAGTTTGAACATCTCAATATTATCAAAAATTTTAAATTTTTTACATTTCAAAAATATTAGTACATTCCGATTTTTTAAATTTAGAAAATCTAAATTCATTATCAATTCTTCAATATCACTAAGACTCTTTCTCTCTTTGAATATTTTTGTTCTAAATCGACAGATTAATTCAGGTGATTGAATGTTATCATAGCTTTTTCTTTTTTATTTAATATATTCTAAAAGCAACTCAAGCTAAAAATAATATATAGGAGAGTTTCTATACAAAGTATTTGTTCTATTTTATTTTGGTATTCTTGTAATTAATTTAATTTCTTGCATTGACTATTTCCTATGACTTTTTCCTATTGAAGTAATATATTAACATTTGGACAATTAATATTGAGAGGAGTTATAAAAATTATACATATATGTGTCAATATTGTTTTATTCAAGAACCTTAAAGATATAAAAACTGTATTCACTTTCTCTTTGTTTTGAAATATACAAAATAGTAATACACTCTTGCGGCTAAAAAATAACCAAAATATCATAAAAGATAATACTAAATTTTTTATTAAAAATATAACTTATTCTAAAATGTATTTTTTAAATTTATATATTAGTGTTATCTTTTACGGCTTTGAAAATTATAAATTTATTTTATTTTATATTTTAAAAAATTACTACTTTATATTGGTTATATAATTTAATATTTTTTATATTATGAAAATTATAAATACAATGATATTTTGTTCAAAATAAATAAATTTAAGCTTATCTTTTATTGCACACCAAGTCAATATAGCATATCTTGTAATTTTAAGGGAGAGATATAATTTTTTTAATAAAAAATGTACTTTTCGTATCTAACTACCCTATTCTTAGAAAAAAAATTAAGTATAATTTTTATATTTTACTGTTAAATTATAATTTTTAATAAAATAAATAAATAACTTTTTTTTATAACATAACACTTCATGGTTAGACTTTTTTTTTTTTTCTCTACATATTCTATTTTTATTAAAGGGCCTAAATAATAAATATAAAAATTTGTAGGCAAAACATATTATATATCATCAAATTTTATATTAATTTTTAATTTCGTCTTTAAAATTTTTTTGCAGTTAATTTTATTCATAAAGTTTCGAATTGCAATCAATTTTGTCTCATGGCCTAATAACATTTAAATTACTAATAAAAAATAGTGATGTGATATTTGACAATAAATTTCAAAAGTTTGAACAAGATTTAGATTCTGATAACATTCAATTATTAAATAATAACATATATTTTTAAATTATAATATTTTTTTTACTCGATTATTATCTGACATGAAGATTAAATTATTCAATAAATACTTCGTATATGGCTTGAATGGTTTCATTGGTGGTTTTGAATTTTCTTCTAAACACAATATTATATCAATATTTTTCACTATTAATTTAAAAGTCGTTAAGTTGTAAAATAAAATTAATTGTAATTCAAAATTTTATAAATAAAGTTGATTACAAAAAAAATTTAAAGACAAAATTAAAAATTAATATAAAATTTGGGGATATAAAATATGTTTTCAGCCAAAATTTTGAAATCCTAAACTTTTGTTAAAACCTAATGGCTAGGTTAATATTTGAATTTAAATATAAAGTTAGCTCGAATTAAGATTGTGCCTGAATTGTCCAAGGATAGAACTTTTTTTTTCAATGAATCCAAGGATCGATTTTGATTTATTTTTTCATCATCAAACATCTTAATATTTATATATATAATCATAAAAAAAATGTTTTATATAAAACAAAATACTCTACCTTTAAGGAAATTGAAGTTCCCATAAAGTTGATTAATTAATCATTGTGATGCACATACGTATAACATAAACTAAAGTTTGAGAAATGATAAACTTTTATAAAGTTAAAGAGAAATAAAAATTAAAGAAAAACATTTTATTTTTAATCTATTTAAGATATGTCTTGATGGGTCTTTTATTTTTTTTTTATTTCTCTAACTTTAAATAAATTTATTATTTATTCCTATTTCTCTTACTTTAGAGAATCTAAAATCAAAGATTACATCATTACATACAACATTGTAGACTTACATACTAGATTTTGAATTTCTATATTTAAAAAGTGATACATTTTGCAATATTTAGAGAAAGATAAAACTAAATAAAAGACCTATATTGACTGGGATCTATCCTAAATAAATTAAGAATTAAATATTTTTTCTTTCATTTGTCTTTAAATGTCAAAAAAATATTGTAGAAAATAAATCAAATAACACTTAGATATTCGAGTTGTGTCAGGATAATACTGACTTAAAGAGATATTTCGTAATTTCTCAAAAAATTAAAAAGCAACACTCCCCAAGATAAAATGAATCTCTCTTGTGTTTTGCAAGGAAACAAAATAGACAAAAAAATAAAAAACACAGGAACTAGTTATTTTAGAACCAGAGCAAATGTTATTTTTGATGTTAAATTTTTGTATGTAAATAAATAAGGCTTCCGGACACGTCTATAACTTTTGTTTTCGCTAGACGTGTCTCTTTTAGATTTAAAATTAAAAAAAATATAATTAAAATTTATAAAGTTCATAAAATGTATATTTTGTAAAAGAAATTCAATATTGCATTTATTTCATGGACAGAAAAAAAAATCATCAATTTTTAACTATATTTTATTTTTAGTGACCCGTTGTTGTGTGCATGAAACTTACTTTTCTCTTAATCTATTTACTTCTCTATTTTAATATTTTATAATATATATTCTTTTATTTATTCTTTTTTAAACAATACAGGACTTATTTAATACACAGCATCTTAGAATTTACAACAAAAAATACGTCAATTCTCAAATACAAAGATGCCGACTCCACATATTAGCTAATAGGCCTTGCATGTACTACTTAAATTAACATAATCGAAATGCATGCATCATAATATTACCGACAGATATAACTTAAATTACAGCCCAAGAGTATATGGAAAGCCAGTGGAGGGCAACCAGCTAGAGCCAGCAATGAATCTGCCAGGAGTGAAACTTTGAGCCTCAGAAGCACTGGTAATAACCTTGAAACCTTTCCAATTAACTCTTCTAGAAGTATCAGCACCAGGTCCATTATTCTGATACTCAGCATAGAACAACGTGTTCAATGCAAAATTCCCATCCCAAGGGTACCACCCTGCTGGGTTTATCACATTGCTTATGGTAGTCTGCATCACCACTGTCCTAGAGTACTCCTTCCATGGCCTCCCAAGGTACGTAGGAAAGCTTGACATCACTGGCAACAGATCCTACAATAGTGTAGATATATATTAGAGAGAGAGAGAGATGCCAATTATAATGTAATTATATTTATGATTTGGGTTTTGAGGTATATAACTTAATTGCAACGTTAAAATAGCACAATATAATATTATATATATATATATGGTGATGCACACCTTGGTGGCTCCAATCCTGCACTTTTGGATGACAATGCCGGTGTTCTGATTAGGGTCAGTTCTTCCCTGTGCGGTGACCATATTTTTCTGGCTAGGGTTGGGACGGCGAGCGTGGATGTCGCAGTCTTGTAAGACGACGGCGGAGTTTCCGAAGATGAAGTCGACAGTGCCGGCTATGTAGCAGCCTACGAAGAACTGACGGTTGCTGTGGACGTAAAGGGTGTCTTGGTAGGCTATCATGCCGCACCTGTAGAATGCTGAGAGGTCAGCTCCCACTCTCAGAGCCACGGCTTGTTGCTTCGATGGTCCCGCTGCGTTTTGGAACGTTATGTCTCGAGCTAAGAATCGTTCTCCCACTACGGCTGCAAGTGCCACCATTCATGTTATTTATTTTCGAATAACACAGTAAAACAGGAATTTTTAACCTTTTCTTAACCCAACAAACTACTAAGTTCCATTGTTGTAGTTAATAATAACAACAACCCAATAGCTTAAATTTATATAATTAGGTGTTTAAAAAAAAATTTACATTTTATGAGCCTATAAAAAATTTTGATATTAAACAGTATATTTTTATATATTTTTTCATTAAATTTTTAATTAAAAATTAATATATTTATAATTTATCTTTTTTATGATTTGTTTTTTTAAATAAATTTATATATTTTATTTTAATTTAAAAACTTGATAATAATAATATAAATAATTATATATAAATTAAATTTTATATAGTATCCCAAAAATTTGTAATTGGCGGGGCCAATGGTAAAAGTTTAAAAGAAAGAGATAAAAGTAGATATGCATATTTTTGGTGTGTTTGGGGTGGGATTCTTCATTACTAGTCAATGTGCTAATTAAGTGAATAAATTAATGAAGTCAGCAGTCTGCTTAATTGCATGTAGCCTTAATTTGATAGATCTAGCACAAAAGACAAGTCTTAATTAAAATAGACATTCAAGTAATATATAACTGAGCCAAATAATCTAATAATTTGGGCGATCGAGTATATACAGAAGGAAAGGACTATGCACATGTAGTACTGTACTAAAAGACAAACTTCACCTGCATGTCGTTCTTCACAAGTTATTATCAATAAGACTTTTAGCTACGCACAAATATGACACTTATTGCCCAGTTGAATTTTTTTAAATAAGAAAATTACTATTATTTATATAAAATAATGCTAAAAACTTGAGTCCCAATTAGTTCTATTTACGGACTTGTAATATATTAGAAATTTCGACACAAAGATTGGTTAAAATTTTAAGATTCGACCCAATAATTACGTGAAACATATAAAATAAGATAAATGCTTAATTATTTTGATGTAAAAGTTTCATAGAAGTTTTGACAAACACAACTAATTAATAGTTTCAAAGAAGTTTTTATGTAAAATAAAAATAACAGCTCTATGTCGGACCGGTGACTCAGACATGAGAATTGAGACGTGGAAGAATACTGATAGTGACCCAACTAACAATAACATGTATAAACACATCATATCTATAAAGTTCTCTATTTAAAAGATAAGTATGGTTAAAAATTGAAATGAAACTTTGCTTACTTAATTATGCATTAAATTTTGTGAAAATCGCTAAAATCATTCGATATGTTATCTAATGCGCGCATCTAAAATATTTGATTAAAAAGTGTTTGAAAAAATAATAGCAGTTAAGAAGAAGACGAATATTTAAACTAAAGTTAAAGAATAAAATTTATATTTAGATAAAAAATAAATAAATATGTCAAAATCGTTATTTTCTATGAAAATGGATTTCTTTAATATAGACAATATTGTGTCAATATCTTATTTGATGAGTTTTGTCCTTTCTTAATTCCTAACTAGTTTTTTGATAAAAGCAAATGCAATCTAGATATTTCTAATTACAATATAATAACAGTTAATTAAGAAGAAGACGAATATTTAAACTAAAGTTAAAGAATAAAATGTATATTTAGATAAAAAAAAAGGAATTAATCTGTCCAAATCGTTATTTTCTATGAAAATGGATTTCTTTAATATAGACAATATTATTGTGTCAATATCTTATTTGATGAGTTTTGCCCTTCCTAATTCCTAACTAGTCTTGTGATAAAAGCAAATGAAATCTAGATATATGAATTCTATATATTTCTAATTATAATCTAATTACAATATAAATTAAAATTTAAGATGTAACATTTTGTTTCTTTTAAAAAGTGTAAAAAATGTTATTTATTATTAAAATTATAATCAGATTATAATTTAATTTAAAATTATTATACGTAGTTTTTCCTGACAAAATAAAGCACTAGTTGGACAAGCAAGTATATTATCGTGAGCGTGATTGACACATACATATATGCTCGCAATAATACTGAAAATGATATACAGTTTCTGAGTTAAGACGAAAAGGAATTAAAATCATTAAGATTTGATAAAGACATTTGTTTTGGATTTGGATTTGGATTTGGATTTTTTCTTTTTCGATACTTGATCATTTTATTATTTTTTTTACTTTAGAGAATTTAAATACATATGTTTCTCTTATCTTAAAAAACTTGCGGCCTCTGTTTCTCCAAGTTATAGATACATAAATGGACAATTGCTAGCAATATCAAACCAAGGATAATTAGATACATACATAATTAGCAAATAAATTTAAATGTTCTTACATTTTATAAATTCTGTCAACTTAAAACTTTTCCTAAAGTACGCTTCACTAAATGTAATTATATCAAATCAGTGAAAAATAAACACATAATTAAACATTACTATCTAGAATTATGATCAACTATCCACTTTAGTCAGCATATATAAGAAAAATAAATATAAACTAAAATTGAAGTAGCGAGTGTGAGTGTATCAGTCGCTTACCCACTGTGGCAGAGTTAAAGGTTGTGCTTCCATCAACAACATTTCGGCTTGCAGTAATGATGGTGGTTGCTTGTCCATCCCCCACAAACATCAGATTCGTCTTTGTCTTCGGCACCTCCACATTTTCTCTGTACACGCCAGCTTTAATCCTTATCACATACCTCTTAGAACTCTGCGACGGCGCTGCCGCCACTGCCGCTGACACCGTCCTGTAGTTCCCGCTCCCGTCTGCCGCCACCACCACGTTCGGAGTCACCGACGATGACTGCAGAAGCTTTCTGTCCGCCGCCGACATCCACTTCGGCCACCGAATCCTGCTCCATGTCTCTTCCTTCACCTCCATCATTTTTCTGTTACTAACTGTCACTTCAGTATCAGTCACGTTTTTTATCATCGCCAGCGCGTTGCTGCACAAGCGCTTCACGCGCAGGTGTCCGTCCGCCAATCCTCTCCTCACGCGCCTGTCCGTGCCGTCGTGGGAGAAGCCGTCCAGGCACGTGTCTTGGTTGGTTATGGCGGTACTCATGAGAGTCAAGAGATCATCGGCGTGTCGACCGGAATCGTCCAGATTGGCGATGGTCTTGTGGATCTCGTCGAGCGTGTCGCCGATGGTCTCCAGGCAATCGTGGAGAGCGATTTTCTCTCTCCTTCTGAGGCCCTTTCTGGTTTGAAGCTTCTTGACGATGAAGTAGTTTTTCTGGACCGATCTGATGGTTTGGTTGAGGGCCAGTTTTATGACGTCTTTGTGGTTGGAGACTTTCTCGGTGAAGCCGAGCTCCGCGGTGACGGTGGAGAAGCAGAGTTCGGGATACAATGTGGAGCTACAAGCGGTTTTGACTACGGCGTGTGACGGAGTGGAAAGGACATTGTCGTCGATCTCAGCGACGACTATTGTAGCGGAGGCGAGGAACAGAGTAGTGAGGAGAGCGAAGAAGATGAGCTTGTTGTTCTTGTTGGACGTGGAAATGCGGTCGCCGGAATTGAGCATTCCGACCAGGCTTTCTTTGCTCATTGATTGAGAGAAAGAAGAGAGAAAACTATAAGCTGAGTTAGATATAGCTAGCAAGTAAAGGAAGCGAGAGGATGAAAGAATTTATAGGGCGAAAATTTGATAGTAAAATTAATTCAATATTCATACAGAAAGACATAACTATTTAACATTTTATAAACGTGTGTCTATATTTATTTTTATCTTTCTTATTTTATACAGTGCAAAAGAATTTGAAGAATCTTGTACAAAATTGAGAAGCGCAATAAATCAAATAAGGACTAGATTTAGGTCTTTTATGTGTTGAGGAAAACTAATAACCAACATTTAAAGACCTAAATCTAGTCCTTCTTACAAAAATTGTCATAAAAGAGAATTAGCTTGAATGAAATGTTAATTAGGATGCTCTAATAAATCGAAAGTCCAACAATAATTAATGCATGGAAAAAAGAGTGTTAAAATGGTATATTTATTTACATTCAAAAGAGATAAAAATAAAAAAATAAAAAATTTATATTAAAATTTACATTAAAGACTAAATATTTTTTTATGATTCTATGAAAATATTCTTATCAAAATATTTTGTTTACTATTATATCCTTATCAAAATATATATTTTATTTTTAATTAAAAATAATTCGTTTATATAACCTTTTTAATCATTTTGTTTTTTAAACATATGTTTTCTCCTTCTAGATAAGGAAGAGTGACGTGTAGCAATTCTATTCCCATTAGGTAGAAGATTTATCAGGATCTACCATCTTGACACGTGATATTCCTTTCCAATGGCCATATCGTTCGAAGGTTTATCATTTTGTGTATTTTCACTACTTTGATTTCTTCTTTAGCTACAGTTATCCATTCACCAACTATTTCGTACCCTTGGTCGTGCCCATATCCACTTTCTCATCACCACGTGATGGTCCAAAATAACCCAGGGACCATCTACCATGTCCATAGCAATGAGCATAGCCTAATTTTTACCGTCAGTTTCTTTCTACGCGTTTCTCTACTTTTCTCTCCGTTAGGGTTCACAAAGCAAGTAGATCGTTGGGCAAAATTTTCTCTTTCATTAGGAAATCTTTTCACTTTTTTTATGAGAGTTTTCCTCTACTTTATTTTATGGGAGTTCTTTTGATATGAGCTCAACATTTAAAAGAACAAAATTATTAAAAAGATTGTTCCCTCGAAGATAGAAAAGGGGTGTGCTGTCTTTTTAATGTCTTTATGTTCCTTTCTTTATTTGTAAGAAACATTTTAAGTTTGAGAAAAATGTTGTATGTCTTTTGACTATATGTAAAAAATTTAGATTTTAATTCCTTAAGCGTATTGCCTAGGATTCTAGGTATTTTCTCTTATTTTATTTCCAAGAATGCAAGCCTATATATTTTTGTATGATATATGAGTCTTGTCACTACAAGAAAAAAATGTTTTTGTGGCGCTTAATTAGCGGCGCTTCACTAAAAGCGTCGCTAATGTGATAATATAACGGCTGTTAAAGAGGCGCCAGGAAAGTTATTTATTTCCTGGCGCCTGATGAGCATATTGTGGCGCTTAAAGTGCCGTAAAAATTAACGTGGAATAATTTCAGATTTTTTTAATTTCGCGACGCTTAATAGGCGTCGCTAAAATTTTAAAATTTTATTTTAGTGGCGCCTTGAAAGCGCCGTTATCATTTTAAAATATTTTTGAATCTTAGCGGTGCTTACAGGCGTCGCTAAAATTTCAAAATTTTATTTTAATGGCGCCTTGGAAGCGCCGTATCATTTTAAATTATTTTTAAATTTTAGCGGCGCTTATAGGCGCCACTAAAATTTTAAAATTTTTTTAGTGGTGCCTTGAAAGTGCAGTATTATTTCAAATTTTTTTGAATTTTAGTGGCGCTTGTAGGCGCCGCTAAAATTTTAAAATTTTATTTTTGAATTTTAGCGGCGCTTATAAGCACCACTAATTTGTTTTCGCGGCGCTTCACTAAAGGCGCCATAAAATTTCTTCATTTTGTGGCGCCTGAAAGCGCCCCTATACCCAAAAAAATATTTCCCTTCGTCCTGGCGCGTTATTTTCCCTCCTGAAGTCTATAAAGAGCGCCTAGAAGCTTCATTTTCGTCCATTTCCCTCCCTTCGAAGCATTGGCGAGATTTGGTTTGAGTTGCAACCTTCGCAGTCGCTCGCTCTCCATTCTCATTCAGCCTTCGCGTTAACTCGTCCATCGTCCTTGTTCAGTAAGTTTTCGTTTCTCCATTTCTTCATTTGAGTTATTGATTTGGTTGGGGTTTCGATTTGGGGCTCGATTTGTTGGTGGGGTTCATCCTGTGTGTGGATTATAAGTTGATGGGAGGGTTTACTTTTGGTTTTGGGTTTCCATTTGTTTGAGGGTTTGTATTTTTTGGTTCTCCATTTGGATTCTCTCTGTTTTGGTGGATTGCTTAGTTTTGCATCCATAGTATTTAATATGTTTAAGAAGATGAAATTGGTTTTTTGTATTCTATTACTTTCAAACATTTGATGATATCGTGTTGGTTTTCAAATATAAAACGCTAACAATACTCGAATGGAAAATATGCTTTCAATACTAAGAAATATGTTCAAGTATAATTAGCAACCTATATTAAATAGTTAAATGGAATATTTGATAATTAAATAGATACATAGCACAGTCTCACCACTTGGTCCACCTGAAACACTTTGATTTTTATTATGTCAACCTACACTTTTTCTAATTCTAATTTTACATGTATGATAAAATTAACACTTAAATCTAAAACTTTTATGAGGATGTCATGTCTTGAAAAAATATTACAAAGATGTCATGGGTTAAAAAAATATTATGATAAATAAATATATAATAAATATTATGTATACAATTCAATTGTTAGAATTATTATTTTATGAAATTAAGGACTCTAAAATTACATAATTATATCAATTCAAATATTTATTTTAATATTTATTTTTTTAGCTAAAATATTTATTTTCTTTGTTTTATTTAAGTTATAAAAAATTTGTTAATTCTTTCAGGCATCTGATGCAAATAGTGGGTAGCCTTCAGTTGAACCTCACTTGTCGGCGGGAGAAGATCCCACTCAGTAGATGGGGTATTACATATTTTAGTATTTAGTGTAGTAATTAAATATGTATTATAAAATCTCATGTATCAAAATTTAGCCTATGAAAATTTAAGGTATTGACTTGTTATTAATTATTTTGAATTATAATTAGGAATTGCATATATTACATTTATGTTATTTTGAACATGAGCATTTGATGCAATCGAGATACCATTTTGAATGTATCATATGTTGAATTTATATTATTTGATGTTATTTAAATCATACTTACATTTTGAAAGTTTAACGAATAATAATTTTAAAAATTTTACTTCAATTAGAGTTTAAAGGGTATTAGGAACAATCAAATACAAAAAAAAATTATATACATGCATGAAATAGCCTTAAATGTTGGCGAAATGGAGTAGAAATATAGATTAAATTAATTCTGTCAAAAAAATAGCGACGCTTCAAGGTGACACTATTATTAAATTTAAAAATATAGCGGCGCTTCAAAGGCGACGCTATTATTTCAAAAAACATTTTACATGAAAAACATAGCGGCGCTTGAAAAGCGCCGCTAAATTCATAAAAAAATTCAACCTAATTAATAGCGGCGCTTCTCAAGCGCCGCGAAATGCATAAAAAAAATCTTATTAAAAGCGTCACAAAAATATTGCAGCGCTTATCAAGCGCCACAATTTAAAATCCTAGCGCAAATTCTCGCAGCTGCACAGAAGCGCCGCCAAAGGTTGTCCCGACACCCACAATAGCGGCGCTTATGGAAGCGCCACGAATATGTTTTAGCGGCGCTTGAAGCGCCACTAAATGGTCATTTAAAGCGCCGCTATTTCCCTTATTTTTTGTAGTGTGTTAATATTAATCTTGTATTGTATGGCCATAGTAGTGCCTTTATCAAAAATGAAATTTGATTTTCTGACCAAAAAAAATAGAAAAACCAATAAACATATATAGCCTCAATGTGTCCAAACTTTATTTTAAAAAACTCAACTTCCCATAATATTAATAATTCATACTATCACAAATAGATATATATAATAGAAAAAATATATCATAGAAACAAGATTTTTCACCCTCTAGCAAGCTAGTCGTAGTTAATTGAATTACAACATACTCCCAACATATATATTTGACTAATTAAATTATAGCCCAAGAGTAAATGGAAAACCAGTGGAGGGCAACCAGCTAGAGCCAGCAATGAAGCTACCAGGAGTAAAACTCTGAGCCTCAGAGGCACTGGTTATTACCTTGTAACCTTTCCAATTAACTCTTCTAGAAGTACCAGCACCAGGTCCAGTATTCTGATACTCAGCATAGAACAATGTGTTCAATGCAAAATTCCCATCCCAAGGGAACCACCCTGCTGGGTCTATCACGTCGCTTATTGTAGTCTGCATCACCACTGTCCTAGAGTACTCCTTCCATGGCCTCCCAAGGTACGTAGGAAAACTTGACTTCACTGCCTCCAGATCCTACGAGAGTGTGTATATATATAGAGAGAGAGAGAAAGAAAAAGAGAGATGCCAATTATAATCTAATTATATTTATAATTTGGGTTTTGAGGTATATAACTTATTTGAAACGTTAAAATAACACAATATAATATTATATATATATTAATTATATTGTATTGTGATGCACACACACCTTGGTGGCTCCAATCCTGCACTTTTGGATGACAATGCCGGTGTTCTGATTAGGGTCGGTTCTTCCCTGTGCGGTGACCATATTTTTCTGGCCGGAGTTGGGACGGCGAGCGTGGATGTCGCAGTCTTGTAAGACGACGGCGGAGTTTCCGAAGATGAAGTCGACAGTGCCGGCTATGTAGCAGCCTACGAAGAACTGACGGTTGCTGTGGACGTAAAGAGTGTCTTGGTAGGCTAACATGTCGCACCTGTAGAATGCTGAGAGGTCAGCTCCCACTCTCAGAGCCACAGCTTGGTGCTTCGATGGTCCCGCTGTGTTTTGGAACGTTATGTCTCGAGCCAGGAATCGCTCTCCCACTATGGCTGCAAGTCAAGTGCAACCACACATGTTATTTATTTTTGCATAACAAAGAAGAAATTGAAGATTAATTATGAATAATGAATAAGCGATTGTCAAAAGAAATCATATTAAAAATAAAACCAAAAAAAAAAAATGATATCCAAAAGGCTTGGCTAGCTTTAATCTTTTAAAATAATATAAACTTCTTTCAACGTTTTGTAAATTACCTTGATGAAGGGACAAGTTATATGTAATAAATTTGCTATTTTTGGAAATTAACTCGTGCCTTCACTAAACCAAAGCTAAACAGGTTTACTGATTTAAACTAAATTATTAATTTACTCAATATATATACTATTATATATAATTTTAAAATCTTTTAGTAATTAGTCTTAAAAATCATAAAGAAACATAGATATAGAAAAGATAATATATATATATATAAAGAAATTAAAATAAAGAGAGAGAGGCAAGATAATATGTTTAATATAAACAAGATAATTTTAGAATCTTTTAGTAATTAGTCCTCTCACTATTTTTTGTATTAGTTTAAATATAATAAAATTTTTATGTTACATAAACAAATTATTCAAGAAAAAAAATGTAAGCCACTGTCATAAATAATAAATTTATATTTTTGATGTAATTAATTCAATCAACTATTTTCACTTAGACTAAATATACCTCAAAAACTCTCATTTGACCTCTGCACAAATACATAAAACTCTCTCAAAGGCCAAATTCATGTTCTTATCAGTAGTACTAGTGCTTATATCAGGTGGGATTTATCAATATTTTAATGACAACTTTCTTTTAAGCACATATATGAAATATCTGAAGGAAAGGCCTAATCTTTTTTTTTTTAGGGGGGGCGAGGGGTTGGGGTCGTAAGAACAAAAATTCAATGAATTGTATAAACGAATTTCAAACTGAGGCTACAGACGATGAAATAGAATCAAAGTACACACTATGCTTAATTTGTTTTTGGACATCATAGAAGCACGTACATACTAATACTATACAGAGTGGCAACATGACTTGAATGCCTTAGGTGGGCATGACTCATGAGTGCTGACTCAATGTGGGCTCATTTCGATGATATACATATTGTGACAAAATTTACGTAAATACTTGAAATTTGGCTCTTCTATAAGAAAACACAATAAAATAAATATTTCTTATAGATTAAATTTATATAATTTGGATCTCAAATTGAATCTACGGTGAAATAAAATTGAAGCACCTACTAAATATAGAAGAATCAGACATGGCTTAATGCATTAGGTGGGTCTTATTTATGGCACAGAGTGGCTACTGGATGAAAAATTGGGTGGTAATTTAATTAGAAAATGACAGACTGTGACAGCACAAAAATAAGAAGACAAAAAATATTGAATGAATATATTAATTAACAAAATTTTCTTATATCTGGTCCTCCGAACTAAAAATTTTGTACCAAAGAGAAAGCTGGAATGGCCAATGGTAAAAGGAGGAGATTAAAGTAGAAATCTCAATATTTGGTTTGTTCGAGATGGGTTTCTAAATTTCCCTGTAAAAGGAGTATACATGCATGAAGCGCTCAATTTGCACTTGAAAATATTAATACTAATAAGATGTTTAGCGACAGGGAAAATATTCAAATAATGAGGCTAAACTTGAAAATGAGATGTCTTTGACATCGGTAATGAGATTTGATAGACCAAGTACAGAAGAAATGTAGAAAAAGACAAAACATAATTGAAATATCTGCGTGGACACTGGCATGAAAAATGCAACTTCTCCGGTCTGTCTAGCTGTATCCACTGTCCAATCAGACTAGGCCCCAAATTGGAAGTAGATGAATAGACTTCCTCACACGACGTCATTGGATAAGGGAGTTGACTAACAGTTGAACTTCACTATAAATTTTATGTATCTAACAATAGCAAAACTTATGATGAAGTTCAAGTTCTAATTTTTTTTATTATGAATATTACGATTTTATGTTCATAAATTAATTTAATTAGAGTTGAAAATTATTAAATGTTTTTATCATAATATTTATCACTCCTCATTATCTTCAGCAATAAATTCAATGGAATCAAAGAAACTAAAGTACCAAAAATAAAATCCATACTATGTTGGATAAGATTGGGTCTCAAAAAGCCTCTTTCTACTTTTTTGGCGGGGGGGGGGGGGGGTTGGGGGAAGGATTCTTTATTGTTATTATAATCTCGATTGTATTATATTCCAAATTTTGACACAATGATTGTTAATTTTTTAATATTATTTTTGCATATTAATTACGTAAAAATTCACAGAAGTTTTGGGGAACAACTGTTTCTTCTTTTAGTTTAAAATAAAAATAAAAATTGACAGCTCCTTGTCGGCGACTCAGCCAACTGAGCCAAGAGACCTAAAAGTACGTACTGATAGTGATTACTTAAACCAATAGTATCAGAAAACACATCCATATGACCATATCTACACTGACCTTTCTTATTAAAAAAAAATGATTAAATTTAGGACAAAATTTATATATACTTTTTTATATTTTATTATTATATTTTTTTAATCAAAATAAAATATATAAAAATGTTTTAAAAAAATAGCTTACTTTTTTAAAATTTATTCTTTTTAATTTATAATTTTATTTATTTTCATCAAATTATAATACTAAATATTAATTCTTAAAAATATATAATTTATTATAAAATATATTTTAAAATTATTTTATTGTTATAATCTATTTTAAGTTAAAAAATATATAATTTTATTATTTTAAATTAAAGAAAATAAGATTTTATATTAATTAAATATATATTTAATTATATAAATAATACATTAAAGAGTATATGTTGATTAAAAGAGATAAATGTATCATAGAAAATATATTTCGCTTATTACCATAAAATAAGCGAACAAAAATTTTTAAAAAACTCATTTTAATAAATTTATTAAAATTATTTTTTAATTATTTTTTATATGAAATTTAATAAATTAAAGTTAAAAATTAATAACATAAATTGCTTAAAATATAAAATAATAATATTAGTTATTTTTTTCCATATCATTAAAAAATTTTAATATATATATATATTAAAATTTAATGCACGTTTTGTTATTGTGTCATATGTCAGTTTCTCTATCTGTGTTTTATAAATTGTAACAGTAGATCTTCTATTCCTCTAAATAAAATTTGAGCTTAAATTTTATATATGAAACCAATAAATGAAAGAGCTATATCCCATTTTATATAAAATCTCAACTAGTTGAAACTTAAAACTATATATTAAAAGACACAAAACCATATAATATATATATATATATATATATAGTGTGTGTGTATTAATTTTGTTATGTCTATTTATTATAATTATACTTATCAATCATATATTTATAATAAGTGTAATAATTGAGAAAAAAGTAAATTAAATATAAACTAAAATTGAAATACTTAGTCACTTACCTACAGTGGCAGAGTTAAAGGTTGTGCTTCCATCAACAACATTTCTGCTTCCGGTAATGATAGTGGTCGTTCTTCCATCCCCCACAAACATAAGATACGTCTTTGTCTTTGGCACCTCCACGTTCTCTCTGTATACCCCAGCTTTAATTCTTATCACATACCTCTTAGTACTCCGAGCGGGCGCTGCCGCCACCGCCGCCGACACCGTCCTGTAGTCCCCGCTCCCGTCCGCCGCCACCACCACGTTCGGCGTCACTGTCGACGCCTGCAGAAGCCTCCTGTCCGCTGCCGACATCCACTTCGGCCACCGAATCCCGCTTCTCGTCTCATCCTTCACCTCCATCATTTTTCTGTTACTAACTCTTACTTCAGTTTCAGTCACATTTTTTATCATGGCCAGCGCGTTGCTACACAAGCGCCCCACGTGTAGTTCACCGTCCATCAATCCTTTCCTCACGCGCCTGTCTGCGTGGTCGTGGGAGAAACCATCCAGGCAGGTCTCTTGGTTGGTTATGGCGGCACTCATCAGAGTCAAGAGGTCGTCGGCGTGCCGACCAGAATCTTCGAGATTGGCCATGGTCTGGTGGAGCTCGTCGAGCGTGTCGCCAATGGTCACCAGGCAATCGTTGAGGGTGGTTTTCTCTCTCTTTGTGAGGCCTTTTCTGGTTTGAAACTTCTTGACGGTGAGGTAGTTGTTCTGGACGGATTTAATGGTTTGGTTTAGGGACACTTTTATGACGTCTACGTTGTTGGAGACTTTCTCCGCGAAGCCAGGCTCTGCGGTGACGGCGGAGAAGCAGAGCTCGGGATACAATGTGGTGCTACAGGCGGTTTTGACTACGGCGTGTGACGGAGTGGAATGGACATTGTTGTCGATGTCGGCGACGACGATTGTAGCGGAGACAAGGAGCAGAGTGGTAAGGAGAGCGAAGAAGATGAGCTTGCTGTTCTTCTTGGCCGGGGCAATGCGGTCGCCGGAATTGAGCATTCCGACGAGACTTTCTTTGTTCATTGATTGAGAGAAAGAAGAGACTCCACGTAGTGATAGATAGCTAGTTACGTGGGAACAGAGTATTAGAGGGTGAGAGAATTTATATACCGTAATGTTTTTTAAAAAAAGCAAAATAATAATTCAGTTGTGAGAAGAGTTCTGATTAATTATTTTGAAGAGTATTCTCAAAATAAAATTTAAGAAGTGCACTGAATTAATCAAAGGATTGGATTGTTAATTAAAATAATTAAGTGTAATTTTTAAGTATTTGATATCAAGTTTTTTTAATAAAAATTTTTTTACTACTTTTGTGTATGATTATTAAAAAAAAAAAATCATTGCATATATTGTTTCAGGAAATTAATAACAAATATTTAAAGACCTAAATCTAGTTCTTAAATTTGTGATAAAAAATAATTAGCTTGACTGAAATGTGAAAACGCTCTAATAAATCGAATTTATATATATATATATATATATATAAAGATAAAGAACAAGTGGCCATTTAGAATTAGCATACAAATTTTTTTTTTTTTTGGATTGCATATGAAGAGGTTGAATTCCAAGACTCGACCTTTCATTCTCACTATTAACAATTAAAAGAATTTTATGTATTTTTTTCTTTTCTTTAAAAGATAAATAAAGCAAGAAAGTCCAATGACCCTTTTTTTTTGTGTGTCAGATTCGCAGACAGTACTTGACTCGAACCATTAAACGCAGGAGACAGGAGTCATGGGCCCCTATTAATCAGGTTCATTGCATCAGTGTCGTGAGACTGAGGTTAGCTATCAATTGAGAAAATGTCATTAATTTGTTTGAGCTCTACATAAACAACATTCATTATTTATTTAACTTAAAAATTATATATATATATTAATTTATGTTTGTTAATGAAAATTATTATTTTTTGTGAAAATCTAAATTGATTTTATTTTTAATATCACAATAAATGTAATTTTTATTGATACAACAATAAATTTAATTAAAAATATACTAAATTTTAACATAAAATTTTTAATATTTTAGAAAAAAAATTGAATAATTTTATTATTTTTTAATAAATATATACACTTATAAAAAATAAAAAATTAAAGCAATATATTATACTTAACAATATTAAATGTAATTTATAAATTATAAAATAAATTAAAAAACAAGTAAAACTTATATTTTAAAAACTTATATTTTCTTCTCTTATATTTTAAAATTTTAAACTTTTTTCCTTAAAAAAATTAAAAAAAGAGTAAACATACTTTTGGGTCTATGACAAATTTGTAAAATTATAATTTAGTCCAAAAAGAATCATAATAAATCTTTTAATCTCTTAAAGATCACAAAAATTAATATGTTCTCTTGACCATAAGTTATTAATCGATAAGATAATATGACGTGTTCAATATTGAATGGTGCTTAAAAGATTTGAAAAATATATTTTTTAGTTTTTAGTGTACAAAGGGTCCACAATACTATAATAATAGATGTAATAACTTAACTATAAATTGACACATAATTAATCATATTTTTAAAGTATGATATGCAACAAATCAATTTGTATATCAACAATTAACTATAAATTAAGAAACAAACATGTGATATTTTTATATAATTTTATTTTTAATTTATCTAACAATTATTTTTGAATTATTAAAATGAATGAACATTATAAAATTATAGAAAAAGACATTAAAATATTTATGTTATCCTAAAATTCCAGCCAAACATATACAATATATACTTTTTTTTATCACATGTGCTTTTATCATATATATGCAGCATTTTAACAATAGAATTAGTAAACAAACTAGCACATGTAATGCTTTTATTACATATGAAGCACATTTTGTTTGTCACTTACAAGCGACACAAATTTAAATATAAATTTTTCTAGCACATAACAATTTTAGTAATTTTGATAAATTAAATATTTTACATGTAATTTGAAATGTTAAATTAGTACATATTTCAACAAATAAAAATAACATCAAGAGAAAGACAGGGGAAAGCTACAAAAAAATTCTTTTTTTTGGGTCAAATTTGATTATAATGAAGTATTGATATATGAATTTATTTGCTGCAAATCATATGTAAAAAACACGATTAAATATTGATTTATGGTGAAGTTCTTTATCTATTTCTATAGTGTTCTTGACTAGGTACTAAAAGTATATATTTTTAATGTTTTAAAATGGCACACCTTGGTGTTTAAAGTGTTGTGCCACCTCGTTTGTTAATTGTTAATTAATGATCAAATGACTAATGAGTTAATTTTTGTTATCTTTTAAATATTAAGAGGTGCATTATAATATTTTTGGAGCTAAACTGTATTTTTATAAATATTTTAGTAACCAAAAGGTAGGTTTACTCATTAAAAAACTTATAATTTTACCTATTTTAACTAAAATACTTTTAATAAGATTATTAATTTTTTAAAAACAATATAATTTATCAAAAATATTTATTCTAAAATTTATTATTTCATTATTATTTATTTTAAGTTAAAAATAATAAATTTTTTATTTCAAATTTTAAAAATAATTATTTATTTTAGTCAAATACATATTTAATTATATAAATAATAAATATATGAATATTTTGATAAAAATAAGTAAAATTATATTTTTTCTCTATGAGTATAATTTTTGAATAGCACTACAAAAAAATAGTGTTTTTACGGTGCTTCACTAAAGGCATCGCTAAAATATTATTATAATGACGCTTCAATAGGCATTACAAAATTTTTAATTTTTTGCTGTGCTTATAAGGGGATTGTGGCGCTAAAGTGCCTTAAAATTTAAAATAATATTTTTTTTTAATTTACTAGCATTTATAAAGCGCTGATATTATTTCAAATATTTTTTAAAGTTTAGCGATGCTTTCAGGCGTCACAAAATTTTCATCCAAAAATTGATTTAAAAAATTTAGAAAATTGATTTTAATTTAACGGCGCTTAGCAGGCATCGCAAATTAAAAACTTTACAAATTTAGTGGCGCTTGGAGGCTTTTAGTGGTGCTTTAGAAGCGTCGCAATTCCTTTTCAGCAGTACTTTTCTCACACATTCCTTTCAAATTTTCGTAGAACTCCTCCACATTTTGCTCCGCTCTGGCACAACATTTTGGAGAAGCATTTTTGGCATTTCTTACATTTTCGGTCAGTCGGCATTCACTCGCTTGGACATTTCAAAAATTTTCGATCGTCGTTCACGCGTTTCACCGCTTATCATCGTTCCACCCATACTCGTCATTCACTCGTTCGATTATCGGTCAATTTCTCTTTTTTTTTTCCTTTTAGTTTTCCATTTGTTTGGGGTTATGGACTTGACTGTGAGGCTCCATTTATTTGAGAGTTTTGATTTGGTTGTGAGGTTTTGATTTATCTATGTGCAGTTTGATTTGTGCGCTTGGGTGTGGGACTTGGATTTGTAGTGGGGGTTCGACCTTTGTGGATTCCAAGTTGATGGTAGACTATTCACACCAACTCCATAAGGTTCAGGTCTGTTTAGATTGACATGATCAGAAGCAGTGCAAGCTTTTAAGGATGAAAAACCAACTCCATATAATCCCAGATTGCAAGACAACACTATTAGAAAAAAAAATTCAACTAAAAAATATAGTGGCGCTTAGAAGGCGCTACTAAATGAAAAAAAAAAAAATTTCTCACAAAATGTTTGTGGGACTTAACAGGCGTCATAATTTTAAATCATAGCGTAAATATCCTGCGGCTTTTAGACAAGCGCGACAAAATTATTTTAGTGGCGCTTGAAGTGCCACTAAATGATTATTTAAAGCGCCACTATTTTTTTGATTTTTTGTAGTGTAGTAATGTAATTTACTCTAACTTATAATAATATTATAACTCTATTAGAATTAAAAAATAATGTAATTTACTCTTATATTGGCCACTCTTTTATTTTTTAACTTTTTACATTAAGAATAAAGAGAGGAGCTCTAATAAAAAATCATTTAGAAAAATAATTGTTGTTAAATTGGTATTAATTTTAGAGTAATTTATTGTTTTTATTTTTAAAAAATATATTTTATTTCATTTTAGTTCATACAAATATTAAAATATTTAATTTTATATTTTATATAAAGTTTATTAAAGATTTTAGTCTTTATATTAGTTATATAAATATTCTGTTGATCATGTTAATTGTTGTACATTGTATACTATTTAGGTATATTAGTTACTTGTTTTGCTTTTTTATAGTACTGTTTAAGCATCTAACTAGCGTAAAGCCTACAAATTTTGAGAAATATTTTTTAAAAAATAAAATTGAGAATTTTAATATTTTATTTTATATACTAAATTAAAAAAATATATTAAAGAAAAAATAATTAGTTTTTTCTCAAAAAAAAAAAATAACGATTAACGAGAGTGATATGTATTTTCAGATTTAAGAAAAAGGACATCAATTCCTCTTCTTTGTTTATAAAATGAAATTCGTAATTGTGAAGAAATGCTTTTACGTCTTTCTCTCAACCAAATTATTTTTATCTTAGCACATTAATAACAAAAGTGTGTATAAGCATCTAATTTCTAAGATTACCTTGTTTTGCAATCGTCCTGTTGGTCATCTAAAACATTGAAAATCATGGTTAAAAGAAAAAAAGCTATCTAGATTTAGATAGATACCTTTAATGCTAGATTATTAAGAGTTAGGTCGTGTCATGCTTTTATTTTTCTAGGTGTAAAAAACAAGAAAACGAACTTGGTAATAATAAGATGTGCATTGAATTTCTTTATGAAGCTATTTCGGGAAATTAAAAGATATAATTTTCCGTCCAACACACACAATTAAAATGAGGAAGGAAATGTATATTCAGAATTAAGTTTTATATGGATTTTACTTTTCTATCTTCCTTTTTATTTGGTGGAGAATTTTGAAAAGAATCTTTTGAAATAATTATTAATGAAGTAGTATAAAATAAAATGAGTTAAATTAATCATTCTATTAATTATGAATGATCATAGATAAGATATAGTAAGTCCTATTATGTAGTTCATGTATCTAGATTCAAATTTGAGTGGATAACAAAATTAATCTCTATTCTCAAATAAAAATAGTGAAAATTTGTAATATTATTCAATATATTATTTTAAAATATAATAATTATTTTTTATATTATATTTACATATTAAAAAAATAAAAGCCTCTCGTTTTTTAATGAAAGAGAACTCTTTTGAAATTTTAATATAAGCTACTTTAATCGAATAAATTTATTTTATTTTTCAAATTTTGTCAATTTTCATGCCTTATATCTTATGTTTTATATATTATTAATTATTTATTAATTTTTATCAATTTAACTATTTAACATAAAAAATAATATAAATAACCAAATAGTCTATGTGAAATAAAAGACAGTATAATAATAATAATAATAATAATAATAATAATAATAATAATAATAATAATAATAATAATAATAATAATAATAATAATAATAATAATATCATACCAAAAAAAAAATTGGTTTAAGTTTTAGGGTCAAAATATAATTAAGATTTTGTTAACTAGTGTTCTAACATTAAATGCTATTGAAAGCAGTCTTTTATCATGTCATTTAATGTTTTCTAAAATTTTTTAACAAAAAATAATAAATAAATAATCTATTTTTAGAATAAGGCAAATTTATTTTTATAAATATAAAATTAAAATTTTTAAGTTTTTAAATCTTAAATTATAAAATTATATAACATAAACTCTAGACTATTGCAAAAAAGGTGATTTTTGTATATAAATATTTTTGGGTTTATTTTTTATAATCTTATAATTTAAGATTTAAAAATTTAAAAATTTGATTTTTATATTTATGAGGATAAATCTGTATTATTTTAAAAATAGATTATGGATTTATTATTTTTTGTTGAAAAAGTCTTATTATACGTAAAATAGTATGATAAAATGTTATTTTTAAAAGTATTTAATGCTACTTAACCATTGCCCCAACCTTTTATTTTTGGCAAAAATATTTTTTATGCTTCTTAACTTTACATCAATTTTAATTTCATCTTTAAATTTTATTCTTAAAATTTTGAATTGCAATCTATTTGGTTCCACAAACTAATGACGTTTAAATCACTAATAGAAATAGTTGATGTAGAATCTGACATGTATATTTTTATTGATTCAATAATCATTATTTACATATTTATTATTAAATATGTTCTCAAAGTTTATAAATACTGTCAAATATATACTTAAAATTTATAAATGCTATAAAAAATATTTCAAATTCCTTTAAACAATCCACAATTTCTCAATAGCTTCACACAATAATTTTAAACCAGTTACATGAATTTACATAAATATTAAATATTCTTAAAATATCTTATATTACTAAAGCCATTAACAAATATAATTAGTGCCATATTTTTTAAAAATGAAGGTATCATAAATTTATAATTTATGTTAATACTGTATAAAGTATGAAAGTATAGGGATGATATATAATTTTTGGGTTTTAAAACAAAGAAACATGTTTACAATGAAAGTGTAAGCATTTTTTTATTTTTTATAGATATTTTTTTGTTAAGAGCAATTCTATTGGAGGGAGGAAGTATGTGAGAAATTGAATATGCCTATTTCTTTTAATAAAAATTTAAAATTTAATATACTACCTTATGAAAACGTAATCTACTAAATTCAACTTTTATTGATTAAAAAAAGTTAGAAATTCACAAAATATTAAGAAAGATGTTTATAATGAAAGTGTAAACCTATTTTTACTCAAATAATATTTTTAAAATAATTATTGTAAGGGAATTTTTACAATAAAAGTATATTAAATAATAATTATTTATGTAAAATTATGTAATTGGTTTAAAATCATTATGTGAAGGTATTAGAAAATTATAGATTGTTTGAAAGAGTTGGAGACATATATGGCATGATTCATAAATTTTGTGAACATATTTGATAGTATTCATAAACTTTGAGATATATTTGATAGTAGATATATAAATAGTGAGTATTGAGTCAACAAAATATACACATCAGATGACATATCATTTATTTTTGTTAATGATTTAAACGATGTTAAGTCATGGGATGAAATTAATTATAATTTAAAATTTTAAGAATAAAATTAATAACAAATAAATTTTAGAAACATAAAATATATTTTTTACTTTTGTTTTTTTATAAATAGAAATCGAAAAAAATGAGATGAGTTTCAAAATGGAAAGTTGAAATAAAGAGTTATGGTTTTGAAATGATTAAAGTAAAAAAACAGTAAAATAAAATAAATAAAAATAAACAAATAAGAGAGTGTTAAAAGTAAATCTAAAAATAAAAAAAATCTAAATCATTCTAAACTTAAGGGGTTTGTGTTGATTATAACAATGAAAACGGCGTGTCGTTTTGGAGACATAACTCCGTCGACCGTCGTTGATTAAACATACCTCAGGTGTCGCAGACTGAGACTCAGCCTGCTGATAAATCTACGCACTCCTACTCTGTGGTCGCATGAATCGGTGACTCTCACACACTCAATGTTTCTCTGCACATCCTTATTGGTTTTCTTACTCGTTTCGAATCTCTCTGTTTTCCAAGTATTGGTTTGCTTACTCTATAAGATTCTCGCGTACTGAGTCACTACTTTCCATTTTTCTATTTGTAATATGCTCATCGAAGTTTTCTGGTTCATTTGTCTATGTTTTTAGGATTGTGTTCAGAATTGCTCGGTCATCTGCAGACAGTATTCCAGTTTTGAAGTATGAGCAACATTAACATTCTTGAATTATGCATGCTTTGGTTGCTTTTTTGTTGCACTAAAAAAAGGGTAGAGGGAGTGCCATGATCTGATAATATCACTTTATTTGACATCGATCAAAGTTAAAAAGCAAGCCATTTCTGATGCATTTTTAGGTGTAAGACTTGCATCCCCATTTTCCGTCCAACCAATTGGGACTCATGACTTTTCGTGCTCACTAAAATCTCTTGAAGTAGCTGTTCACTGTGTGTCTACTTCCTCTTTAGTCTCTAAATTGTCTCAATATTAATTAGTCTCTAATTGTGAAATCTGCAAATATTATTTCCTTCGTCATCTACTTACATTAGAGTTGCTGCTCTAACATATTAAGAGGGGAAATGTATTTCTAGTAGGTAGTTTATATATAATTTTATCTTTCTCATTTTCCCTCCATTTATGATTTCTTTAGTATCATTAATCTTTCTTATTATGACGTCATGTGGTATTTCTCTCAATTTTCAATCATTTTCCCAATCTGTTAGGGTTTTATATGACCCAGTGGAATTGATTGTAATTAGAAATAATAAAATTATCTTCCACGTCCCTTTTTAATGTGTCATATACTCTTTAATTATTCTTTCAACACCTAACATGGACCAATGACAGTGGACTAACATGTACGTGTTTCAGAATTTAACTAAACTTATAAAAACTAACTAGGATAAAGCCAGTCTTTCAAGTACTAAAGAAAAAAGAGAGCAATCTTTATAGATACCAAATTATTAATATAAAAAAGAGAGAAATAGTGTGGTTCTAAACACGTCTGTGAAGTCTACGTCATGTCAGAATATTCTGATGCTGTCTCTTTATGAATTGATGTTTTTTTCTTTAATTATGCTTTGAAATTATAATCATCATTTGATGCATTCTGCTACACTAAAATTTACTTGTACAGGAAGTTGATGAGCGCTGCTAATATAATTATATTTAAGACAGTGAATTTATCGATGTAATTTAATGTAATGATAAATATTAAAGTTATATTTTACGGGAATAAAAAAATTTAAAATTATTATTTATTCTTTGTTATTTATCTTAATAATTAAAGTAATTAATTTTTAATTAAATTAATAATTAATTAGATATAATAATAAATTATCAGTGACAAGAAACCAAAAAAGAATTACTCAAGACAAGGAAAGTAAACTTACTAGGGACATATATTAGTTGATAAATACATAAAGGGTAATGAACTATTGAATCTAATAATGTTACTTGTAAAGGTAAGCCTCAATAAGAGTAATCTAATGATGTTTATGAGTAGATTTTAAACTAAATTTAATTTTATTGTCGTTACAATTAAATTTTTTAACCTAATAATCTATCACTAGAATATCTTCATAATGATTAATTTTAAATCAGCATTACTATTTTAATCCACTACTATTAAAGATCGTAAGATGTTTACGTCTTAATCAAATAATTAATTAACCTTATCTTTAAACAAAAATTAATTATTTTTTGTAATTAAGTTCAAATTTTCAATTATCATCTCTCAATTTTAAAAACAAATATAATTAACATTTACAATAATGTCTCGTAATAAAAACTTTAACAATGTATTCATAATCGTAAAAAAAATCACAAAATCAAAATCAATATCTATACAAATTAAAATAGAATAACAACACAGTTAAAAATCCTTTACAAATTTAGCTACACATAACAATAGATAATTTTATTAGATAATTTATTAGATAATCAATTATACAAAAAAATAAAAAAATAAAAATTATGCGCCTCTATCTTCTCAAATACCTAATAGTAGATGTACGGAATGGCTACTGAAAAACTATTGGAATCTTGTCGAAAAGCTGCCAGAAAATTGTTGGAAAAATCATTTTCAAATCTGTCTAGAAAGCTCCACGGGTTGAAAACGGGTCAAGGGTCGCGAGTCACGGGTTCTCGGGTACTTGATGGAAAATAGCTCCACGAACCACCGATGAGCAGGCAGAAGGTGGCAAATGAGTCGTCGAAGGATGGGTGGTCGGTTTCTAGCAGCAAACTGATTGAAAAACGCTAAATAGGTCGTGAAATCCCAACCGGATCGCGTCTGGGGTCCATCTTTGGTCGCTCGATCTAACACGTTGTGGTGGCCAGTGGCTGGATGAGCAGCGACGAATTGGTTGCTTGAGGTTGGAGGGACGGCAACGGGTGGTGGATTGGACGAAAAATGTCGCAGAATAGTTGCAACGCGAACGGGTCTCCTTCTAGGGTCGCATAGGTCTATCGCGGGTCTGTTGCTTTCTGGAGGCTATGCAAGACGGCAGTGTCCCGCCTGTCGTCCCCTATCAATGTCTCAATCCCCTTCCAATATCGCGATGCACGAGTCTCTTTCCTTTCAAGCACGCTCCTATCTACTGTTCCAAGCCTCTTCCTTTTTTTGTATCAAATTGCCAGGTGGGTCTTCTTGGGTCACGCCTTAAAGGCTCAACAAAGGCATATTGGATAATTTCAAATTGTCCAAAAGTCAAAAACAAGCATGTTAAAAGTAGTGCAGGTCTAAAATTATCCTATTTATTGATAATAATTTGATAAAATATCTAAAAATAAAAATAATATAATTTTAAATTATTCTTAAAATAAAAGTACATAAAATATTTAAAAATTAGATAATTAATATCAAGTAAATATATATAAAACAAAATACATAAAAAGTTTTACAACCTTGAGTCACCAACCAACCAACATTACATTTATGAAACAAATCATGTTCTTGAAGCAGCAAAACACTCGTGGATTACTGTTATTGAGGCTTTCCTAAGTTCAGGTGTCCCTGGAAAATAGAAGAGCTGATTAATGATTAGTTACAAAGTATGTATTTTAACTATATATGATATCTTTATATCCATCCGGAAGTTCTCATTAATAGTGATACAATATATGCTTTGACTTGTTAAAAGGAAAAATATGTTTTCAGTTGGTATTTTCAACTTAATCTTTTTCATTTTTCCTCATTTTATGATTTTTTTGGCAACATCAATCCTTCTCATTACGACATCATCTGGTGCATCTCTCAATTTTCAATCGTTTTTTCTGTCTGTTGAAGTTTTATATGTCACAATAGAATTAATTGTAGCTAGAAATAATAAAATTGCCTTCCACATTCTTTTTAACATGCCTTATTAGTTGTATCGTTAACTCCTAAAATAGATAGATGATGTAGGGGCTAACGTGTGAGTTTCAAAACTTATAAAGACTAACTAGTATATGAACATTTTAGAGAACAAATTATTAATATAGTCAAAATATTATTTATCATAAATTTCAAAATTTTTTAATAGCTCAGAGTTAGACCTCCATGGACGAGCCCTGGATATATTCTTTCCATTTTGTGTGGTTCTGAACCGGAGAAGCCTAACTCATGCCAGAATCTTCTGGTGCTGTCTCTTTATTGATTGAAGATTTTTTTAAAAATTATGCATTGAAATTATAATCATCATTTATTGTATTCTGCACAAACTAAAGTTTAATTTCTCTGGAAATTTGAGGCTTTCCTAAGTTCGGGTGCCCCTGGGAAACGGAATAGCTGATTAGTTAAAAAGTATGCATTTTAACTATTAATGTTATCTTTATATCTGTCAGGATTTTCTACCTATGATGAAAGGATATATGATGCACTGAAATTTTTTTTTTTGAATATGATATCAATTCCTATATCAAACTCCAAAATCCTATATTATTGTGTTAAATTACATTATGGGAATAATGCTCCAGTCTAGTCAAGTAGATACATGCATATGAGACCAATTATTTGGGTCAAAGGTACATTAGTATTATTATTATTATTTTTTGGGATAATTACACAGGTTTGCCTCCATCTGGTTTAAGCCCTTTGGATTTGACACTTGTTCTGTTCTGTTCTTTTTTTTCTTTTTAATACTTAACTCCCCTGCATTCTCAAAAGTAGGTAAAAGTCAGAATCAACACAATGCAGTCATGTGAGCAAAACACGCCATATCAGAAAAAGGGAAGAAAAGTGAATGCCTGATTTAAATCTATATTAAGGGAAATATCTAAATCAAACCTACCCTTTGCTCTCCTCACTCTTCTCTTCTCCTCCGTTCTAGACAAAGTATATTTGATCACAAATTCAAACCTGAGATGCTTCTCAGAAAAACATCCAACGTATATTCATCATAATATTCCTTTAGTTTTCAAACTGATTTTAGAATTTAGAAAGGGTTCCATTTGGTTTTAAAAGTTATAACATCTAACAATTAGCTTAGTACAGGTGAAAGTGCTTAAATTGGCGGAGATGAAAATAAATCTGATAGGAAAAAGAAATGTTCGATCAAAAAAGATATAAGGTGGATCAGAGAATGTGGAAATTGCTGTGGTAATCAACACTCAGAAGAGAGTTCATGACATTTGAGAAGCTTCTCAAAAGAAATTGAAGGCATAGGATGACTATGGACTGAAAGATGAGGTCATTCAGAAAAGGATATCATTAAGCACGGTGAGAAGGATTTCGAAGATTTGATGTATGCAGGTTTGAATTTTATTTTCTTAGCTTGTAATTTGTATCAATTATTAAACTGTATAGAGCATGTAACTTGAAAGGTCAATTACATGATTAAGAAAGTTAGTTATCAGAAAATATGAGAGTATCTCTCAACGTTTTTCTCCTCTTCACTCTCCCTTCCAACCCAAAAAACTATTATAAAGAAAAGGATGAAATATTGGGACAAATATGTAATTAAGATAATTTGTGTTGTGCTGGAAGTGTAACTTTTGCTACACATCAGGAGATCATTCTTCTTTGAGAATTGAAATATTACAGATTTAAGTATTTAAGTATACGAAAGAATTCAACAAGCTAAGTCAGCAAAACTGTAAATACAATGTAAATTGCAGTACATATAACCATTGCCAGATGGTGAAAGTTGAAACACCAGTGTACACTCAACAGTTGTCCTGTTAAATTGGGGGGTAACAAAAAGCAAAAAATAGCATAGATTCGAAAGAAAAGAAAAGAAATAGAAAGGGTTTTTTTTGATACAGCTGTACTCCTTTTTCTGTCCTTTCATCCATCTGTGGGAGGATTGAACCTGAAAAAGAAACACGGCATTTTCTGTGTCAATCACTAGCAGCAGACGATGGAAAGGCTTGAAACTATTAATAGTAATTGGAGTTAATTACTTGTTCTGTGTAGGATTTGAGGTGCTTGGGGGAATCCTTCGGAAAGATGACTCCACCTGCTTTGAAGGATTATTCCTATGTGCCTGCGAATCTCTTAGAGCTTGAGAAGACGAAGTCTTAGTTAATGGCAAAGAATGCACTTCTGTGTTGGCCCCACAAAACCAGGTTGATAATATCAGTGTAAGAGTAAGAGCAGCTAGTGCTCTTGACCAGGCCTTCATGGTAGTGGAGGATCTTGGTTCTTATGCTTTTGATCCTTGTTGCATTTTGAATGAAGTCTTCATGCTAACTGCTAATGATGAGATACAATGAGAACCAGGCGAACTAGTCTAAATTTATTCTTGAGGAGGCTAATTATTTCGTCCCATTGTTGTTAAGTCTATTTCATTTTAGTTTTCAAAATTTCGCAAGTACAATAGTCAGATCTAATGATAACTTTATTCTTTTTATGTGTCTTTGACCAAGTAATTCTACAGATATTTATTGTGATTCTAATCTTTCAGTAATTACTTTCCTTAAAATTTGAACTTTCATTCTCTCAGAACGTTGTTTCCCAACCTTATTGTTACTAAGTTCTTGATTTTTTTACTACTATATATATGAAATAGTAAAAATCTAATTGGGATCTGATGACACGTAGGGTCATGTGCTCAACTTTTGACCGCTGCATCTTGCCTTGTCTGGCCTTAGGATTTGGTGAAAATGGTGACAGAAGCTTCAGAGAAGTCATGTGATCAGGCTTAACTTCGTTGGAGAATGTAAAAGGTAGTAATATTATATGCTAGTTATACAGTGATATCAAGAGACTGAAGAATCTATTAATATAGAAAACTAGTTAACAGCAGAATTGAATCTTGAACTGTTCATACCTGGTTCCTTGTTTAGGCAGTTTAGCAGACACGTACAGTGAAATACATGACTTCCACATCAATAAACAGAGTGCAAGAGAAGCTGGCACTGTTAATCCACACATATTGTCAGGTCCTCTTTTTTCTCAGAATGCAGATTGGATCAAATTCAAATGCAAGCTTCTGCTCTCATGGGGTATTCTACCCATTGGTTCATTATTTTAAGCAGACGAAAGAACATTACTGACATATCAAATTGCTTCAAGAAAAGGAGATGAGTTCGAGACATTTACACATACACTGTAACAAGGGTATGTTATGATATTCTTACTTTCATAAGTTCAATTTATAAGAAAGTAAAAATTTTAGACAAGCTACACCAAATATGATATTCTTAATTTCGTAAGTTCAATTCCATGATAAACTTTGAGAAATTTTCATACATACAAAACCTTGAAGTCTGAAATTGTCACACGGGAATAATGAAGATATAGAATCTGTATTTGACTGGTTGTATAGAGAAGCTGCAATGAAATTATTTAGAGTAATTTACATTTATTTTTTTAAGATTTAGTTAAATTATATTTGGTATTTTTAGTTTAAAGAATTGTACTTAGCTCCTCTAATATTTAATATAATGTTGCAATTTTTTAAAAATTTGTTTTCTATCTATAAAATTATCATTCTACACAACATACATGTCTTCCCAAATTTCAAAATTATTTCTATATGAAAAATTTTATGTTTGAGCTTAATTTTAATTTCATTTTCTTTGCTATTATATAAAAAGTAAACTTACAATTTCATACTATGCAAAAAGTTATTTTTATTAATAAAAATAAGTTAAAAAATATAATTTTTAAAATAGCTGGAACATCAAGTATAATCTAACTAACTTTAAAGGAAATTATTATAAGAGTAAATTAAAATTTCGTTTTTAAAAATAAAATTTCTCAGTAAAATTTCTTAAATATTATATTCCAATGAAAATGATCATTGTCTCGTGTAAATTTTTTCTGAGGGAACTTACGTCACCATTAATTTATTGTCTACATTTGTTCATGTGGCATTCTACTCTCAGAGTAGTGTTGTATAAGTAAATTTTCACTCAAAATAAATGCACTTTTAACAATTACTTAATTTTACAAAATTTTTCTAAATGGCATTATTTGAAAAAAATGACACAAATAAATTTAGATAATAAGTTATTGGTGATGTATATTTTTATTTATTAATTTTTTAAAATTTGATTATGAGAAGAAGATTTTTTATTGGAAATTTTTTTAAAAAAAATAAGTTAAAAGACTTTATTTTTAAAAATTAATTATTAATTTGTTCTTAATAAAATTTGCCCAATCAATTACGCTATATTCTTCAAAAATAAAATTGTTGAGTCACTTATTCACGTTCATATTATTATTTGCAGTCTAAATCTTGTGCCGTTAATTCTTTGCATACCGCAGTGAAAAAAATAAATAAAATAAACAATCAGTTTTGATTATACATTAACTTACTATTAGGTTAATATTTTTTTAAATATAACATTAACCCACAATTAAAATAATATTTTTTAATATATTATTAACTCGCAATTAATAAATGCATAATCAAAACTTATTTTTCCCTCTACTGCTAAGAATTTGAATTAAAGAGCATCCAAAATTCATTTATTCTGTGACTCCGAACCGTCTATAGCGTTGGTTAGCGGATGGCAGTCCGAGTCCGGCGTTAGGAATTTGTTAATGGATACGTGTCTTATCAGTATCACTCATACAGATACAGTTATGTGTCCTGTCCCTTTCTTTTTTCCAAAAATAAATATATTAAAAAATCAATGAAATTATTAATTAGATATTATTGGTAATCAATAACTATTTTCTTAAAATAAGTAAAATTTTTAAATTTTTATTATTAAGTTTTTTAATGAAAAATAATATATAAATAATTATTACAACTCATATTGTTTCAAATTTTTTACATGTTTTATTTTTTATCAAAAAATTTGATATTCAAAATATAAAAATTTATTTTTAACAATCTAATACTTAAAAATTTTAATTTTTATTCTAATATTTATTAAAAAAATTAGTAAGCCGTTTTCAGAACAAAGTTTTTAAATTTGGAATTATAAATGCTTTGATTTATGAAAAAAATTTTAAGTCTAAATGCAAACTAAGAAATTGAGATTAAATTTAGTAAAAATAATTAATTTTTTATAACATAATAAATTAATAAACGATACTTATGAAGAAATATAGAGTTATACAAATTTTTTTAAAATATTTTATAAGATGAAATTTTTAAAATAAAAAAGAGATGAAAATTTTTTAAAAATAAATAAAAAATTTATTGTAAATAAATTAAAGCTCAAAACTTTTTAAACTAAATTCTACCGAAAAAAATAATAATAAAAACTGGTGTTAGTTAAAATAGCGGATGAGAAGCAACGAATCATCCTTTCATTTAAAACTTATGCATTAAGATTAGTCGATGCTCTGTTTTAATATATTTTCAAATAAATTTATTGCGCTAACTCTTCCATAATTTTATTTTTGCGTGGTCTCATATCTTATAAAAAACGTTGAAATATATTATAAAATTTGAAACATGCAAAAAATTATATAATTTAATATAGATATTAGTTTGAGAGAATAAAAAGATTAAATACTCTAAAATTATATAATATAATTAGATTTAGATTCTTTTCATTTTGAGAACTAATATTTTTTTATATTAAAAAATATTTAGTTTATAATTTATTTAGTGTAAATTCTTATTAATGATTTTTTAACGAAACTATTAATATTTAAAAGTTAATTAAGTTTTGATTAATATAATTTAAATTAATAAAAGTCTTATAGAAATAAATATTTTTTATACACAAAATTTAAATTTAAAATTTTAGTTAAAAAAATAGAATATTTACTATTCTAATCGACTAACTCTTGATTCTTCTTATCCCGTTCTAAACATAAATAAACGTACCATATAGAGACTCAGAATCAATATAATTTATAAGTGGCTTCAAGATGGCATTTTATCAAAATATTTTATTAAGAAGGCAGTTCACACTCTTTCATTACTTTTCTTTCTTTAATTTCATACTCTTTATATTTTTATATATTTACGACACTAATTAAATAAAAATTCAAAAAAGGTATTATAATACTATAATATATATTCATTAGTTCCCTCAAAAAGAAAAAAAGTCCCCATTTATTTTTTGTTGCCATTGATGAAGTGTGAAAGCTGTGACTGACTGACTGTATCCTTGGCATCTGAGAATTAATGGGAAGGACCCACATGAAGGCATATGAATAGAAGAAGGCCATTGATGTGTGCAGTGCGGAACCGAGGTTGACGATGCAAGAACTTCTTAGATCTGAAAATACAAAGCTGCAATAACAGGGGTAGCCTTCTTGCTTCTTCTTTCACATAACTCAATTTCTTTCTCTGCAATCTTAAGGTAATTTTAATCTCTCACTGCCACTTTCTGCCAATCACATTTCTAATTTCTTCTTCACTTCACTAATCCCTCCTGCACACACCTCACTAATTAACAATTTAATTCTTTCAAATACATTTTGTGATGATCAGGGTCAGCCCATTGGATCAAGGAAAAAAAAATCAATATAAATTAATTTAATGAAAAGATAAATATATAAATTTAACATTTTATACTTTTTATTATTATGTGAAAAAGTAATTAATGAACATGTAGAGTTGTAGACCTACATGTGAACCAATCTATTTGACAATGTCAGTGCAAGTTAATAAATACAATTTTATATAATTTTTTTGAGTTTTTTTAATTTTATCTCTCATTTTTTAATGTTGTTTCTGTGTTTTTATTAATTGATACAATTTTTTATCCTACTCAAGTTTTGTTGATATATATAATTATCAAGAGATTCATACATGAAATTCATAAAATTATTCTGGTTTAAATATAATTGAACTTGTAAAAAAATTCATATAAGATTAGACTGATTATTAAGTTAGTTTTGATATAATTTCTATTTTTTCTCAAAATTCTTAATTATTGCTTTTCAAATATTCAAATGAAGAATTTTAAAAAAATTTTAAAGTGTCTTGACAATAAATTTTTATTATGCTTTGACTAAAATAATTTTATGAGCTTCACATGTGACTAATTTAAAAAAAAAGAATTGCATCGACAAAGAAACAAAATTAAAACAAAAAAGAATAAAAGGTGAAATTAAGATGTCACACAAAATTAAATGATATAAAATTAATTTTAACCAAAATAAAATTAAGAGGCTAACTTGCGTCGTCATGGCTGAGGTAAAATGACGTCAAAAGGGTAAAATAGTCATCATAAAACAGTAAAAAGTAAAGCCTGTAAGTCTTTCATCATTCATGAGTCATAACACTTAATTTTACCTTTATGTCCTGGAAACAGAACTTTATGTCCTCTCGCTCTCGCAGTATTCAACGCCACCGCTTTGCATCCTTAGCAGCAACGTCTTCGTGCTCTTACTCTCGAAACGCCAAAATCCACGGATTGCAAGAGATTTTGCTCTATCCAATTTTGAGGTTCAATTTGGAATAAAGTAGATCTCAGGTAAATTCTCTGCTGGATTTTCCTCTCTCATTGTCAGCTGATGAGAGAATTGCGACCTTTGCTTAGTTTGTGTTTTGATTTCGTTCTTCTGGCACCTGTGTTTCTTTCTGCTGATCATCAGATTGATTATGTTCTGACGGTGTATCAGTTAGATTTTATATTGCCCTGGAGTATTGTTAATATTTTATTGTGCAATTTATAAATATGGGTAATAATCATTGTAGAACACTAGAACTTATGGTGAATATTTGAGGAACAGTGAATATTTGTTGAGCCTAATTATTATTTCATACAAACTTTAAGCACTTGTTGTTAGTTATAATTTGAGATTGCCTTTATTTGTTAGTGTGATTGAGCTTTTGAGAGAGTTGGATTCTTCACATGGTATCAAGCTTGGTTATGAGCTCAAAGGGATTCTCCACGAGGGGGTATTAGAGATATTAATAAATACCGTTCCTGGGCTTACTCCTAACGACTTAAGGAGTTAGTTATTGATAGTTTTATTATAATTACAGCAATAGCCTGCTGCGACGTTTTCCTTGACCATAGGGTTGGGCTTTTGTTTTCTGCTTTAAACTTGTATAAAGAAATGTTGGTGATGATTTTACTTCTAAGAACAGATAGCTGGGAAATTGGTGGCTGTATATTCCTAATATATTCCATACCATACGAGCACTAAAACTAGTGTGTAGGAGGAGAATATATGCATTGGAGTTTTTATGTATTTTAGTTTGATGAATATTTATAGGCCTCTCTATACTAGTGGTCATGAATTTTAAGGCTAGTCGCTTTCTATTTTTATAAAGTGTTGTAGTTGCTGCTTGGGCCTTAATCCTATCATGTTTGGAGAGAAAGTTTTGCTGGCAATTCTCCTTTTTCATTTTCCAAAACCTTTAATATTACTTAGAAGAACTCATGATATTTACATAATTATGTGTCTCTGGCTGAATTAGTGTCTTAAGCGTCTGTGTTGATTAATTTTTTCTAACTCTACTTGTAAGTAATTATTAGAATTCAAAAAATAGGTTGATGAAAAGTTACAATGTGTGTTCTCCACCACCATTAATATTATATATAGAACTTTGTCTAGTTTTTTGGTATTTTTTGCATTTCCTTTCTACTTTTTTTTTGTAGATTTCTCATTGTGATTTTATTTATTTTTTTATGTTCTCTTTTTGTTGATATTTATGTTCTCATTCAATTTTTAGCAGGCAACAAATATTACTTTTGAGAATATAGAAATAAACTACTGTACAGGGCCTTGCTCTCATTGGATGGCGGAGAAGTCCTGCATCAAGCGCCTTCAGAAGGAATATAGAGCTCTTTGTAAAGTACATCATCTTTCTTTCGCCTAACATTTTGTTTCTTTATTTACCACTGCTATTTGTATTTAGCTCAAATGCAAAGAACCTCTCTCAACCAAGGGGGTTGTGCAGATTACCTCCCTCAACTATACAAGTTGACAAAAGGCCTCATAAACTTTCAATTTTGTGCGACATACTCTCTCCATTAACATTCTTGTCCAAGCATTTGTCCATGTTAGCAAAATTGAGGGGGTATATAACACAAAATTGAAAATTCAAGGGGTCTTTTGTCAATTTTTTGAAGTTTAGGGGTAAGCTGCACTGCTCTAATGATGCTTTTTGGCAAAAATGTTGACAAAGGGTGTATGTTGCACATTTCTAAAAGTTTGAGGGATCTTTTGTCAACTTTTAAAGTTGAGGTGAGTAAATTGCACAACCTCCTAAGTTGAGGGGGATCTTTGCATTTTAGCCTTCACATTTTATGACCCCATTTGGACCTCTCTCCCTCTTTATTTTTCTGTCTGTCTAATTGGTAATTTGATGTTGTGGCTTTTAGAAGATGTAGTGCACAAGATACAGGGAAGACATGATCTTCCTGTATATTTTGCATGTCTGCAATTCAGGCAGTGTGTCTATATTTTTTTGTTACTTTTTCTATCCTCTGTCAGTCTATGCTATATTATTTATGCAATTGCTCTTTTCAGCCGGTATCAATGAACCGGATAATGCTTGATTTTTGTTATGAAATTCCAGGAGCCAGTATCCCATGTTGTAGCCCGCCCTTTACCAAATGATATTCTTGAGTGGCGTAAGTCCTTTTTATGTTACCTTATCTTAGACTAATTTGTGTTATTTTTAATTTTTAATTGCAAATCGTCATTTTACTCTTAAATTTTATAATTTACATTTTATTTTTCATAAAAATAAGTTATTGATATAGAGAGGAAAAAGTGACAACAGGAATTGGTTGCTTAGTTTCTGAGGTAAAAAGAGATATGATACTGGTAAAGTGGGGTAAATTTAAATATGAACGATTACTAATTATACCAAAATTTTTTTACATTGGAACTCAAACAGGCAATTTGCTGATTCCTTTATTAAATAGTATAGCCTTTAATAATCTTTGGAGGGACAGTAGTGACTGTCAGATACTTGCTCACAGCCATTAAATTTATTGGGACTGATTTTTTTTTTTCTTTTTAAATGCAAAAACCATGCGAGTTTAATATGGCTGGCACTGCTTAAAGGAATTTCACCCACTTTTCTTGTGAGGATTGCTTAATGTCTATTACTAGGATGTGCATGTGACACAGAAGGGGCTCTTTCTCCCTGACTGTCATTTATTGCTAGAAATCATAATGTTAAATTAGTTAAAAATTGAACTAGCTGGAATAAGGAGTTTTTGTTGAGATACTGAGTTAATGGTACAGCCATTGATTGAGATGTTATGTAATGTATGATTTTCTGATTTTCTCTGAGGACTGTGTCCATTGCAGAAGGGAACTGTCTGTTCTTTGTTTTTTTACATGATTGGAAAACCTCTATTGATGACCTTATGGTTTCTTATCAACAAATAAAAGCAATCTCCATATATTTTATACAGGTCTTCATACTCTTAAACTGATCTCCATACTTGTCTATGGTCAGCATTCAATACCACTATATATATATTTTAATGAAGGCAACTGTCTCATTCAGTGATAGAGTTAAAGTGTAATGTTGTCTTTGCACTTCTCATGAAAGTAGCTTATGAAAATGGATCTGTTTTACCTTTTGTTTGCTGACTAGTTTATATCTAGAAAGCATAGACATTGACATGTTAAACTTCAAAAAATATAAAACATGACATGACACAGTTAAAAAAACCACACGCACCCCCAACTGGGGTCATTCTATTCTCTAAGTATCTTACAATATTATTTTCTAAAAAGAAATTCTACTAAATCTGAAGTTAAGCTATACTGTTCTATTTATTCATGTACAAGCAAAAAAGAAAGAAAGAAATAACTTTAATTATCTCATCAAGATGAGGTTTCTAGTCTCTCATTCTATCGCACACTTGAAAATAGGTTTGTTAGTGCTTTACAGGTTTATAGAAGCTATGCACTGATTATTTTCAGATGTAGTTCATGTTCCTTGGATTACTTTTACTTCCGAAGTCCTTGCAAATTAAATTTAGAATGGACATTCAGTGGCCTGATATGTCTTGCAATCTCTTGCTTGTTGCACTATCAGCTACTTAATGTTAATTTCTATGGTAGGTAGTGGTTGATTCTGATATTATTGTATATTAATGTCTCAGATTACGTGTTGGAGGGAAGTGAAGGAACACCTTTTGCAGGTTTTTTAATCTTACAATTTCTGATTATTGTTAGTTCACTTTTCCTGTCCTGTGCTTTATATTTGTGAAATGTCTTAATTTGTAAAGTCTCATTCCAATTTTTATAGTATTAACTTGATGTTTTCCATATTTTTAGGTGGATATTATTATGGAAAAATCAAGTTTCCTCCTGAATATCCATATAAACCTCCTGGAATCAGGTGATCTTCTTTCTGCAGTATTCTTTTTGTTTTGTTCTCAATTATCAGGTGGATTATAATATTGGCTATGTATATGTTCTGTTTATTATGCAGCATGATTACACCTAATGGACGGTTCATGACTCAGAAAAAGATTTGTTTGTCCATGAGCGATTGTAAGTTTTTTTGTTTTAATTTGTTGGAGCATCGGTCAGGCTATATCATGAAGTATACATGATATTATAATTTAATTTTTGTGTGGATTTTGCTATTTTTGCAGTTCATCCTGAAAGTTGGAATCCTATGTGGTCTGTATCAAGGTCAGACTGATTCTAGTTTTGAAGTTCATGTATGCGCTTTAGTTCTCTCCCCTTCTCTCTCTCTCTCTCTCTCTCTCTCTTTCTGGGCAATGCTTTTTTATGCCTCTGTACAAGCGATTGCCATTTGAGAGAAACAGATGATGTTGATTATTACTCTATAGCTTTCCACTGATGTTTCCAATACATGAATGCAGCATACTTACAGGGCTTCTTTCTTTCATGGTGAGTACGTCATAGATTCTTCATATTCTAATTAAATTCTCGCTCCTTCCATCTCTCATGTTTGTTTTCCCCACATAAGATATTATTCCTCTGTTTGCATTCATTTGTATCATATAATGTTTCTGTTAATGTATAGCAAAGTGACAGGCAAGTATTATTATCAGTTTCTTTATAATTCTTTTCCATCTTCTTTGTTTGGTCAGTAGGCCCAAGTGCTAGATGTAGATGGTGCTTTCTTGAAAGCTTGATTTAGTGCCTTATGTAACGTTTGGTGGTGTATACAATTGAAACTCCATGTATCCTGTATTCCTGTGCTTTGTTGAGAGCTTTCAATACGATGATGCACTTCTCTTTTGCAGATGGACAACAGTCCAACCACTGGTAGTGTGAACACTACTACAGATGAGAAGCAGCGTCTAGCAAAAGCTTCTCTTGCTTTCAACTGTAAGAAGTAAGTATGTTGCATCAGCTATTCATGATAAATAATGAGCGAGTTCTCTGTGATTGGTGTTTCAATCAGAATTCATGTTGGATGTGATAATTTTGCATACAGTGCAACATTCAGGAAATTGTTCCCTGAGTATGTTGAGAAGTACAACGAGCAGCAGCAGCTTTCTCAGAAAGTTGCTTCTGAGCGGGTGTCATCAGAGACATCTCATGACGAAAGTTCAAGACCCTTGTCAGAAAAGGTTTTAGATTCTACAAGAGAAGACATGGAAAGAGTAGATGGGTTAAAGGATGTGAGAAAAAACAGAAAGCAGTCCTTCCCAACATGGATGATGTTATTACTCTTCTCCATCTTTGGGGTCGTAATGGCTTTGCCTTTGCTTCAGCTATGATGATAAGGGACAAAATCCCTACTGGTAAAAGGGGTAAATGCTGTGTTGTCATGCATAACATGATTTGTATAGGGAATTTATGAATACGGAGGCTGCATTCTATCTATATGCTAATTTTAGTCCTCTGTGTCTATGTTGCCAGCCTGGTATTCAATGCTAAGAAGTTACATGGTTGTGTTCCTATAAATCTAGTTTAAGGTTTGTCTTCCCAATTATTGTTGGTTGGTAATTTTCATTCTCTCTCTCTCTCTCTGATACATGGGGTGTCATGACAAACTGCAAATGCTGTAAGTTGTGGCATAGAATGTGTTATGATATCTGACTAAAGAGTAAACATATTTTTGCTCCCAATAGTAGAAAGGTTTATAATAAATGTAGAGGAAAAACCCTTGGTTATTGAATGTTAGTTATTCTTGTTTTGATTATTTAAGGTACGTGGGTTGTCCTTCATTTCTCTGTAGGTTATGATTTTGGAAGATTGATTTTGAATAGAATTAATTTTCGCAAAATCTGAGCTGGAAGAGCACTGCAGCTCTATAAATGACATTAACCATTTTAACGCGGCTAAACCATCTTCGTATTCACATAAATTCTTCCTTGATGATCAAAGCTGAATGGAAAGGCCAAACTGCCATTTTAACCACCAGATTTTGTGTTGTATTTATTTAATTATATATTCAAGTTTTCAATCACCAAGCACCTATTGATAAAACCAACTCAGTTAGAACTGAATTGTGTACTTGGATGTTTCTTTTATATGTTGATCATGGAAGCTCTTATTTTTGCTTTGATTATTAGTTCTTGGAGGAAGCAAGACATTATAGAGTGTGGCAAAGCTGAAGAGTTTATCAGTGGATCTAAGGAGTGATCAAAAGCAAGAATTCATAGAAAAATTCTCCGATCAAATGGAGCAAAGCTGATAATTGATAAGAAAAGAAAGCCTGGGGTGGAAGTGGAGCCCACTATCAATTATCAGAGGTTTCAGAAAAAGTAGGTCACGGTTTAATGTATAAGAAAACTAAATTTAGGTAAAATAGTCGGATGTTTGTTATCTAGTTTTTTAAATAAAAATAAAATAGATAAAAGTATTTTTTATATTCTTAAATTTTATATTAACTTTTAATTTTATTTTTAAATTTTTTTAGTTAATTTTGTCTTAAAATTTTGAATTGTAAATAATTTTTTCTTATAATTTAAGGTTGTATAAATTATTAACAAAAAAATAATGATGCAATACTTTGTTTGAAAAAAATATAAAATTATCAATGATATAATACAAAGTATTTATTGAAATCTTTATTAAAAAATTTAATCTTAACGCCAGATAGTAATTGAGTGAGTAAAAATATTATAATTTAAAAATATATGTTATTATTTAATGTTTGAACATTGTTAATGTGTTATTTATACTATTAATATTTATTGTCAAATGTTACATTATTATTTTTATCAATAATTTAGATAACATTTGATCATAAAACAAAATCGATTATAATTTAAAACTTTAAAAATAAAATTGACTATAAAAAAATTTTAAGAACAAAATTAAAAATTCATATAAAATTTAAAGATATAAAAGATAATTTTATCAATTAAATATATGAAAGGGGTCTCTAAAAATTTAGTCATGCGATGTTAAAATATAAAAAAGTATTTATTTATTGTATTTTTATAGAAGAACTCAATAATAAACACTTAAAAATTGTAGTTAAATATTGTCCTATGTAATAACTGAGGCAAAGGTAGTGAAGCTAAACATTGGGGTCTAGTCACACAAACAAAATAAGAAATTCATACCCTTATGGTCAAATTCACCACCCACCAGCAAAGCACCCCATGTGCTGTTCAGAAGAATTATATGGTCACTTGTGTTTATCAGAATGTCAAATTCTGTGACACAAGTTTCAGAGAAATGCGTCTTTGAATTTCTGCTTCTTTTTACTATAAATAATTATCGTTTTTTACCAAGTGAGTTTTATTCCACAAATTCTGAAGATAAATCAGAGAGAGAGAGAGAGAGAGAGGGTATTAACATTGCAAGAGTACTAATATTGCTCTGGTTTGATACAGATTTTAGTTTCGATCTCTTGAAATCTGTAGACACAAAAAGAGGAAGGAGGAAGGCAGACTTTAAACGTGTCTTCTATATACTTTAGTCCTTTTTCTCTTTCATTCTCTAACTTTATCATTTAATGTATTTTAGGGAATTCAATAACTTAATGAGTCCGGTAACTAAGAGAAAAAAAAGGGTACATCTTTTTTTTTTTTTATATATTTTTACTATTAGACGTGTGAACAATTTTATAACTCATTATTCAATTATTAGTCGTTTTTTTTTAAAGAAGTTTTATATATTTTGAATTCTATTGAAAAAGCTTATAACTTACAATCTAGACAATGCTAAAGGGAGAAAAAAAAGAGTTAAATTTTATATGCCAATATACAAATAAGGTAATACAATTCATGTACTACAAAATTTTCAAGGTGGCGAGTGGTTATAAACATTATCCTAGCTGTCCTTTCAAGTCAATATATTTTATGTCAAGCAACCTATTAATTGGTTTTTTTTAAAAAAAAAAAATAAGAAAGACTTTAAGCAAATAACATGTTAGCTAACCCAGAAAGATCTTAGACCAATGACACTTAATTGTAGAAACGTCCAAATTGTTTGACATTAAATTGTGGAGATAGGAAAGAAGAATAATATTACAAGTATTCTAATTATTAGAAATTAAATTTCAAAAACATATATAAAGGGCTAAATTAAACATTCATATATCTGTCAAGAACTATTATAAAAATTTCCCCTTTTGTATCTTTCCATCTATGCCTCATCTTGATTCCAAGAAAGATTAATGTCTCTATATAGACACTCCGCTTTATATACTACTATAGACACTTTGAACAATTCTTCTAATTTGTAGCAAGCATGAGTGTGTGTGTGTGTATATATATATATATTAAAAATGCTTGTGTAATAAGGCAGTACTATTATTATCATTATCTTTGTTTTATATTTCATTCTAATTTAGGTTCAGGTTTGAGGTTTCTCTACGGTTGTGGTAGCTAAACTTTAGCAAAATTGTGGAATTTCCATTGGGGTTGGATTAATTAAAAGGTTGACATTCTGTAATGGGTACTTAATTCCCTAATTATCAGGAGATCAATGAGTCAGTACTAAGGAATTTGGGGAAAAAGAAAAAACTGAGGAAAGATTACAATGTGGAGAAGAGCAATTTTGTAATGAGCATCACTTCCTGATTCACTCTGAAGATAATCTCTAAAGGAAATGAAGTTATTAAAGAGAGATAGGCCTTCTAACTTCATAGTTCATACCAATAAAAAACCCTCTGAGAGCTAAGAAAAACTAAAAGCTAAACAGGATTTGAGATAAATTGCTCAATAAACTATCATTTCCTTTTTCAAGCATCCAGATTCCACTGATCTACGCTTCACATAACAATTACAGATAGTAGGCATCCTTAGCCATTTTCTGGATTAAGTTTAAGACTGCTATCTCTCTTTGCAACTGCAAGAGGAACCCCAACCTCTCTCAACAACAGTAATATCAGACACCTAAAGTTCTTCCCTTTCACTCTCTTATATAATTTTCAATCAAATTGCAGCCTCAATGTGGGCATATATATATATATATATGTATATACATACATACATACATAGTTTTTCATACAAATCTCTAGCTCTGTCCTCTCCCTGCTTGTTCCACATCTAAAGAGCTAGGATTAGAAGGACCTAACCTTTTGTCTCTGCTTAAAAGCCTCTTCAATGATCTCAATCTCGTTGTCATTGGTGATTTCAGCTCATCTTCAGCAAACCTGCTTGCAGAAGGGGATAAAGATGAAGAATTGGCCTCACTTGGTATACCAATTACCAGCATTTCATGGTGTCTACTATTACTACTACTACTATTAGCAGTAGAAGAAGATGAAGGACCTTCTTCTTCCAAAGAAGTACCACTAGAACTAACTTGAGTTTGGTTCCCCCAAATCAACACATTAGTTGGGAAATTAGGAGACTCTGAAACATTCATGGCAGCAGCTGAAGCTGAGTTTTCTGCTGCTTGTGATTGACTGCTATTCTCAGAGGAATTTTCTCGAACACTTGAACTGCTTTTGCATTTAGAGGATTCAGGAGCAACAGGGTTTCTACAAAGTGGGCATGTAGAGTGGGACTGGAACCACATATCTATACAATCCAAATGAAACCCATGATTGCATTTGGGTAGAAGTCTTGCTTTTTCTCCTTCAACAAGCTCAGAGAGACAAACCGCACATTCCAAACCTTCTTTGAAATCCTCTGGTTGGTATGTCAATACTGGTAAGGATTTGAGCAAAGAAGGGTCAAGCCCACTTTGATGAGTGACGTTAATCGATGGATCTTGGCCGGGGGCGAAGACAAATCGGCGGCGACGGCGGCGGCGAGGCGGTGGAGGAGTGGGTTCTTCAATGCTCCACCAGAACCATTTAGCGTAGAGATGGAGGACGAGAACAAACACAACCACCATGAAGAGGATTACTATAGCTACCACCATGATCTTTCCCGTCACTTCAACTGCAGGAGACTCGGTCAGTTGCCCAGTTGACCGAAACGAGTCAGACATGATTCTAGCTTACCCTTTATGTAAAAATCAAGCACGCCCAGAAGTTCAGAATCGAACAAAATGATCAAAAACTAAAAACCCAGATGGAAAATCACTGGAACTTATGGGTTCCGCAGAAGAAACCCAGAAATCAAGGTTTAAACTTTGAAGAGCAGAAATGGGGATGTGAAATAAGTGAATTTCAGAATGGTATGAAGAGGAGACGAAGAAGGAGAAGAAATTGGATTTGATTTTTTGCTGAGTCTGAGAGTGTCGGAAAATAAAGAGGAGGAAGATGTAGGCGAAGACGTGAAAGAATTCAAAGGAGGAAGACTTGAGACTTGGACTCATTAGATGGAACAAGCGAAGAAGATGACGGCATTAGAGTCTATTAGCATTTGATAAATTGTTAATTAGATTCCTCTAATACTTTTTTTTAGCCAAATAGATTCTCAAATACTTTAAAAACATAAAAAATTAAAAAGAAAATTTGTAGAATTCAAACAGCCTTGTCCATTTCTCCCATAGCTGCGCTTTCGCATTTTTCTTTTTCCTTATTAATTTTTTATTTTTTTTATTTTCCGAAACCATTAACCTACGCTTGTCTTGACGTGGATTTTTCTTTTCCTTTGACCCATGTAATTGACTAATGCTTTTGTCGCAACAAAATTTCAAAAACACATTGACAAATACGTTTGTTACTAATTATTTTTTAATAAAATTTTAAATTATTTTTTTTCTTAAAAAGTATTTTTTATTATAAAAATATATACTTTCTTAAAAAAATTAAAAGATACTAAAATATTCACTTGATAAATTTTTATTTCAATGTTACTTATTTTGTGTGAAAAATTAAAAATTTAATTTATATTAAAGTTTTATTAATTTGATAAAAATGTTTATGTATAGTATTTACATATTTTTGTTTAAATTAAAATTGATTAATTATTATAAACATGATAAATTATAGAAATGTGTTTATATTTAATATTTTTTCGTATTTCAAATATAATTTATTTTAATAAAAAATATTTGTGAGTAAAAAAAGTACATTATCTAACCATAAAATCACATTTAGAACAAAGATATAAAATTTAATTCAACTTAAATTACAAGAAGTATAATTATAAAAAATCAAATTAATTTATTTTTAGTCTCTTATCTCCATATAATAATAAAAAAAATTACACAAATTATGGTTTAGTTAAATTATATTTAGAGTAAATTATACTTCATTATTTTGAGAAATATTAAAATTAAGTTTTCATTTTATTTATTTTGAACACTTATACTATTATTCCTTTAGACATAAGAGAAATTTATAATTTTACTCTTGTTAACCAAAATATTTTTTTATTTAAATAGATTAATTTTATTATTTTTAATTCAAAATAAATTATAATAAAGTAATCATTTTTAAAACATATTTTTAATAAATTATAAAGTTTTTTAAAAAATTAATATTACTATTAAAGATATTTTATTCAAAATAAGTAAAATTGTAAGTTTTCAAAATAAAGAGAAGATAAATGTAATTTATCACTCCCATAATTTCAAAAATTATATATAGTACCTTTGAAATTTGATATAATGTTACAAAAATATTTTTTTGATTTATTTTTTATTAATGAAGTTAATATTCCATAAGATATTTATTAATTATAAAATAATTAAATCACATAATTATTTTTATTTTTATATTAAATTTTACTTTTGAAAAAATTTTATTTGTTAGTATAAAGGCAACTCTAATTTATTCTAATAAAAATGATGACATTCTCATTTGAAAACAAAAAAGAATGATGGCAGTGTTTCTTTTCACCCATTTGGCGCCAGTTTTCCCAAAAGTGGAGATACTGAAAATGATTACTAATTACTATTGCTTATAGTTTTCTTCACTTTCCCTCTTATCCTTCTATTTATTCTCCAATTTAATTAACTCTCGTGGATCAAAATGTATCCTCGGTGGTCCATATAAGCTAAAACTAGCTTGAAGAGAAAAATAATGATTTTTTTGCCAAGTTATTCTTAAAATCTTTATATTTTTACTCAATTTTTAATTGAATCATTATAACTTGAAAATTTACAACTAAGTCAATATAATTTAATAAAAATTAAAATTAATTCATGTTGTTAAATTTTTGTAAAAATTATATTAAATTATATTAATATTACTAATATATAATATATTAATACTCTAGTATAATTTATATTAACATAAAAAATAAAAAATAATATAAAAATAACTAAAATAGATAAAATTAAATATAATTTATGTTAAGTAATATGCGTAGATTGACTTAAATTAAGTATATTTATAATATTAAGATAATAACAAAATTTTAGGAATTAAATTAATAATTTGTTAAATTATAGGACTCAATTGTAAATTTTTAAGGACTCAATTAAAAATTAAACAAAATAATAGAGATTATAAGAATAATTTAGTTTTAATTTTGTCAAAGAAAAAAATGATGCCTTTTATATGATAAATCCCAACTTTATAAAGATTAATCTACTTATTATTTATTTTTTAAAATTTTATATATAATAAAATATAATTTATTATGAATTAAAAAAAATAAATTACACTAATATTGAAGGTTTAGTTAAATTATATTTTTTTTATATGTTATACAGAAAAATATTTTAATTAATAAAAATAAATTTAAGATAGTTGAATATAGTTTTAAAATTATATGGACTTTAAGTATAATTTAGCTAAATTTTATTAAAAAAATAATTAAAACTCTCCATGTACATTACTCAAATAACAATATTCTCTTACAAAAGATACATTAATTAGGCATGAGTAAAAATCCGTTAATGAAAATGCAAATAAATTTATCAAAATTAGACACCTCTATAAAAACTAAAAACACCATGTTGAATGATACTGAAAATTAGCCTTTTCATTATTTTTGTTCAAAGAAGAGGAAGTATTGTTGTATTTTAAAACTGATTTATTAAAATTATAATTAATTTAGTTGGAGAAAGTAAAAAGATTTTTTACTTAATTAGGTCTAGCTATAATACATAAGTCAATCAAAATAAAGAGACATTTAAGTCTATTTAAAGATTATAGTGTGTGTGCGTGTATATATGTTTTTTATATGTATTTTTTTTAATAAAATCAATTTTGCTTAATGTGCGTGAAAATTAAAATTATGTAAAATTATTTTTGTGGTTCTTATAATTTTTGTAATTTTAATTGGATCTTTATGATTTAAAATTTTGTGATTGAGTCCTTATAATTTAACAAATTTTTAATTTAATTCTTAAGCTTGAATTTTTGTAATATTTTGTTAAATTTTTGATAATATGTTAATTATATATCTATTTTACATTATAAATTTATTTAATTTAAATCAATTTATTTATATTATGTCTAATATAAATTGTATTTCATTTAATATATAAGTTATTTTTATATCATTATTTATTTTTTTCTTTATTAACATAATCTTATATATTTAGAGTGTTAAAATGTTAAATGTTAACAATACTAACAAATTTTAATAAAATTTTGACGACAAAAATTAATTTAAAATTGTATTAAATTATAGGAACTTAACTACACATTTTTAAATTATAAAAATTTAATTAAAAATTAAGTAAAAAATTATAGGTAACAAAAAAATAATTTAACCTTAAAACTATAATTCATTACATTCTAAAGAACTAAATGTGCTTCCTAACAATGATCGGGCCAAAAGTGTCCAATTGACCAAGTTGGACAATTTTTGTTTATTTAGAATTCTTTTTTTTTTTTGAAAAAAAAAAGTCCATTGACATTTCTTCTTGGAATGCTATAATATGAAAATAGTAAAGTAGTAAATTATAGAAGGACATGATAATGTGAGAAAATGACTAAACCTATTCAATATCCATAAATTCTTGAGAGGTCTTAATGCTGTCTGATACTCCCACATGCTTGCATCAATTATGTTTGATTATAGTTTCAAGCCAACAACCTTCATCACAAAATCTCAAACCCCTCTTCTTTATTTCAAAAGGGGAAGATTAAATTAGACTTTATTATTAAGTTGTTTAGTTAAAAAAAATGAGATGTGAAAGAAAAATGTTCAAAGACTTAATTATATAGTGTTAAGCTGTAATAAATAAATATTAAATTACCAATTTTTTATTTGTCAATTAATTTCAGTAAAAATTTAAATGGCATTAACTATATTATGAAAATTTTAATAAATATATAAAACTTTTTTACCCATGAAAACCCCAAAACAAGATTTTTCTAACTTTGAACTGCTCCTTTTCATACAATATTCCCAATTCTTTTATTGTCACAGTTACTTCGATAATCATAGCTATTTATGATGGCTAAGATATATTATAATACATGTCACTGTCTTCCCAACTCTGGCTATTGGAGTACACAGTTTTATATTGACTCGCTTGTTTCTTTACATTTTTTTTTTCCGCATGCCTCTTGTTAGGCAGCTATATATATAATTACATTGAAATATTAGTTAAGAAAGTATATAATTAATTAATTAATTGTTTAAAAATTTTGAATTTAATATATAAATATATTTGATTTTTATTAATTAAATATTATACTAACCAATTAAATATTTTTTAACTAGTGTTCTAAGAATATTTTTTTTTTAAATTATTAGTACCTAAAAATTTGTTAGACTTTGATTAATTTGATTTTAGTTGATTGAGCTTCCAATAAAGATATTTTTATACACAATACTAGAATTCAATTTTTTTTTAAAAAAGAATAAAATAGCACTCTAATTAGCCATGTCTTGACCCTAAGACTACTTTTTTTTTTTTGGGGTGAAAAAATGGTGTCCCAATCTAAACTTAAGAAAGGTTTATAGAGTTAGAAAACACTTACATAAAATTTATAAATAATTTATCAATATGAAAAGAGAGATTATCTGAATTAGAATATAAATTATTCAGCTGCGATGAAAAAAAAAATAAGATAAATAAAAATTTTATGCATGTTAATTAAATTTAGTGTTTAATTAATATTTTGGATGTAGTGAGACAAGGGAGATTGGTAGCATTATACTAGCAATTAATTAAAGCCATTTTAAACGCAATTTGTTGCCATAATTTAGGGACCTTGAATTGGCTCGCGGTGTACCAAAGTCAAAATGTATGCTTCGACAAAATGATTATTCATCTTCTTCATCATGGCCATTCATGCCTTTCACCTTTTTCAGTCTTTTGGGGAGGAAAAAAAATTGTGCATTACGAGAATGATTTATACTCTATAGGGATTTTTTAGCTATAACTTTGGTTAGCTAAATATAAGTAAATCTCAAGAACATAAATATAAGTATTATAATATTTTTAAAGCTAAATTTTAATAAGATAAATGTAATTGTCATATCTATTCATAACTAATGTGGAGAAAATTAAGGGATCAATTATATTAATGGAATCAATCAACATGATTTTTTTTTTCTTAAATTTGCTGTTAGATTTAAAATTCTAATAATAAATATCATATTTATAAAAATTTATATTAATATAATATTATTGGTAGTCCATCAATATATCATTTAAAATTAACGTTAATATTTTTTAATATACAGATATTTTAAACTATTTAAATCATATAGTTATTATTCTCAATTTTTTAAAAAATTTAATCTGCAAGATTGATATAATAATTACTTTTAATTTTTTAAAAAATTATAGTTCTTATCCTGTAATTGCACAAGACGATCTATATATACTTGCTTGCATGAATTCAACCTTTTGGAATTAGAACCTATAAATCTAGTTTGAGTTATTATATATCAAAATTTTCAGTCTTTTTGGTGTCGAATTAATAATGTAATAATTATACTTGATGACATGAAATAGCAAAACCACCACCACCATCAATAATGCTGGATTGTTATATTAATATTAGCACTGGTCATTGCTAAAGGATCGCTTTCAAAACACAAGATTTATTTTAACAAAATAATAATAATAATAATAACACAAGATTTATTGGAAGTTTGAAGTTCAATTCATTTGGTAGCAATGTAGCTCTTTTTTAGTTCTTCGATACTGAAATTGCAGGTGCCTTTAAGTTTATTAAAAAAAATTAAAATACACATAACTCCAATAATTAAAATTGATTAGAATCTCATAAATTTTACAACTTGTACAAAAAAATGTATCTATTAATCTTTTTATTTAAAACTCTAATAAAAGATAGATAAATCAAATTATTTAAAGACATTTTTTTTAACAAAGCCTATTAAGGGAGTTTTCTAACTTAAATTTTAGGAATTTTTTTTTATATTTTGATATAACATGATTTTATTTTTATAAGACTATTTCGTTAAAGTTTTAAATAAAAATATAAGTGGAGGGAATTTTTTTGTACAAATTATAAAATTTAAAAGATTTTATGTTAATTTTTATAATTAATACAAATTATTAAAAAAATTATTGTTGACTTAAGGCTCAAACTAGATATAGTATTAAAAATTTAGAACTATATGCACTTTTTGTATGAATAAAGTGAATATTGACAAATTATAGGGCCATTCACCCCAAAACTTGGCTTTTGATAAAGTCGGAATTGTTGGTAAGGAGTGGCCATGGAAATCTTAGACTGCAACATATATAAGCATCCATTACTCCCAAACCAAAAATGGAAATGATTCCATCCAAAAAAATTGAAAATTCACCGAATCATATGCATCCATTACTCTCAAACCATTCAATTAAGACGTTAATGGTCTCGGGTTACAGAACAAGCAATGCTCAATTAAAAAAAAAAACTTGTAATTAAAGAACTTTTTGTTTATTCCTTAAGGATTCAACTTTAGCTATATTAGGGATATTTTGGACAAAATTGATTACTAAATGAGACCGATCGACAATTGAATGGATAATTTAAATTTCATGTTTATAGTTAATGGGAGTTGACATAAATAGTTAATGATTTGAAAAAAAAACTTGTTATATCTATGGGTGAAAGTTTAAACTTATTTGAATTTATTTAAAATCTTATTTGATAGATATTCTTTTTTAAAAAAAAGTTTTGACATCTAAATTCTCATTAAATAATTACGATTAGGTAAAATAATTTATAATTTAAGCCTGTACCATAATTATTTAAGTTAAACTTTTTTAACGTGTTATTAGCAATTTATCTAATAATCTTAGAAGTATATCTTCTTACTATTATCATTAGACACAAAAAAAAATCCCTCATTCGTATGAATACAAAATCATGATTTAAACTTTAGCAACCAGTTGAATCATATAGAGACATTTTACCTTGTATATCTTTTCATACTTTTAATATAGATGTTCTACCTTTCTATCTTTGAATGGAATAAAGAACTACTAAAGATATATGTAAATCAAACTAATTACCACCTAGCAGCAATAAAATTTTAAAAAAAAGTACAATAAAGTAATCAAAACCTAGGATGGACATTAATTATTGTGACATTATGTTGCCAACCTTGTAATGCTATACGATGTTAAATTAAACCAACAATTACTTCTTTTGTGTTGAGTTTTTTTTTTTTTTTTAATCTTCGGAAGTGGTCGTCAACAATAACTCTCGTACAAATTGAAACGATATATACACTTTATTCAAATTGCTTGGCAACCTTAGTAACAACCATTAAAATGATGAGATTGAAACATATTTTCTTTCTTTCTTTTTTTTCCTTTAAAAAAATGTTTACATCCACAAACCTATCAAAGTACATAGTTGATGACAAATCTTTCAGTTAAAACCTTTTCAAACTAGTTAATTTTGTAAAGGCATCCTCAAAATCAAAAGCCATAAATAATCTCATATAGAACATAGTTTCATGAACTAGCTAGAGTTTAATATTGGTAAAAATAATTTAAAATTTTTTAAAATAAAAATTTTTAATTTCTCAAAAAAAAAAAAATAATTTGACTAGTGGTGGCCAAAAAAGCTGGAACAAAAATTAGGTAGGGGATAAGATCAAAATATTTGTCCACTCTTTCTTTTTTCATGTCGACATGGTTCTGTCGTGTTATTAAAAAGTTGAAGTAAGGGTAATATACCCTTTGGATAGAGTTATGAAAGTAGTTTTTGGTTTCACGTACCAAATGAAGCAATTGACTTTTTTGGATATACATATGTATGAAGACCACTTATATTATGGTAATCTTGAAGGCTAAGATTCAATTTGTCACATTCTGATTCCGCACATTTGATGGCTTCCTTGAAGCATAAAGCAAGCTCTTAGCAAGGAATTGTTTGAGAACCATTGAGCCAACTAGCTATATTAATTTAGACCAAGGAACAAAAGCTGCAACATCTAATCAATAGTTAAGATGTCAAATTATTTCAATATACTTTACTTACAAATCATCTTCTTAATCAAGCTCTTAATTAACTACATATTCAATTGTATTAATTTTTTTTTGAGTTTACTATAAATATCTTTTTATTAAAGATAATTTTATTTAAAGTATTATTAAGTACTAAATATAAACATCTCTTTCAATAAAAATTTGAATATTAATTTGTTATGTTACGAAAAATTAATTTTTTTTGTCAGACTTAACTCTTTTATTTATTCTTTTAATAAATTCAATGAAAATATTATAATAAATTTGGAAAATAAACATTTTTTTCAAAAAGAATATGAACATTAATTTATTACATTACAAGATTACTAATAGTCCCAACAGAAAAAAAAATGTAAATCCTCTGTATTATTGGGATTTTTCTCCTAATTTCAAAATGGATTCAATTTAGAATTCACCGTTTAAGGTCATGATACCGACATGAAGGCTACAAAAATAGGCCCAATAGTGTCTTCACAACAGTCCATAATTCAATGATCCAACTTCGGCCCACCCGATTCAAAGCCCAATATCATAAGATTATATGGAAATAAAGGATTTTTTTTCCTTGGGAATTTATGGGCTTTTTCAAGTGGCTACTCGTTCGTTATCTAATTCTGGCTCGTCTTCCATGCCATTTGTGGATGTGCCTCTCTCCGTTAACTGGCTAACCTTCTCAGCTTGAGTGATTCACTGATTCTCTCTTTCACAGCTTCAACTTCTTTTGGAGTGACTGAGAGTTCAGTCACTCTAGTCCAACTTTGTTAAAGCGAGTGAGAACGAGTAGGAAGGGATAACTGATATGCTGTCTCCTCCAAGTTATGCATTCTATATGTTTGTGTAAATTGCTGAATGAGTTCCCATGCCTTTGTTGGGTACATTCTTCACCCCATTTTCTCTTCTGGGTTTGTGGATTTCTGGTTTATTCTTTCATTGGTTATTCTGGTCTTTTTTTTTTTTTTTTTTAATTGATTGTTGTGAATTTATCATATTTAAACTATTAATTGAAGACCCATTTAACTCTATCGTTTGCATGTTTTGTATGGTACTGGAGATTTCTACTATTTTTGAATTAGACTTCCTTTAGTTGGGATGTGAGTTATTCTTGTATGCGCTTATTGGTTCGAGCAGATAACACTATTCACTGTTGATATTTTTTTTCTTCCTTTCTTAAATTTGGTCAGCAGAGATTGCAAATGCACATCCCTATTTCCAATATACTTCATGTTCACGCAAAGCGCAAAAGCCATCTCATGGTAAAGTAGGATCAATTTCGTTTACATTTGGTAATGATCAAAGACTTCCGTGTGCTTGGAAATCTTCGGATAAGCTTAAAAAGGAAAACCTGAATGTGGGACGTCTGGAGTTGCGAAGGGGTAGGCTCCTCATTAAGGCAGTTGCTACTCTTGAGCCAAAGAGGTTGGCTGCAAATGGAGATAAATGCAAGAGTTTCAAGGACTCAGAGATGGATCTAAATTCTAATCCACCTGAGGTTCGGCGTGAATCTCGTGATGAAGAACCAGAAGAACTTGACGAGAGGGAGAAGATGAGAAGAATGAGAATTTCAAAAGCAAATACAGGAAACACACCATGGAACAAAGGCAGAAAGCATAGTCCTGGTAAAATAATGATCCTTATTGACCTTTGTTCCACTTTCCAGTCCCTTCTATCGTTATTTTATCATGCTCTAACTTCTAAAGCTCAATTATTAAATTCATGGGCAGAAACTATACAGAAAATCAGGGAAAGAACTAGGCTTGCTATGCAGAATCCTAAGGTGATGTCATGTAAGAATGTATTTATAATTTTGAAATTAAGTTACACAACATCCTTATTTTTTGTGATATGAAATTCTATGATGCACAATGACTTGCTAGATTTTAGATTCTTCTGGCAGACAGGCGCTGATCTTACTTTACTAAGGTGACCGAATTTATATTAATATAAAAATCTTCAAAGGACTAAAACTTAAGGATATGGAAGTTTGAAGGAACTGTTATTATTCTTTATATGCTCAATAGGCAAATGATAAGGTTACTGCCATCTGACCTAGTAGTTACGAGTTCAAATCTAGAAATAGCCTCTCTATTTGTAAGGGTAAGGCTACGTCCATAAGAACCTCCTCAAACCCTACCTGGGGCCGCCCTTTTTTATGCTCAATAGGCAAATAAACAATTTATTTTCTTTTGTGGTTTAGTCTGTCTCCTCCAAGCACATATAGAAAGGCATTGTGAAAATAGTGCAAGTACTATTCCTCAGCAACAACTAAAATTCTCATAATTTCTGAAACATCTCATATTCTTTATTAAGGTATTTTAGGCTTATTAATTAATTATAAATTTGTGTTCATGCCAAAACCCCCAACCCCCCTCCCCCCATTTTTAATAATTATATCTTTAATGAATTCTCTTCTAGAGGCAGCTTTTCGAAATTCTAAGCAATTTACTTGGAGAAGATTTCTTCAGTGAATCTGTTTAGTTTTGAATTTTATCTTAACTCTTAACCTAGCTAGCCAGATAGTGTGTTTTAAAGAATGTTGTATATAATATTCAAATTTAGCATCTCGTATTTGGCTCTAGATTCATTTAACAGTTTCTTTGCTGATTTGTAATTTTAATGGCAATTCTTAATGGAGATTTGGTAGTGGTGATATCACTAGATTAATTGGAGTTGATAATATATTTGACATGAGATTGGTGATTAGATTTTTGAATTTTGGCTAAGATAATTATAATAATTATTTTTCTTAAACAAAATTCTTAATGCAGGTCAAAATGAAGTTGGTTGATCTCGGCCATGCACAAACGTGAGTATAAATATCTTTCCACATAAACATTGTCACTACTGAGGAGTTGTTTGGTATACTAATATCTTGATTCTCTTGTGTCTTGGATACGATGGTAATTTTTATGTTTGTTATGACAATTGAAAGTTGTAAAAGAATCAATGCATGCAGTATTATACATAAAGTTAGTTAAGGCAGGGCTAAAAACTCAGGGATGCGAGATCCACATATTTTTTGGAGGTATGAAATACCACACAAAAAATGGTTTTGTCCTATGTCTCGTGGTATCTTGTATGCCATCAAACAACTTAGAGATATGAACTAGTGTACCAAACAGCTTCTAAATGATTTTATTTATAGTAGGCTGATGAAGGTCTTTGATGCTATCACCTATTTGATTGGATATAGATTTAGTTGATTACCTTTTCTTCCCTTCCATTATACTGGACTCAACCTTCTTTATTGGTTTTACAGCACAGAAACAAGACTGAAGATAGGCATTGGAGTGAGGAAGGGTTGGAAGAGGAGGCGTGAAAAGAAGGAGGTGCAGGAAGCTTGCCATTTCGAGTGGCAGAATTTAATTGCAGAAGCTTCTAGGCAAGGTTTTGTTGGTGAGGAAGAGCTACAATGGAATTCTTATGAAACTTTGGATGAACAGCTGAAGCAGGACTGGCTTGAGAGTATTGAACAAAGGAAAAAAATGCAGAGGTCACCTGGTAGTAAAAGAGCACCCAAGTCCCCTGAGCAGAGAAGAAAAATTGCAGAAGCCATCACTGCAAAATGGGCTGATCCTGTAAGTATACTTCAATACTTCGAAGTTGCATGGTTTATGGTTTTACAGCATGCAAAACTTTGTTAGTTATTGCACTAGGTTAGCAGCCTACTAGTCTAGCACACAAGTAAAGTCTCAAAAAAACAGGTAAAAATTACTATTTCTTTGTGATTGAGTTCCAGGTATCTCACAGCATGTTATTGGTTATAATTGTTATTACACCTACTAGATTTGCAAATAATTTTCCAACTTATTTAGGTACAAAAACATGATATTGGTAGTGCTTAAAATTTAAATTTAGATCCGTATATTCAACTACTTAATATATATCAATAACATTACCAATTACTTATGATCATTCCTTTGAAACAAGTATCTCCTAATTCTTATCCCAAAAATTGGTAAAAGTCAAAGTGTGTTGATAGGTACTAGTAAGGTACGCATGTTTACCCTTGGCCCTCGTCTGTGAGTTTGACTTGTACATCTTTAATTATCCTGTTGCTCCAAATCGTTTATTTGTTCAAGTACTACTATCCAGAACCAAAGAGGACCTAATTTTTTTTGGTTCTCTATGCTAGTTGCCTGCCAGCCAACAAGGCATCTGTTATTTATTTATTACTTTGGCTGTTCAAACTGAACCTCCTAATTTTTAAATTTTGAGCTCTAACTTCGTCAATACGACCAACTTGTTCCCTTATCATCTTTTTTTAATCAGGAATATCGCCAAAGAGTTTGCTCTGCATTGGCCAAGTATCATGGCACTGAAGCTGGAGCTCAAAGGAAACCAAGAAGAAAGCCGAGTGATGGTACACAGTCCACAAGGAGGAACCCTATAAAGAAAAAAGCTACTGATATTAGCATTTTTGATATGAGTGATGACAGAATTCTTATTCAGAAGCAGTTGAAAAGAAGAAAATATCCTGTTTACAAGGATCCTCTGGTGAGTTCTAAGCTCGAGATGATAAAGAACATCAGAGCACAGAGGGCTGCTGAAGAAAACAAACAGATTGAAGCCATTGAACGAGCAAGGTAAACTCATCCCTACTTATGGATTGGTGGCAGAATATTATTCCTTTACTTCTCAATTAAATTTTGATTTTGCGTTTCTGGCTAGACCCAAAGTTATATATGCTTTCATTGAACTTGCTTTTTCTTTTAAGAGACATAACACTATAGCTTAATAATGAATAAGTTTACTAGAATAAAATCAAATTATCTTCTCTGAAACCTTCGTCAAATGTGCTAAGAGAACCCATGCTTACATATGGGTCAAGTAGGAACTAGAATTCATTAAGAGTGTTGATTGAATAAAGCTGATTTAGGATGCTCAAGAAAAAAAAAATGGTGACAAGTACTCCGGGATGAGTCTATTTGGTATATTGAACTTTGATCTGGATCACACTAATGTTGAGGAGAAAGTGCTCATATAAGATATATTGGAGACTTGGCAACTGCACTGTTATGAATGTATATTTCTTAAGGATATTGTATAATTCGTTATGCTTTGTATGCTGGATGTAGAAGTGAAGATGACTGATGTAAATGAGAGGTGAGACAAGGCAGAATAGGGAATAGGTATAAAAGATTGTTCAGAAAAATCAAGAACCTCCATCGAGAATGATGTATCGTTCAAACATAAAAAATGATTGGTCCATGTAACACAAGATGATGTGATTTGGGTGAACAGATTATTGGACTAGGAAAGTGAGCATGCTAATTGTTTTCGGCTATGAAATGCTCTCCTATTTAAACCTCATCTTATTTCTTCTACTTATTAATCCCCTGACTTGTGTAAAGTCTCTTATTTGTATCACAAGTGTCAATATTATCTTAGATAGTCCAACCTTGTATTACCATCAAAGTTGACCTTTTCAGTCGTTTCTTGTGCTGTTACAAAAATAATTTTGAAAGTATACATAGTCGTTTTTTGTTAGAAGAAAAAACCTCTGGGTTTCACAATCTGTGATCTTCGTGGATGCAGACTATTAATTGCTGGAGCTGAGAAGGCTGCCAAGGCACTTGAAGTTGCTGCAACGAAGAGTCCTATAGCTCATGCTTCCCTCGTTGAAACCAGAAAGCTTATAGCAGAAGCGATTCAATCACTTGAATCCATTGAAACCCAACACATATCAGAGAGTAATGTTTCTTCTGTTAACTTGAGTGAGATTGATCAGGAAAAAAGTGAAGTATTGGAAGTTCTAAACCATACACATATGGGCCAAGTAAACGGACACAAAGTATTATCATCAAGTGATTACAAGTTCTCTGATGATTTTGGCAAAGTTCCCTTGCATAACTCACTTAATGGTGTTCCAAAACTTCACCTATCAACTACCAACGGCATTGCCTCCTCTGCTTTTGGTTCTGAAATGGAATCAGATTCAACAAATCAACCTACGGAAACACAAAGAGATCAGAACATTGAATACAAGACAGACCCTTCGCCAACAGTGGTGGGAATTCAGTCCCTTAAAGATGAAACACCATCTAGATCGCTTGCTGTAACTAAAAAGTGGGTTTGTGGAAGGCTGGTTGAAGTAGTTGACGAAGCTCACTAAAATTGGTAGAGGAAGATTAGATCAGTTACCGAACATTGTCACACTTGTTTGCTGTAAGTCATAGAAAGTACTACCATAATTTATTCATGAACAGAATGATAATTGCTTTCTTCTCCACTCATATTCTCTCTCTCTCTCTCTCTCTATATATATATATATATATATGGCAATGCTAGTGAAAATTGTTTTGAACTAAAATCTTCGTTTCTACTAAAGAAACAATAATGTGACTTAAAATATTACAATTCTTGTGCAAAATAAAATGACTTAAATATTGCTATGTTAATATTATATATATCTTTTTAGTTCGAAACACGAATTTGGCTTCACAAAACAGTGTGGAGGTTAACATCCAGGCATGTATAAAAGTTCCCCATGGGTTCAAGGTTTCAGCTTGGTTACTCTGATAGGATAGGAGACAGGCAAATTGCAAAGCACTGTGAGAGACCGCTACAGCAAAAACTGTGTTAATCAGCAGAAGAATGATGGTCAGACTTGGAGTTGGAGGAGTTTATGTGGGATTCTACAGTCTTCTCTATCTGTTTCCTTTGAGCTTCTTTCTCTTCTTTTGCTTTCTGGATCTTCCTTTCCACTTCCTCCTTCTGCAAAAAACAGACCAAATTTCTCATCCCTCAAAAAACAATAAAAAAGGGTGACACTTCTCACTAGAATCTATCTCTAACAGTTTTATTAATCTCTTATGAATTGGTTTTTAAAGTAAAAATCTCAATTATATGAATCTGTTTACACTTTACATCGATGATGTCAGGTACAGGTGCCTTAACACCATGAACTGCAGCCCTGTAGGGAGGTTTGGTGGTCATGAGTTTGCACTGACCAGAGCTCATCCAGATCCTCCGTGTTAGGAGTAGACTCTGTCTTGTCCTCTCCATGCTCGCTTTCTAATCAATTCAATGGCCAAAAAAAATTACAGAGCTTCAAAATTCTATATCACTGCTTGCCTGCTTTTCAAGTTTATGATCCTATCACTCTTCGTCCATCTCTCTGCACTTTATAGAAGTGTTGAGGTGGGAAGACAAATAATGAAATAAGGCATGGTCTCGATGCTTCCATGTCATAATTCGATGGATTACGTGGCACCAAAGCACCACACTTACGTGTCTTTGTAGTTTGAGCTAAGTGGATTTAAGGATCAGACAGCTTCCAGAATTGTTACACTTACAGGTTTATTTATAATCTTGAAGCATCTACATAGTGTCACTCATTCAGTGCGCGCGTAAAGAGATTATATGACAAATTGAGGTTAAAATACAAAGTCATTTAACCTTTCAAAGAATTGTATGCATTTCAACCAAAATTTATAATAAGACACTTCTCAACATATTTTAAGGATCTTATTATGGGTCAATAAAAATGGTTGAGGCAACCGATGGATGTCTACTTTTCTTAGATCTGATTAATTGAAGCTTTGGGAAAGAAATCTACTAATAAAATGCTAAATTGTGAATATTTATTTATTATATTTTTACTAAAAAAATTTAGAGTGAATTACATTTTTCTTTTATTTATTTTGAAAAATTATGCTTTTTAAAAAATAAGAAAAATTTACAATTTTACTCATTTTAAGTAAAATATTCTTATATTTATTATTTATACAATTAAATATGTATTTGATCAATAAAAAATTATTTTATAAAAAAATTTAAAATAAAATAACTTTAATATTTTTAACTCAAAATAACTTTAATATTTATATTATATATTTCTAATAAATTATAATTTTTTTAAAAAAATTAACAATATCATTAAAAATATTTCTATGAAAATAGATGAAATTATAAATTTTTTTAATTTAAAAAAATGTAAGTTTTTAAAATGAAAAGAATAATAGTATAATTTTGACATATCTCAATTGTAATTTATTCAAGAATTTAATAATAAAAATTTTAAAATTTTGTTTAAACCAATAAACTTTATTTGATGATACTAAAATTTTTTTTAGAGCTGAATAATTTAACCACGAATTCCATTTGAAGTCAAATTAACAAAAAAAGTTCATATGAAGTTTTTCTTGTCTATTAATATTTAATCCAATTTGCATGTTATACAAATATCAATAAATTATAGATGAACAGTTCACTTATCATTGAAACATTGTTATTGTAGAGAATTTAACCCAAAAAATGAACTCTACTTTAAAGTTGAACATACTACGATGTGGAAATCTCTCGTCATCGATAAAGAATTAATTGCAGCTTCGACAGAACTAGACCACAGACCAAATTTTTATTGACTTTTGTTTTGTCTCACCATATAAAACACAGATATTTCTTTGGTAAAGTTAATTTATAACTAATAATTAAATCAATTAATTGGAAAATATGATACATATGAGTCTCAAATCTGAATTAAAAATATTGTTATTTACTTTGATTTTCTATAATTAAAATTTTCTGCTATTTATACCAAACATTTTAAGATAAATTATTTTAAAATATTTAAATTATACAGTCCTTATTTCTATTTTAAATTATACTTAATCTCTATTAAAAACATAAAACACCTTGATAGATAATATTACTTTTTATACAAAATATGATTTATTAAAAAATATATTTAACTTTTATTTCAAAGTTTTTTATTTTTATTAAAAAACATAAATTTAATTATTCTAAAATAAAAAAGTGATTATTTATTACTAGTTAAATATATATTTAATCATTATTATATTATATAATTTAATTAAAATAGTTGAAATTATACTTATGTGTTATTATAGAAAATATTAAAAAATATATATTTAATCATTCTTTACTTTACGGGCAGGAGAGAAGAATTTTATTTTTCAAAATTAAAAAAATCATGTAATTTAGACATTTATAAAAAAATATTAAATATTTATTAAAAAATTAAATATAATTTTCATATGTTTAATACTAAATTTTTAATCAAAATATGATAACTAAAATTTTTTTTGTAACTCTGTAATTTGTGATTGAGAGACAAAATTTTAGTACTAAAGAAATATTTTTGGATAATTAAAAGTCTCTCCATACATTATTAATCATTTGTCAGTTTGTAATAACGGTGGGCATGCTATTTCATGAATATTTTAAGAAAAAAAAAAGTTGATAATGATGAATCACAAGATTTTGAATTCTTTGTATTTTTTCTTTATATTAATTCTTTGTAATAATAAAAATATTAACAAAAATAAAAAATTTACATTAATAAAAATTTACTTTAAATGAATTAAAGATTAATTTTTTTATTTTGTTCTTATTATAAAAAAATGCATTAATTTTTATCTAAAGCAATCCATACCCGAATCGCAATGCATGACCTAAAAAAATTAGTTAGGGACTTTTCATTGAAACTAGCATCATCAAAATCAACTTTTTTTTGGCGCTTAATTGCTATTTAATTTATTGAAGCCTTACTTCATCTAAAAATAAAATTAAAAATCTAGGTCTAACGATATGAAAATATAAATTTCACCCTCATTAAATTTCTTTTATTATATAATTTGATATGGACAAATGATTGTGTGTGATGATCAAACATATCACTTAATTAGTTTGTCTTTCTCTTGTTTAAATTCAATACTCTAGTTGCACTAAAATTTTGTCTAATTTTAGTTAAAATGTACATAATTTTTTTATTATAAATTATGTATAAATAATCTTTCTGAATTATAATTTTTAAAATTTTTTATTTAAAATTCTAATGAAAGAAAGACAAGTTAAATTAGTCAAGAGAATATTTTATACAATATCTAAAGTTTAAGTATTTTTTATTTAAAACTTAAAATTTTAAAAAAATTTATATTTTAATATAATTTAATTTTACTGATGTTATTTTTTTATTAATGATTTGAATAATTATTTACCCTTAGACTTAAAATTAATAAGATTTTTCTGCATGTTAGTCTGTAATTTTTTTTAATCCAGTAAAAATTATAAACAAGTCTTATCCTAATTTATATAATAAGAAGGTAATGGAGTAGTTGGGCCGGTCCAACAGCCAGAGCCGTTACATGGGCCGTTCAACCGTCACACTCAGCCACCGACTTATTCACTGTCACTGTTGATTGCTTCTTTCCTTCCTCATCGTCCGATCTTGCCATCGCTCATCTCGTCCTCCGCCACTAACACCACCACCATTACCACTCACTCACAGACTCATACTAACCAACGATTCGCTGACTCAGTGACTCACATTGTCGGTCACTCGCTGGTTCTGCTCAATTGCTTCTTCTGTTGCTTACACCCACTTACTCACAACTCAGAACTCACGGACTCCTCCAGTGGTCATTAGGGAAGCAATGCAGAGGGATTTATCTTCCGACGAAGAAGACGACCGCCACAATTTGATCGACCAGAATGAGAGGAAGCCTCCCACTCCGCGGTCCTCCGCTGCTGCTGTATTCCACATCGAAGATTTCGGCTCTCGAATGCCCCGTTTGAATTTCAAGTTCCAGAAGAGGTACTTGTTTGTCATTCCCGCTATTTTCATTGTCCTCCTTTACTTCACTACCGATGCCCACACCCTCTTCCCCGCCAATTTCTCTTCTCTTAAATTCGATCCCATCCGGGATCAAATGAAGGAGTCCGAATTGCGCGCTCTTCATCTCTTGCGGCAACAACAGTTAGAGCTGTTGGGTATGTGGAATCACACGTTTCAACTGAATCCTGCTGCGAATTCAACGAATGATTTGAATTCGAGTTCGCTAACCCAGGATCTGAATGATTTGCCGGTGTCCTCGTCTTCAGTAGTGTTGGAAGATCTTAAATCTCTGTTGTTTAAGCAGCTTGCTCTGAATGAAGAGATCCAAAAGGTTTTGTTGTCTCCCCATAAGACTGGGAACTTGGTTGAACCCGAATTTGATTTTGGAAATGCTAGTTTGGGTGGTGTCAGTTATGATAGATGTAGAACAGTGGATCAGAATTTGTCACAGAGAAGAACAATTGAGTGGAAGCCAAAAGCTGATAAGTTTTTGCTTGCTATATGCGTTTCGGGCCAGATGTCCAACCATCTGATTTGCTTGGAAAAGCATATGTTTTTCGCGGCCCTTCTTAATCGGGTATTGGTTATTCCTAGCTCGAAAGTGGATTATCAGTTTGATAAAGTGTTGGACATTGATCACATTAATAAATGCTTGGGAAGAAAGGTTGTCGTCTCCTTTGAGGATTTCGCTAATATCAAGAAGAATAATATGAACATAGATAAGTTCCTATGTTACTTTTCTCTGCCCCAACCTTGTTATCTAGATGAGGACCACTTAAAGAAATTGAAGTCATTGGGTTTGTCAATGAGTAAACCTGAGCCTGTTTGGGTTGAGGATGTCAAGAAGCCAACAAAAAGGACGGTTCAAGATGTTTTATCCAAGTTTACGTATGATGATGATGTTATGGCAATTGGGGATGTTTTCTATGCTGAAGTGGAGCAAGAATGGGTGATGCAACCAGGTGGTCCACTTGCTCACAAATGCAAGACTCTGATTGAACCAAGTCGTCTTATTATGCTGACTGCTCAGCGTTTTATTCAAACATTCCTGGGAAGGAATTTTATTGCTTTACATTTTCGAAGACATGGCTTTTTGAAATTCTGGTGCGTCCTTTCTTCCTTTAAGTTCCCTCTAGTAACTGAAATTCATGGGCTTGCGCATATTTCTAGAAGGGCGATATTACTTGATTATGATATATTTGCTGTACTCTGTACAGATTGCCTGTATATCCGCCTGCTTTCTGACAAGTGAACTGCTTACTACATTTTAATCTTGACGTTTAGGGCCTAAAACCTAAACGCAGTTTCATGGAACTATGCCAAAAATTATGCATGAGAAATTGTCCTGCAAATTGTCCTTCGTATTTTTTGTTATTCTCATCTCATTGCCTCTAATGATCCAGTTTCATGTTTACAGTAACGTTAAAAAACCAAGTTGCTTTTACCCAATCCCTCAAGCTGCGGATTGCATCTTACGGGTGGTTGAAAGGGCCAATGCACCTGTCATTTATCTTTCCACAGATGCAGCAGAAAGTGAAACTGATCTGCTTCAGTCACTAGTTGTGCTGAATGACAGGCCTGTTCCACTTGTTAAACGCCCAGCTCGTAATTCAGCAGAAAAATGGGACGCTCTGTTGTATAGGCATAATATTGAGGGAGATTCTCAGGTGAGACAACAATGCTTTTTCATGTGGTTTTGAACTTCAGTAAGATGATGTGACCGACCTTAATTTACCCACCCATATCTGTTCTCTTTGATTGTTCCAAGAAGTTAGAAACTGTCAAGATGACAACACATCAGTACATAATGCTTTTTTTTTTTTTCCTGTTTTTGTGCTGCATGCGCTTGTTAGGTTTTTGTTTTTCCCTTCAGTGACTGAGTTTGAGTATTATCGAAAGCTTCAAGACCCCTTTAGATTTGCGTACTAGGTGGCATGATGCAGTTCTTGCCATGCATTTGTGTAAAATAGATGTAGATGGCCACTACTACAGTGATGACGGTAGTGACCTCCTCTATAGAGGAGCATTATCTTCCAATTTATTAGTCAGTACCTACAGATTGGTATGCCTATGCCCTCTAAGATCATTCTCACTGAGAATCTCAGTTTAAATATAAATCGAATATTATGTTTGACTCAGTTAAACTCAATGTTTTGCTTCCGTTTGCTGAAAGTTTTTGAAGCTTTAGGCCCTATGATACTCAATTTTCTTGGGATCGGTTGTCCTGCAGATGGTTTTCAAAGCTTTGGCTGCAGCTTCTGAAATAGAAGTTTAAGAATAGTGATCCACTTGTTAGTTAATCTAGTGTAAACCCTGAAAATTTTGCCATGACTTATTGACTATATTCTTAAATTCTATCTTTGGAGTTTGAACTTCTAACTGCACTATTCTTGCCCTCCATACAATATAACCTCAAGTTGAACGTCCAGTTTTCTCATATGTGAAGCAGAATCTTACTACCCTCTCCCTCAAAATTTTGTGTGATAATGCAATGAAATTGGAGAAGTGAAAAACACTTGGGATTTTTTTGTTATGTGTGCTAGTTGATTTTGCAAATAGAGAAGCCTACGAAATTGTCACTGTTGCGTTGCTATGAGTTCTTGTATTGACGTGCATTATGAATATTTTAAAACCAAGGTGGAAGCTATGTTGGACAAGACCATATGTGCCATGTCTAGTGTGTTCATTGGAGCCCCAGGTTCCACTTTCACTGAAGACATCTTGCGGCTTAGAAAGGATTGGGGATCGGCATCATTATGTGATGAATACCTTTGCCAAGGTGAGGATCCAAATGTTGTAGCGGAAAATGAATGAAGATGCTACAAATTGTAATGGGTTTTATATGCCATGAAGAATTACAGTGCCTCCTCTGTCCTATGATAGGTTCGTGTGAAATTTATCAGTGTGTATTGACTGTCATGTATGATAATAGCATTAGCAATTTTGTCTCATAATTTTTTTTGTTTGGGTTTCTTATTGATATTCTTTCATCATGAGGATTTTGTTTGTACAATGCAAACATGGTCCTGAATTTGGCCCCAATGCAATTACTGGCTCTTCTAGTTTCATTATAATAATCTCGGGTGCATTTTTTGCTTTCTCTATCTTCACGAAGCTTGGGTGGGGTATCAATGTCTCTGGGTCAAGGTGGTGTAGAGCAAATACAAATGTGTGTGGGAATGGGAGATGCCTACTTCTAATATTTGGAGGGGTGGGTCACGTCGGTGTGACTGTGATTCCTGTTTGGCGGAAGTCTTATTTGTGGATTCTTTATATACATTCAATGGAGTAAAAGCGGTGGACTTCATAAAAATTGCTGTTGTCGATCTTCTCACTTGGATATGGAGCTCAAAGTGTTTGTGAATCCTCTTTGCTTTGCTTCTATTTTTTAAATATGTGTATTTTAATAAATTCATAAATAACAATTATTTTGACTCAGCATACTAAATCAATTTCTGCAAATATTAGATCTTCACGAATATTTAATTAAATATTTGATACTTTAAGTGTTATATATTTTAAAAGTATTAGCATAGATCCTTCATAGGATAGAAACCCAAAATGGTGGTTTGGAAGGTAAATATATGTATCCTAATTAAGAATACTAATCTGTTCTGCAAATTTTTGTTTTTTTGCCTGTTATTCTGCAAAAGTTTGAATTTAAGTATCAAACCATTACAAACGTGGCCAAACTATTTTCAATTTTATATATAAATTAATTGCTATTGGTGTCAACAAAAACTTTTTTTTTATAATGTTATAAATATCTTATATGCAAAAGGTGACATTAATTTATAATATTTGGTGCTTTATTAATATATTAAAAAGCTAATATTTTATTTTTACGGAATTGAAAGTCTTATATGCAGAAGGGGCAATTGAAAGTCTCTTTATGTTAATAAATATAAAGAGACTTTCAATTATAAGTTTACGTAATTATTATTTTATTTTAATTTTTAAAAATTTAGCATATACAGTTAACATGATAATTATTTTTAATTTAACAGTTTAATCAATAAAAATAATTTTCTGAAAATATTGAGGAATGTAACTTGTAAGTATATTACTAAAACAATATTAATTGATTGACACCCTTGTTAACTAAAATTAGATTAAAATTTTTTAGCATCAAATTTGATTTTGATCCAGATTTATTTGACACTGAGTCAATATAAATAAAAAATTAACTTATAAATAGATTGCCTACAAATAATTATTTAATTTTTACAAAATTTAGCATAAAAAATAACTTAGTTATTACTTTTAATTACAGCTTGAGTTAATAAAAATGAGTTATTATAATAAAATATTGAAGCACATAAAAGTATTAAATTTTACACTGATATAGTTAAAGAATTTGTTTTACTAATTTAATTGTTAAGAATTTGACCTTTAATTAAAAGTTCAAACAATTTCTTGTTTGGAAAGTCACGTTCCCCTGTGCGAGAGAAATTCTCCAGGATGTATCTCTAGCAGCTAGGGCCATATTACTGGGTTTCTTTTTTTGTGTCAAAATAAGCTATATAGTTGAGGACTTCAGGTACATTCGTAACCTCGTGATCTCTCTTCCCTACTCCGTCCGTCTCTGATTCTGTCTTTCTTTACTCGTTACTTGCATAGAAGTGCAGCTGAACCTAAATAGAATCAATTATAGCCCTTCATTTCAGTCTCGCTTCCCTTTCAAGAAAGCTAGAGAAAGTTTACATCTTTGTCTAAGGATGGCAACTGAACACGAAGACGATATCAAGGACGAGAAGAACCCCCGTCCCCTCGACGAGGATGACATCGCCCTACTCAAAACCTATGTAAGTTCTTTAGAAAAGCCCTAATTTTGCTTCTGCTCTTTCTGTTTAGGCTTTTCAGATCTGCGTACTTATTTTGAGTTTTTAAGTTGTGTTTTGAACGTTTATTCCAGCTCAGTCGCAGTCTTAATTGTGCTCAACTTTTCTGCTAATGGGTTTTATTGAGAATGTTTTATGGGTCTCCAGTCGCTCAGTATTTGGCGAATTTGACTATTAATCTACTTTGTATTTTAATTAGCTTGGTGTTGTTGATTTAATTTTGATACTCGATCGCGGGTCAGTTTAATACGGTAAATTTGAAGTTGTTATTGGTTTTAGAAATTATCTTTTATGAAACTTGAAGGGTGTTCCTGAAAAAAATAAAATTGAAAGAAGGGACTTCCTTTTGGTCCCCTTTTTGAACCAGCTAGACTCGGTGGATTTCAAGATTACAGGAAGTTAGTGTTTCTTATAATCCAAGCTAAATTTGATTGGGCTTTGTCTAATTGGTCTTTGCGCTAACTGTTAAAGTATATGGTACGTATTCATGCTGTAGGTGCATTAGGTTTTGAACTTTGTAGTAGAGATGAATCATGGTAACTTGGATGCCTTAGCTGCTTGCATGTTTATGTAAATTCGGAACTTTTCCTGTCACCTGAGAAAATCTTTAACCTTCCCCGGTCAATAAATTTTAGTGGTGGCTGAGGTGCAACTGACGTGCACTTGTGACTAGACATATACACAGTAGTGATGGTGAGGGTCTCATTCCTCTTAATATGTAAAGCAAGTGATGTTTGCAGATAGCTGTTTTGCTCTTTTATTGAGCCAAGATATCCCCTTCTCATATAGGTTTTGAATGGCAGAATGCTAATGCTTAAATTTAATTCTTTGTATTATAACTTGTCCAACTTTTTGATATTGATCATTGTCTCATCCTTAGTGATTTAGTTTAATAGAGGTTTTTTGAAAAGTATATTTTGGTTTATGCAGGGTTTGGGACCTTACTCCACAAGTATTAAAAAAGTAGAGAAGGAAATCAAAGATATGGCAAAGAAAGTGAATGACTTATGTGGTATGTTTTCCATTTTTATTCTTTATCTCACTATTATGTGAACCAGTGAATTCCTTAATAGAAAATTCATAATATTAATACTGGATGTATTCACTAGTTAAATTTTTGTGTAACATGTATTTGCTTTCCATTTCTGTTAAACTCAAGATATGTTATTGTTTTTTGAACAATTATTGTTTATCAATTTGTGATTCAATTGTGTTTAATAAATTCAGATTTACATTTGAAAGAAAATACCTATTCTATTTTCTTTTTTTGCTAACATCATCATGATGTAATGAAGATTGATTTGGTTACAACTTGCAAGTATTTCAAAAAATTACATGTTCTCCACTACCCATGCCGCAGCTCCTGAGAAGCTGTTCATCTTATCAACTAATGTCAGAATGCCTGATCTGTATATCATTTTGATAGTACAATGACAACAAACAAAGCTTTTTCTCACTAAGTGGGGTTGGCTAGATGGATCAAATGAAGCCAACATATTCTGTCTTTGCTCATTTCTATAGTTAAATCCATCCTAATAGTTTTTTCTATCATTTTGATAGTAATATTATTAAAATATCACACACAATCTGGATATCTAGATGGCTTCCAAGTTTACATTCTTGAAGACTAAAGTGGACTTGTATATCTTGTTACTGCATTTCCGAGTTCAAAAGAAACCATATATAGTTTATTAGTTCTTGTTCATGTGCTGGTGACATAACTTGTTACTGCATATCCTTGTTGCCAGTTAGATTTCTATAATAATTGTTTAAAATAAAGAGAATGACTTCACTATTGTAGATTTTCATTTTATAGTTATAAGTAGCCCCCTGATCAGGTGATATTTTCCATTTCTCTTTGATATCTTGTAGATGTGCTGTTTTTATTGTATTTTCTGTTGATTGTCTTAATTGCATGTACAGCATGCGGGTAACATCTGCATTTCTGCATACTTCGTTAGATATTTACATATTTATTTATTTTTAATTTACAGGCATCAAGGAGTCTGATACTGGTTTAGCTGCACCAAGTCAATGGGATCTTGTTTCTGACAAGCAAATGATGCAGGAAGAGCAGCCTCTTCAGGTGGTATCTTCATAGATTTTGGTCAAACTGTTTGTTATGTTTTTCAGGAACTGCTAACTGTGACTGGTTATTGAACAGGTGGCAAGGTGCACGAAGATAATAAATCCAAATTCTGAAGATGCCAAATATGTTATCAATGTTAAGCAGATCGCAAAGGTAACCTTTTTTCTAGCAATTGTTCCTTTTTTTCAGCATTTGTTTCAGATATTATCTGATTGACGATGTCCTGCTTCACTAAATGTTGTTCTAGATAAAGATATCACTTGCTGAGCATTTACATTACATTTTATGCTTTGTAAGATGCCAGTGAGTTGGCAAACATGTTAATTCTTTTCTTTTAGTAGCTAGGCCTAATATACCTTATTTGTGAATCACAGTTTGTTGTTGGGCTGGGTGACAAAGTCTCCCCCACTGACATTGAAGAAGGAATGCGTGTTGGGTATGTCTCCTTTTGATTACTTCAGATGTCAAGATATTCTGAAGATTGATAAAGAGAAGAGGCACTTTAGTGTAATTTGTCTAGTTGTTTTATTGACCTTCGTTCTATCATTCCAGGGTTGATAGAAACAAATATCAGATTCAGATTCCTTTGCCTCCAAAAATTGATCCAAGTGTCACGATGATGACAGTTGAAGAGAAGCCTGATGTGACATACAATGATGTTGGTGGTTGCAAGGAGCAGATTGAAAAGATGCGAGAAGTAAGTAGTGGAAAGACTCCCTCTACAAGAATAACTACTCAAGAAAATAGGCCATATGGCACTAATCTGAACATTTTTCCCTTCTAGGTTGTTGAACTTCCCATGCTTCATCCGGAGAAATTTGTCAAGCTGGGAATTGACCCTCCAAAGGGTGTTCTTTGCTATGGTCCTCCAGGAACTGGTAAAACACTTCTGGCCAGGGCTGTGGCTAATAGGACTGATGCCTGTTTTATTAGGGTCATTGGAAGTGAGCTAGTTCAGAAATATGTTGGTGAGGGGGCCAGGATGGTTCGTGAACTATTTCAGGTCAATGCCTAAGATACATGTTCTAGCTTTCGATTACTGTTTCCATGCCTTCATCTGACTAAAATTGTCGTCTCCTGTAGATGGCCCGTTCGAAGAAGGCATGTATTGTGTTTTTTGATGAAGTTGATGCAATTGGAGGTGCTCGTTTTGATGATGGTGTTGGTGGGGACAATGAGGTTCAGCGCACAATGCTTGAAATTGTGAATCAGCTTGATGGGTTTGATGCTCGTGGAAACATCAAAGTTTTGATGGCAACAAACAGGTTGGTTGATTTGGCTGTTAGGAGACTTACATTGCCTTTTGTCTCAATTTTACTAAATTTATGTACTATGGCACTGGCTGCATCCACAATTGTGCACTGTGGCATTGTGGTCATGATATAATTATGCACTCAAGAATTTCCTAGTAAGCTAGGCCCCTCTAATGACACTCACTTAATGTGCTAAAATGTGTGCTCTTGTTGTAAGGATGTTAATAACACATATTAGTTTCAAAATTATTTGTTAAACATCTTTTTCTTCTAATGACTAACATCAGAAAGCTACTTGTCATCATATCATGGTGGAGTGGTAGACCATGGTCCATGGTTCATTTGTTCTTTTCTTTTCACCGCCTAAAATGACTAACATTAAAGATCTCTATCCCTAAAGTGAATTTTTGTGGAATTTTTTTGTGTTACTTTTTTTTTTGTGGTTTTTGAATAGGTTTTTACCTTTGTATAATCGTGATGTTTATGTTCCTTCTTTTTCATTGGAAGTATTGATGCTTAAACTGCATCTCTAACTTACATATGTCATTATTTTCTGAAGTCTGTGAATGCCTTCCTTACTGCTTCATGAGAAATAATATACTGATCAAGCTTACTCCTTTGCAAGTGTTTTGTCTCAAGTACTTAGTATCTTTTGATATAGCTTTTAAAGTATCACCTCTGCCAAGCATGGCTGATTATTTATGGCTTTTGTCCATCAATCTAGGCCTGACACTCTAGATCCAGCTCTACTTCGTCCTGGGCGTTTGGATCGTAAAGTTGAATTTGGGCTCCCTGATTTAGAGAGCAGGACTCAGATATTCAAGATACACACAAGAACCATGAACTGTGAGAGGGATATCCGGTTTGAACTTCTAGCACGCCTTTGCCCAAATTCCACAGGTAAGAAACCCTGCAAAATTTGACAGCTTGTGCTTCAGCTTATGCTATTGAGCCATCCATCAAACCATGAAGTCAGTATTATATTTAGTATGCTTTCTGGGTATAACTTGTTCCTATTTGGAGGGATTTCCATCTTCCCCAGCATCCTTGTCTAATGTTCAGATCTGTGATCTTCTGGATATCAGTTTTCTGACTCGGATACTTTCTTCTCTCCAGGAGCTGATATAAGAAGTGTATGCACTGAAGCTGGTATGTACGCTATCCGTGCCCGAAGGAAGACAGTAACGGAGAAAGACTTCCTTGATGCAGTCAATAAAGTGATTAAAGGGTACCAAAAGTTCAGCGCAACTCCCAAGTACATGGTTTACAACTGAGTAACTCTTTTCCCTGCTTTTGCTTAAACCATATCAGCACGCAAAATATTTTCCAGTGAAATTTATCAGAGAATATGGTTCTTTCATGAGCAGATTGTTAGACCCTTCTTTGTGTGAACCTGTATTACAAGGTTGATTCTGTTCAAACATCTTTGTATTAAACCTTTTTTTCCCAGTGTTAAATTTAAATTGATTTGAATCTTGTTGAGACTAACAACACCCCTCTTCCCCCCAACAGAGAAAAAATGACATCATGAGGTAGCTTGCTTGGTAAAAAGAATCTGAGTTTTGTAGTTATTCATGCTGCATGGGTTGGTATTAGGAGCTGCTGATGTCTAATCTTAATCATTTTGTTAATACAAAAACCTCTCCCCTACAATAGAATCCCTTTGCTGGTTATGAGCAATTGAGCATTATGGACTAAACTTAGAATTTGTTGAGAGGAAGCTCATAAGACATACTGTTATTATTTGGTGACCTTTTTGAGTGACTCAACTTCAAAGCAGACAAGTTCAACACGAAATGGTCATCTGAATCTGCTTCATAAAGTTGATTGAGGGTGAGAACTCTCATATTTTTGGAATGAGGTATACCATTCCAAGATTACATCTTTAAATACTGAAACCGATTATAACTAAGTCTTTTTTGTTATTAATATTTGATATAAATTTAGTCCAAACTATCCCATGATTTCTATATTTTCCAAAATATTTTGAAGCTTGTTCTGAACTATCACCTTGGTAGCAATTTTTAAAAATAGTTTTTTATTTTTTTAAAAGAATTGTTTGAATGATTGTTTTTTGTCAGAAAATAAAAAATTAGAATGTGTTTTGAAAATAAAAAATGTAAAATAATTAAAAAATATTTTGAATTTTAGTTTTTCAAAATATTAAAAAATAAATATTTTTATTAATTATTTGTATATAAATATATAAAAATAATATTAATATAAATATTTATAATTAATTTTATGAAATGATTTTAAATTTTTTTGAAATAAAAAATCAGATCTTTCTGTACTCTTCTGTCTGTTACTATACCTATAAATGTTAATTCGTGTTTTATATTGTTTTGAAGTATGACTTAGAATTAAATAAAGAGATTGAATATCAATGTCTCAATTGATGTGCCATCTTATGTACTATGTTAACGTATCATTTTGCTCTGCGCGTACTTAGTCATAATTTACAACATTTAAATAACTTTGGGAAGTCAATTAAATGGAGGGAAGAAGGATCAAAAATTTAAAAAATAATATAATAGTATCATGTAAAAAAAAAAAAAAAATAGAGTAAGACTTATTAATTTTTTGCCATTCAATTTTTTACCTTTCAATTAGTTGTGTTTATTCCAATTATATGTATATAATTTATTATAAAATAATTAAACTTTTTTCTTTGAATTAAAAGAATAAGATATAATTTTATTTATTTTAAATTAAATATATTTATATTTGTTATTTATTTTTATTTTAAATGCATTTGACTAATATAGAATTTATTTTTAAAATTTAAAATGAATTAAAATTATGATTTTTAACTTAGAATAAATAATATTAAAATAAAAATTTTAAAAACATTTTAATAAAAATGAGTGAATTATACTATGTTTTTTTTTTTATCAAAATTACTAATATTTAAAAATTTATTAAACTCTTAACTAATCTAATTCAAACAAACTAAATTCATTCTACAAGGAGAGTAAAATTCTCTTAATATAAATTTTTTCATACATAAAATTTAAATCTAAAATCCTTCTTTAAGAAAAATATAATACGTACTACTTTAATCAAATACTAGTTGGCTATAATTTGTCTTTATATGTATGAAATTGTGTCTCATTGGGCGTAATTTAACCGAAGGAAAAAAAGAAAGGCAACAGCAATCTGTGAAGAGCTTCAAATTTTGAACATGTTCATTTATTGAAATATATCAACAATGAAAGAACTTATCTCAAACAACATACTCACCGATTGTTAAAACCCAGAAAGAGGTAGTATGGAAGGGTTAAAAAAATAACAAAAAATAAATACTTTACTCTATATGCCAATGCCAGTGTACAAGCACAGATCCTGCTCCGATTTACATATCCTGTGTGTCTTGATCATCACCTCCTCTTTGGGATCCTCCTTGATCAGTTCCAAAAGTCCTCTTACTCATGTTGGCTCGCTGCACTAACCGAACCAATGCTTGAACCACTTCTGACATAGGCGGTCGGAATTCAGGCTCCGGCTGTTCCAAAGTTATAGTTAGAGACCAAACATCACACTTCACTATGCACTAACATACAGATATTCCTGCCTATTCACGAGAAAACAGAACTTGAGCATAGTTTTTTCAAATATTTGCTATCAAGTTTTTGGATCAAAACATAGTATGTGGACTTTTTTGTTATGGCTTGACAAAGTTCTTCCACGGCAGGTGAGAACACTTATCTTTACCTAAGGTTTATACTTTCAAAAAATAATAAGAATGTCAAGTGCAACATGACTGGCATTACCTGAACGCAAAGGGCAATGACATCAGCAAACCTAGAAAGAGACTTGACAGGATATAGCCCCTCCAAAGCAGGATCAACCATTTTGGCCAGAGCATCGATATCATGAAGTTGAGGTGTTGCCCATCGAACCAAAGACTGCTCAGATCTTGGCCTCGAACTAATAAGTGTTAAAAGCCAGAAATGTAAGACTGTTATTTCTTCCATGATTTCAAGAATAGCATATGCAACATTATTAGATATTCCCCATAATTTAAGAAGCAACCATAATAAATATGAATCAGAAGACAAAAACCATTGGTTCATGGATAGCATAAGAAACACCGCAAAAGATGTTCTGACCAAACTGAATGAGCAACACTAGAAAGAAATCTATTACTCTACTTGTTTCTTTTGTATATTACTATATGGATTATTATTTAATATCAAAATGAATGAGCAACACGGGAAATAAATCCATTATTTACCTGTTTCTTTTGTATATTACTATATGGATTATTATTTAATTAACGGGAATTGTCATGACTAAACTTGAGTCCAATAAACAAAGCTGACTGTTGAAGCTAGGTCATGTAAAGGCAGAGTATAAATATATACCCATGTGTTTACGTGTGTAAAAGTGTAGAAAAATGTCACATCAAAAGTATGTCAAGCATTTACCTATCAAATGGTTTTCGTCCACTAAGAAGCTCCAACATAACAACTCCAAAGCTATAGACATCACTCTTCAGAGTATACTGACCAGACAAGGCAACTTCAGGTGCATCATACCCAGATCCAGCATTACGGTTCAAGACCTGAATGTAAGATGAAAATTAAGAATACCTAACAATTTAACTCAAATGTCACTGTGCAAGAGGAAAAGCCACATTCATCAAGAACGTTATTGATATCTCCCTGATAGTCTAACAGATACATTTTTCATCCAGCATGCAAGTTTTCCTTCCTAAATTTAAAGGTTGCTGCTCGTTGCTGCTTTTCATAAGATGAACTAATTGCATAGTTGCATTCAGATTGTTAAAAGAACCTTAACTCCTCTTCGAACAAGATTGAGAAGTGGCAAGTGGCAACTAGTTCCAATGGTGGTTATTCATGCAAGATATTAGATGTTTAGAACATTTTTTCTTTTCCCCAAATTTTAAGACATGTTTGGCAACATCCATTATGACATGTTTGGCAACATCCATGAAGAATTGAAATTTGATGAAAGAACAATGACAATAAAAATTGTATGACAATAAGGAGTAAGTTTTTAAATAATAAAAAAATGGTCAAGAAAAAGTACAACTATCACAGCAAACCACAACTTTTCTTACATACACATAGACTCATGCACAAAGTTCCAAAAATTTCTAAAATCACCTGGTCTGCATTTGGAATGTAGCTTGCCAATCCAGAGTCCGAAAGGTGAGGATTAAGTTCCGAATCAAGTAATATGTTGGCTGACTTAATATTCTTATGAACAACCGACGGTGAACAAACTTCATGTAGATACCTAGAATAAAATTTGGTGAGCACAGTTGTTATTTTAAATCTCATAGCAACATTCAGATCAATGAGTCCAAATCATATCTTGCTACCTTTAAAATCTCAAGATTCGAACATTTGAATATCAGGATAATATTAGTTTATACATCTTACCCAACAAAATTATGCATAGGGCCTAGGAAATTACATTTTACAAAATAAACTTAGGAGAAACCTTATTTTTGAACCAGTTAAGCCATACAGAATGCTAACTATGCAGGAAATCAAGCAAAGTAATAAAACATGAATAACAGGAGAAAAAAGGGATAGCAAGGGGAAAAGTGAGCCCAATTAGTCATCTAGACATAAGACTTCTGAGGTCAAGAAAGTATCACGCAATAATGCCAAACTTCCTAAAATATGAAATATCAGGATCTTTAAAACCCATGAACCCACTAAGAGCTTACTCTAAAGCGCGTGCAGTCCCTAAAGCAATCTTGACACGGGAATTCCATATTAGTGGTTTGCTATATTCATCTGGTAAGTGAAGTAAGTCATGCAGTGATCCACTTTTATGAAACTCATATACTAGGAGGTGTTGTCCATGCTCTGAACAATAACCAACAAGCTCTGTAACATTTGGATGATGCAAATGGGAGATGTTAGAGACCATCTCTGTAAAATCTTCAGACAAATCATGGGGAAGGACAGATGAATCAATCTTCTTCACAGCAAAAACCTGCAAACATTTTCACCCAAAAGAAAAAGGAAAAAAGAGTCAAAACCATAAACATCTACTAAGCACACGTGCAGATACAAGCATTAATCAAGAGTAGAAGAATTCGTGGCATTCAGTGGGAAATTAGCGATACAGTGGGTGTTCACATGCACATGGTCTTGAAGACTTCGCCTCTAGTGGACTTTTTCTTTCCTTTTACTTTTGGAGGTGGTGGGTGTGTGAATATATAGGGCTATATTGGAAGTTCTGAAAAGAGTGGGGTAGAGTGGTCATTAATGGGTGGGATAGGGAAGACAACAACCTACATTGACTGGAAGTTTAAAAAGAATAAATAAATAGAATCACACACTCCAGTGATTGAAAGTTGTAATGTCATTCGTAGGGTGGGGTGAGTTTCAAGATTAAATTCAATATTATCTTCGCGATGTCAACCCTTTTAAAAAAAAAAAAGGCAAGTGAAGAGTTAACAACAACAACAAAGTCTTTTTCGGCTACATCTATCAAGCGAAGCCAAAGTGAGGAGTTAAAAAAGGAAATGAAAAATTGTAAAGAACCCAAACCATCCTACACACTCCAATTCAAAGAGGTTTGAAAATTGGGATGTTGAACAGGTTAGGATGGTTAGGACCAAATCGCCCAATTAGTTTTTAAACATCCAATCAATAATTAAAATGCTCAAACCATCCCACCCCTCTCCCCTACCCCACACCACCCTATTCCCAATCAAGCCCTAGAGAATTAAAAAATGTGCATCATAATTGATAATTTGAAGGATGCATGCATGTATAGCCACTGTTTCAACCAGTCCACTACTAGGCAAAATACAAAGTAGGATGACACTACTATGGAATATACTGTCTTGGCTAGCAAAATTTGCCATACAGGTCCAGTAGTAAAAATAATAGGTGAGGGTACCTTTCCATCATCAAAGTGAGCACGGTAAACACGTCCAAAAGATCCCTCTCCAAGGAGATGATCCACACTAAAGCTTCCAGTGGCAATCTGTAGGTCTGCTATAGAATAAGATATCACATTTGCAGGAGCTTTTACAGTTTTCTTGACAATAACGGGCTGTTTGGAAAATTCATCTTCATCAAATGACTTGTGACGTTCAATGGGTGGGGGTTTAAGATTTATTGAGGCAGAAGTATCAAATGTCTTCATGTCAACTACAGAGGGAGTTTGCACAGACTTCACTTCTGCATTACAACAAAACATGAATTTTAAGAAGAGAGTTGACGTGCATAACAACTAGAGGAGTAATGTTGAAGTGTTTGCATTAATTTGGTAAGAAGCAGATCACTAATGAGAAAAAACTGGCCAGTCATGTTTTTTCTCTAAACAAAGGTAGAATTTGAAAAATCTAGGGGAAAAAAATGGAAATTCCCCTAGTGTAATTCCAGATGGATGTCTTCCATAGAGTTAAGAATGCATCCTTTCCTTCAATAAGTTCTCATAAGTTCTACTATATTTGTCCTATGGAACAAATTATGCACCAATTGTATAACTCATTTATCAAAAGCAGAGTATGAAGAGAAGGGAGCAGGTGCTTGCTGCAAATATAACTATGCAGGCTGAATATTATAAACGTAAAAAGTAAAATTATTATGAATATAATAGTACACATAGCATAAAATAAAGATGAGCTCCTAATTATAAGAGTGAAAGGAATTTTCAACAGCAAGCAAGATGCAAAAAGTCTATACATTACCATGCACTTCATTTGAATTAAGAGGAGCAAAAGGTTGATTGTCAAGCTTTTCTATATCTGAAGATGACTTCCTGGATTTTCTTTTCACCAAAAAGAAAGCTACTATTGCCCCAACAACAAGGATGGAGATCACTATTCCAGCAATACCACCACCTCCTATACCAGATTTTTTGCTCCCTTCATTGGTGTCAGCATCTGAAGGGCTGTTACTTCCACCAGATTTATGATTCCGGTTGCTTCTACTAGCAGGAGGCGTCCCAGGAGGTGGAGGGGGTGCAGGGCCTGAGCTAAATGCATTACCTGACTTCCTGTCAAGTGTGATCAAATTTTTAAATCTGATAGAAACTCATGTAACAAGAGATTTATAGTAATTCAATTGCTGATAACAACAATGCTTACTGTAGGTTTATGTTTTGCAACTGTTCTGGTATCCAGCCCGTAAAACGGTTGTTTTCCACATTCCTGGGAAGCATTTAGACTATAAATATGATTTTTTTTTTAGGTATTTCTGAGAAAACATAGGAAAGGATACTTCCTACTACGTTAATAATGATACGAAAGAGAACGCACAGATGATCAAGAGGCAGGTTGGCAAGAACATTAATGGTGCCTGTAAACTGGTTGTTTTGCAGATACCTGAGCAAACGTAAATGAGTCAGTCAATCCAAAATATAATAAACACCATGCAAAATATTAACAACTACAATAAAGAATAAACTAGAAATTTACATGTTGTTCACGTTTGAAAGTGAGCTGAAACTCTGAGGGAGATCACCTGAAAGAGAATTGAAGGAGAGATCCCTGCAACAAGCAGTAAATTTTACAGTCACTTCTTCCTCAATCATGGCCGAATCTGGTGTTCTAATCTTCTTTAGTAAAACCAAGTTCTAGCATTCTTTACATTCATTACCCTAATAAACTAGCCTGAATTGTAAAAATTGAAAAGCATGTGCGTATAGAAACCAAATGCCACGAGATAGTGAAAGAGCCTAAATATACAGGCCACTATTGACAGAGATATAACAATGCAAAACAACTTAAACATGCTAACAGAAGCAATATTCTGATACTACTACATTGCCAATGCTTAATGGTAATTGAATTCACAACTAACAACATAAAATTATATTGAGGATAAAAAAGGTTAATTCTTATGCTTAAACTTGACATTCATTGAAACTAATTTTTATGTAGTTGAAGGGCAGGAGGAAATCTCACAATGTGGATAGGGAAGAAAGGTTTTGAAACATGTCAGTCAGTGCATTCTGTAGCTGATTGTGAGCAACATTTCTACATTCCCAAAAAAGAAATTAAAAAATAAATTACTTCAATTTCTTGTGAAAGGGGTATAATCACGAGGAATGAACATGATGTTACTACACACAGGGATGTAAGAGACGCCATTTGAGAAATAGAATAAGGTAAACCCCCAGTAAACTGATTATTGGCAAGATTTCTGCATATAAAGAAACAAGAATGTTAAAAATCATAATATCAAAACAGCAATAGAGAAATAACTTAGTAACCGCATGTATATAAACATACAATGTCTTCAAATTTGGAGGAAGTTGGTATGGTATGCTGCCTCCAAAATTGTTATAACTCATATCTCTGCAAAATTTACAAGGTCACTTCAAAAGGAAAAATGCATAGAAAACTGGATATATAATCAATGAGACCATTAATCTTACAGGTTGATCACAGATGTCATGGTTTGTAATTGGAAGCCAAACGATCCAGACAGTTGAAGATTAGTTAATTTACTGATATCAACAAATGAATTTTCATCAGAAATCCACCAAACATAATTAACAATCAAGTGCTATAAAGACTAAGGGGGATTGAGACATTACATCTCTGTGACTCGGTTGTCTGAGCAAGTAATGCCTTTCCAAGACTGTCCACAGGGATCATCACTGTTTGCTGGCCAACCTAGCTGGAATGGTGAATTCATTCCAGTAAACATACCCTTTAAAGCAGAAACTGCAACAAACATCAAACATTCAGAAATAAGATAGCCAGCATTAGTGAACACAACATATTTTCAAAGCCCCACAGAGGAGACTACTGGATTACATGGAGATGTCATGATGATGATGTGTACAGGATTATTTCAGATATGAATCATATGAAGTAAATAAGTGAAAATAAATAAATAACCTAAGCCCTGCAAGCTTTTCCATTCCTTAAGAGTTACAGGATGTTAGTGACTCGGACACTTCAGAAGCTACATATGGCTGCCAACTGAGGCTGGCTCAGGTGGTTGGGAGGGTGGAGGTTTGGGTAAAGGGTCACAAGTTTGATCCTTCTCGTATTGGAAAAAAGGGTTACATATGGGCCCTGCAAACTAGTTCAATTGTTAAATCACTCCCAGTGTGATACTTCCAATCCCATATCAGAAGTATTGGGGTACAAAATATTCTATGTAAGCATGAGAACAATTGTAAGAATATGTTTTAAGTTAAGCATCAGTGGAGCTACCATGTCCTAAGGTTAACATTAGTGATATTAATTATTAAATCATTCACCCTAACGATACAAGAGCTTCCTGAGACCTACTAAGAGGAATGATGCCATTGTCAAGGAGGGCAGTGGCAGAAGTATGGTGGCTTGTAACTCCTTAAAATAGCAACCATATCAGTACAGCATGCATATCTGGTTTAGTGCCTTGCTTTAATTGTTATCAGGCCACTTTAAGGGTGCAAGGAAGTATTGACTATTGACTTTTGGTGTTAATTATATAGAATTTTCTAAGTTCCTTGATGCATCATCAGTAAACATAACACAAGGAAGATAAATTTGAACCCCAAACACAAAAATGTCATGGATGGACACATAAGTCAAAGAGCATCATTCAATGCAACAAAAGTCTTTATTGCAGCTAGGAATTATTACTGGCATCTCCTTTCTCTGAACTTTGTATTCAACACCTTGAGACGCAAATTACACAAAATGAAAACTGTGCTATAACGTAAAATATTTGATATTGTATTAACCAACCCAGGGGGAGGGGATGTTGGATTTGAAACCTCCAAGTTCTCCCAAATTTTACTGGATATAATACACCAGTACTAAACAAAACACGTTGGCGTCACTTGATCCATGTAGCCAACCTCACTTATTGGAAAAAAGCTTTATTTGTTGTTTTTGTTGTTGTATAGTACTCCAGTACTAAAGAAATTTAATTTTATATGCTAATACCTAGCAAAAGTTCAGGGATTAAGACTTTCGTTTCATGTATTCCATAACCATAAAGATACACTCTATAGTCTACAACCTCAGAGAAAGAAGACTTTTGTCAATCAGTGGATTAGTAAAACAATAGGGAGAACGTAAAGACAAGCCCATCCATAGAGTTATCATCGATTTAACTCAATTGAGCATAGAAATAAACTTCATATCCTTTCAAAGTGATGACAGGAAGATAAACCGATCCCCAAAAAGCATGAACCGACAATACAGATACAGTCAGTATAACATACAGCTCATACACAAAAGAATTTTGTTTCTTTTAATTTGTTGAAATCGTTGGCATGCAAAGGAAGAGGTCACCCGAGGAAGAAACCCAGCAATCTGAATGAACAGTAACAATCTGTGATGGAATTGACAGGTACCACTCGAAGTAGATCAGCTAGAAAACTTCTCGCTGATTCAAATACGAAATACTTAAACTTCGTTCAACAATGTATTTAACTAATCTGCATACAATTTGCCAGAGCTATTCGAAGCAGATGATTTAAAACTCAAACAAGTAAGCCAAAAAGCAAAAGATGAAAATTAACTTCAGTCTAACTAACTCCAGCACAATGCGATGTATCGAAGTACAAGCAATACCCAGACAGTACTGAAACGAGCATACTAGAAAATCAAGTCAAAGAAGATACTGACCATCAGTTGGATCTGTGGCTCCATTGACGGCAATGAGCATCCAACCCAAAATGCAGGTGCTGATGAACACCACCAGCAAACCCACCCGATCCTTCACCATCTCTCTCTCTCTCTCTCTCTTCTCTGTATCAATCTCTGTCCAGGAAATTCTTCCTATAACCAGAAAGCCAAAAAGAAGATGCAGTAAGACAGACCCTTCTCTCAAATTTTCAATTTTTATTTTCTTAATGATTTTATACCTATATATGTAGTCATGTCCCCTAGTAAAGCTGGCAAGCACACAAGAATCCAAAGCCACAGAAGTTTTAATTACTTTATCACAATATTTATAAATTATATATTTTGGTCATTTATTATTCGGGATTATTCGTTTCCCTTTCAAGTTTCTTTAAAATAAGAAAGGAAAATTTTGTAAGCTTGGTTGGTGTGTGCCATCAAAACAAATCTATTTGATTTCTTCCCTTAATTGAAAAATAAACCAATTTAACTAGTATCTTCCGCACAGCTCATGGATCAAACTATGAAAAAACACGCTTTTCAGGGTTTCCTTACTATTTTTGGTCAATTATTTAAAATTGAATAATTAATATAAAAATAAAAATAATTCAATTATTATTACTTTAAAATTAAAAATTATTATAACATAAATTTAAAAATTAATACATATTTAATGCATGTTATTTATATATTCGTTAATAAGGAAGAATAGGTATACGTGGCTTTCATGGCAACGGCTAGGCAGCCGACGATTCGTGAATAAGGGCAATTGCTTCTGATTAAAGTCAATGAGGAGGTAAAAAAAAGGAAAATTTAAAAAAAATAACACAAATGGTAGAGTTTATTGTTTATTTAAAGATAATCACTGAAAAGACTTCTCAACAATGTCACTTTAATTTTTGTGGTATTTTCGAGTGTTTGAATATTGTTTTATTTTTATTTTTTAAAATTTATGTTAATATTTTTTATTTATATAAATATTAATAAAAAATTTATTGTGTTAAAAAAAATTATTTAAACACTTTTTATTTTTAAAAATAAAAAATAATTTTTAAATGTCTTTTTTCATTCTTTGTTTTTGTTTGAAACAGTACCAAGGGTCAATAATTTTATAGAGTTGGGTTTAGATTCTGAAATGATAATAATGAAGATGATGGAGATGACGCTATTTGATTGAATAAAATGAAAACGAAGGAAAATAAAATAAAATAAAAGGAAAGGTCAGCATTTGCGCGTAATGTACTGGACATAATTATACAGTCAACATCAATAACCGCACCAGAATTCAGTGGTTCGTTTCAAGGAGGAGAGGGTGCACGTGTCTCTCAACCTATTATTTTATTTTTAATAAAATGAAAAAAAAAACAGAAGAGGAAATTTTTGTCTAACCGTGTTATAATTTGACATTAGATTTTTTATTTAACTCTACTGTATACTCTCTATTATTAGCGTAGAATTAGATATATATCCAATTAAATTAAGATCGATTATCTACATTTCTTTCTTTTTCTCTTTGAATATATATCTAGTAATTAAAGGATTTATCTAACTTTTGTTTCTTTATATGTTAGGGTTTGGATTTATAGATGCTCACAAACTAATTAGGTAAAAATATTTTAAAATACTTTAAATGATCAAATTCTTAAAATAAGAGAAATAAAAAGATATATAAATAATGAATCTATTTTGAATTAATTAAGGTTTAATTTTTTTTTATTTCTCTCATACTTCATTATTTTTATTTTTTTCCTAATTTAAAAGATACAAATTCGCTAATTAGGTAGCTCAGCTCAAGATTCAAAAGCTTTTAAAGCATGTTATTAATGTTTTAATTGAAAGTCTTTACATAAAAGTTTTAGTTTTTTTTTTTTGGGTTAAAATTTGAGGTTAGTTTTAATTTTGTTCTATTTTTTTTTGTCAATTTATTTTATATGTTTACAAAAATTATTAGTATCTTCTAAAATTATTCAAAATTTTACTTATTTGGCACATTGCTAAACAATCCTAATATTTAACCCATTATATCACCCAAAATCATAAATCAATCTCATCATTCTCATCTATTTCTTCTCTCGAATAGACTAATAGTGATGTTGTATTACTATTATTACTATAATAAATATTTATTTGATTAAATTCATCTCTACTTTTTATCTTTTAATCATTGTCTAATCACATATTTTCAGGTTATCTAATCCCGTGGATATTTGGATGACATTAAAAATTAAAAAATATTTATAGAACCGAAACTAACCCAAACTTAAAGAAGAAAAAAATTAACTGTTGACTAGTCTTAAAAGTAAGGCATCCTTATTCCATATCATAAATCAATTATTTGTAACTTGATTAAAAAAAAGAAAATTGTTATTTATTTTGTAATGGGTTTGGAAATTAATAAAGAAAGAATGAAGTTTCACAGTAATTGGGTAATTCCTTTGAGTTAAAGCCACTGAAGAAGTCATGGGCGTCACCTGAAATATATTGACAACGATTTTGTGGTTTGTTGTACACCAAAATCACAAAGAGACATTAGACAATGAATTATATGATATTAACAGTGATTTCTTATAGTCAAAGAACTAAACTTCAATTCCTTCACAAATAATACACATGATTTGGAGCGTTTGATCGATGTTGACATGATAAACAAATATATATAGTTCCTTCTCGAGCAACCTTTTGACAAAGTAAACTAAATTCGGTACCTAATTATTAGGCCCATATATATAGATAACATGCTTCTTTTTTTCTACTAAAATTTAATTTTTTTACTTTAATAAAAGCATCGTGTACTTAATTTTTTTAAAAAAATGGAAATTATATTTTTTTATAAATATTTTTATTTAAAATATTATCATGCACTACATGCAAATTTTTTTAATGAAAATTCACATTTTAGGAGGGACTAAATAAATATATAAATTAAATTTATATGCAGCTTTATTATTAAATTAATTAAAATAAAATATATAAAAACTCTTTTAAAAAAATTATCTGTAAAAGAGATAAATTATTTAAATTATATATATAATAATTTTTAATTAGATAATTTAATAATAAATATATAAAAATTATACTTAAATTTATATATATATAGAGGAAGCATGTCAAGTTAGAGTGACATGAACTTTTTTTAATTGTAATAATTAAGATTAAAATATTATTTTAAATTTCACATGATATATTTTAAACTTTATATAATTATTACATAATATTTTTAAAAGAGAATTTTAATTTTAACAGTTTAATTTAATATAAAAATTTAAAAAAAATTATTTTATCACTTATATAAGTAAAATATTTTTATTTAATATGTTATATTTATATATTATTACATAATATATTTAAAAGAATATTTTCATTTAATATGTTTATTTCAATGTTCTTACTTGTTAACTAGTGATTAATTAATGAATAAAAATTTTGAGACTTTTATAATTTTAAAATACGAAAAGCTTGATACCAAATATAGGGAAGAGGTAGGGGGTAGTGGGTGGCACGCCATGTGGCTTTAATAATGGCGTGATGAGCCTCCACGTTTGCTGTAGTAGAGATGAGAAGGCAATATCAAAGGATCCTTTATCCATGTCGGTGGAACAAATTCTTAGGGTATAATTAATTAATTAAAATAACTTTCCTTGATTCTATATATATATATATAAAGTCTCTTGTTGACTTTTTTTTCTGAAAGTAAAATTCTTGAGATAGTTTTCTTTGGTAAGACAATGGGACCAAAAGCCCGCATACGAACAAAATAAAACAAAAATTAAGTAACAACTAATTTAAGAGTAGAAACTCTTAAAGCATCATGGGTTCAAATTCAATTCAGATCAGATCTGTATGGTTGGTGATCCAATCAGCACACTGATTCACTTCCCTGTAAATGTGGTTAACTACTACTTGAGAAAGTTATCTTAGAGCAAGTCATAAATTTTCTTTAACGTGTTGGTAATTCATTATCAACGTTTTTAAGCAATAAGAAATTTCAATTGATGTTGATTGCATTTAATCTATACGACTTAATAACGTTGAATTCACCAACGCATAGTATAAATTTATTTATTTTTTAATTTTATTCTAACTAAAATTAAACTCAAATCTTTTAATTCTAAAAGTACTATTGTAATAAATATTAAATATTAAATATTTGTTCATGTAACTACTATCAAATTCCTTAATATGGATGTGAATTAGTTATTACATTTTTTGTGAATTAATATTGATATTTCACGCTGATGTCGCTGATAATACCGTTATACCATTCATTAGATTCTTGTTATGTGCTAATCATTAAAATATCATATTACATGGTCATTATATAATTACTTTGTATGATATTGTTTATATACAAAAAGAGGTCACTAAGTTAAGAAAATGATTCACTCTTGCAAATCAACTCTTCAACATTATAATACATACATATTTTATACTAAAATTAAATTAACTTTTAGGCCATTTGGATAATTTATTACGTCATTAATTTATCACTTAATATAATTCGTCCACATATTTATTTTTGCATTTGTCATTAGTTCTCCACGTTATTATTATTGTTATTATTATTCTTTTAATAAAAAAACTCATCCGATTCATGAGCTATACATTTATAGGGAGGCACTTTTCTATTCATATTATTATTTTTTAATTAAATACGGAAAGATCATTTTGAAAATAAATGAAATGGCCTGCAACATATATAATCATTACGTTACCATATAATATAATATAAGCGAAGAAGCGGGAAATGGCAAAGGAACTGTTTCTTTACGATAAAAATATCTCCTATGACTACGTACCTACAACATTCTAACTTCCTATTTTCGTATGTCTGTGAATTAAAACAAAAACGTGATTTTTAGAACTCAAATATATATATATATATATAATGTAATTAAATATTATCAGCACCTTATATGCAAACAAGTCATGCTACGTGTACAATAATTGAGTAAATTATAAAAAAATTTAAACTTTTTATCCATTTTAATTAAATAATATTATATTTATAAAATATAAAATATGTACTGAAAAGTCAATTTTTGAAATTTAAAATAAAATAAAATAATTATTTTTAAAGTCTAAATTTTAAAATATATTTTTTAGTATATAAATTGCAATTTTAATAAAAGAAATTGACATTACTTTTTAAAATATTTATGTTAAAATAGATGAAAAATGTAAATTTTTTTTTCAATTTCTCAAGAGATAATGGTGTATTTCTTTTTTAAAAAGGATTAGTTTATTCTTAATTGTGAATGAGATAAAATTAAGAATTAAAATATACCAAATACTTACATATATATAAATTTTATGTGCAATTTTTATATTTTTGTTATGTGATTTGTTAATAAAAATTTAATATGTATATAATTTATAAAAATTATTTTTAATATTATCAAAATATATTGTGGTCTATAAGTCAATTTGTTTAGCTCATGGGCAAGTTTGAAAAGCAAAAAATTAATCGTTTAGCCCATGAGCCAAAAGGCATAATTTATATAACTCATTTTTAACATTATCAAAAATAGGTTGTTGTCTATAAATCAATTTGTTTAACTCGTTAAATAGACAAGTTTAAAACACAAAAAATTAATTGTTTAGCCCATGAGCTAAAAGGTTTGACATACTAAAAATTTTTTAAAAATAATTATTATTATTTTAAAATAAGTATAAATATATAAATTTAAGATAATTTTATGTGTTATGTAACTATTTTATTCTTACAATATAAATAAAAAATTTAATTGATGGAAAAATTAAATAAAAAATTAATTTAATGTAAAGATAATACTAATTTTTAATATAAAGTAATTAATTTATATATATTATTTTTATTATAATAAATTTAATTTAATTTAATTTATTAAATAAATTAAAAAATAAAATTCATTTTTATTTGTATTAAAAAATTTTAAAATATTACAAGTTAAAAAAAATCTATTAACTTGAATTTTATTATCTAAACTTATTTATTAAATAGGTTAACCCAACCTTACCTGTTTTATAACTAATTTATAATGGGTTAGTGTAAGTTAAATTAGTCTGTTTGACATAATTACTTATTTTTTATAATTAATTATCATTTTAATTTTTTTTACATATTTTAATTTAATTAAAAAATTTTAATAATAAAAATATAAAAAATTATATATAAACTTAATCTAAAGTTTAAACCTTGTGCTTCGAGAAACATGTAAATGAGACCAAAATACTTCTGTAAAGATAAAATGGTTACTTTTGACCTAGGGAACACGTAACAGGGTGTTTGGTACAGGGTTTAAAAAAATTATAAAAAATTCAAAATATCACATTCTCATATTTGGTATAAAGACTAAAAAAATATTTATAAAAATATTACATTTTTGATAATAAAATATTTTTATATTTTTATAAATTTTTATTTTTATTTAAGAAAGTAAAAATCTTATATTCTCATGGTATAAGAATATTTTTAAAATAATAAAATTATTAAATTACCCTTATAAAACTTGAACAAATATTTTTATAATATAATATAAAATTAATAATAAATATATATATAGACAATAACTTAATAATAAAGAAATTTAATTTTAATAATAAAAATTAACGTATTTAATAATAATAAATTTTATAATAAATATTTGTGTTACATTTATGTACCAAACATATTTAATAATAAATTTTTATGGCATTTTATTTTAACTTATTTTTTTAATTTCTATTTTTTAAAATTCCTTATGTACAAATGTATATAAATTTTTTTGTGTATTAATACATTTGCACACAAATTAATATATGCTACACCTAGCACATTTGTATTAAAAAAATCATTTGTTTAAATTGTAAAATACTATAGAATATCACAAATTATTATTTTAATTTTAATTTTTTTTAAAATTATTTATGTAACTTTTGTTACCCAGACATGAAATTATTAAACTATTATTTCTATATATAATATAAAAATTTAACCTTTTTTCACATAAACAATAATATTATTAATGTTATTTATAAATTATAATTTTGATAGATTTGATAATTTTTTTAATCATATATAAAAATAAAATATAAATTTTGCTCTTTAGAAAAATATATGTATGTATACTTCTATATATATAATTATTATTAATTAGTAACACATATATGTATGTTATTTAATTAATAAATTGTTATGATTTTTGTTTTTAATATAATATAAGTAATTTTTAAAAAATAATTGGTTATAATTTAAAATATATATATTTTAAAAAAATTTCAAGAGCGTATTTAAAAAATTATTAAATATTTTTAAAAATATTAAAGTTAAACGACGTATAATAATGTAATATTTTTATAAATATTATAAAATATTTTAAAAAATGTTAAAAATTATATTAAAAATATAATTCTTAAAAATAAAAAATATATCCTTGTATCAAACGCCCTCCCTTTTGTTATAAATGAAGTATGTTGACATGTGGGCTGTGGCCCGTGTATTTGAAATTGTATCCCACTGTTGAATAATTAAAAGTCTCTTAAAAGTACTTTATTATTATTATTATTATTATTATTATTATTATTTTAAAAAAGGTACTTGGTAAAATTTTACACGTAATTTTAAGTGCTGACAAAAGTATTTTATTTTAATTTTAAAGTAAAAGATAGAAAGTAAAGTTTTTGCTTTCAACAAAAAAAAATAGAAGCTAAAAATAAATATTTTATGATAAAAACACTCTCATTAAAATTTTTTATTTATCAAAATACTTTTATCTTTTACCTAAACTATTTTCTAAATCTAGAAATATTTTTTTTAGTAATTTGATAATAATAAATATTTTTTTATATAAATTAGTCAAATACAAACCAAGATATTGTCAAAACTATTTTCTAACTAAATTATCCAAATTGTTTATATATCTGTCCCAAAACTTATTTTAAATTATATTTAATTAAAAGTCATTATAAAATAAGTAAAGTTTATATATTTTTTTTGTTTTCTATAAATATCTATTTATTAAAAAAAATTTATTTAGGATATTACGAATAAATACTTATTTCACAAAAAAATTAAAATTTAATTTATTATATTGTAATTTAAAAGAAATAACCCCTTTTGTGGAACCAACTTTAAGTTGGAATTCACGTTGGCAAGCGGTTGCCCATAGTTTACGTAATAAAATCTTTGTTGGTGGCTTCACAACTCTTTTGTCTCTCATACGCTTTGGAAATCTAGGGAACTATAAGGTCTCTTTTTTAATTTTTTTTTAGAGGTTCAATATACATGATTTTTAAAAAAAAAATTATAAAATGATTAAAATAATTTTATAATAATATTTCTTAAACTTCCAATTTAAATTTACTTGTCTTAAAAATCATAAAATTTAATTTATTCTAAAATATAAAATTAAAAGTAAAGAATATATTTAATACTTGTATGAGTGAATACTTTGATCAAAAGAAGAAAACTATAGTTTATATCTTTTATATATTGTAATTTTTCATATAATTTGATCATTTGTACCGAAGAGGAAAAAGTAATATTACCTATATATGTGTGTGTGTGTTTATTTGTTTATTTATTTAATTTCAGTTGTATTTTTATATAATAAGTTTGTTAACAAATCTCTGTTAATTAGAAATCTCTAATACTAAATTCATTTACAATAATTATTTTCCTCGATGTCTATGCCTTCAAAAGAACACGCCTGACCTTTCATAATGCAACGCCAATAAACGTTGAGGTTTACTCTTTTTAATTAGCCAAAAAGGCAAAAATTTTAGATAAAAATATTGTGTGACTTTATTTATATATTAATTAATAAAATTTAATTATTATTTCATTTTATTTTTATGTGAATCATGTGATTTAAAATAAAAAATTAAATAAATATTATTAATTAATATATAAATAATTTATACACTTAAAAACTTTTCGTTACTGTTTACAAAATTCATAGCTAGTCAGGGGTTCTAGGATATAATTTATGTGCTATATATTCTTAATACTATATAATCGATTTTATTCAGTCATTAGAAACCTGTACGTTTGACTGTTTGAGCCATCACCTTCCCACAGTATTCATCATTGTCTTTGCCTTGCAAGTCATAGCATGCTTCAGTACCTTTTGACCAACATATATACTAATGATCACCAAGTTCTTTGTTTTTTTGTTTTTGAAAAAAAAAAGAGAAAATGACTTCTCAATCTAGTATCAACAGAAGTTGATCCTTGTACTTAAAAAATATTTATAAATAATCTATTAATAAAAATTTACTTAAATTTAAAGTCATTTAATTATTTCTTTTTGACTCCTCTATTGAAAGTTCACTTTATTTTGGCCCATGAACTAAATTGATAGATAAACTAATTTTTTAATATATTGATGAGATACTAAAAAAGATTGAATTATTACCAAAATTTTTAAGTCTAATGTTTATTGTTACTGAAACTTTAAATCCAAATGTGCATTTAATGAAAAACAAAGCCTGTAAAATGTTATTGACCTCTCTTTATATATATATATATATATATATATATATATATCCAAGATATTTATCATTTCATATAATTTCATTTTTATTTTTTAAATGTAATATAACATAATATTTATTATATTTTTAAATAATAAAAAGTTAATTAATTTTTTATTATTCTATTTTAATTTTTTATTATCTTTATTTTTTCTTTCATCTTCTCACATTATATTATTTTATATTTTATATTATATAATATATTATTTGTAAACTAATAATCAAAAAATTTCATAATCATTATAATATAAATATAAAACTTTTGAAATTTAATAAATTTTTATTAAAATAAAGAACTATTTCAAAAATACTGTTATTTAGCCCATGAAATAGGTTGATAGACGAACCAAGGCCTGCAAGTTATAAAAGGCTGAAAAGGGCTGTCAAGTTGTTTATCCCAGCAAGCGAATTAACGGAAATTGTCGTCTTCTTAATTCTTATATATATATATATATATATATATATATATATATATATATATATCTTCTTGATTAAAACAAATATATTCTTATGCTAAAATTTTACATGTATAAAATTAGATGTTAATTTTTCAAATATAATTTTAAAAAATAATTATTATAGTTTAAAATAATAAAAAATTATTTAACTTTCAATTTTTTTATAATTTTTTATCTTTATTTTTTTCCTCTTTCTGTGCGTCACATATAAAAAATTTGTTTAAAATTATTATAATATAAATATAAAATTAATTATTATTCATAATACTTCTACGCAATTCGCAATCCACACATTTTTTTTTTCCATTATTATTTTTGGATATATGTGGATTAGATTTTACATGTATCATGTTGCATCAACTAAATATAGAAACTTATTTTATCACTAATAATAATTAAGATACAATAAATTATTGCACTTAATTTGGTATCTGATTGAGTTTTTGATTACTTTCCATTTTTATACAGAATATTATAAAATCTGATGTACAGATTTCACTTTGTTTATCAGCTTAAAATTTCATATAAAGTTTTTTTTTTCTTCATAAAATATAAATAATTGCTTACATATATAATTAAGACTAAATTTCTTTTAGAACATTTTAATAAGCCTTTTTTTATAAGTATTTTCTTATTAAAAATAATTTTATTAAAAAAGCTGTCAAGTATTAAATCTAAATACTTCTTTTAATAGAGATTTGAATTTAGTTGACAATACATATTTAAAAAATTTAAAATGTGTTTGAATTGATAAAAATGAAAGAAAAAAAGAAAAAAAAAATTTTATTTTAATATTTTTTGATTTAGATTAAATATAATATATATTTTTATATTGTTCATTCTTATGGATCCAAATATATTTTAAAAGTTAAACATGTTAAATTTAAATTCAAATTAAAAAAGTCAAAATTAAAATTCGCTTATTTTTTTTCTTCCTCTTACTTTTATTTTTGTTCAAGAGAAATTCGCTTCTTTAAAAAAAAAAAAAACAATTAGAAGATTACAGATAATGGGCTTTTGCAAAAATGAAAAATTAGAAGAGTATCCATTTCATAAACTCAACTTTGTAAAAATTATATATGCAGTTTAATAAAACAAATAAAATAATACACATATAATTATAATTGATAATTATAAAAAATTTAAATTATATTAAACTATTTTATAAATCATATTATTTTTAATTTTATCTACTAAATTATTAATATATACATAACGGGTTGATATACTTGAAGTTGAATTGTAAGCCAAACTTAGAAAAGAAAATTAATAAAAGTTGACAGACGTGAGAACATTAATCTTAAACTCAGAAAAGAGAATTAATAAAACGAGAAAAGGTGAAAAACTACGATTGGCATGTTGTTGTCGTTATTCTTACATACACATTATGATCTGTCGTGCTTTTTCTTCGGTGGTAGTGAATGAGATTCTTTCATCTTTCTTTTGCTATAAGTAACGGATTCTACGCGAGAGAAAACAGAATTTTGCCAGAAGGATCAAATTTTGAGTAATGCTTGCTGAAAGTGCTGACGAATCAGTCTGTCCCTTGCAGACTTTGGAATGGACGGCTAGATGATGAACGACGACGACGACGATGACTGTCAGTGTTATAATTTTCCTGCTTCCTTAATCCATATCCCTCCAAATCAAAACCACCAAGAAACGCACACACTTAATTTCTGGAATCTAACCAAAGTTGCTTGCCACCTGCGCTACTCATCGACACGTAACCTCAAAAATAGATTACTTCCGTGTGTGTGTATATATATATGTATATGCAAACGGGTTCATGGTGCTTTCTCAAAACAAATCTACACAATCAACAATCATGGCCGCCGATAAGAATCACGCCATTGAAGCTGCAGCTTCTACTGGGTTTATGGGTAAGAAGTCAAGGGATGATTATGAGTTCAGGTACCGATTATGTTCGCTAAACTATTTTAGTTATTATGTTTAGGATATCTTCGGCATTTTTGTTAGGACAATGGTATACAGTGCTCCTATATATGTTGGGTGCACTTTTCAGAGCAATTGAATCCGCGTTGATAAACTGATCTAGTCGCTATGGGTTTGCAGGTATCTGATTGTGCGTCCAGAAAAGGGTGGCATAAGGGACTTGCTTAGGTACACTATGAGGGGTGACATACAGAGTTTTGACAAGTTTTTGGAGACCAATTTGGATGACAAAGAGGGAATAGTTGATGGTAGGGCAGTTGATGATGATCATAGGTGGGTTATTCTGGTTTCCATTGTGGTTCGCAAGATCATTGCCTTTTTGGCCAAGCCTATGGAGTGGATTGGCTGCTTGGTGGACTTTCTGTTGAATCTTCTGTTCCAGAATGGGAACTTGTTTGGTCTACTTTACAATGTTATACATGGTAATTTGATATTCTGTGTCACCTACTGTCATCTCTTTGATTCTTCCTGAATATGGTTTGGTGTATTCTTGCACATAAATTGTTTGTATTTAAGCCTAGCTATTTACTTACTAAGTACAATGCTTTCTGAACTCTGAAACGGAGAGATTTCAAGACCATCAAACAGTACCCACAATGCTTGATAAGTGATGACTTGTAGAAAGGGAAATATTTATTCTACGTAGTATTGAAAAATTAAGATTACTTTTAGTTATATTTTGACAAATAAGTAATTATTGTCTCAAATTTGGGATCTAATTTTAACTCAATCATAATTTAAAATTAAATTACATGACTTTAATAATTAAACAAAAAATACATAGCAACATATAAATGGCAGGAGTTTTTATTACTTAGTACTATATAGGAGTATAAAAAATGAGCTCGTATAAAGAGTCAATTTCGTGATCTTTCTTTGGAAAATGCTATGTGCAGTATGTGCCATAAGCATTTATTGTAGAAAATTTCGGTGTTTATTATTTATGTTTGTTTTAAATGATATAACTCTTTTCATATTTTAGTTGGCTATTACATTTGATTTTGAACAGGCAAAGTTGTGGTACCACAGAGGGGCACAGAGACTTTTATCAGTACAATTGGTCACTTAGATGGGAGGCTCGATCTGTACAGGGGCCAAGAGTTAGCAGAAGCAAACACTAGTAATGGTGATACTGTACAGAGAGAGGGCATTTTCAAACCAGAAATGGGGAACAGAGCTTTAATGGACCTCTGCATGATGGCTTCCAAGTTAGCATATGAGAATGCCAAAGTCATCGAAAGTGTTGTAAACCACCACTGGAAGGCAAGTTGCTCAAATCTCTTCAAAAGTTACTATTCTAAATATAGCTAGGCTTCTTGAACATATACTTCAAGAGAAGGTAACCTCGTCTCTTTTGAATGACAGATGCATTTTGTGGATTTCTACAATTGCTGGAATGGTAAGAAATAATAAGAGACATACTAGAAAGTTGTGCTACATTGTATTGTATCTCTTCTACCTAGATGTCAGATACTTATATTGCTTCATAATTATTCTTTCTGGGCATTTAAATTGATAGATTACGAAAAAGAGATGTCTACCCAAGTGTTTATTCTCTGTGACAAACTCCAAGATGCAAATATGATATTAGTCAGCTTTAGGGGCACTGAACCTTTTGATGCTTATGATTGGAGTACTGATTTTGATTACTCCTGGTATGAGATCCCAAAAATGGGAAAAGTTCACATGGGTTTTTTAGAAGCCTTAGGTTTGGGCAATAGAACTGACCCTACTACCTTCTTCAACCACCTGCAAAGGCAAAATGAGAAGTTAAGCTCTACAAATGTGTCCTCAAACATTGATTCTGATTCGGATCGAATTGAATTGGATCAATATTCTGATTCTGAGACTGCACTGGAGAAAGATGAGAGAACTGCATATTACACTGTGAGAGGGAAACTCAAAAGCTTGTTAAATGAGCACAAGAATGCCAAATTTTTAGTTACTGGGCATAGCTTGGGTGGAGCTTTAGCCATAATGTTTCCTACTGTGCTGGTGTTGCATGAGGAGATGGAGATCATGGAAAGGCTTATGGGTGTATACACATATGGCCAACCGAGGATTGGAAATAGGCAACTTGGAAGTTTCATGGAAGCTCATATGGAACATCCTATTCCGAAGTACTTGAGAGTGGTCTACTGTAATGATCTTGTACCCAGGTTGCCTTATGATGACAAAACCTTCTTGTACAAACATTTCGGAGTGTGCCTTTACTATAACAGCCTGTATATTGAACAAGTAGGTATTTGCTATTTATCTTCATTTTCTAATTCAGTTTGTTCTTTGTCATATGTCAATCTTCCTTTCCCGTACCTTTTATTTTATGAGAGACTCATATTACATCCTCTCTGCCTTGTTTTTTTTTATAATTGCCATGATGCTGAAACCTGATGCTCCCTGCATGCGTTGTTAATCAGATTTGAAGTGGAAGCTATCTAGTTCAATCTAATTCTCTTTTGATTTTTGAAATTACTGACTTGTTAGATATCAGTCAAATAAATTGATTTCAATTTATCATGTTTTATGAAAACTTCTTAAATATATCTGATTCACAAAAGATAAATAAATAAAGTTAATTATAAATAGACATTTAAATATATCAAATATACTTTTTCAAAGATATTCTTTGATTTAGACTTGATTTACAAAAAAATTGTAAACCAAGCTAATCATAAAAAAATATGTAATTATGTCAGAAATAATTTTTAGTATAATCTACATTTAATATACTTATACGTCTATTATGATTAACTTGTTTACAAAATTTTTGTAAATTGGATTTGCCTTCAATTCTTTTTTTAAATCTCACTTTTGACTAATTTTTCACTATTGATTTGTTTTATTAATATTATGTGAATCGCCTCTATTTGTAAATATGATGTTTTATGGCCTTCAAGGTATTGATTTTCTTCTTTCTTTGTTATGTGATGTACCCAATTTTGAAGAGAGTGAAGGAGGAGCCAAATAGAAATTTCTTTGGAATAAGATATTTCATACCAGAACATCTGAATGCTTTGTGGGAGTTAACGAGAAGTTTGGCAATGGGCTACATTTGTGGACCAGAATATAAGCAAAGTTGGTTTGGCATTTTGGCGAGGGTAATAGGATTGGCACTTCCTGGTATTTCTGCACATTGTCCTGCAGATTACATAAACTCCATAAGGCTTGGAAAGGATAGCTCCATTCAGATGTCCTCTTTGTAAGAACTCTCTCCCTTTTTATGGTGGCCTTGTTTCCCAAAAGATTGCTGTTTCACAAATGAATGCCTTTTACTCATCGTTCTTTACATTTACGAGGACAAATATGTTAGAGACTTGAAAGAATTGTATCTGCTTCTACCAATATAAAAATGATTTTATCTTCGAAAGAAGTTCGACTTCCTGAAGCTCTTTCAGATGTACTTCCAAGATTTTGTTCCTTAATTTTTAATTTATAAATTAAAAAATAAATTATTAATATGAAAACTCGAGATGTATCTATGGATGAGTTTAATCTCTGTTTCCAATTTAATAGATGCTAGTAACTCTACTAAAGTTTTTAGCATATTTTGTGGGCCAAATATCACATTTTCTGTGGGTAGCATAAGTTATCAAGACATTTTGTAAACTATAATTACATTTACGAAAATGATCGTGCTTGAGTGACATAATTAGAATTCCATTAGTGGACCAGTCTGTCTTTAAAAACAGGGTCACAATTCAACAGACCTCTGAACATATAAAGATAAAAAAATTGCTCATTCTGAGGAGTTCTTCATTAGCTCAACGCCCGTTAGATTCGTACAAAGACAATAGTTTCTGAATATTAAATTAGTAGTCCTCTTATCACGAGAAAAAAAAAAGGAAGAAAAGGAAAAAGAAAGTAAGGCTTTGTTTGATAACAATTTTTAAAAATTGTTTTCTATTTCTAAAAACAAAAGAATCAAAAAATTGGTTGGGTAGTTTGTTTTTAATAATTGTTCTTAAAAACTAAAAAACAGTTTGATATTTTTAAAAATAAAAAAACCAGAACAAAGAAAAGTTGTTCTGAACTTTGTTTTTTGGGTTTGAATAAAAAGCGGAGAACAACTTTCATTAATGGCAAGTAAATATCAATTTTTGCAACTTTCAATCAACCATTCCATATTCCTTCCGTTCTGCTTCCGCTTCTTCAGTTTTTCTGCTTCTGTAATTCTTAGCCCTTTTTTCTGCTTATCTCCATGTGGGTATGAACGGGAAGAATTCACGTTTAATGGGTCGATAATAGACATTTTTTATTTGATGGGTCTTTGTTTAACTTTTCTGATCACGATGATGATGAAATACAGTATTTTAGTGCTTCTTTAACAATTGATTACAATGAGCAAAATTAATTAGTATACTGAAAGGTACGAGAGTAGTATAGATTACCAAGTTTCACATTAAATAGAATGAGATATTTGATGAGTTAGCTTTTAAAAAAAAATTTTTTAAATCATTTAGATTTTATCAACTATTGAACATCTCATTTTATTCGATATGAGACTTAAATAATCTATATTACCCTTATTTCTATTATTGCACTATTCTTGAAGAGTCGACGACTGTATTCTGTGACACTTTACTCAACGTTGCTTTACTCGACATTACTTTACTCTACTGCAGTTAGTCCTTCTGTAGGTCAAAATCTTTCGCAGGTCAGAACCCTTTGCAAGTAGCTTTTTTCGTGCCGATGACAAATTAGTACTGATACCAAGTGACTTGTGAAATCTTTTCTCAAAAACTAATTATTAAAAGAAAAGAACCAAACCACTTAAGTACTCCATCAAATATCCTATTCTATTCGATGTGAAACTTAAATAACCTATACTACCTTCATCCTTATCATAGAATTTTCAGGCATGATGAATAAATCAGTTGTGAATATTCAAGTGAACTTTCCTGAACTTGTTTACAAAATAGTTTTATCAAACAAAGTTTTTTATTCTTCTGTTTTCGAAACTAATTTTAAAACAAATTAATCAAACAAGTTTTTTTTGGTTCTTTCAAAACTTGTTTTCTAAAATAATTTTCCAAACAATTTTTAAAAACACAAAACAAGAATTATTGTCAAACAGGGCCTAAATTTGCCGTATAAAGGAAGAGCAAAAGTTAGCAGTAGAATATGCCTCCATTTTGGCCATCAATGACTTGAAAATTATGAACATCCCATAGCTATAAATGGTCAAAAGCTAATTCAGCATTGAAATCTCCTTCCTTTGGCATAATATACAAATCAACACAAAGTGGGCAATTGCTTAAAAGCTTGGCTTGGCTTCACTGAAGTTGGTGCATATAAGGTTTATGTGCTACCATTAGACTGTATAAGCTGATCGGATCGCATTTTGGTCTAAATTTTTAAGTCTCACAACAGACTCTACATGTCCCCTCAGAATGTGTAACTCTTCCAGCCTGCAAAGTTTAGGGCATTTTTGAAAATTCAAATGACAAATGAATTAATAACAAAACTTTGTTTAGCTCAGGGGTGTAATGAAAAAAAGAAAAAATCTGAACCATATTACAAAAGATAGGTAAATGATTTATGTCTTAGTTGAAGCCACCTCTAACATGTTTATATATTTATTTGGGATTCACTTGGTCTACCTATGATGTAATGTAGATGAGAAATTAAATACCTGGCTATTTCAGCACGTCGCTTGGCCTGTTCTGCAATCAAAGAAGATCGCCTTGGATTGACCTCAAAATTTAAGGCAGTCCATCCTTGTAGGCTTCTCTGAGAAGCAGCCCACTTCGCAGCCCTATCTTCCTTCCCATAGTCTTTTTTAGAAGTAAAAGCAGTCTTTTGAAATAGAGAAGTACAGAGTCAATAAGTTAAGTCTTAAAATATTGAAACAAAAACTAAACAGTTAAAAGAGGAATTCTGCACTGACCTTTCTATCAAATAAGAGATTCCAAGCTTCTCCACTTAAGGCATAGCGCACCATGAACTTGATGATGTCCAAGGGTATATAGAAGACTAAGCTGTATAACCATATCACACCAGCCCAACCCCATCCAATCCCTCTGATATAAGCGAAGTTGATATGTGCATAAACAGCTAGTAACGTTGCCACCTGATCATTGCATGAACAAAAATCACATAATCATTCGAAAACAACAATTTTTTTAATCATGTTATTGCAAGCTGTCAAGAGGAGAGGCTATGATCAAGATTCTAACACTGTTTCAATTCAAGCTTAAGCTCAGAAGTGAAGACTCATCCCATGATTGGTTTAAGGTTAAATTACTCTGTTGATCTCCAGAGTTTCACTTAAAATTTCAATTTGGTCCTTATATGAATCATACATACTCAAAGTGCTAAGATGGCTTATGGTTGGCCACATTAGTAAAATTTAGTGACAAGGACCTAATTTAAAATTTTTAGAACTAAAGGGACTCATTTACAAACTAAATTATAGGAACCAATTTTAAAAGTGAAAGAAACTCTAGGGACTGACAAAGTAATTTAACCTTGGTTTTGTTAATATCTCTAACAGAAGGGAGGCGTAAAAATGTTTGTCAATCCAACGTTGAAGCTCAAACATATCCAGGACAGAAAAATTCAGTATTGTTTAACAACCTTGGAGGAGCTATAGCATTTAAGTTTTAGGTAACTTTACCAGTTGGGCAATTACAAAGGCACACATCAATAGAACTCCAGGTCTCTCCAGAAAAGACCACCCTCGACTACGAGTAACAAAAATTAAAGCCTGGCTAATGATGCTAACTTGAAGGTATATAGCAGATGAAACTTTCTCACTGTCGCTTGATAAGGAGGTCACATGGAAGTGGGCCTGCAGCAACAAATTATTCAGCTTAAGGATATTCATTGTGTAAAGTCAAACTAAATATATTTTAATTTTACATTTGAAAGGGATTTTGAGGGTTCAAGAAAAAAAGAAACATAAAGTATTGTACCTCAAAAAAAGTGGTCTTCACTATTACCCAGTAGAATAGGACAGTGACCAAAGCAAGATAAGTGCCAATGACTATTCCAGTTGCAAATATCTCCGGCAGCTTCCAACTGTCTGGTGTTGGGGATGGCCTTACTCGATCTTTAGATATGGTCATGATAGTTCCTAATTAAAAATTGAAGTGCATGGCTTAAAATAGAGACTTGGTGAATAGGAAGGCTTCTTAGTTCTTACTGATGGCAGCCGCCTACTTTCTGTTCATAATATCAGTGAAGACAATGATACACAACAAGTCTAAAACTAAAGATTAATAGCAAGACTGACTTTCTAATGATAGCCTTTGTCCTCTAACTCTCCTAATTGCCTTATTATTATTAGTATATGATTTTCTTTTTCCTAATCAGTCAAGAAAAATATTTTAGTTAATAATTGATAAATGATACTCATAAGATGTTCAACTAAGTTATACTCAAACTGGAGATAAAAGAATAGTTGTTTCTGTAAAACAATTTTCCTTCTTCTTTTTCAGTGCAGAATATTCATTTCTGGAACAAAATTTTAGATGAATAAATATTTTCATACAAACAACGATTAGTAATACCAAAAAATTTATACTCATTTGGCAGGTGACATCAGTCTGATGGTTGGGATTATATTTTTTTGCAGAATCTACTCCTCAAAATGAGCAAATAGTATAGTGAAGATTGTAAAACCAAGGGAAACATATTTTTGTCTTCTGATTTTCCTTATAATTGGTACTGATATTAATCCTTACTTTACCTACTCGGTTATGCAAAAACTAGTGACTAAAGGTTATATCAATCATTCAAGCATGCATGTGCAAGGTAAGTAGAAAAAGATATATGGTTCATGTCCATGTTCCAGTTGATTTCTTCGAATCATTAAAGAAAAAATTAAAAAGCTTGCAGGGTATAACCGATTACCATCATTTAGTACCGCTATGATCAGGACCATGAAAGGTGGAAAATCATACTCCCAAATCAATGTTAAGAGCACAAAACCAAGCTGCAAGAGGATTTGTATGTATATTATATTAAAGTTTAAAAAATATATATCTAGTTCAACGAAAAAGAATCATAAGAAAAAAAGACAATAAAGTAGGAGAAATGTACTTATCTTACCACTATCCTTATGGTTATGGAGACTGCATATATCTGCATTCAAGCAAGTTATCAGTTAAATATAATCATTACAGCAAACAACAAAGAAGATGACTTTAAGAATTTTTACTTAGGTTATAAATCATTCCATTTATAGTCATTGTTGATCAGAATGACCTAGGTTTAGCTGATACTGGTTTTCAGATTGACTATATTCTAGGCTGCATAGTTTCTAGCTTGAGGTTATATAATATAAATGCAGAAAGGAAAAATTCTTCCATGATGATACACATGGGAAAAGGAAAATTTCAAACTCAACTGTATAATTTTTCATTCTTTGAAATATTGCTCGGCTAGTTAACACAGCACTAACAATCACGCTTAAGCCAGGCTCAGTTAAGACTAGATCAGCAGCACTTCTTGCGGCATCTGTAGCATCTGATACAGCAATTCCAATATCTGCTTTCTTTAAAGCAGGCGCATCATTTACACCATCTCCAGTCATTCCAACTATATGCTTCTTTTCTTGTAAGATTTTCACAATTTCATACTTATGTTCTGAAAATATCACAATGATAAAATAATCAATGCCAAGCTGGTGATATTATAGTATGTATGAACAATATAAGTAATAATACACACACGGGAATTCAGCTAAATTTATTCACTGGACAACGTAACTGGTGTTAAGCACTTCCAGACCAGGAATTCTGCCTATGTTTTGGTCATATCACTTCTTATTTGAATGCCCAATATGGTTCACTTGTTTGTGCAATTCATTGCAGTTCTGTCAATTAATTCATGTGAATCATTTCTTTTAGTGTACAATAGAAACTGAAAGATGATAACAACCTAGACCAACTTCAGTTATATACCGAGAGGACATTACATTGACCAAACATTACATAAATGCCATCTCAAGTTGTTCATGTTCTCTAAGATGTTGGCTCAAAAGCATACTTATGTGTTTATAGGCTTTTAGTAATCTGAAGGGAAACTAATGAAAGGAAAGAACATGAAATATATGATATGAGACAAATAACTTCTTTTTTTCTTCTTTTTCTATGAAGATCCAAATACCAGGAAATACACCAGCAAAGCCATCTGCCTTTTCAATCAGCTCATCCACTGGGAGTGCTTCATTTTCATCTCTATCACGACCCAACAATGATGAAGAAGGGTACATGTTTGTTCCCATACCAAGTCTTCGGCCTGTCTCTTTTGCAATCGCCAACTGATCCCCTGCAATGACATGGAAACTGACTTGTATTTCCTCCAAACTCTTCACATTATCCAGAATGAAAAGCAAACACAATTTGCTGACATATTTAATCACTTATATTAGCAGATACATATGTTTTGAGACAGGCATTTTGAGTCATCTGTCTCTTCACTAAACTTTGAGAAGAAATTAAATAAGTAGATTATTCCTAGAAAAAGAATAGGACAGTTATCTACTTCATAGAAGATAAACATAACTGTGACATTACTATTATCTTGAACATCTAGTTTTGTTTTAGTTGATGAATTGGTAGAATACAAAGTAGACAGGGCCATTCTTAGTCAATTACTATTACTCTTAATCCATGTGGTTTATTAGTTTGGATGTTCTGCATAAATGTCTAAAAGTTTAACTATAAAAAATGCAAATATCAACTTTTAATTTTGGGCTATTTGCAAATATTTCCCAACTTTTGAAACTGGAGGATTTCCCTTGAACTATCATCACCCTTTAGGATTTAGATCCTTCTGTTAATGCGAGTAACCGATGCCATTTCATATTCTTTCATTTGTCACATGGCATGCCCCCACTGTTTTGCAACTAACATCAGGGTTTCTATTTGGGAAAGGGATTTAGGGTTAGGCATCTCACTTACATGTAACCCTTCTTTTAATATTTTAGCCACCAATATTTAGTTGCAGACCAACATGAGCATACCATGTACAAATGAAAGACTCTAAGCGGCAACTCAGTTAACCACGTTAACTGGGACCTAACAGAAGGACTAAAATCCTCAAGAGGTAATTTTCGATTCCAAAAGTTGACGAGGGTATTTTTGCATTTTCCCCCTATTAAATTAAGTTAAACACACCTGAGGCCCTGACTCACTAAGAAAGCCATGCACTTACTATGTGAATAGTGTCTTAATGATGAAAAAACTAATCTGTGCAAAAGTGTATATTGGTTTCTTGATCCAATGTTAACAATAATATAATATGGTCCCAGTTCCTAAAATGTTATGCATGTGGATAAATTTTAAGATGAATCCGAAAAGAATGAAAAAAAGATTGCCTATGTCAATTTACTAGCATGTCAGTATTTGATATACTACCTAATGAAATAAAAAAAGACAAAATAAATCATTGCCTTTTAGCACAGAAATGAAATACATTCTACATTACCAGAAACACTATCAAATTAAGTACACCTTCTTGCAGAATTAATATAGCTACTGCTACATATTTACCTGTAATCATCTTGACACAGACTCCAAGATTAAGCGCTCTACGTATAGTCTCAGCACTATCATGTCGTGGAGGATCAAACAATGGCAACAACCCGCAAAAAGTCCAAGGACCTCCAGGACTATCCTTAGCTTTTTCAGAAATTTCCTGGAAAGGTCATTATATAACTTATCTCAGTATGATACTTTAATAACTATGATTAAAAAATTGATACCCTTTTGCTTCATCTCAGATATATAGGAAAGATAAGATAGAGAAGGATAAGCAAGCTGCTATACCTGATAAGCAACGGCAAGAGATCGCAAGCCCCTTTCAGCAAACTTGTCAATGATTGCATGCACTTTTCCAGCAATGTCGTCTTTCTCTTGGCACATATTTAGAATCTGATATTCAAAAAATACAAAGAGTGTAAATGTGTTTTACAGAAGCCAAGAAGACGGTTTAATATTTTTAACCATTACTAATAACTTAAATTATCATATATGAATAAAAATTTAAACTTTTATCCATTAATCTGGATGCTTCTGTTGGCGAATAGATATTTTTTTGAAAAAATAAAGATGAATTTAAGGTCCCTTTAGGAACATACTTCTATGGCATTAGAAGTAAAGTAGGGCAGGGAAAAATCGGGCAAAAAGGAAATATTATTGATGGAACTCAAGTGATTTGGGAACTTTTTTCAAAAGCTAGTTATTGAAAGGAAAGAACCAAACCACTTAAGGACCTGATTGAGCATCCCATTCTACTCGATGTGGGACTTGGGTAGTTCATATTACTCTAGGGACATCCCATACTATCCCTATCCTCATCATAGTACTGCCTCTGAAGAGCCGACATCCAGGTAGTTGAACTTTGTAACACTTCACTCGGCATTGTTTCACTCTATTGCGGTCAGCCCCTCTGCTGATCAGAACTCTTTGCAAGTAGCCCTCTCTATGCCGTCGACAAACCAGGCTCTAATACCAAATGATGTAACCCAAGTGACTTGGGAAAACCTCCCTAAAAAATTAACTATTAAAGGGGAAGAACCAAGCTATTTAAGTATTTCATCGAGTATTCCATTCTATTCGATGTGAGACTTGAGTAGCTTATACTACCCTAAGGGTATCCCATACTATCCCTATCCCCATCAATTATACAGTCAGAATCTTTTATACATTTGAATACCTGTTCTGGAGCTCCTTTGCTAGCCCTATACCAGTTGCCATCAGAATCAATATATGTAATTGCAGTACGTTTATCTACTGGATTGAAAGGTAGGAAATGAACTTCAGTAATGTTTGCACGTGCCTGCAAAGGGAAAAAAAAGGGAGAAATTATTCACTTTTTTATGTATCTCCCATATAAAAGATTAGGGTTGAAAGTGTTCAGAATTAACATATTAAAGGTATCCTTAAACTCTACCTCCTTCGGATCAGCTAGCATGTTAACAATGGCAGCATCAATGGCATCCTGGTTTTCCAGTCTAGCTGCTCTGGCTGCTAGTAGGACAACCTTATCTTTGTCCACATTTCTGTCAAAGACCTGTTTAATATGTAAATGAGACATGTGAAACTCAATAAATAATTCAAGCAACCAAAGGAAAAGAGTTTCCCTGTCCAGACTTCAGAATCAGTCAAGATACAAGAGAAGAAAAACCATCTGACTATACACGTTTCAGTAAAAATTTCCAAACCCTGAGATAGCTTTAAATCTAGGTCACCTATTATATACATGAGGAGATAGTGCTTTTGGATTAAGTTAATTGGAGGGATGGAAGCATGTGTCAAATGTAGCTGAATTAGTTCAAGTGAGCATTTCTTTTAATTACTATCATGTAAAAATAAACTAGAAGAATTTCATGTGGTAGCTATAGGACAATATTTTAGAATTGTAAAAAGAGCGAATTGGTAATTACTAGAACAGGTTATTATGAACTTGAAATAATTCAGTATAAACAAAATATGATCTAGCATGTATGGAACTTGTACAATTCGACAGAGGTCTTCCTGCAACAACCTAGCAATACATTTTAACAGGCTTTGGTTTAAATTGTGGGATTAAAATTATATGGATTCATGCTGACCACTGTGCAGATCAGCAGCTGTTCTCATTACAGTTCAAAAATCTTCTGCTCTTAGCAATTATGGAAAATTACTCTTATGTGTCATCTTGTGTACCTCGATAAGGCCTCGATCAACAGTGAGGCGATTCAGGGTAAGAGTTCCGGTTTTGTCACTGCATAGGACATCCATTCCTGCCATTTCTTCAATTGCTGTCATTCTTTTTGTTATAGCTCCCTGTAGAATGAAAGAAGCAATGATAAAGAAAACATAATCAGGATATAGATTGGCGTAAGTGCAGTAAATTTTAAACAAAGCATATGACCTTTTGTAGTAGCCTTCATTCACAAGGACAAAAGCTTAACTTTGTCCAATTCATTTGTATCACAGCGACAAACAAGTTGGGGAAGAATCAATTTTACCCTAATTCTGCTGTGTTACTGGCTAATATCAATAAAGGTGTATAAATTGTCTCCAAAGTCCAGAGTTTTATTGAACTTTTGATTTAGCCCCCATAATTTAAAAGCTTGTAATTAGGTCCACATTATTTCAAAGGCGTTGAATTAGGTTTAATGATAGAGACCAAATTATAAATTTTTAAATCTAAGAAATCAATTACAAACTTTTAAACTATAAGAACCAAACTAAAAATTGGGTGAAAATACAGAGACCAGTAGACTAATTTAACCATTTATACAAGTTGCACCTGCTGTGAGAGTCGATGAGAGCCAATTGCAAGTGTCACAGATAACACTGTTGGCATTGCAATGGGTATTCCTCCTATTAAGAGAACAAGTAGGTTGTTGATTCCATCCCTATATGAACGATGCTGTATAGGGAACATTACAATGAGTTCAAGAACCATTCCTACAGCTATAGAGCAAATGCAGAAGTTCCCAATTGCAGTTAGGACCTACAGAAAACAGTCAATAACACTGATGGCATGGTTTTAGAAATTATAATAACTGAATATAGTCAATAAGTGAAGTTAACATTTAAGAATGGCTCTGAAATTACAAGACAAAATAGCTTCATCCAGCAACATGGCTCTGAAATTATCCAGTTTTTGAGTTACCCGTGGTCTGAAATGGTGTTTTTTTAGTAAACTCTGAAATTACGTTAAACTATGATTAACAATGTTCAGTGTTTACAGATTTTGTCATTAAAAAATTTCAGAATCAAATCTGCGGAGTGCCAAATTTCAAAATGGCAGACCCCTTGTTAATTTTAGCTCAAATTCTAACACTCGAGTTCAGCTCAGGTAGTATTACACCAGCTCAAGCTTCGCTTATAAACAAACTATGTTGGGATATCATGTCGTACAATTAGAAAGTATTGTTCTTATGCTTTAGAACTAAGATAAAGTCAAAATTTTTTACAACAATATTGAAAGTTTGTAGATGAAATTGTCACACTGCATTGGAAAATTGTGACAAATTAGAAGTGGATCACATGAATAGAAACCCTACATTTTCTTCTTACAATGTTGTTATCAAATTTTCCAATAAAAACATAACATGTAGAGAAACCTTTTTGAAACAGCCAAGTAAGTGATGCTAAATATCCACTTGCCATGTTTTTATAGGTGAGCTAGATAGAAAACACCTAAACACTGCACGTAAGTTCGGTTTATAAAAATCTTTAGAAACAGTGCCTTTTATGTATTCAGCCTAATTTATAGCTTCTTGTTGACATCTTCACTTGGTTTCATTCCTTATCAAGTGAACCAAATAAGAAAATTGCCGAAGATTTTACGAAGTCACCTTCTGAAAATGACCGACAACTACAGTACTGTCAACCAAGTGTGCTGCCTTTCCAAAAAAGGAGTGAACCCCTGTGGCTATCACTACAGCTTCTATCTCACCATGCTTACATGTTGAACCAGAAAAGACTTCATCACCTGTCTTCTTGCTGACAGGCAGAGATTCTCCAGTAAGGGCTGACTGCACAGAAAAGTATTGGCAAAAACTACAATACCATATGAACTCCATCTAGACCAATTGAAAATTGTTTGTGACTTGAATATATGTAGTGAAGCTTTTAAATGACCATAGCAAATAATTTAATTTTTTTTCATTTCTTAGCTTATTAGAAACTCACCTGGTCAATTTTTAGAGGGTCTCCTTCAAGCAGACGAGCATCAGCTGGAATGATATCACCCAGCTTTATGCTGATTATATCTCCAGGTACTAAAATAGATGCATCTTGCTCTTGCCACTGACCATCTCTGAGAACCTGGATAGTTTGATAATAAAGAATTCCTTTTGTTAAATTTAAGAAAATTTCAGATACTTCCAAAATAAGATGTACTAATATAACAGCCAATGAAGAATGGAAAGGTTATTACACAATGAGAGAGTATAGATAGGGGAAAATACAAAATAATTGTCAGCTAATTACTTAAAAACTGCCACTTACAATATCTTTTAAGATTAGCATTCCTTATATCACTTTCAATCATAACTGTTAACGGCGCGTGGTGCACTGTTGTGGAAGGGGCTCCTATAGCCATTGCGTGGCAACATTGAAGTGCGGCACATATAATTATATAATTAAAAATAATAAGAAGAAAGAAAAAATAAAAGATACTGAGTTATCTATTAGAAAGTATTCTCACTTAAGAAATAATTTGAAGACTAGAAGAGGAACTTAGGTAAAAACTAATCAAAAGGTTAGAAAGAAGAATAGTAAGGAAAGAAATAAAAAGAATGGTAGAATAAATGAATGAGACTTAGAGATAACTAGGTATATGGGGAAAATAACCCCAATAGTGTGCGCTATGGGCAATGGTGCATAGCACAGATGAGCCGCACCATGGCTAAGCCAAATGAAATTGGCAACGCCACAACCATTGCATTGCCCCATTGTCCATGCTGCACTGGGCAATGGGCAATGACCCCGGCAATAGAGCGCCATTAATAACTATGCTTTGAATAAACTATGGCTAAATAAATTGACTTAATTATTAACTTAATAAAAAATGAAACTGCTCTAACTTCTTCATAATCTACAAACATTTCAAATATTTCCTAAGACCCCTCAAGACTTTGAAGCTTTAGAACTAAAGATTGCAAAAAAAACAAAAATCCTTTATTATTCATGAAAAGAAATAGAAAAATCCAAAAAATAAGGAATTTTACCATAGTAATAGTTTTCCAAGATGGAGATCATCAATTCATTTAAGGAGATTTAGTTATGATGTAAGACATAGGTAAAAAATTTCTAAAAGATGGAGATCATCAACAAAGAGAATCACCCTTGTTTTAGGAGCTAAACGAGCCATCAGTGCTGCTGCAGCATTCCCAGCATTATTTTCTTCAATGAAACTAATTGTCGAATTTATTAGCAGTAGGCACAAAATCCCTACAAAGTCTTGCCAATCAGGACCCTCCCCCTGAAAATATGACTCCAAATTAAGGAAATAAAGAATGAAATAATAAGAAGTAACATTGTGAACAAAAAGATGAGGGAAGGAAGGAATAAAATCCTTGAAGAACATAAAAACATCAACTTTAAAATGTAACAAAAACCCCTTTTATTCTTTAGTAAGAAGTCTCATTTTATGTTGGGAGTTTTGTGTTCTTTTCAAAGAAAAGAGGGTGTTTTGTTAAATTTTAAAGTTGATGTACTAAAGCTGTAATTAAGCCTCACTTTGAGGAAGTAAAATGTATTTTCTCTTAAATTAGATTTTTTACTACTAACAGGAATTGAATTTAGTGCAAAGAATTAGCCCCGTACAACGCAAGAACTAAGGTTTAAATTTTCATTAGGAGAAATGCACACATTTAGTGGACAGTGACTCAAACAGGATTACTAAAAAAAAAAAATTTTCTACTCACTCCGCCATTAGCAAGAACAATTGCCATAATTGCTGCTGCTTCCATAACCCATGACAGAGGATTCCACATAAAACCCAGAAATTTCAATATTTTATTCTCCTGCATGCATCAACATGTGCAGACAGTGGACAAATTTAGCATTATTTAAGTCAAATGAAAATTGCAAACCATGCCCCTTTCTAATAATATAAACCCAAAGTAATATAGGACAGATGAAGCACTTTAAGCCATTACTAAAATGCCATGGAGTTTTACATTGTTTTATATAAACAAGAAGCTCAAACATCTTATTGGATAAGATAATCAATTTTTCATGAAGCATATTCTTACTGTCTTCTCTTCGAGTTCGTTGGGGCCAAATATATGAATTCGAGCTTCAGCATCTTCAGATGAAAGTCCTCTGTGCGATGTTCTTAACTGTTCAAACACTTGTTCCAAAGGGATACGTTCCTGACAAAAATCAATTGGAAGCACTATTCTTCAGTACAAATTAAATTTCAAATCACACTGACTAAGATATATTTTGGTTAATCAATCCCACCATTAGTTGGAGAACCTACCAAATCAATACCCTCTCGGTTGAAATTCTCTGGATCAAGCAAAGGTTCATCCAGTTCCTCAGCCATTCTATAGCTGCAGATCATGTTAGTATATACTCATTTATATATATAGATATATATATATATATATATATTAAGAGAGCCATTTTTACTTATAGTTGGCATAATCTACCAGTTTTCTTTTTCCCCAGATTATCTATCCATGTTAGTCCAAACAGTGACATGTATACCGTCACAAATGGAAACCAAAGGCCATGCCTGAAAATCATTCGTTTCATATAGTTGGCTATGACTGTGAACTGGAATAGTCAGATTAAGCATCGGATAAAGGAGAAGGCGCAGACCCAAAAGCCAGAAGGCAATTAAGTATAACTGTAAGACATCAAATACTTACTTTGAGGAAAAGTGAAAACACCCAAATGACCAGAAAAAGCAGGAAAATTGAGGGGCTGCTGGTCACTCTCCAACAAGTAGGCATCGTAGTGGTAGTAAGATGATGACTGATGAATAAAAATGTAAAATGTTAGCCCCATATCTAACAGATTTGGTAGTAGTTGACTGGTTGTTACTTCCAGTCTCAGAAGATTTGATGATTGAAACATCCTTGCATGTGACAAAATTTCTAATTCGATTTGGCAAAGAGAGAGCTAAGAAGATGGAAAATGAAGGGAAGACCGTTGGCTTTAACCTTTAACCATCTTTTCAGAGCTTGACTATTCAACCTAACGGTCTCTTTGCCCCTCACCACAGGAGACAATGCTCCAAAAGAAATTTAGATTCTTTAATGCAAAAAAAAAAAAAAATGAAGGTGATATTGAATAGACAAAAATTTTATTGAGTGATGGCTCGTTTATATAATAAAAATTATGTGTAAATAATATATTTTTATTTACATAATTTATTGATAGGTCTTATTTATATAATAACCATTATAAATTAATGTTAAATGATAAATTTAATGTATATATCGTTTTTTTACATGACATTATATTATTTTGTCATGTGAGAAGATAATCTTAAAGGGAGTATTTTGGTGACATTATATGCATAAATGAGAAATTTATTGTCCCAAAATTAGGTCTCTCTATATGAATTTTTTTTTATCAAATTATTATAATTTTTATTAAAAAAAATTGAAATCCCCAGCTTAATCTTGGCTTTTGTACTGAAATATCATTTTTTAATATATTCAAAATTATTTTATTTTAAATAAAATTTATAAAAATATATTATTTTTCTTAAAAATTTACTATCACTATGAATGAATTATGTTTTAAATTCACTTAAATTTGTTCTTGTTAAGAATGAATTACACACAATTCGTTCTTAAAGGATTGCTCGTGAAATGTTAATAAACATAAAAATAATTTATCTGGTAATTAATTTATGTTTAGCTCCCTATATTATACAGAGTATGATACTTATCATTTTTATGTTTATTAACATTTTACCAATTTTGTTATATTTATTACTACAATTATATCAATATAATGACTTTTATTTGTATAGTGTCTTAGTAGGACTTGGGATGACTTTTATTTGAGTTGCCTTTATAAGGCTTAAGTCAAATGACATTAAAAAATAACATCCATCTATCTCCATATATTCAATTTTGAATTACCATTTTAACACAACTCCATGCAATTTCATAGCTTATAGGAATAGATAGCCCAATAGTCTCATATAGTTTTCAAAATGATAAAAACATAATATAGCAACGAGCAATTCTCTAGAACGCAAACATTTCACAAGAATAAGAAGCAATCTTGTAAGAGCGAATTCCGTGTAATTCACTTCTAAAAAGAGTGAATTTAGTTAAAATTTAAGCATAATTTATTAATAGTGAAAAAAAATTTGTAATATTATAAAAAAAAATAGTATATTTTTATAAATTTAATTTAAAATAAAATAATTTTAAAAATATTAAAAAAATATTTTCAAATAAAAGCCATTTAATTTTAGACATATTGTTAGTTTTATTTAATTTTTAATGTTGAAGTAAACGAATTAAAATTGACTTGATTATTTGCATGTTCATTTTTTATCAAGTCATTTTAAAAAATTAAAAGGATTATTTTATAATAAATATATTATTTTTTAGAGCTAATTGATATACTTATAATTTTTCAATTTCAACACTAAAACAGTAAAACTAGTTAAATCAAACAATTAAAACTTTAGTAAAAAAATTGAAGAAAGTAAAAAAAAAAAAATCAAAAGCTTTAACATTTTTAAAATATAAAAACTTTCAAAGAATTTTTCTACAAAACGAAATTTTAATTTGTTAAAGAAACCCAAAAAAAAAAAACCCATGGATTGAGTTTCCAATATTTTAAAACTATATTTAAGTTGCGTGAATTATATCAATTATTAATAAACAGAGTCAAATTAGGGTTTGGTTTATTGAACTTTTTATTTGTTTTCTTTTCTGTTGGAGATACTTATAAATTATTTACAAGTAAACCCTTCTCTGCTTCTCCCGATTCGCCGTTTTGCTTCTCTCTGCTGTCTCTCCGTTAGCTGTGGGGGACGGTGCTGGTCGCTGTCGGAGAAGTCCGTTTTCGCTCACGCCCGTAGTACTTTCACTCTCTTACCCTCAACCCTGAACTTGATTTTAGGTCTTCCTTTTCTAATGTGTATACTGTAACTACATTCTGCTATTTAGGGTTTTTTCTTTCATTCTTTTGCTCTTTTTATTTTCGTGAATTGAAATTGATTCGGTAGATTATAGATATGAATCATCTGGGGATATTCCAACTCTTATCCAGGATGCTCTAGATTAGACTTAACGAGTGAAACCTAGTTATGAAGAACATCTAATTCGTGTTATCCAACATGCAGAATTTATGTCTTTATTAAGTTGGGAGTTTTAACTTGTGATTTTGTCAAGATTATGTCAACATTGAAAGGCTGAGCTCGTAATATAAACTATTAGCGATTAACGATTTCAAGTTGCATGTTGATTAATCTTGCTGTTGTCTATAATGTGTTGGAGGTTAGAATAAAAACCAATCATGGGCCTTCACTTAACTGCTCAATCCTGAGTTGAAATGTTCTTCAATATGATTTTAGAGCCTCTAAGATTTTCAAGACTGAATCTTGAATCCTCACTTAACAGCTTAAACCTTTTTGCTGAAATGGCCCTTGACAATGTAATCTAGCTGTAGATTTACAATTTAAGAAAATTCTCAGTTGCCTTTTTTATTGAATCCGTAGCTCTTGTGTGTCCTTCAATATGTCAGGGACATGGTTAGGAATGTGGCCCGTCTGCAAAGTTGCACACCAATGGAAAAAGTAGTTTCATGGTGCTTACTGTTGCCTTTGCTTTCAAATTTACATTATTAGAAACAAAATGGGAAAGGTTTTACTTAGTTTACTTGAGTCCCTTCCTTTTTATTTTGAATCTGTTGATATTGTAAGGCAATCCGTTAATCACCCAGGCTGTGCAGGATCCAAAAAAATCTGTATTTCAAGCTTTTTGGGTCTCAGGATAAACATTTAATATTATCTAAAGGAAGTGGTACTGCCTTGTATCCACAGCCTATCTTGTCTAGTTTCCTTTACTTCTATTATACATTCATATGTATATATAATCACAATTCCTATACTTTCCTTTTCAAGATTAACTTGTTTGTTCTCTTCAACACAATATACAATAAATGTTGAAAAAAAAATCAAAGAATTAATGGAATTATGGAACTAAATGCTGATTTGCATTTCTTTCTTCTCTGTCATGCAGATGACAAAGAAAAGGCAAAATCCTGTTGAGGAGACCAATGCTGCTCAAGATTTGGAGTCTGTTATTCATCAGCATACTCTCTTCTTTGACAAGTTAATTGAGCTTATACCAGCAAAGTTCTATTTACCAATTGATGAGGAGAAACCATGGTTTCAGGGCCTCAGCAAGGCTGAAAAAGCAGTAGCAAAGAAAGAGACAAAAGAAAATATTAAGAAATCTCGAAGAGAACGCTTAGACCCAGACAAGCCTAGTGCAACTACACTTGACCTGCTGAAGCAAAGCTTGAACAAAGAAAAATTGAATGAGGATGATGATGAGCAAAGGGATATGAAACCCTTCACATCAGGTCTTGAAGGTGATGATCGATCAGTGACATATGAAGAACTTCGGCAAAGGCTTCACCGCAAAATTGAAGAGTTTCGGTCAAGTCGTAATTGTGGAAGTTCCAACAGAGAAAAGAAAAGGGATGAAAGAAATGTGAAGAGAGGAATTCAGAATGAGAAACGCAAGAGAGACAATGGAGGTGAAGGAAGTAAAACTGACACTGGTGAGTCTGTAGACAAAAAGGATGCTGGAGAGGCTTCCAAAGACCTCATGTTTGGTCATGTCAAACTTCAAAATGAGGAAAGGCAAGGAAAAAAAATGAGAAAAATGTCAAAGCATAAGGAACTTGAAAAGGCAAGAAGACTAGAAGAAGCAAAGAAAGATCCTGAGAAAGGAGAAGTTGTTGCAAAAAAACAATCATGGAAAGCAGCAATGGATAGGGCCGCAGGGATTAAGGTCCACGATGATCCTAAACTGTTACAAAAAGCCATAAAAAGGGATAAAAAGAGGCACCAGAAAAATTCACAGAAATGGAAGGAGAGAATTGATACAAGGGAGCAAATGAAAGCAGAGAAACAACAAAGAAGATCAGAAAATATAGCTGAGAGGATTCATCAGAAGAAAATGCGTAAAATTGCTAAGCGGGAGAAAAAGCTTATGCGGCCTGGCTTTGAAGGTCGCAAGGAAGGTTTTATTAATGAAAGTTCTGGTTAACATGGCTTCATGAAAGAAAAGCTTGCTGATTTTTGCCTCTGCATGACTGTGTTCTGTCTCATGTCACCCTCAGTAGATGATGTTGTTTTAGTTAGACTTATGTTAGATGTTCTATGGTTTTTTGTGCCTAGACTAGATAAAATTTCATACTGGAGTTATCAATTTCTTCATCCTTTCGTATCATGAGTTTGAAAGTGTTGTTAAATTAGAAAAGAAAAAAACAAGAAATTAATACTATAAGGAGTTCAATTTTTTAAAGAGGACGAGTCATTCTACTGAAGTTCATTAAGTTTAACAACCCAAGTGCCAATTGGTTAATTCAGTAGGACAAACATAGTGGGTTAGCCATTATTATTAGAATTAAAAATGTAAATTATAGTCTTCCCCTTGTAATTTGTATTAAAATCAGTTTATTGTTCTGTGATTTTAAGTGTATTGTTTGTTTAATTACAATTTAAGTATCTTATATTTTGCAATAAAATTTTATCCAAAAAATGATCACATAAAAATTAAGTGGATATTTTTAGTTTTAGATCAAAAGAAAAAAAGATATTAATCTTAATTTTAATATGATTTGAAGTTATCTTGAATTTTTTTAAAAAAATAATCATAAAAAGCTTGTTTAAGTTTTATATTTTTATTTTTTAAAATTATTTTTTAAAATTAATTTTAAAAATTTATATTAGTATTATTTTTATATATTTATGTACATGTTATTAATAAAAAATTTATTTTTTTAGATTTTTTTGTTTTAAAAAGCTAAAGTTTAATATATTTTTTTAATTATTTGATTATTTTTTATTTTTAAAATCTATATTTTATTTTTTTATTTTTTGTTAAAAAATAATAATTCAAACAAATTTTCTTATTTTTCTATTTTTATATACATACTCTCGGTTGGGGATGTTTGTGTCATTGAAAGTCTAAAAGGGTGAGTTTTGAAAAGTTGAGGTATAACATGTAATAAGCTTATTTCTATGGTACAACAGTAAAGTAAGAGTGATGTTGCTTCTAACTCTATTCAACATTAATTGTGATACCTGAAAACCAAAGCTGCTTGTGACGCACTCTTGGAAATACACTGTACCCGGATGATTGCATATGTATATATATATATATATATATATATATATATATATATATGTGAAATCAAACCTTGTAATACACGAAAGGCATGTTAGTCCTCATCTTCTCTCCTCGTATTCATTTCTATTTTGTTTTTGGGTTAGGTTAAGTGTATTTTTAGATTATGTTCATTTGAGTTAAATTTCTTTTTCACGTACACTTTCCCACATTCGTTTGATACACTTCAACTTTTATTCTTAAAATATTCTTTAGAATAATTAAACTAAAATTAATTGTTTAATCTCTGTAGGTTCACTTATTTTGTTAATTTAGTTCTTATAATTTAAAGATTTATGATTAAATCATTATAATTCACACATGTTTTTAATTTAGTTTCGTTATTAAATTTTTGTTAATATTCTGTTAAATTATATTAACATGATATTCTTTTGAAACTTTAAATATAAATATTTAAAGCCAATTTATCCAAATCAATTGAAATAAATAACATTATAAATTATATCTCATAGCATGTATATGAGTTATTACTTTATTATTTACTTTTTCTTAACATAATTCAAAATAATAAAAAAATTATATATAGGTCACGTCAACAAAATTTAAAATAAAATTTAACATTGAGAATTAAATTAAAAAATTTTAACATTATAAAAATTAATTACAAATTTGTAAATTTCTTTTGACCCAACTGAACCAACCCAACCCATGTTTATTTATCTATCTCTTGCTCACAAGCCACAATTTAGGCAATTATTATTTTTATAAAAAAGAACATCATAATTCAAAATCTTCCCTCACTACAAGCATATTTCTTTTTTTTTTAAAAAAAAAAAAAGAAATCCTATTACTATTAGACCTCACATCTACATTTTTTTTTTCTTTGGTACAGTGTTAGGCCTTACTTCATGTTATCATATCTTGCTAGATATCTAACTCTTTTAATTTTTTGTTTCTCCTTATGCATGCATGTGAATATAATCTTATTCATTTTCTTTGAAACTTATGGTAAAAATCTTGATGTCTCTTATCTCAATTCACAAATGCTTAATTAAATACCTTCTTGCTTTATGGAATTGATAATAACTTCGAATTCGAGACTCTTCCTCTACCCAATAAAGATTTATAATGAGTGGAAGGAATGATAATCTCCACAACTTAATTCATATATATTTGGATTTGAAAGAATAGGAATTTAGTAAAAGAGATTTCTTCTTTATAACATAGTTAATTAAGATTTAGATCTTCGTTAAAAGAGATATTTATATTTAATTTAATATTTAATAGTATCTTAAATAAAATTATTTTTAATAAAAAATACTTATAAGAAATAAAAAAATTATATATATGGATTTGGTCAACTAAGGGGTTAAAAAAAAGTCTCTTGGATAACACATTATTCTTGCTCTATACAATTTGCTTCATCTGACAATGATATGAAAATTAATATATATATATATATATATATATATATATTCCATCTTTTCATCCTAACGATGAATTTGGAAAATCCTTCTTAATTAGATATATCTGTATTTAACTGCTAACAAAGTAGGTATTATATGTAATTATATAAATAAATAAAACCCGTAATAATCATACTTAATTAGTGACTGTTAACTAAATAAATATAAGGATTTCCAGTGGCAAATAATTATGTGAAGAAATTTATTTTCAAGAATTTAATTAAGCTGCTTTCTTACTCTATAAAATACCACTTGGTATATTGTGGCATTTAATACGTAATTTATTATGTTCTTCTGAAGTTTTTCCGCATTATTTAATTTAATTTAGTGATTTCAGATAAATTTTAATGATATTTATTTATTGTTATATATTCTTATAGTGCTAAAAGAGTTTAATATAAATATATAATAGTCATTCATCATATGTTAAAAAATAAGTAATTTTTACTTAATATTTAAAAATTCAAGTAAATTATAATTTAAAACTAGATCATAATTTTATCAAATAATTTTGTATTAAAATATTAATGAATATAATATTAAATACTCTATATTACATAACAACTGATAAAAAAAAACATTTAGAAAACTTCATAATCTTGATAGAGAACAACTTGTAAAGAAATGAATTAATTTATTATCCACCATTTTATATGATGCCATAATAATTATTCACTAATGTAAGTAGTAGTGATCTACAAGCTCTTATTAATGAGTTTGAGAAGATTTATGAGATTGACAATCTTAGAGAAAACATATCTCATATTTTACACATGTAAAATGGAACCATATCTTGTAGATCAAGATCATCTTCTGCGCCATCTACACTTGACCTAGCAAAAAAATAATGCTGAATTAACAAATATAATATAGATATTCTAGCAACACATAATTAAAAACTATTTATATATTGAAGATATATAAACAAAAATAAAATAAAATAAAATTGGTTGTGCTTCCTAAAAGATCCTACTCAATATATTATGCTTGGATTCTAAACTTTTGGGCAGTCATCAAAAGCTGGAAGCCAGCCATTATTCAACCTACATCAAACAATTAAATATCAAACTTAAATGGAGTAAGAATGATTGTACAATATTGAAAAATACAGTATTGGTCTCTCAAAGATATTATTCTCATCAATTTTATATTTGAGAGTTAGTTCCAATAATATTATTATAACAAAAGTATGTGTATATCAATTAGATCCTGACAGGTTAATTATTCTATAAACTAGATGTTAAGAGTAAGAGACATCTTATAATGAATGGCTTAGCAACCATATAGTATTTCTTTGCTTGAGAAATTGCATATACTCCATATCATGTGAGATCATTATTACTATCACTATATATTTCCAAATGGTAGTGATCGATTTCTTCTTTAATTATGGGACCAAAATCCTTAGATAAGGGTCCATATATTAATCACTAATTATATAAATATAAATATAAATAAATATATATATATATATATACTCTAATTAAGTCACATAACATTCTAAAAGTCAGACCGATAATTGAATTGAAAAATTTATCAAATCATGAGTTGATTAGTTTAACTAGTAGTCAAACAAATGATGTTAAAATATAATAATAATAATAATAAATTAAATATTTTATTATCAATAATATATCCTATATTATAAAAATTATGTTTTTGCTTATGATTTTTAAATATAATGAGTAATTTATACAAGTAAATTATATGTATAAAAATAATGTAAGCTCAAATCATAATAATTTAAGTATTTATATTATTTATATATATCATATCAATTGCTCCATAATTATATAAAATTTGAAATTTTAAGATCTATAATGTATATAGTTTAATCTAATTCAAAATTATAGACTCAAATATTAAAAAAAAAATAAAAATTAAAGGCTTGACTATTTTAGTAAAAAAATTATTTGGTTCTCGATTTTTTTTATTCTTTTAATTTTAATTAATTTTGAATGAGACAAAAGGATCTGACTAATCATTCAATTCTTAAGAATAAATCAAATCGTTGAACTAATAATTACTAATTCAACTGATCAAATTTTCTGATTTAATTTATTTCTAAAACCATTAGGGTCACATTCTAAAAACTTATTGAATTTCAACTACTTTAATTTGAGTCAGTAAAAATTTCATAACAAAATCTTGTGTACTTACTACTATAGTTACATGCAATTCTATTAAAATTTAGTGGCAAATCAATATGATAGTTTAGTCTTTAAAAAAACTCAAGCTCACGTTAAGGACATTGGGTGAAAAAAAATGAGAGAGTATCCTTGGGATAAGGATATTGGGATTAAAAAAAATGAGGGAGTATCCTTAATATTATAAGCCTAATTAACTAGGCAAGTTGGGTAATACATACATGAAGATCATGGAATCAATTAATGAAGGTGGATGGAATATATAATTAAGTATATATGTATGTGGGAGATAAGACAGTAGTGTGATTTGATTAGATTAATAGGATAAAATTAGAGATGGTTAAGACACACAGCTGGGCAATAGAATAAATATGAAGTAAAAAACACAAGGATGTGTAAGTAGAATCCAACAAATTTTGCATTACAACTAAGAGTTGAAGTCATCTTGCCGGATGCTTGTTCCCACTTATGTCTTGTCTGCATTATGCCATTCCTCCTCTTTTCATGCCTTATTTCTTTCCCTTCCTCCCTCTTTTCTAATTCACCATTATTATTCCGGTTCACATAATTCTACTTAATAGTAAATGTTTCATTAAAATTTTAAGTTTAAATTTCGTGTATTGAAAATATTCTTATTGAAATTTTTTTTTTCTATTATAAAATATTTGTCAACTCAATTAATCAGAATATAATAAATTTTTAAATATTAGCAATTTTAACTAAAAATAAGTTTAAATTTAATTTTTTTAACAAACGATTTATTATTGATAATAAATATTGGTTCCACACAAAAGTTTGATGTTTAGATGTTTGTATTATTTTTTAAATTTGAGTAGATTTTATTGAGGGCAGTATACAATAAAGCCAAGTTCCACCTGTAATCAAGAGTAATTAATTAGTAAGTATATATAACTAATACAAGAATGACATAGAATTATTGTAGTCTGAATATAAAATTAAAAATAATAAGTAAAATTGGTGTAATGTCGAGAGGTAAAAAGAAAAAGATTCATTCCCCCTACCTTCATTGAAATTCAAACCCCAAATCCCTCTGTTTTCGAGCCTCCCCACGTTCACTTCTCTTTCACTCCATCCCTTTCCATTTCGTGCGTGTGAGTTTAAGTCAACATTTTTGGCTTTGGATTATGTAATTCTATACCCTTTGCTTTGCATATATATTCCCCTTTCCTCCATCTTCTTCTTCCTCAAGCTCTCTTGCGAGCTTTTTTTCTTTCTCTGAAATTTTTTGGGCCTACCCTTCAAAGTTCCAACATTACTATTGGCTAATATAGAGATACATGGCTAAGGTGGGTTCTAAGACAAAGGGATATGGGTTCACCAACAAATGTGCTTCTCTAGTGAAGCAGCAACGTGCTCGTCTTTACATCCTTCGTAGATGTGCCACCATGCTTCTCTGTTGGTACATTCATGGAGATGATTGATTCTGATTCATGTTTCTTCTTCTTTCTCTTCATGGGTATCGCGTATGGGCTTAAGTAATAATGACCAGATGGGTTTTACGGGCTTTTCTGTTGTATTATTGTTATACCCACATTTAGTTTTAGTCTCCCTTTTCCTGTTTTTGAGCCACTGGGGGGGGTGGGCAATCAAAACCCAGTGGGCTTTTTTTTGGGTAGGGATGACTAAAGCTTGTGGGTATCCTTAGTAGTTGCTTTTTCATAATCAATTACCCATCGTAGATCAACACCATTGTGGAATTATGTAATGGAAGTCATTTTAATTTCTTGTACTTCATGTTGCTCTGTTGTTTGACATTTTAGCTTACAAAGAAGTACAACTTGAAAGAATAGAAAATTATAAAGGAAGTTTAGATAAAAGAATAATATTAAAAATATTTTTATCTTTAAGAAATTAAATTAACAGTAATAATTTATAAAAAATAAATTAAAAATTATCATATCACTAAATTAGAGTTTTTCTCAATAATTAATTATTGACCTTAAGATATTTTGCAATACAAAACAACATATGTTGCCACCTTTTATGGGCTTGGAAAAACTTGATTATAACATATTGCAATTTCACTTCTGCACATACTAAACAGAATACTAGGAACAGAATTAATTGACTTTAAAACATTGGAAAATAAGAAAAATATTATTGACAGGACAACATATACCAGAATGATCATGAAATGTTTGACAAAATATTGAAATGACAACACGATTGTATTGGCCATATATAGTCCAAATTTTCATTATATCCAAATCCACATTCTTCGGCATTTGCAACACAGTCTCTTAGTGGCTAGACAACCAAACCAAGCATGAGCTTGCTAGTGCCTGCAATGGTAAAAAGGGCAAGTTTTTTCTGATGTTGTAATTTAATTAATTATATCTAACTAAAGTTGGTCAACCAACTCCTCATTGTCCAACACTATAAATATATTGTTCACTTATATCAAAATTCTATCTTATAATTATTATGACTTTAAGATTTTTCACAGATTATTTAAATATTAAACTTATAAAAAAAAGTAAATTATTAATTTATTTTTTAAAAAATTATAATTTGACTCAATTTAATTTTTAAAAAACAAAATATTAATTTCATCTTCTAAAAATGTAACCCTAACTATTTAAAGTATATAAATATCTCGTTGACATAAAATTTGATGTAACATTAATTATTAAAATGACTGTCAAATTAGTGTCAGGTCATAATTTTTTGTTAAACTTAACCTAATGAAACTAATGTAAGACTTAATTGATAGTGATTACATCTTTGAAGGATGAAAATTAATGATTTTTATCTTTTAAAAATTAAATTAAAATAAAATACTTCTTTTAAATACCAAAACAACAATTTATTTTATAAATTATCAATCAAATTTGAAATTTTATCACTTTAATTTATAAACCACAAGATTGTGAAATTAGAGAGAAAAATAAACATTGATAAAAAAATTACTTGACATTATATATATGTGTGTGCGTGCACGCACGCGTATCTGCGCACGTGCATACACAGTAAATAAACTTAACATTTTGCAATAAACTCATTTACTCAAGTCAAAGATTATATTTTTTAAAGATTCTCTTTATAAATTATGATTAATATTGGATTCATGATTCACAATATGTATATATATATATATATATATATATATATATGGTTCAAACTTCCACATATGGTAAGATAATGAGGAAAGAATTTACCTACTTGAACTTTCTGATTGTAACTAACTACAATCTCAACCTAATAGAAACCAATTTACGAAATAAAAGAGGGTGAAAATAAGTATTGAGTTATAGTTGAGCTATTGAACAATAGAGTTGAAGTCTTTCTCTCAATTCTCCAAATTAGAGCAACGATTTTGAATGAGATTTACACACTACATAGAATGGACCTTAGCCTCATATATATATATATATATAAATATATATATATATATAAGACTTCGTATTATTAGTTTCTCTCATCACAAATCTCATATTATTAGATTCTCTCATCACGGATCTCACTAATACAACTCAATTTATATTTGTCTTATCTCTAACCAGACTCATTCAAAATATGTGTCAAAATTTAATATGTGATAATAATTTAATAATCATATTTAAACTTTATTTGAATATACTTTAGTGGCCACCCATCAAATCATTTTTAAAAAAAATAATATAATTAATATGAGTTCACAAAATAAATTTTCTAACAATGATTGTCTTTGATAACAAGTCATATAAGATTTGATAATGTCAGTTTACTCAAAAGCTTAAGATTATATGTGTCTTGTGAATGATTTTCATCAGTATTAGCATATGTAAATGAGTCAACAAAGTCTCTTGAGGCCTAGAAGCATTTGAAAGCACTGGAGTTAGCGGCATGATATATGAAAAGATACGAGCTTCCTTGTTAAAATCTCATAGTACTGGCAACCATAGAGTTTGCTGGCTATTTAATTACTATCAAGTTAATTCAATACAAATTATTTAATCTACAAATATAAAAAACTTATGTTTATGGCGAGTTTAATATTTTTTTTGGCAACTAATATACTTTTATAGTAAATGATATTAAAGATGATATATCTGAGTTGAATCAAGTTAACCTGGATCTTTTATAAAAATTTGATTTGATAATAAAAGTAAAATGACTATATTACTCGCAAAACTTTCAGTATAAAAATCTCTTTTTACTTTTTCGTAAAACTCTTTTCTCATCTCATAAATTCTCTCACATGACTCTCTTCTAAGTTTTTTAGGCTCCTCTCATCTCTTATATGGCATTAATTTGACTATCAGAATTTATGACAAGAACTCTAACTCCTTCGTTATTTTGAATCTCTCTTTGTTTAACAGGTTGGTTTAGCATACTTCAAGTATTTTTGTTAAAATAATAATTTTTTATCATATACATTTGAACATCAAAGACTGAAACACTTGATTGCATAATGTTGCACAATCTCAAGTGTTTTACAGTAGCACACCAAAGGTTGTATCATATTAAAATGTTATACAATCTGCAAGAACGCAAAGTTTGTCACCTATACCTTTCAGGCCCAAATTTTGACAGATAAACAATGGTGCAATGATCCTAATCCTGGACACACAAAATTATAATCTGCAAGAACACAAAGTTTCTGACCTATAATTATTGTCTTCATTCACCCTATCAATCCTGGTGTTTTTATATAATATATATCAACCCACCATAACTATGAAAACATCACAAATTGCCTTCAAAAGTGAGTATTGGCAAATCCACCATGTTTTAGATTCTTGTTTGGTTCCACCTTAATTTTTGAAGTTATGAAAGGCACAATATTCAAAATAAATAAATAAAGTTTATTCCCTTTGATAAATGTTAAAATTATGGTCTATTTAAACTTTTTTATTTTTTAAATTTAATTTTTATATATTTATATACATGCTATTAATAAAAAAAAATTATATTTTTTATTTTAAAAAATTAAAGTTCAAAATATTTTTTAATTTTTTTTGTATTTTTTATTCTTAAAATACATATTCTATTTTTCTATTTTTAAAAACTACATTCAAATAGACTCTTACTCTTTTTCTCTCTATTTTAGAAACTTATATTTTCTTTTCTTGAAAAATTAAAAAATCTATAATTTTATCTATTTTAACTAAGTACCCTTAATAGCATTATTAAATTTTTTAAAAATTTGTAATTTATCAAAAAATATTTTTTAAAAATTATCATTCTATTATTATTTATTTTGAGTTAAAAATAATTATTTTATTTTATTTTAATTGTTGTAAAAAATAATTTTTTACATTAGTCAAATACATATTTAATATAATTATATAAATAATAAATACTAAATATTTAACATGCACAAATGTGTATGTCATGTTTTCTTTAATTTTTTATATATAATATAAAATAACATTTATTAGATTTTAAAATAATACATTAAATAATGAAAAGTTAACTAATTTTCCACTATTCCATTCTATCTTCCTATTATGTTTACTGTGGATCCAAAACTTTTAAATTTGAGAAATGATACATTTTTTTATATTTAGAGAAAAATAAAAAAATATTTTTTTTATAATTCATTCATGATAAGACTTTTATTTTTTTTATCTTCTTATCTCTTTTTAATTTTAGATAAATGTGTCATTTGTTAGATTTAAAAGATCTAAAATCATTTACTTTCTATCTCTACTTTTTTTTCTTCACATTATCTATTTTATTTTATATTATATAATATATAATTTATAAAATTAATAATCAGAAAATTCCATAGTCATTATAATATAAATAAGAGTATTTTAGCTCACAAGGTGAAAATGTAAGTTTTTTATTTCTTAAAAAAATAAGTGTAATTTTAAGATATTTTAAAATTTACTCTTAAAAAAAACTCAACAAGTATTATCTTATGAATTTTGTTCTCGTCCTGGGAGTTAAATTGGAGAGAGATACATGATCTATGTGATTAACCTAATCTATTTAACAATCAAATTGATATGAACATGAAGGATTAGTTATTTAAAAGCTAGCTCATAAGATTGTGTTGAGTCCAAAATTGATCATATAAATTTTACATCATTAAAGTCTTGTACATTTAAAGTAAAATTCAAGTTTTATATCTTTGAATTGGGTCATAACAGAAATCCATTGACTTATTTCTATTTTCATTGGGTTAATATAATCTAAAAAGAAAAATGAAAAGAGAGAATATCAAATAACAGAAATTAATTATTTACAATCCTCTTTGAATACTTTAACTAAGGACATCACTTTCGAGATTTCGACCTCTTTTGAAAAAAGCATGTGGTGTCAAAATTAAATGATTTACAAGAAAATTTTTTATATTATAAAACTAACTTTTTAAATTATTGAAAAGATATTTTTGAAAACCAGTTATTATATAATTAAAAAATATTACAAAAATTTATTAAATTCAAATCATAATTTACTTTTTACTTTTCATGGTAACACACATTTTCTCATAAAAATACCATATTTGAGAGATGTGAGCTTTACTGCTTTATGCAGGCTTGTTTTGATGATTCTGTAGACGGAAGCTGCGTGGACGTGAGTTAGGAAGTGAGGTTCGTTTTCTTCTCTCTTTTCGTGTAGTCACAGTCCTGCAGCTAGCAACTGCCTATGCCACTTTTGTTTTCGTTCTTGTTTTATTTCATTAAGTGGACATTCTTGTAGTATGGCACTCCATTTTCTTTGTTGTATGATTTCATGCTTTACAGTAATGATACAGCAATAAGACCCTTTTTTTGATAATGGGAGGAATGACATGAAACACTTGATTTTGAAAGGCATAATTTTCTTTATTTGCCATTTGGTTGATCGTTCAGAGAAAAATTATTGATTTCAAAATTCCATGCCTTTAAAGTGTTTGTGTAAATGCCCCACTACTAGAAACGAAACAAATGACCTATGTTTGATGGGCTATACTTTCAAGCTTCTAATCAAAACTGTCAAAAAGCTGGAACTACAGTCAAGAACTAATCATGACTAGAAAAAAAAATCCAAATGTTGATAATGTGCTAATGTGAGACAATGGAAGCATCTTGGCCATATTTTCAATCACAGTTCCTACCGTACACTGGAAACTCCAAGAATAAAAATTGTCCAAAGAATTTGCTTGCTAGCATGCCCAAAGGATCTTGTCAAATGAAAGAATTGATAGGAAGACCATTGACAATAAGCTTTAGTGTGCCAAGGGACTCTATGTACTCCTATAAAGACTGTTAATGTCGTGCAATTTTCCTGTAGGTGCTCAAATATAGATATCAGAATTCCTCTCATTAGAATAATTGGGTTGAATTTGAAATTTGAATCAATGAAATGAAAATGACATAAAAACGTTCTTATACTTTTGATTTAGACATAGGCTTAAAAGATAATCAGATATAGCTCTTAAGGGCATTCACTCCAGCAGATGCTACTGTTTGAGCCGCTATAGCAACTATAACCGTAGGGAGCTTTCCTCTATGTTAGAGTGTCCGTGCGACGCTGATATTCAACAAAGTTGTACTGCAGTGTGATAGGTTGTATTGATTACATTTTTTATGGTATACTACTTTTGTTTTTCTCTCTCTAAAAGGTTTTTCGCTGGTAAACTTGGCCTTTTATGTTGATTAGGGCTACCATTGTTATTCATCTCTTCAATGATATTTCTGTACTTCTTGATACTTAAAACTTCCACATAAGTCCAGGTTGAGCTAGCAAAACTCTATATTCTGACCTGGAAAGCATGACATGGCATCTTCACTATCCAACTATTCAGTTCATCTACAAGGCAATCATTCAGAATCATAGATTGTCAAATCAACAGGTTTATTTGAAGATTTATGCGCCTCTTTCCACTTCTAACAGAATATAATCAGGATATAGGATGCTTCTTTTATCTCTAAAAAAAAACAAAGAATTTAGGACGCTTTAGCAACATTTAATTCTTTTAGATGGCAGGCTGAGAAATAAAAATGTCTAAGCCTTTTTCCATGATTCTTCTGATAGAAAATATTTTTGTGAAAATTCCCTTTAGTAGCAGCATTAACCATTTGAAATGCCAAATATGCTTCAGTTTGAGACGTCAAGTTCCAGTATATAGTCTCGCTAGTTTCACTTTCTTTACTAGATATAGTAACTAATTTAGAGCATACAAAAGCATTTCTTTGTTTCAGAAGAGACTGAAGTTAGAGCATGGAATTTGTTATACCTTCAACATTCAGTTCTACTGCTTGCTATAGATAGTGTCTAAACAAGACATCTACTAAGGTGAATGGTGATAAGAAACTTCGGTAAGTAACAATGCTGCAATATTAAGATTGAGAAGTAAAGAGTAATGGGCATCATAACAGCTTTGATTATTTTTAGATGCTGTATTTATTATAAAGAGTTATCAGAAGCAGCTGTCTTGTGATAGTATTTTGCATAAGCAATAAATCTTGTTACTAGAATAGAAAGTTGTTCAGTTGAATGTGGATATCACATAATATAAACTGATTTATAAAAGCTTGATAAACAACATTCTGATCGTGAGAGTCGTCATTTACAGTGGTAAAAATGAAAATCTGTACTGGTAAAAATGCAAAAAATTTTGCACAAGTATACATATCTGCTGTCAAGATTTGTTGAACAAACATTTCTCTCTAGTCTTTATTCTGCTGTTGTTTGGCTGATCCTACATTCTTTAGCCAATCAACAACTTCTCTGATGCTTGGTCTCTTGAAAGGATTCTGGTTGACACACATGCAAGCCACGTCGAGTACTTGCAGCATCTGCTCTTCAAAGCCCTTCCCTCTCAGAAGCGGGTCAAAGACTTGGTCTTGTTTTCCTTCACTCCTCATTTGCTGCACCCAGCTTACCAATTCCCTTGACATTTTTGGTTTGCATATGTCGACAGGCCTCCTCCCAGTGAGCAACTCAAGCATGACAACTCCAAAGCTGTACACATCTCCCCTCAGAGTGGCCACCCATGCTTGCCCATACTCAGGAGGAATGTAACCTAATGTACCTACAAGTTCAGTTGTAACATGAGTGTGATAAGGAAGAATCAATCTGGATAACCCAAAATCAGCCACATGTGCCTCAAACTTTTCATTTAGGAGGATATTGCTCGACTTTATATCACGATGCACAATGTGAGGTTCACATATCTGGTGCATGTAAGCCAACCCACAACTTGCACCCTGTGCTATCTTTAGTCGAGTTGGCCAATCAAGTTGGGATGCACCATCAGCCTTCTCATGCAACCAATAATCCAGACTTCCATTTTCCATGTAAGTATATATGAGAAGCCGAAAGCCATCATGCACACAGTAACCTTGCAATGCAACCAGATTCTCGTGTTGGGCTGTTGATAAAGCCTCTACCTCTGCTTTAAATTCCCTTTCCATAAGCCCCAAATCTCCTGAAAGTTTCTTGATGGCTAGCTTAGTTCCATCAGGTAATGTTGCTTTATAAACCAAACCAAAACCTCCACATCCTATTATGTTTGCTTGACTGAAATTTTCAGTAGCTTTTAAGATCTCAGATATAGTAAGATCTTTGCTTTCGTTTGTTTTATTGGGGAACATTACCACTAGGCTAGCCTCCTGATTGACCTCAGGATGAACCCCACTTGTGGAGTGGGCAGAAATTGATTCCAGTTCATACTTGTCAGGGTCTCCTCCTGGATTGATCCTCCTCTTGGAAAGTATCCAGATTGTCAACACAATCATGATAGAAACAGTGCCAAAACAGACAGCAATGACGAGTCCGATCATTATTTTTTTGTTTGAGCTGAAACGAGTTGCACTACCACTTGGTAGATTAGCACAAGGGTGTTGAACAACTAAACCACACAATCGAGGATTTCCTTCAAAGCTGGAAGGGGAGAAAGTATCAAATTGACCACCAGTAGGTACCTGTCCTTGAAGATTATTGTTTGACACACTGAAAAAAGACAAGAAATGCAGGTTTTTGAGTGAATCAGGAATTTCACCAGATAGTTGGTTTCCTGAGAGGTCCAATCTCTCTAAGTTAGTCAAGTTAGAAATTTGCACTGGAATACTGCCAGAGAACTTGTTATTACTCAAATCCAGCTGATGAAGGACTTTCATTAGGCCAATCTCCGTGGGGATACTGCCACTGAGGCTGTTGTTTCTCAGATATATTGCTGGTGGTAGGTTGGAAAGTTGATTATATTGCTGCTCAGAAGCATTGTTCGGCACAATGAAGACTGGTAACTCCAGGTAAGACCTTTCGATTTTATCATTTGCCTCCTGAGATGTTAATGCTGAAATTCCCGTGAGCTCCGTGGGAAATATTCCTGTAAGCTGGTTATAAGACAAGTCCATGTAGAAAAGCTGAGGAAGTGTGCCTAACCAAGGAGGAATTGAACCACTGATTAGATTATAGGACAGGTCAATGACCTCGAGCTTTTTCAGCTTTGCAATCCAGCCGGGTATTTGACCTGTGAACTTACAACCGCCCAAGCCTAAAACCTGGAGTTTCTGAAATCCATCTGGGCCTATTAAGTTCTCATCAGTCGGCATGATTTCATCATAAAAATTCTTGGAGAGGGCAAGGGTACTAAGGTTCTTGAGACCTGTGAGTATCTTCATAGCTCCTGTGAAATTTCTCAAGTAGTTGGTAGATATTGATAGGAAAGACAGAGACTCAAGTCCAAGTATGTCTGGGGTGATCTGTCCCTCGAGATTATTGAATGCTAGCCTTACTGCAGCTAGTGACTTGCATGCATAAAGGGTTGTTGGTAAATTACCAGTAAAATTATTGTTGCCAAGATCAAGCGTAGTAAGCTGGAGGAAAGTGGAGAAATTGAATTCTGAGAGATTTCCTTCCAAGTGGTTGACCCTTAAATTTAACTTGACTAGATTGACACAGTTCGCCAGAGATGGGGGCAAAGTACCAGTCAGATTGTTGATATGAAGAAGCAGCTTTTCTAGCTTGGAAAGCTGACCAATATCCCGTGGGATGGGACCTACGAAATTATTGGAATAGAGCTCCAGAACTATGAGATTGGTAAGGCTAACAATGCCATCACCAATATTTCCAGAGAGTTTATTGAGGGGCAAGGAGATTTCTCTGAGGGAAACAGCATAAAAAACATCACCAGGAAGAGGCCCAGATATAAAATTGAAACCTGCCCGAAAAACCTCAAGCTTGGAACAGACTCCCAGTCCAGATTGAATTGAACCGTTGAAATCATTGGAGGAAACATCCAAGAATCTGAGAGAGGCATCACTTCCATTAATGCAAAGTTGAGAAGTGGGAATTTGACCCGTGAAGCTGTTGTTACTAACATTAAAAGATGTCAAAGTCCCTCCTGCTGCTGCAGCTGTTAGGTACTCAAGGAAAGAAAATGGGAGTGTTCCATGAAACAAATTGCTAGACAAATTAAGCTCCTCGATAATACTACTATGGCTATTACCAGCAGAGTTTGGCAATTCGCCAGAAAGACGATTGTAGCTTAAATCAAGAATCTGCAAATGATTAAGGAGTGAGAGGAATTGAGTTGGGAGATTACCAGATAATCGATTATGGGAAAGATTGAGGTGAGACAGAGCAGAGAGGTTTGTGAGAGATGGGGATATGAAGCCAGTGAGACCTCTAGAAGGAAGCAATAGATGAATTACTCGCTGATCCCCATTACCCCTATTTTCGTTATCACAATGAATGCCTTCCCAAGAGCAGCAATCAGCAGAAGTTGACCAATTGAGAGGAGGGTAAGGGGAAAGCGTGGAAATATTGCTAGAAAAGGCCAACAGTGAGTCTCTGTCCGATTGGGTACAAGCGGAGGAGACAGTAACAACGAAGCAAGACAGGACCAACGGTACTACGAAAAAGACCATTAATGTCATAACCAAGAAAGCAGAAGAATAAGGTCGTCTTCCTAAGGATGATGTTGAAGGGGTTGGTCTTTGTCTTTGTCTGGGAGCCTCCTGTGTCATCAGAACAGATACCCAGAAAGAAAAGGCCGCGTCTTGAGGATCTTTCTTCATCGAAAATGAAGATGAAGGAGCAAATGAAGATGAAGATGATGAAGAAGAAGGAAATGGGGACATATGGGTGTCATCAGCCAATCTGGTAAGAGGAGTTTGGGGTGTCCAGGATTATTGCGTCGGAGTGACCATCCTTTGACCCTGAAAAATGAAGGTAAGAGAGAAAGAAAGAGAGAAAGAGAGAGAAGGAGTGGCGTGACGTTGACAAATGGGAAATATAAAAGGAAGAGGGATGCTCCGATTAAAAAATCATTTCCATTCAGCGTTTACTTTTTCGGTGGTTTGAGGGGCGGCCGGTAGTGGCTGAGTGGGATTTGTCTATGATGATCATCATGATTGACAAGTAAGACCATAGATAACGTGTGGAGCAGACAATTAAAGAGAAAGAGAGGGCATTGTTATTGCCGTCTCGTGTAAGTGTTCCACGAGGTGCCAGCCAACTGAAGCACCTGCTGATTTCTGGTGTTGTACGGGATATTCTGTGTTTAAAGCTCTGACTATTCCTAAATGGGACTTGCACTGACATTACAGTATGGTTCTTTTTTCGTGGTAAGGAGCCTGCAGATATGGCACTGATCTTGAAATGACTAATTTACAAGTTTAAGAATGATTATGGATTTGGCCAAAAAAAAAAAAAAGAATGATTATGGGTTAGAATAACTCTATATTATTATTTGTGATGTGGGTCATTATTATTATTATTATGTGATAAAATTTTGTACTAATTAATAAATAATATCATTTTGATTAGTAATTTAGTAAATAAAATTTTCCCACATAAACCACAGGACATACAAACAAAAACAAGTGAAGTGACTCAGTAGCTATACTGACATCAATATTGCGTTTGACATTTTATTTTTCTATGTAAAAAAAATAAAAGACATTTATCTTTCTATTGAAACATGTTAATCTATAATTACTATATGTGATTGAATATTGTTAGATTTGGGTTATTTGTAAAAGTAATAATAAAATAATAATACATGTTATTAATACACTATTAAGACATGTTATTGCATTGATTTTATGTATTTAGGTTTACACTTTAAAATTAAGATGATAAATCAAATCATTTAAGAGACAAATATTCTCATAGCAATAATAAAATTGTTTGCATATATTCTTTTCTTATTTTAGGCTAACTGCAGTTTCTTAATATTGTTATATAGTTGTCTTTTAATTCATTTTTGCATATTTATTAATGTGGCTGCCCCTCTTGCTAATAAAAGAATCATTAAAATAACTTCAAATTAGATGCTAATGATAAAGTTAAAAGTAGACCGACAAAACTTCTTACATTTCTAAGAGAGTGCAACGAAGTGTCTAAAAATCTCTATTGTAGAAAATTTTCACAATTTCGCATTCAACTAAACGTTAAAAGAAAATTCACAATCAATAAGTTGTTTGGTTGAATTGAAAACAATTTTATCTTTATAAAGAAGATATAAGTTTAAATTTTAAAAAACATATTTATTGAAAAAAATTTATTTAAATACTTTAAATTTAAAAGAGATTAGTTTCAAATTTAATTTGACTTTAAAATATTTTAAATTTTTTTATAAAAAAATCACTGTACACATAATAGTTGCATTGAATGATCATATCCAAAATATTATACTTAATTAAACACATGCAATATATTGTAAACAAGAAATTTAGATTGTGAGATGCTGTCTGGAAGACATTGCAAACTAACCAATGAAAATTTTAGAAATTAAATTACATTACTTAATTTTATTTATTCTTAAGAATTGAATAAAGTGGTAGAATTATAAAATGCTCAAATAAGTACACCGTCTAATATAGGTGGTAAAGTACGAAGACCTGTATTTGTTTTTCATTTTATCTGATTTTACACTACAAAGTCAAATCAGGAGAACGCATGAAACAAAATGTTAGTGGTTCTTCTTTTTAAAGCAAAACCTAAAATTCTACTATTAATTAAAACAAGTACGACTTTAGTTTTTAAAAATTATAATTGCCATATTCATTGGAATATCCAACGTATATTAAGCAAATTGTCTAATTATTTAACTTTGAGGATAATTTATTAATTTATAAGGTTTGAATTGAACTATAATACACACAATTTATTAGTTTAGGACAAAAGATGGCGAGGGACTCCACTCCACAACTTGTATTAATATAAAATTGAAGATATGTAATTTTCAAGGTCCACACGCAGTTCAAAATCATATCTTGTCATATAAAAGATTATCAGTACTCCTTTCAAAATGACTAAAGGTAATAAATAAATAAATAATATTAAGAGACCTATTTAGAATAAACTTGATTTATCACTATATAATTCAACATTTATGAATGTCAAAAATTCTGTGGTTTGTGAATTTATAGTGGAGAATCATCACATATTTAATATCAGTAAATGGAACACTTTCGTAGTTGCTTTCATCTTATTACTATCTTTATTTTGATTCAAAATTTTCTACACCACATGTGAATTCAATAATATTAGTAATCAAAGCAAGAATAGTAGTTATCTATAGATATACTTATCTGATTAATTTATTAACATATCTATGTTATTAACTTTAAATAAATTAATTCAAAGTCTCATGATAAGATGTCAATTCGAAATATTTCACAATATCAACCCCTCTAATATTTGTCTACCAATACATATTTATATTATAATAATTCTATAATTTTTTATGATTAGTGAAATAAAATATAATATAATATAATATATAAAATAAATATATAATGTGAAAAGAGAAGAGAGAAAAAACAAAGATAATGAGAAATTGAAAAAAAATATAGTAAAGTTAAATAAATTTTTATTATTTAATTTATTTTTTAAAAATTTAAAAATTATTATTTTATAATATATTTTAAAAAATTAAAGAAATGACATACACTTTTTTATGTTAAGCATCTAGTATACTATATTAGATGTTTTTGTATGCATAAAAGTGCATGTCATGTTTTTTAATTTTTGAAATATAATATAAAAAATAATTATTTTATTTTTAAAATAATAAATTAAATAATAGAAATTTATCTCACTCTTCAATTAATAAAAATTTTATTTTATTCTCTCAAATTTAACGACATTTTTAATTTAACTCCTTAATTTTAATATTATTTTTAAATTTAATTCTTTATATTTTTTTATTCTTAGTTTAATTTTTTCACATTTAAATTTATTACCAATTTAGTTTATCTGTTTACAAACTTTCAAAATACTTAACATAATTTGTTTTAAGGACACCACACAATCTATTTGAAGCTTGAAATTTGTATGCGCAAAGACTTGGAATGATGGGAGAACTGGACTTGCTGCAAAATGCCAACTTTCTTCAAGAATTCATGGTTTAATGGAGACAATGAACACCAGTACGTCTACTGACACATACAGTACTCCACAAATGATGAAATCCATAGTTTAGAGCTTGGCTTATTCGTTTTTAGGGGTGGACAAGAACTTGGAGCTAAAACGCACAACGCGCGTGTAAAATGCACCTTTGGGATATTTGAAACCAAAAAAAAAAAAAACCAAAACACAAGGCATTGGCCACAGGGAAGGAATGACAAAAAAATTCAAGTTTGTTAGACTTTTAACATTTTTATTCAGTATTTAATCTTCTAACTCAATATTTTGTTAAGTATTTTGACAATTTTTATACAATGAGACTAAATTAATAATAATTTTAAACATAAAAATCAAAAATTACTAACTTGAAAGGACCAAAATAAAATTTTTATCCAATTTTTTTGACCTTTTAGCATTCTTATTCAGCATTTAATATTTTTACTCAACATTTTTTTTAAATATTTTGATTATTTTTAAACGAAATGACTAAATTAATAATAGTTTAAAAAGTAGAAAAGTAAATTAAGAATGAATAAACATAAAAAATTAAATTTAAAAATTGTTACGCTTAAAGGACTAAAATAAAATTTTTATCATAATTTTTTATTATCTTTACTTTTTTTTTTAACATATCTTTACATAATATATTTTATTTTTTATTTTATATTATATAATATATAATTTTAAAAACTAATTTAATGACTCGAGATCTTAGAATTATTATAATATAGATAATATAAAATATAAAATACGTGATGTAAAAAAATAAAAAAAATAAAGTTAAGATAATAAAAAGTTATAACAGAATAATGAGAATTTAAATAATTTATCATTATTTAATTTATTATTTTAAAATATAATAATGTTTATATTATATTTTTAAAATTAAAAATAAAATTGCATTAAAACGAACAAAAATTGATTTAACTTTAGAGGCCTTTGTAATTTCCTTTTCCTTTAATACTATTGAATTCATATTTTATGTAGTAAATAACTCTTTATAATTTCCCTTTTATAATATTTTAATGCTCAAAAAAGAAAGCCATTGGAACATTCTTCACATAGAAGAAAGACATTATCATGGTCTTAAATTTTGCTTATGGAGTGTTTTTCTTTTGCTTTTTCTTAAGTTTTATTTTAATCATGAATAGGTTTCGTAGCAGCAACGTTAAAGTAGGTTATCAATTCATATTTTAAACTTTGAATACAAATTCTGGCATATAGCTATTTGTCGAATTCCTTTAATCCATGCATGCATTTTCATTGTTAATTATAACTTGACTTAATGGTAGCCATTGTTAGGACTTTATAATTTTTTGCTAAAATCCTCAACCACCATTGAACAATATATATATATATATATATATAGATAATAAACTTCTAGATTCAGATATATATATATCTATCAATTAATTTACATATGTACAATAAAAAAATGGAGCAAATTATTATTTATTATAATTATCAAATGAGATATTGATCAAGTAATTGAAGATTTAATATTAAAAAATTATAACATTTTTTTTTTATGTTAGAAATCGTACTTGTGATGATGTTTGTATTATTGAAAAATGATCAGAGTATATATGTGATAATTATATATAAAATAGGTGTAGTTTTGTTTGAAAAGAAGAATAAATTAACAATTTAGTCCTATTAATTAATTACAGAAATTCTCGCTCTAGTTTCTAGATTTCTAGTTGCATTGCATGAGTTAGTACTTAAATTGAAAATTCCAATATGGCACAACATATAATATGTATGTAGTTCTTCTATTTAGTCTTCCAATTATTTCTATTAATTTTGCTACGTTACTTTCCAATTGAAACGTAATTTCTTGGACAACTCATGACTATATTTATATTATAATGATTTTAGAGTTTTTTAGTTATTAATTTTAAAAATATATATTATATAATAAAAAATATATGATATAAGAAAAGAAAAAAAAAATAAAAATAATAAGAAATTATAAAAAAATGAAACGTTTAATAACTTTCTCTTCTTTATTTTATTATTTTAAAATATAATAATTTTTTATATTATATTTTAAAAATTAAAAAACTACATGTACTTTTATACTTACTTAACCTCTAATATAAATTATTATAAAATGTCGTTTCAAACATTTTGGATGTACTGAAAAGGACATTATATAGAGAGTAAGAAAATGACTCTATGTCTATTTTTTTAATTTTTAAAAAATATATGAAATAAAAATTATTATAATTTTAAAATAATAAATTAAATAATATAAAGTTATTTAATTTACTTATCTCTTATAATTTTTTATTATCTTTATTTTCTCTTTCTAATATCTCTAAGTCATATATTTTATATTATAAAATATATCATTTTATGAAATAATTGGCCAAAAAGCTCAAAGCTATTATTATTATTATTATTATTATTATTATTATTATTATTATTATTATTATAATATAAGTCAATTTTAATTGGTTTTTTTAGATGTTAAAAACACGAATACTTAAATTTAGTCAATTATAGAATTTCAAAAACTTGGCTTACTTAAAACTTAATGGGTTAGCAATGGAGATTGGGTTTAGTTTTGGTAAACTAATTCATACACCCTAAAAAAAATTTAAGGATTAATTTATTAATATACACTTAAAATGAGTATTTTTTATATTATCATCTTTTATCCAGTTCTCTCTCTCTCTTTATATTTTAGAGACTTAAACTTTAGTAAATTTATCTTTAACAAAAAATTCAATCAAGTTTTTTTAAGTTAATTTCTCTACTCATTTAGTTGTTTTAATGAAGATTTAAGGGTATCTGTAAGAATAAAGGATATTTAAAAGTGATAGAAATATAACAAAATTGAGAATTCAAGAAACAAACAATGAGCAAAAATACTTATTTGGTCATTAAAATTTGAAGTTATTGTCAATTTCATCTCCAAACTTTATAATAACTATTAATTTTATTTCAATTTTTGATGTATTATGTTTGTTATATCAACAAGAGTGACTACTAGATTATTATGTATACATATTTCATTAATCTAGTTTGAAACAAAATGAATAGAATTCAAAAATTTTAAAGTAAAATTGATAGAAAAAGAAAAGTTTAGGGATGAAATTAAACACTTATATCATTGACACAATCTCCAGCTACAATTATTAATAAGTCTTTAATTAAAATATAAATAAAAAAATTATTCATAGTATTCCTAACAAATAGTCTATTAATTATTTTTAGAAATATTCTGACTAAATAAAATACATGAATGAAATATTCTTAAGAATATCATAAATTATTTTTATAAATATTTAAAACAAATAAAACAATTTTAACAATATTTCTAAAATTCTTAATACTAAGAATCATGTGTGTGTGTGTGTGTTTGAGATGATATATACAAATTAAAAACTTCAATTTATAAAAAAAAAGGTCGAACAGAGTTCAAATTTCAAAATAAATAGTTGAAATTGGAAAAATAGTGACGATAGAATTTGCAGTTTATTTTATTAAAAAAAGCCCACTTTGAAGTTTAATGAGTTGACTAATATATATATATATATATATATATATATATATATATTGTCTCTGGTTTCACAGGACTTTAAAATTCCCATTTTGAATGGGTCGAAATATAGCAACTTAAACCGCTGTACTTAATTTTATGTATTGTTTACGTCAATGCATTCAGCGGCTTCTTTTGTTGACTTTAGTTATTCTTCAAAAGTGTATTAAAAAATAAATGTTCTCACTTCTCACCAATTTGCCGTTAAATTTTATATGAATTTCTCATATTAATAGTTAAATAAATAGATTTATATATAATTTATATAAATTTAAATTCATAAAATCAACCCTCTTAAAAAATTGTTAATTCAATGAAAAGGAAACATCACTGTAAACATGGAAAACCCTATAGTCCTCCCTACACTAGAAGCACACAATCTGCACTATATATTTGGCATTTTCATTTTCTTTAAATCAATTGGTATCCTAGTGATATAAAAATTTAATTTATGATATCTTATATAAATTATTTAATCTTAATTATTTGATAATATTTAGTTTTTTTCAAATTTTTTGATTGTGACATAATATATATGTATATAAATAATAAGAGACTGCCTTTTATGCATTTAGACATAATTTAATATCTATATATTTATATATGGTTTTATTTAAATATTTAAATGTAAAAGTTACACAAATAATACTGTTCCTTCATTTGGTACAATGTTTTTGTTCCTTTCTAAAACTTCCAACCACTATCTTTCTATGTATCATCAAGCTTTTGTTGTTTTGCAGCTAATTTGGCATTTGAGCATTCTTACTCTATTGTATTCAGACTTTGACTTGATTTTTTTTCTTCTTAACGGTAAATTTTTGTATAGATTTAATTTTATTGACCAAGTCCATAAAAACTTAATTATATATCTTAGTAATTAATAAAATTTTAGATATTGAGCCTTTGTGATTGAACTACTGAGCCAACCAATCTAGTAGTTCAAACCTAACCTTCTCTTTGATATAGACTGAGCGAAATAAAATGAAAATGGACTACACTAAAGTGTATTTTTATTTTGGTTTTAATTTAATTTTAAATATAAATAAGATGTTAAATAACTTCTAACTTTATTCTAATTTCTCTTATCAAAACTTTCCTTCTCCACTCATATGTATAGTCACATTTGATTAGTATTTTAGAAGAAAACATTTAGTATAAATTCTTTTTTACTCGTTTGAAAATTTTAAGTCAAATATAATAGGCTAAGAAAAGTTTTCTCCATGAGACTTCTCTACTTTTTTGGCCTTACTATAATGTATTTTCTCAAAATTAATCTATAAATACATGTTATTATATTCCTTGAACTCTCAATAGTTTATTAACTAATTGCTAATTCGAACATCAAAATTCCAATCACCAATCCAACTACCATCTCTTTTCTCTGTTACACATGTAAGGCAGAGGAAAACATATGGGACATAAAGTTTCCATTGGTCTTTTACATTGAAGAAAAAAAGCATATACTCTTCTTAAATTATTATTTAATTATAAATATTTTTTAAAATTATTAAATGTGACAAATATTTTTTTTAATTATGACTTAGTTACAAAATACTTTTTTAAATTATCAAATACAACAAATATTTTTTTAACTATGATTCAATCATAAAATATACTTCTAAACTATAAACTGCGACAAATATTTCATTCAACTATAATTTTATTATAATTACTCTTTTAAATTATAGTGTGGCAAATACCTTTTTATGTTTTTCCATGTTTCGATTGAACTTTAACCTTATACCTCTATATTTATTCTATTAAATATATTCTATATTAGACATGTACATAAAATTACTATTTTTTTTAAAAGCTCCTCTCTAAATAAACCCTGAGTTTAGCAAAATTTATACAAGATTTTCAATAATCTTGTTTTTTCTATTAAAGTTAATTCACATGTCTCAAATTTTAGCTAATAACTTTGAGATAGAGTGTTGGAAGGAGATTGAAAATTATAGAAATTTAGTATTTATTTAAAATGTTTTAAATAAAATATAACTTAAGGAAGATGTTTTTTTCTAAATTAAATATAAAGAAATATTTGTCAAATTTTATAATTCAAAGGATATATTTACAATTAATTTATAGTTAAAAGAAAATAATATACCATATTTTATAGTTTAAAGAAGTATTTTACAATTAAGTCATAGTCAAAAAAAGATATTTATTACACTTAATAGTTTAAAAAATATTTTAGAACTGAATTATAATTAAAGAATATTTGTCACACTTAATAATTTAAGATAATATTTATAATTGAGTCATAATTTAAAAAGAATATATGCATTGTTCTTTTTTAAAAAAATTTCACGACCTTTGCATAGCATCATGTTATATATATATATATATATATATATATTATCAGCTTAGATCGTGTAAAAAAAAAAGTATAAAATGAGTATGTTATAAAGATTTTTTTTTCCTCGTCAAATTATTTTAATAATACTATTTTGGCCATATAAATATATGTGATTATTTTATTACGGACTATTTGCCTTTAAAATATAATTAAGGTGATATATATGTGGGCCTTATAAATAAATTGTATCTATAATAAGTTAATCCATTGTAACTCATGATTGGACAAACTCATACAAAGAAGAGGGTAGTTACTCTCCACTTCTGACATCTTATTATATATATAACCTTTGTTTTTGTGCAACAGATATTTTATGATATATATTAATATCAATAATTCTATGTATTTATATTTATTAATAATTATTTATTATATTAGTCCTTAAGAAAATTATTGTTATTAATTTAATTTTTAAAAAATTATTGTTATCAATTTTTCCTTTAAAAAAAGTTTTATTGTCATTAATTTAGTCCTAATTAATGTGAAATTATGATTAAAATGATATACTTTTTAAAGCGCGTTAATAATAAAGACGGCTTGATTAATTTTATTATTGTTTCTTTTTTTATTAGCTTTAATGCACTTTTGGTCTCCTAGTTTCATTAAAATTTTTAATTTAATTTCCTTAATTTAAAAATAGATAATATTATTTTTTTATTTTATAAAACAGTTTAAGTTCGTCCTCTTTTATATATATTTCATCTAAAATTTGATATCAAATTTAACAGTGGGTTAAATTAAATGTTAAATATGAGTATAAGTTAAACATTATGTAAATAATCAATAGCTTAATCAACATATTATCAAAATAAGTACTAAATTTTGGATCAACGATGTCATAAAAAAATAAAATTAGATCATTTCATAAAATAAAAAAATTTAATTATCTACTTTTAAACTAGAGAGATTAAATTAAATATTTTATGAAACTAGAAATACCAAAAATGCATTTGAACTTTTTTATTCTTTAAGGACTATTAACAATTTAATCCCTAAAAAAATATTCTTTTCTTCTGTTCAATCTAAAAGATTAACATTGTATAATTTGGTACTTGAAGACTTTTTTCTTCTCCGGTATAATCCCAAAAAGATTAATACAGTATAATTTAGTTCTTATATATTTTAAACTCTCTACAGATTAGTTTCCTTTAATTCTAAATATTGTGTATATTAGTCCATCTCTTCATCTCCTATATTAAATTCTAGAGACTAATGTGTATATGATATAATTTAGGGTTTAGAGACTAAATTGTATAATATTAACTTTATAGAAACTAAAATAAAATAAAATTTTTTAAGAATTAAATTATTAATGTAGTATTCATTAAATGATTTTATAAAATTAATTATAAATATATCATGTTAGTGTAATTTTTATATATTTATATACATATTATTAATAAAATAACTACTTTTTTATAATTTTTATTTAAAAAATTAAAGTTAAGAACACCTTTTAGATTGTCTCTATTTTTTTTAAGTTTTCAATTGAAGGCAACGCTTTTAAATTGAATTTTTTAATTTTTTAAAATAAGAATTAAAATAGCATACTTTTTTAATTCTTGACGGATAAAAAATCATATAATTTAATTCTTTATAATTCATATTTAATTCTTTTGAAGGAGGAAAGGAGGAAAGGACAACGAAGCAAACTCAACAATCGCAAAGAGTTTCGTACGGAGGAACAACTCTATCGCTCAATTTATTAAAATGCATTTTTCTATTATTTTTTGTAATGACAAATTAAAAACTAATGACCAGTGGATACAGTCCATTAAATACTAAATAGTGGGCTGCCTGGCACAGCGTACGAGGGAGTTTCACGTTTCATTTTACAGTCAAAAGTTAATGAAGTCACAGCAGTATGTGGGGTGAGAGACAAAGTGGAAGTTAGGATGAGTCAATATAACACTAATCACCAAATCTATTTGTGATACTTTCATATTATATAATATCCTGCTTTTTGTGCTATTATTATTATTATTGCAAGTTTTTTTTTTTTTTTAAGAGTGATCTGTTTGGAAGCCCAATCCATTTTATTCGAGTTTGTTATATTTGTATGAAAGTTATATCAATTGAGATGAAATGATAGTTTTGCCCTAAATAAATTAAATATGAAATTCATTTGATATATTAAACTCATTGCATTTTATATATAATAAATGTTCAACAAGTAAAATCATGGAATTTCATACTAAAATTCTTTTATAAATCAAATCTTGAAATCATTTTATTTTTCAACTATGTTCAATTCAGCTTCAATAAAATTGTTGTTCCAATTTCACATAACTAGATTTTTCTTAATATTTAATGTGCTAACGAGAAATATAAAGAAAGTATCTACGTTTTATTTCTTCATAAACTTTGGCACAACAAAGAATGATTTTTTTTTTTCTAATTGAAAAATGAAAGTTTAAATTTATTTTTTTCCTTCCAATATGGTAAATATTTTTTTGTTAAAATTACTAATATTTGAAATTTCATTGAGTTTGAAATCTTACTTAAAACAAATTAAATAGTAGTATAAAAATTAAATTTAATCCTATAATTTTGATTGAGCCAATATCATATTTCAAAATTTAAAAACAATAAAATTGAATTATTTCATCTTAATTCTATTTGTGTAGAAACAAAAAATTTTATGTTACTCGCTTATGTATACTCGGTTTGGGCATGTATACTTGAAAATAGATAATCAAGATAGAAAGAGCTTCAAAATAAAACATGTGAACTTTTTTTTATTTTTTTAAAAGGTTTATTATTTTTTTTAAAAAATTTATTATGTAAGAGATAAGTTATATAATAAATTATATATGTCAATTCTTAATTAAAAATTTTGATAATAACTATAAAAATCACAATTAATTTCTTTTCTCTTTCCCAATTCATTTTATTCAGAAAAATAATAAATAGAGTAAATTTGTTTTTATTTATATGCAATCCAAAATTAATGTCATTAATTACCATGAGAAATTAAGAGGAAAATATTTATTTGCATTAATTTAAAACTAACAAAAACAAATAGCTTGACAAAGTTTGTATGACAACAAGCCCATATTTATTGGCCTCAATAAAGACTAGTGGGCTCCAATTAGATAGCCCATCAAGCCCAAAGAAACCAATTGGACCTTCTTTCTCTTTCTGTTTGATACCACTTGCGGTAGCGACGAACCTGTGACAGGCGGTGATGAGAGACGAGGTGAACGGTGAGAGATATAGGAAATGAAAGTGCTTACGAGAGATTGTCTTTGAATGTTCCTTCGACTGAGGGAAGCATCGCTTTCTCTTCTCTGCGTATTTCTGAAACCTAGATTCACGCAGGAGACACTAAACGATGTCGGCTCGATTGATAAAGAAAGTCCTGAATGAACAACACCGTCCCCTTGAAGTGAAGGAAGAAGATGAAGAAGAGAATCAGCTTAACGGAGAAGAATCGGCGTCCCCCGAATCCGCCTCTCGTTCTTCAATTAATCCCTTCGACCTCCTCAATGAGGACGATTCTGAACCAGACCAGGTTTAATTTTTGATTTCTTGCTTCTTTGTCATTTGCAAAAACCATATCTTTTGTTTGTCTGTTGGGGTTGTTGTGGAGTGAAGGTAATGCTAGTTTTTATTGAAGCTCATAAACGCATCCACCATTAGTCTTTTTCCCATCATTTGTGAATTGGGTTCTGTTTGATATTACTGCTGGACAGAAAATAGTTGGATCAGCGACTTTCAATATTTTCGGTTTATAGTCTAAGAGTCTTTGTTTCCTGCGGGAAATAGTTTTCTCTACATATTGAACTACATGCCCTATTGGACAGAGAAGATCAAGAAAAAGTCTAACGCGTCCTTGGTATTGGGAAATATATCAGAAACAACCCCATCGATGATATGTTGTAATATAATTCATATTCAATCCTTGGTAAAAAATTTTTTTTTTTTTTTTAAATTTTTTTCTATCTACAACTTGTTATACCACATATGATGACTACGAGATTTAGAGACTTGTTTAACCTCAGGTTCTACTGGAAAGGTTTTAGGTTGGCTTGACAATGGGGTGTGTGTGTTTTTCATTTGCAAAAGTTGTTCATGAGCACTTTGTTGATGGTAGGGAGTACTCTTATAAGACATCTGAACTTCTTGTGCTTTGGCTAAATAAATTGTCTCTTGTGCCCGCAGGGAAGTGAGTTGACATCTGCCAATGAAAGTTCGGAGCAGTGTGATGAAAAAGAGAAGACACCTTCATTGAAATATACTGCTGTAGTTTCAACGTCCAATCCAAAATCAAAGAAGAAGAAAAAAAAGAAAAGCAAGGATATTTCTATTTCAAATAAAGATAGAGGTGAAAAAGAATTGGACCAAATTCTGGAGAATTTATCACTGAATGTCAACTCTTCTACTAAGCAACATACTGAAGACAGAGTAGCAAATACCAAAGGTCAATATAAAATTGTTAAGAAGCAGTCAGTCTCCATATTACAAGTAGAACCTAAATATTTGAATGCTGAAAATGAGCTGAGAAGAATATTTGGTTCCAAGGTAGTAAAATCATTCGAGAGTAGTAATCAAGCTAGCAGTTCTAGGCAAATCCGAGGAGTGAGGCGTGGACACTATAATCTTAGAAAGACTGTTCTTGCCCAACCAGCTGACTATTGGCCCCGGTGGGATGGTTCTTTGTCCATGGAATTTTTGGAAACAAAGGATGGATATAATTACTTTAGGTAAGGATCATTCATATTTATTTGATTGGTAATACAATCTGCCCGCCCATATGGTTTCAGGTCTCTATATGTTAAAGGACTTGATAGTAGCATCCTATCTTCAAGTGTTTGATTTATGTTACCTAGTCAATCTCAAACATATCCTATAAAATAAAGCAACCAGAAGAGTGGAAAATTAGCCTGGTTCAATAATATACAGCATCCCTTTATGGAGGACTTTAGGCCTCTAACAGTACTCTCACTTAGCTTCCTAAATTTTCTCTAATAGATGTTTATATTGTTTCCTAGGACTAATTGCATGTTTCTTTGGGATGCTATTTTGAGGCCAAGAAGGGGGGAAAATGGGCAATAAATTCTAAAACAACAAAGTAGCTGCCAATTTAACAACATGCAATTTTCAATATATACTATTGAATTGTTGTGCTCCTGTCTGTCACTTGATCTTTACATGTACTATTATTTAGTGTTGTCAATCACTCTTGACAAAGCTTGAAAGGTAGGAATTACATGTCTGGTTATAGCCATTGTAGACAATGGTTGGGGATATAAGATGAATATGTAATGGGCTAAGATTTATACAAGCATCACTGGTCAAGTGTTGTATATGGTCTATTGGAAAACTGAGAAAGCTGAAGTTTATTTATTTTTGGTTCTTAAGGTTCTTTATTCTCCCTGCACAATGTTTCTGTGGGAGCTTTCAGTTTATTTTAGTAGGCATATGCACAATATATACATATGTATATATTTGCTTTTAAACTTCAGTAAAATTCAGGAGTAGGAGGTTCCTTGGAAAATTTTAATTATAATTTTTTTTTCTTTCTGTTTCTCTTTTGTGGATGTTAACCTAATCAATAATCCTGCTCTCATATATAATTAGCTGAAGCTATTTGGTGATAAAGGACTACATGTTATTTAACCTCAAGTGGCATTTCCTGCTTGCTAAGAACCGTCTGACATTTTCAAAATATCAATTATAGGTGCTTGTTCTAATACCTTTTCCTCCTTGAAATTTACCTTATGTGTTGAACTTGATACATATATCTAAATATTGCATGGGATCTCATGTGAGATATAATATAGGGAAATTTTAGACTGTAGCACACCTCTTTAGCTCAACATATGATCCTTATATTCATAAGTTACGTTTTATTTTTGTTTATAAGTATATTTTAGATAAAAAAGTATATTCTTTTGTTTCTTTCGCATATATGGAATGTAAATTTAGTGAAAACGACACTGATTCTAGGACAGAGGTGAAACTTGGAGATCATTCTATATAAGAAGTTACAAACTTTAAGTATTTGAGAACAATAATACAAAATAATGGAGAAATAGAGTGGGACATAAATCATAGGGTTTAAGATGAATGGATGAAATGGATGAAGGTTTCAAGTGTTATTTGTGATAAAAAAGTACCATTCAAGTTTAAGGAAAAATTTTATCATACAATTATAAAACTTGCATTGTTGTATGGTATTGAATGTTGAGTGATAAAAAGTTAATATGAACAAAAATTCAACGTTGTAGAAATGATAATATTGCATTGGATGAATGGTCACGCTAGAAAGGATAGGTTTAGGAATGAGTGCATTAGAGAAAAAGTTGAGGTAGCAAATATCATAGAAAAGTTAGTAGAAATACACCTTAATTGGTTTGGTCATGTATAAAGGAGACCATTAGAGGCTCCTGCATGAAGAGTTGATCAGATGGAAGATAATCCAATAACTAGAGGTAGGAGAAGATAAAAAAATGAACAATAGGAGAAACTATTAGGACGAATTTAACTATTAATAATCTAACTATAAAAATGAACAAAAATAGAATACGTTGACATCACTTGATCCATATAGCCAACTCCACTTAGTAGAAAAAGGCTTTGTTTGTTATTGTTGTTGTTGTTGTTTTTTCTTTTCTGTTTATTCCATTATTGTAAGGTTTATTAGGGCTCATACATGATTGATTTCATTAGTTTGAGTTTTTATCGTTATTCCTTTTCATTGCTAATGACTTGGGTGAATGGATCTCCTCAATCATTCCTAGGCTTTGCTTTAGCTTAGCCCATGGAAATCATTAATTGAAGAAAAAGAATAAAAGAACGAAAGAGTGACTTCGGCCACTGCCCAAAAAATGATTGTTAGAGGAAGAGCTTGTGATGTAAGATCCATTACATTCGTGGCCATCAGTAAATAAGAATAAAGGTGACCTATGGTGATGCCACACATTGAAGATGATGGGGTATATGGAGATATTGTTAAAAAATTATTTTTGGGATTTGGGCATATAGAGAAGGTTTGGGATAGCATAAGTTGTAAAGAAGTGATGTTGCCAAGTAATTAAGACTTGGATTATTTTAAGTTTTATTTGAGGTGTTGATTGACTTATTTGTGATTTTATTTGAGGTGTATGGAGCAATGGACCTAGGCATTGTTGGTTGAATAACGTTAGTTGCTTGCTTGTATTATTTATGATTTTATTGTTTTTGGCGGCCTTTAAATTTTGCTTTGTGGGGAGAATTTTGTCCAACAATCCTCTTTTGGAAGCAGAAGTGGAGAGTGGGATATCGATCTAGTTTATGATTGTATTGTCTTCAGTACAGTATGTCTTTTGATCTTTGTCTTTTAATTTCCTTTATTATACTTTATGATTAAATTAATGTGTGTTCATAATAAGGGGGAGAACTCATTGGATCCTGTCCAATCTTTTGTTTGCTAGTCCCATAGCACAAAAACCTTTGATGATGATGATGATGATGATAATAATAACAATAACAATAATAATAATATCACATCGTTGTATATTTTCTTAGCCCTTTTTCTATTCAATTTTTCCAATTTGGTTTGTTCTGCAATGTAGATATGCCCTCTCGTCATCCTATTCTCAAGCTCAGAAGACATTTGAAGCTGCCAAAGCAATTAATGACATTAATGGTCTAGCTAGCATATTATTGTACCATCCTTATCATCTAGATTCGCTTTTAACAATGGCAGAATATTTCAAGGTAGTGGGTGAGCAACAGATGTCTGCAGAGGCTATTGCCAAGAGTCTATATGCCCTTGAATGTGCATGGCATCCTATATTCACTCCGCTGCAGGGAAATTGCCAATTGAAATTCAGCCATGATACTAACAAGCCAATGTTTACAGCTCTGTTCACTCACATGAAGAATCTGGACAGGCGTGGCTGTCATAGATCTGCTTTAGAGGTCTGTAAATTGCTGCTCTCACTAGATTCTGATGATCCCATGGGGGCCATTTTCTGCATTGACTACTTTGCTTTAAGGGCAGAGGAGTATGCATGGCTGGAAAAATTTTCTGAAGATTATAAAAGTGATAACTCCATCTGGTTGTTTCCAAATTTCTCCTATTCCCTGGCTGTATGCCGGTTTTACCTTGAGCTAGAAGCAGGTATGGATGCTAAAAGGGCAACCTCAACTGATCTTATGAAACAAGCATTGATGCTTCATCCTTCAGTCATAAAGAAGCTAGTGGAAAAAGTACCCCTGAAAGATCGTGTGTGGACAAATATCCTCAAGAATGCCTTTTTCCGATCAGATCAAATAGGAATTCCATCTCAAGATCACTTGATAAACATATATGTAGAGAGAAATTATCTTATATGGAGGCTTCCAGATCTGCAAAAATTGCTCAGTGATGCTGCACAATCAGTGGTTGAAACTATAGAAAATAATAGAAGTGAAGTAAAGGATTGGGCTTGTGTCAGAAAGGAAGCATTCTCATCTGAGAAAAATGAGTAAGTGATTTCGCTTTGGCTAAATTTTTCCATGTTTACTCTTGTAATCTTGTTGCATTGTTTATATAATTGAAGAACCTTTATCACAATTTTTTTTAAAAAAAGGATCAGATATATTAAGCCTAGGTCAAGGGATTTGGCTGGCATATATAAGTCTATAAATTATTTGTTCTCTTGTATGCAATAGGAGAACCCTGAATATGCTTTGGATGGCAGGGAATCTATTTTATATGAGGTGGAGTGGTGGACTTGGAAAACATGTGATAATGTGCTAATAATAGAGAATACAAAATTGTGATCAGATTATGTGGAAGTTAATCTCTTCGAAACTCATGCATCTCATTTCAGAATGGGTAAAAGAAGCAACGGAAAGAAATTAGTGTGCTGAACTTTTTTTTTTCCCCCAAAGAAACTCAGTTTGTAGTAGTGAATTGCTAGCATTAGTGTATCATCCATTGGTCTCGTATTTATTAACTGGCACTTCCTTTTTGCTAGGTATGGACATTTGTTGGTTTCTGATTTCTCTGACTCAGTGGCATCCATTCCACAAGAAAATCTGCAAAATTTTATGGGAGCTCCAAGGATGAGGGAGGTTATGCAGAATGAGAACGAAATTGCTAATCTGGATGAAAATGGCCATGCTCCTCGTGATGTTGCTAATAGGAGTGCATTGGCTGTCTTGTTTGAGTCAATGCTACCATGGGTTACTTATGGGGACAGGGAGAATGGTGAACCTGATGAGCATGGACAAGACAATCAATAATTCTGGATGCATCTGGGTCATCAAATGCTGCATAGTGAAATAATAGCTTAATATATTTACTTTTCTCTATCTTTTAGCCAGGAAGTGTAGAGGGGGAAAAATATTTAAACTGTGAAGGACGCCTTCTGTGTATAGAGTCACACCAAGCATAATGCTTTATGCTACTGTATTGATATTTTTACATTGATCTCTATCTTAAATCTCTAGAGGCCTGTAGATTTCCTAGTCCACAGAGTTTTGTGGTGTGTCAGTTAGGAATGTAAGTGGATACTTTACAATTCTGGAGATGTCTGATCACGGCGGAAGTAGATTAGGTGTTAATAAGTGGGGATGTGCTGCTATTAGAACTTTGTACTTCTAATGTGTCCAAGTGCTGCTCTGAATTGTTGAGGCATATACAATCCTTGCGTGATTTCTTTCCTGTAGATAGCGCTTTATGGTTTGTGTTGCTGGTTATTTTGTCTATCTTAGAAATGTATTTAGACTTGCAAGAAATATACCAGACTTACAAGAAATATACCCGTTTATCAAAATGTGGAAGCAAGAAGCGTTTGCTGCAAGATTTGCGGTTCAACAAATTCTGCGTGAATTATTTTTGAACCATTTCTGTATTTCAAGTGTAAACATAGATGGTTCTTATATGGAGAAATATCTATGTAGTAATATGTTGGAAGCTAAGTACCAACTTAAACTTTCTTTGTCAAGTGGGAGTGTAAGACTTATTTCTGGACACCTAAATACTTGGCTTAGTTATCAACCGACATATTTTCTATCAGTAGGCACTTGTTCCAGAAAAGCTTAGAAGTTGTGATACGATGAACAGTGGTCTGGACTGCATCATGCCTTGATAATTATATTGAAGATTCAGAATGCCAAACTTTTGCATGCTAAATGCAGAAAAGCTACTCAATCCGCGGAGCTATACGCTTGAATGAAGAATAAGACAGTGTAGTGGTGTGTCATTGGTGGAGCTAGCTAGCAGCAAGCATGCTTAGTTCTTTAATGTGTGATGAGAGTGATGTAGCGGCCATTGATGACAATCATGACAGGAAGTTACAATTCCTTTTACTTTCTGCGGATAATGTGGGCATTTGGACTTTGGAATTGGCCAGCTTAGGCTTCAAAGGCAATGCATGCAAGAAGAAGCATTATTGTATGATTAAGCTACTGTAATTGAGTTGTCATGTGATTCGTTGTATGATTGTATCATTACCCACACCATTGCATACGCTGCAAACATCATTACCACACGGCTAAGCATTATAAACTATCTAATCTTATCTCCTCAAGGGATCGACTTTATAAAGTTTTAAATTCACAGTTTCATACCACGTACACTCCCATTTACCTAATTAAATGTTGTTGCTGGTGTGGCAATAATTGCCTTATAACAAGTGAGATGTGGGAACCACAAGCAGAAAGTGAGCTGTGTAAAATCTCTGCATTATGGGCACGTATGATTTGGGTTGGGGGGTAGGGTATGTCACTTTTTGGTAATGCTATAGGTATAAAGAGAAACATAAAGAGCGAGGTTGAGTACTACATCACAATCTGAAGAACAGTAAAAATTAAGAAGAAAGCAGAAAGAATTAAGGATGGGACGCAATCTGAAGAACGCTTTGATAGCATTCCTAGTTCCTCTTCCTTCCATTATCTTCTATCTTTCATTCCTCAAATATTATGACTCTGACAGCCAAGTGGCAGCCTCTGTGTGGTCATGGTGCTATCATCACCCTCTCCTCCTCCCCAATGTCCTCTTGTTTCTCAACGTTACTCTCCTCTTTTGGGTCATCGCCCTAATCCAGTCTAGCCATTGGGTATATATATATATATAATTTAATATTTTTAGTTTCTTTTCTAAACCTTCAATGACAAATGACAATATATATATATATATATATATATGAGTTTGAAATAAATGATGGATGGATGGTGCAGATGATTGACCTGTATTGGACAGTGATTCCTGTGATGCTACTTCATTACTATGCAAGTCAGCCTTTGATAGGTGATCAGTATAACTTGTGGAGGTCAAGAATTGTGATATTTTTGACTTGGGTTTGGAGTATTAGGCTGAGCCATAACTATTTGAGGAGAGAAAACTGGGAATGGGGTGCTAGACAGGATTGGCGTTTCACAAATATGAGCCATCGCCATGCAAACCATTGGTGGTGGGTTTCCTTCTTCGCCATCTACTTCTCTCAGCAGGTTTATTACTTACTTTTCCTGCTTTCTTTCCATTATTCCAAGTTTCTTGCTTTTTTAAGTATATTTCTATTAACCTACGAAGCACAGACATTCACAGATATGGGGATATGACAAGGACACGCACCAAATTTTTAATAATATAACACGGCAAGACATATATATATCATAATTCTAATGGTGAGCAAAAATTAAAGATATTGGCATGAACTATAGGCTGGAAAAAAAATGCACGTTTTACCCCTTTTGTTTTCTTTTTTTGGTTTTAATTTCAACTTGCCATATCCAATTTCTGTCAAAGTCATATTTTGCCATGTTGGGATTGTGTCAAGCATGTCAGAGTAAAAAAATTATTCTTTTATTCTTATGGATATATGTCCAATATGTGTCATCAATGTATTATGACAGCATATCCAACACTCTGACACGTCTACAAATTAAAGTGTCTGTACTTTCTATTAACTTACTATTAATACTGTCACTTATCATGGGTCAACAACATCATAGAATTTACTGAGTTACGTTTGGGTCCAAACAATTTCTTTGTTTAAATTTATTTTCTCACAAAAAAAAACAACAGAAAAAAAAAAAACTTGCTATCTCATTTTGCAGGTGCTTCTGTTTGCATTATCCCTTCCATTCTATGCTGTCCACTCAGTGAATCAGCCTCTGAGCATGACAGACTTGGCAGCCATTGTAGTGTGTTCATCTGGTATTTTAATAGCATACTTTGCAGATACACAGCTCTATACCTTTGTGACCAGAAACAACAACCTCAAACATCTTGGTAAACCCATAGTGCCTGTTCTAGACAAGGGCTTATGGTATTACTCTAGGCATCCAAATTACTTTGGAGAACAGCTATGGTGGTGGGGACTAGGTCTATTTGCTTGGAAATTAGGGTATGGTTGGACACTTATAGGGGCATTATCTAACACCATGTGTTTAGCTTATGTGACTAAGCTTGTGGAAGATAGAATGTTGAAACAAGAGTACAGATCAAAGGCATATGGTATGTATCACAAGACAACCTCAGTATGGGTACCTTGGTTCAAGTACTCTCTTCCAAGTGTGAAAAATAAGAATGCTTGATGTTTTTATTTCCTGTTAGTGCTGTGTGGGTTATTGGTCATTTGTACAAGAAGCATTGTGCTGGTGCTGTGTAAGTTATGTAAAATTGTAAATCATTGTTATATTGAATAAAATCCTTATGCTTTATATTGTATTTTTTTAATGCTATTGAAAAAAATTATAGGTACACTTGGTTAATATATATATATATATATGTTAAGCATATTATTTTTTTAATAAAATTTACCTCTAATATGCTTGAAAATTTTCATAGTCGGCGTAGTCTTGTAGATCAACGTTTAAATCTCTTAATCTCATATACATATTTTAGGTAATAACTAAATGTCAGAATTTCCTAAGATGATCTTTTTTCCCCCTTTAAATTTCGCTTGGTTTTTAGCTTCAAAAAATAAATTGCGCCGTAAAGCAGGGTAAGAACTATTATCAATGGCATGCTCAATAGTTAATTTGGCATGTGTAAGTAATTGGCATTTCGCAATCCTATTTCTCATTTCTCTCGAGTTTCTCTTTGCTTTTTTGGGCAAAAAAATATTCCATTGACGTATTGGCACCAAAGTTTTATAATTTGGTTTATAAATGATGAAATATTTTAATTTTGGTATTCAAAAGATTAATTTTTAATTAATTTAATTTTTTAGTTAATAAAATGAATAAAAAAATTAATTATAAGATATAACTTTATTGTTCATAGATAATTTTTTAATTTAATTTATTTTAATTTGATTCCTTTATTTAGATCTTATCTAAATAAAATATAATTACAATAATTTGAATATTTGTGATTAATTAAAAAACGTTAAAGATTAATTAAGATATAATTTTTTTTATTTGGATAATATTTGATATTGACTTAGATAACGTTTAATATTATGACCAAACCTAATATTTTGATCAATTAAAAAGAAAAAAGATAAAAATTAATCATAACTAATATTTGATGTTACCCAATTAATATTAAAAATTTAAATTATCAAAAGATTAAATTAATGATAAATTAAATTATAAAAATTAAATTAATAAAATCATCATCCATAAAAAAGTAAAATGATGTTTTAGTCATTTTTTATCTATCCTATTAATTATTGATTTTTAAAAATTAAATTAAAATATTTTATCCTTTAAAAATTAAATTTAGAGAATATGCTCAACTAATATAAGTTATAAACGTCAGGTGAGGAAAGAAGTGATTAATTTTTGGGAATATTGTTGAGCACAAAAGATAATTGAGTTTATTTGTTTGTTTATATTTCCTCGTTGATTTCCTGTACATTGTCTTCTACTTTGGTCCCTTTACACGCAAATAACGTCTTGACTTTCCTTTTAAAGCCGATCGTCAAAATTTCTTGTGCTTACAGTTGATTAGCATTCATATCCAGATTCTACACTCAGCTTCAGCTGTAAAAGCAGCTGAACAAGACCAGATTTTGGCTGTTGTATCAAAATTTTCAAATGGCAGTGATGATTTCGAGTAGCAGAAATAGAAATTGCCATGGTGTTAAGAGGACCACAACGAAGAAAATGGGTTTCGATTTCATTGCAGCGATTATAGTCTCTTCCTTTTGTTTGCTTCCCATTTCCGTCTCTGCCACGAATCTGCGGTTCGGAAAAAATGGGGAGTTCAAGATATTGCAAGTGGCGGATATGCACTACGCAAATGGCGAAACTACGCGTTGCTTGGATGTGCTTCGTTCTCAGTACGCTTCTTGCTCTGACCTTAACACCACCGCTTTTATTCGAAGGATGATACTTGCTGAGAAGCCCGATCTTATTGTCTTTACTGGTATTTATTTATTAGTCAGTATGATTCTAATTTGGCTTCTTTCCTATTTGTGCTTCTTCTGGATTTTTGTCTTAAATTTCTAATTCTAAATTTAGTTTTGCCTGAGTTCCTTTTTGTTGATTGCGAGTGGAAAACTAGTAAACTGCTATATTTGGTAAGATCCGCAGTGGTTTAAGATTTTATTTACTGGAAAGAATTGTAAAACACATTTTGCTGTATAAAAGATGTGTTGAACTATTAATTTTAATGACTTATGATTTATCCGTACTAAACAAAGAACGAGACTTTTAATCTATCGCCCTTGTGAGAGAATTTACTCTTAGTATATGGGGAATAAGGAATTGATTTAGTACAAGTTTGCTAGGTGATTGTTATCATATTCTTAAATAAACATAACATGTCAAGAACTTTTGTAAAAGAAGCTGTCATGCTATTGTAAAAAAATATCTACACATCGTATGTTGAACTTGATAGTAAATACTTTGAAAAGTACACTTAAGTTTTATCGATTGAGTTATCCTGCTATGATGTGCTAAACAGTTAATTACTTGTATTTGGTATAAAATAAAATGAGAAACAAATGTGGCAAAGGAATTATTTTGGATATGTTATACAGTTCATTTTTTATCTATTAATCTTCAATTTCACCTCTAAGCAAGTTTCAAGTTTCTTTATTTAAGCTAACCTATTGTGCATAATCATTATGGTATTTCAGGGGATAATATCTTTGGGCATGATGCCAAGGATTCGGCTAACTCAATGGACGCTGCATTTGCTCCTGCTATTGCATCAAACATACCATGGGTAGCTATTTTGGGTAACCATGACCAGGAAGGATCACTCTCCAGGGAAGAGGTCATGAAATATATTGTTGGTATGAAAAACACACTGTCTAAAGTCAATCCTCCACATGAAAAATTCATTGATGGTTTTGGGAATTATAACTTGGAGGTTGGTGGAGTTGAGAGCACTGAATTTGAAAACAAGTCAGTTCTCAATCTCTATTTCCTTGATAGTGGAGATTACTCCACTGTTCCTTCTTTGATTTCTGGCTATGGTTGGATCAAACCTTCACAGCAACTTTGGTTCCAAAGAACTTCTGCAAAGCTTCAGGTACTGTTTTATTTGTTCCACTGAGTTAATATGATATTTTATTTACTTTGTTTCTCTTTATTGTTGTTAAATAGCTGCTTGCAGTTTGGAAATTAGTGAGGATCTTCACTGAGATGTAATTGATTTCTCACTTCTTTTTCTTGGTGAAAATTTTTTATTGACCATGTTCTATTTGTTCTGCAGAGAGCGTACATGGATGGACCTGTGCCTCAGAAAGGACCTGCACCTGGTCTTGCTTACTTTCACATCCCATTACCAGAATATTCTAGTTTCAAGTCATTGAACTTTATAGGTGTGAAACAGGAAGATGTTGCCTCTGCTTCTGTGAATTCTGGCTTCTTCACAACCTTGGTTGAAGCAAGGGATGTGAAGGCAGTTTTCACTGGCCATGATCATGTCAATGACTTCTGTGGCAAACTAACGGGTATACAGCTTTGTTATGGTGGGGGATTTGGATATCATGCTTACGGAAAGGCTGGATGGTCGAGGAGAGCAAGAGTGGTGGTTGCTAGCTTGGAGAAAACGGTTAAGGGAAGTTGGGGAGATGTCAAGTCCATCAAAACATGGAAGCGCCTTGATGATCAACATCTTACTACCATTGATAGTCAGGTCTTATGGAGTAAGAGCTTTGGTGGCAGGTAAGATGACTATAGAATACCAGTACTCTTTTGTTTGTTCTAGTGCTAGAGACTAAAAAAGAAGTTCTTAATCGCTAGAGTTATCTATGATGATAGGCCTGCTGCACATGAAGATAATGCACACGGCACACTTGTTTATGCTTTCATTCTTAGTGAGAATACATATATGATACTAGAAAATTATATTAGAAGAGTTGGTGAATTTGTACTCCTTGTGATAAGGCAGGTTCTGTAACAAACTAGAAACAAGAAACGAGGAAAAAGTTATTCACAGGCTGATATTATAATAAAGGAATATTAGGGACATAAACTTTGTTAAACAAATCAAATATGAGAATTATAATATATTTGTCCAATACAAGGGGATAAGAAGAGAGGAATATCACATCAAGTTGTCAACTGAAAGCAATGCAGCCTAGGAAATAGTATGCAAGTTTCAAGAGGCACATTAATATCACAATGTAAACTAATCTGTGACGATTGTGAACGTAGGAAAATCTGTTGAGGCCAGTAACAATTTTCTTTCTGATTAAGGTGAGGTAAATGTGATGTGGCTGAGTGAACTTTCTAACCATGTTTTAAGGACTAATACGATCCTACATATAAACATAAAATTAATTCATGAAGTGAAAAATATAAATTACAATTAATAAGAGCAACAGCTATAGTATTGTAATGCACGAAGACTGGAACTTATCTCCATTTTATTGGCCACCCGCCCACCCCACTCTACTCTTTTCAAAATTTTCAGTCAAGTCCTAAACTTCAATGAGAAACAAATACAGGATGTCTGTTTCTCACTCTGGTTTGTTGCAAACAAGAATTCAAATTCTTTACACTCTGAGTCTGTTCTGTTTTAGACACCCAATTGGCCTCTAAGTGACATTGATACTTCTTTTGGTTATCTACCCCTTAATTGACAGAGTTTACCTTTGTTCATTGTTTTGAAAGTGTCTATGTTTCATTATACTTTCTGTTTCATGTCCTCTGTAATTCATTGTTTATCTTGGTTTCCATTATAACAGGTAACTGCAGGGGAAAAAAAAAAGGTTGCTTCTGAGAATTTGAAGGTCATTTCGGCATGAGTGGCTTTATGTTAAATTTTATCCACGTAACCTGTCTAATATACCTGTCCTATAAATAGAAGCAGTAACAGAAATTGATCCTGCCAAATGCCATTTGCTAAAGAATAAATCAAAGGAAGGGGGCTCATTTAATTTGGAGTTCTGACAAATACCCTTGGCAGAAAAAGTTTTTTACATCATTGTACTTTAATGTTGATACTTTGAGCAGTGACTGGAGTCAGAATGTAATACAGAAGAACATTGATAAATGATATATACACATATAAGATTTCTATATATAACTTTTACATAATTGGCTTTTGATCATATAACTTCTGTTCTTCATATATCTATTAAATGTTGAAATTAACAGATTGTTACTTGTTTTTCTTTTGTGAAAATTTGGGGAGCAAAGTGTTATATTTTGAAGTTCCTATTAGGCTATAAGTTTGGGAGATAAAATGTAGTTTCTCTATATTTGAATTAAATTTCTGTTGATTCAGTTTTATTGAAAAAGCATGCTAGGTTAGAATTATTTGTATAAATAGATTTTGAACTTGAATTAAAAAAGATCTGATCATTCTCTATACACGCTTCTGTTATTCTGCAATCCTTATCCTTCAAAATTGCTCTCAGTAAGAGAATTTCAATTTCTACAATTATTAAATGCATTGCTCTAACATGCTTTTAGATTACCTCTACAGATTATTTGCTTCAGGGGGCAAATATCACCTCCAAGAAAAGTGTATTCACCGTATGTTTCAAAGCTTACATCTAATGCAGTGAGAGAAAAAAAAAAAGGGCTTACATATAATGCAATTATAGATATGTGAACGCAAACACATACTTGTTTTAAAATGTCCCCCTTTTTATCAATTACAAACGGTTCGACTTGGTAACATCTCATTTCAATTGTCAAATTCCTGCTTGGCCCTTGGCATTTTTCTTTAGAATGCCATTATACATCTCTTCATTGTACTAACCATCTTGCACAATTCTATCGTGAGCTTTGTTTTTTCATAGGATCTCCCTCTAAGATTTGCTTTTTACCTCACAATTCAGTTGCATTCCTTGGACAACACCCTATCACGGAGGGGCCCAACATCGATTCAAAGATAATCATAATCCCACAACTCTAAATCTCAATGATTACTGTGTTGAATGCGAAGAGACCTTTTTCCTTAACATGGGTTCAGGCACCAGTATAATTTTTTTAGTCACAAAATAAAAAAGTCACATTTAATTTTTCATCAAGGAAATACAGTACAAGTATACAAATACTTCAGTATATGATAGGATGTTGCCTCTTTTTTGTCACAAATCAAACCTTCGGTCATATCCAATATTAGAAATTTGTCAGGTAACCAAAATACTGAAAAAATATATACAAAAAAAAAACTATTAGGTAGCTAATAAAGGAAAAAAATAATCAACAATATCTTTTGAAAATATAAATTTTAAATTTCAAACGTTTGTAATTATTAATTAGTTTTAAAAATGTATAGAACGAGTGATGTGATTTTAAAATATTTGTATGGTTATAAGAAAATTTTCGATTTATGAACTTTTGGACTTAAATTGTATAGATTGAAACCGTCCTAATGTTTGATGTTACATAAGCAAGTAAAGTTCACATATTAACTATTTTATTAGATCCTCTTGTTAAATTGTTAATTATCTTTTTCTTTTATTTGGCACGTTATGAACTACATATTACATGCTTGTTATAAAAGATCATTTTAAAATGAAATAAATTTTAAAGAATTAAGGTGAAATATTTAAACCCTTAAGGGCCAAATTGAGGAAATTATATCAGGACAGGAATTAATTCACTATGCAATGAGAGAGTAAAGTTGAGCTTTCACAAGTAGTTTAGAATTTACATTAATCCGAAAATTTTCAAACTCAAGAACATACCAGTTTCGCCAAGCTATGTCCAAATCTCCATCGTCACTTCAACGTAAATCTAGTGAGTGTTCCATAGCCAAATTGAATTCTGAAAAATGCTTGACATAGATTTGGGTAGGGTGCGCCAGGCCCAAGCAGTAGTGCCACGCTAGGGCGACGCTTGAGGACACCAGTAGCAAGCTACTGTAGTGTGGCCTCCCCCTCAAAAAATTAATTTAATATCATGTGAACCAATGGTCCACGTATCAGATATTAAACTGATAAGAACAGATACTACACTTGATCTTAGCCAAAAGGCCGAGAAAGGTATGAGTTGTCTTGCGTCTAGCGTTCAATTTTATAGCCTACTCTTCCCCCTTCGACTTTTATTTTGGACGATGTGGGACTTTGCTTGTTGAACCAAAGCCTCCTATTTATCTATTCCGTTTGTTCTTTTAACTAATACCTTTGATGGCTTTGGTAAAGTGTTCGATTCTTCTTGTATATATACATACACACTCAAATTTCAAAAGGGTGTTTTACTTGTTCAATCAGAATACCTTGTATCCACTTTCAATAGGATAAAACATCTTGAGGTTGGCAGTGGAAACCATGGTTATGGTGTGGAAGCAATGGTGGAAGTGGAACTAATGAATAACGACTATTCTCACTTAAGCACCTTCATATGACTATTTTCTGCTGTTTCTCTTTTCTTCAGCACATTATTTTCCTCTTGTTTCTTCCAGAGTAGCACTCGAAGGATGATCCTCCATGAGAAACCCGATCTTATAGTTTTTACTGGTATTTATTAGTTACTTATTATATTCTTCTTCTAAATTGTTGTCTTAAATGAACTTTAAGAAGTAATTATACTGTGCTAAAGTATAAAATATTCATATGCCACGTGTTTATTGAACATCAGCTTTAAAACTACACTTATAATTTCATCGATTGATTAATTTTGATGTAATGTGTTAAACAAATATATTTGTATTTGGGGTCAAATAATAAGAGGAACAAGATGGAAATTAATCGATTTTGGGTAGGCTATAAGGGTCACTCTCTAGAGAAGGAGTGATGAAACATTGTTGGGATGAAAAACGGTCTCCAAAGTCAATCCTCCTGAAGAAAAATCCATTGATGGTTTTGGCAAGCATAACTTGGAGGTTGGTGGAGTTGAGAGTACTGAATTTGAAAACAGTTCAGTTCTCAATCTCTACTTCCTTGATAATGGGTACTGTTTTATATGTTCCTGAGTTAAAGATGTAACTGATTTCTTAATTCCTTTTCTTGATGAAAATCTTTGATTAATCATTTTCTCTATGCTCTGTAGAAAGCATACATGGATGGACCAGTGCCTTAGAAAGCACCCGCTCCTAGTCTTGCATACTTTCACATCCCATCACCCGAATATGCTAGTTTCAATTCATCACATTTCACAGGCGTGAAACAGGAGCACATTGCCTCATCTTCTATGAATTCTGGTTCTTCAAAACCTGGGTTGAAACAGGAGATGTAAAGGTAGTTTTCTTAGGTCTTGATCATATTTAAAGGTGTAAATAATCTATAACTCGTTCATAAATTAATTAGATTTGATTTATCAAAAATTTAAATTTAAGTTCAATTCATTTAATAAATAAATAAATTTAATCAATATATTAGGTTTTTAATTAAATGAGTTAAATTTAAATATTTAACGCTCAATTTATTAAATTGTCAAACAATTTGATTAATAATAAAATATTATTTTAAATAATATATATTATAATTATATATATAATTTTTTTTATAAAAAATATTAAACAAAAATTCATATATAATTAAAAATATTATATAATTTTCTCATACACATATATATATTATATGAAAGTTAAAAAAAATTTTATTTAATTTAAATTTTATATATACATAAAAATATATATTATATTTATAACATTATTCATAAATTATTTGAATTCGATTAATTTATTAAAAGAGTCGAATTTAAATAAAAAGATCACAATTTTTTATTTATTTTAAATTTAGACTAGTATTTAAATTTATCTTATTTTAAATAAATTAAATTAAATTAAATTAAAATTTACCCTGGTTTATCGTTTAGAGTATTAATCCTACCAATGACTTCTGTGGCAAGCTAATGGGTATACAGCTTTGTTATGTATATTTTGTAACCTTGTGTACCATTTTAGATCCCTCAGGGGGTCAGTCTGTAACACCCATACTTCTTTTCGTTATCCTCCCTGTGAATTGACATCGAGTTTACTTTTGTGATTGTTCTAAGTGGACCATTTTCGAAGCATCAAATGCTAGCTCTAGTGTTTGACTTACTCTACGCTTTCTCTTTTCCTGCCATCTGTAATTCTACGTTTATCTCGGTGTAACGAGTGACGGCATGGAAAATATACAATGGCTGCTCTTGAGAATTTGAAGGTTATTTTGACTTGCGTTGTTATATATATTTCTTATTTTAAAATTTTATTAATTATGACGATACTATATATTTTATACATATATCATTGTTGAAGTTACATATTATTGATTAGGGTATTTCACTATTTTGATCATTTTTAATTTTAGGGGAGGATTATATATATATTTTAGATAAAAGGGAGTTCTATATAATTTTAATCTTTTTGAAGAGTGAAAAATATAATTTACTCTCTTCTTATTATCTTTTAATCCATTGATCTTAAAAAAGACTATGTTTGTAATTGATTCTTTGTTTTTAATAATTATTTGTCATCTTATCAAATGATTTTACAATTTCTAAAATTGAAAAAGTGATTATTTTATATCAATTAAGTACATATTTAATACTTGTTATATAATATAAGTAATAAATATAAGAATATTTTGATTAAAATATAAATTATTGAAACTTACATTTTTGTTGCAGCAATTAATTTGTAGGGAAGAATGTATAATTTTTTTTTTCTACGGGCTGTGTAGTGTAACATTGTGCCTAGTCTTTTTTTTTTTCACAAAAAAAAGTATAATTTTTTAAAATAAATGAAAAGTTTTATATATGGCCAGTTTGATTTCAATTTTTAAAAAATGCTTTTGATTTTCAAAAATAAAAAAATAAAAAAACTTGTTAAATAACTATTTTCAGACAAAAAACAAAAAAAATATGTTTTGAAAATAAAAAACACATAAAAATTAAAAAATATTTTGAACTATAATATTTTAAAATAAAAAAATACAAAAAATAAATCTTTTCATTAATAATATGTATATAAATACATAAAAATAATATTAATATAAATTATTAGAATTAATTTTATAAAATAATTTTAAAGAACAAAAGAACAAAGCAACTTTCAAACAAACCCTTAATTTAAAAACTGTAGTGAACATTGATTTACCCTAAATTTAATCATACTTGTGTAGATTTTGAATCTCTGCATTTAAGGAGCGATATATTTTTTTATATTTAAAGAGAAATAGTAATTAATAAGAGACCCATAATAATAAAATTTTATCTTGAATAAATTAGAAATTAAATTTTTTTTCATCTCTCTAAATATATATAAATATGTCTGAACCCCTTGCGTGGTATGCCTGTGCTAATATATCAGCAGGAATAGTTGTCTTGCCAAAGAATAATTGAGAGAGGAATTCATTAAAGTAGTGGAATGATTGTGTGCTATGCAATTGCAGCTGTTCATACACATCTCAACGTAGAATAATGTAATTAATTTGAGGTTTTGACATTGTTCCTACATATGTTAAAGTAGTGAAAAACTGCCTCTTAATTAGAACATTGTTGAATGTTGATGCTTTGAGCAGTGACTGAAGTACGTCTTGAGTATCATACATGACTACTGCTAAAATGTAGATTCTTATATTATCGCCTTTTTTTAATTTCTTAAAGTGATGTTTTCGTTTCTGATGTATAAAATGATATTTCTTATAAATTCAAATATTTCATACACTAGCTTTAATAATAAGGGTGAATTAAATATATTTTACTTAAAGATGTAAATAATAAGTTCCTTTTTTAAAAAAATCACACTCTCTATTTCTAAAGGTATAAAAATTTTAAAATTTTATTAATTTTGACTGAAAACACTTTATATTTATTATTTATATAATATTTGAATAAATTATAATTTTAATAAGAAAATTAACATTGTCAAGGTTTTATCTGAAGTTCGAATTTGAACTCATGCCTATATTCCAATTCAAAAATTATACAGTTCCATGATTTTGTTGGTTAATTAAGAAGCACGAACTGGTAAAAATATAAAATAATAATAATTAACACTTGCCCAGAGAAAATAAAAAATAATTTAATTGTTTTTTCACTTTCAAAAAATGGAGTTATAAAATTTATACATACCAACCTAAGCTTTCCTAAAATTCTCAGGTGAAGCACTATCATTAAAATAAAAAAGTATTAAAATGTACTAAATCATAATTTAAAATAGTATATCTAATGTCTCTCATTTTTATTTATCATCATATGTATAATATTCTTGTTTAATATTTTTAAGTGAACTTATGAACTTAAAAACACCTTTGTTGCTTCTAGAGTGCGGTGAATTTCCTTGCTATTTGTGTCCACGATTTCTTCATTTCATTTAGCAATAATAACTAATAAAGGTTAATAGCTCTCCATATCTTTAGAAAACTAGAATGGATCATTTGTTGTTTATCATGCGAGCTGTCGCTTATTATCTCTGATTTTTTAGAAAATAAACTATTCTATATCCAAACTAAATCATCATCACATAACAGAATTGAAAATCATACATCCGAAAGGATATCATATTGTCATTGCTATCGTTGTTCATCCGAGCAAGGTAACATGTTGAGCCCCTTCTGTATTTAGGTTTTGAATCTGCTGTCAGGTGATGGTGAGAAGATTGAATTGCTTATTTTTCATACATACTCTTTGTGTTGGGTTAAAAATGTAATGTACCGAGTCTTATAACATTTGGACGTTTGATTCTGTTATGGGATGATGATTTAATTTGAGTATGAGATTGTTTGTTTTCTCAAAAAGTAAAGATAACAAACATGATAGACAGCAGAGGATCTATTCTGTACTCAAGCAATCAGTTTTTGTTTTTCCATTCTTGTCAAAATTACAAAAACTAGTAAACACGCATACAAAATCGAATCTTGTTGAAATTGTGTGAACTTATGTAAAATTGTGATTTGGGCTGTATATTTACTTTTGTTGGAGCTTGATGGAAAAAGCCTGATTTGGCTATTTTTTTGTTTGTTTTAAAAGGCCCATTTATTTTAACCCAAGACTCGACCCAGCCCAATGCAAATACATCACCATAACCTTTGCTTGGCTTAGCATCATGTTTGTGACTCGTGAGGGAGGAGGATGCTGTCGCTGTGCGCTGCTGGGGACTTGCTCTGGGACGGAGCTATTGTGCTGCTTCCTTGTTGACGAGGCTGCGCAAGGTGTCACTGTGTTGTTGATTCAAAGTTCAAACCTTCGTAGTTGCCCTCTTGTTTATTTTCCTCTCACAAAAAATTATTTATAGATTCCCTTTGATTGCATCCAAACGTGCAAAGACCTAATATTTTAAATCATTTTTAAAGTAAGTTTGCGCCAGGCATAATTTTCAAACAAAGAAAAGAAATTTTTGTGTTAGCTTTAATTTTCATACTTTTTTTCATTAACTAAAAGTGGTCATTCTTTTAGTTCTTTGATCTCTATAATCATCCTCGTTTATTTGTGCCATGGTATTGTATCCATCGTTTACTCTGTAAATGCCTCATTAATTTTTTTCCCAAATGCTTTATCTTGGCCATTGCGTTTAGAAGTAGGGAATTGCTGTCTTTCTTAGGGAATTGTTGTCTTTGTTTCATACATTTCATTTAAAAGTTTTGGTATACAATTTAAAAAAATATTTTAAAAAATATAAAATCTAAAATGTTATATTTTTATGTATAGTACACGGATTAAAAAAATATTTTTAAAAATATTATATTCTCAAAAATAAAATATTTTAATATTTTTATAAATTTTTATTTTCAAATAAAAGAATAATAATATTATATTTTTATGGTATGAGAATATTTTTAGAATAATAAAATTATTAAATTATATTTGTAAAATTTAAATAAATATTTTTATAATATAATATTAACTAAGTAGTATGTATATGTGGGCAATCAACTTAATAATAAATACATTTAATTTTGATAATAATAAACTTAATAATAAATGTTTATGTTGTATTTGTGTACCAATCGTATTTAATAATAAATTTTTATGATATTTTATTTTAAATTATTATTTTGATTTATATTTTTTAAAATTATTTGTGTACAAATGTATATAAATTATTTTTGTATTAATACATTTACACACAAATTAATATATGCTACTCCAACACATTTATATTAAAAAAAATATTTTTTTAAAACTACAAAATACTAGAGTATCACAAATTATTATTTTAATTTTGTTTAAATTACTTATGTAATTTCTGATATCCTGACAACAAATTATTAGGTTACTATTTTTATATATAACATATAAATTTAACTTTACTTTACATAGAAAATGATATTATTAATATTTTTTATAAATTATAATTTTGATAGATTTGATATTTTTTATCTTATATAAAAATAAAGTACAATTTTTTTTAAGAAAATCATATATATGTATACTTATATATATATATATTATTCAAGTATTATTAATTAGTTGCATATGTATGTTATTTAATTAATAATTTGTTATAATTTTTATTTTAAATATAATATAAGTAATTTTAAAAAAATAATTGGTTATAATTTAATATATATATTTAAAAAAATTTAAGAAAATATTTAAAAATTATTAAATATTCCTAAAAATATTAAAATTAGACCAAGTATAAAAATGTACTATTCTTAAAAATATTATAAAATATTCTTTAAAATGTTATAACTAAACTAAATAAATTTTTTATAATTTTTTATAATCATATTTCTAAAAATTAAAAATATAAATTTTTTGTTAAAAATTTATCTGTATAATGCTCCTTATTATTTCCTTATTCCAAGTGTCATTCCTATTTAAAAAACCACTTACTTGTTTATATTTGTTCTTTCTGTTTCTTGGCTGAAATCATGTTACTCTTAAAGTTAATAGAGTGATCATTAGCTACCAACCATTTTTTGTTTGATGTGTTTATTTTTGTGACAGAGAAAATATCTCTTCAAATTGGTTATGTTACATGGCATTTTTCTATTTTTTTAAATGAAAAATTACTGTGTAACGTAAATTTTAACACGTCATTTATTTAGTAAAAAGATAAAATATTAGTTTACATGTCATGATGTGATTGGAGGTAACACATGTAGAGTAATAGACAGGCACATAGCTAATAACCTTCTCAGTCTCCGTCCCTAAAACCCTAACAACCAAAATTCCCACCTCCTTTTTCCTGCTTCGTCTTCTCCTCCTACAGTTGCTACAGTGAACAGCGATGGGCGGAAAGAGGAAGAAGAGCGATGCGGAAGGTGATGAATCATCTTTAGCAGGCAAAGATGATGGTCAAGGGTCTAAGAGCAACAAGAAAGCGAAGACAGAAGTGCTTCCGTCGATGATAAAGAACAAGGAGAAGAGGTCGGCGGTGCACGCGAAGCTCAAGCACCAAAAGAAGCTTGAGAAGCGTAAGAAGGCTAAGGCCCGAGAGACTGCAGAGAAGCGAGCTCTCGAGCTCGGAGAAGAGGTTCCTCATTCTCTCATATAAAGTTTTTTTTTTTTTGGGTTCTGATGTGTGTGATGTGAATTTATTGTTGGGATTGATTTGAACTGCGATTTAGTGGATATTGATAATTTGTGCTTTATTCGCATTCCTACAGCCTCCAGAGAAGAAGGTTCCTCGTACCATTGAGAACACTAGGGAAGCCGATGAGACTGTCTGCAAGCCTGATGACGAAGAGGTCTTCTTTCTCTCTGTTTCTTGCTTGCAGTTACTTCCTTTCTTCTTATTGATTACTAATTAATTTCTACATCCCTTTCTGAATGCATTTATCTATTTAAACTTGTTTTTTTGTTTTTAACTGGACTTTATGACAATTATCAATTAAATCTAGGTTTTCGCGTGCCTAGACTTGGGATTAAGATCAAATGTCAGTAAATTAGGTTATTAGTCATGTAATCTCCAGCAGAAGAGGTCTTCCTTTATCACTTCGGTGGCAATGGCAGTGGGTAGAAAATGGCATAAAAATTTAAAAACCTTTTGCTACTAGTTCTTTTTATGGTGTTAGGTTACTTTAGTAATAGTTGATTTCTTATTTGATTTGGTCAGTTCTATGAGGAACAGTGGATGAGAGATGATGAGAACATCAATTGGCCGCCAACAACAAATTCTCTTTTGCAAGGAAAAGAGTTGGGTGCCTAGATTTTAGAATTTCTACCACCACTAAGGAAAAATAAGTTAATGTTTTCTCACTACTCATTTGTGTTAGAATTTCATTTTTTATTTTGTCTGCTTGCAAATAGTTTGATGATGGGTAATATATGCGTGTTAATTCAACAAGCGTGGAGGAATGGCTTCTAGCATTTAGTTTTGTTAGTGTATAAATGATCCCAAACTCATATTTCTTTATTTTATAATATTTATTTGCCATCAATTACTTTTATATTCTGCTTTTCAAATAGGAAAAAGCTACTTAGTTGACTCATTAATTATAATTGTTTGCTTGTTTGTAGCTATTTGCTGGAAATGACGCTGATGAATTTAGTTCAATTTTAAAACGACAACATACTCCTAAGATATTAATCACCACTTGCCGTTTCAATTCTACAGTAAGTTTCCTGTATGCCTTTGTTCATAATATCATGTCCAAGCTTAGCATTTTAAGCATATACGTTCTCCTCCAAAATTTGTTTGTGTGTTTTTCTATTTTGAACTTATAGGTGTGGCATTTAAGTAAAATTATATTTCTGCTTTATTTTGCTATCATGCTCTTATTTTTAGTTGAATATGGTAATCTGCAGAGAGGACCTGCCTTTATATCAGAATTACTTTCAGTTATACCAAATGCACATTACTACAAGAGAGGAACCTATGATTTAAAAAAGGTGCTGAGTGTAATTTTTTCCATGTGAATTCAAACATGGAACTGAACTTGTCTGGACTTTCTTTCTAATTTTGATATCAATTGCAGATTGTAGAATATGCAAAGAATAAGGACTTCACTTCTGTCATAGTTGTTCACACCAATCGCAGGGAACCAGGTATTTGGTGCCTTTTGATTGAGGTCTTAAAATTTTTTTATAAATGTATTAGTAACAAGTTATTCTTAAAGTCTTTGTTATGCCTTTTATATTAGATTTCAGGATTAAATGTCCTTAAAAGCAATTCTTTGTTCCTTTGCATTGTAGATGCTCTGCTAATCATTGGATTACCTGATGGACCTACTGCTCATTTCAAGCTCTCTAAGCTTGTTTTACGCAAGGATATCAAGGTTTGCTCTTTGTTCTCATTTGTTCTGCAACTTTCATTATTCAGTGAATTCGACACTGCTAGGATAAAACCCTGAAATCTGCTCTCTACAACTTAGATCTTTTTGCTTTTTCTGTGGTTATAGAAATTCACACTATAGTAACGATAAATTTTGGTAGATTAATTTGCTTCTCTTTTGAGATTAAGTGGGGCTTTTTATGTTGATGAAAAAAAATATTCATCTTTTGTATTGAGTTAATTGTTCCTTCTTCTATTTTACTTGCAGGGTCATGGAAATCCCACCAGTCACAAGCCTGAGCTTGTGTTGAATAACTTTACAACACGTTTAGGGCATCGAATTGGAAGGTTACCTTTATCTCTCGATCTATGCTTTTTATGTTGTTGAAAAAAAGACTTTATTGACCTTCTGTCTCATTCAAACTTTAAACATTCTGTCTGATTTAAATCAAATTCAATTCTAGTTCTAGCTGTGTTTTCTATTGCAAGGCCCATTATGAAAAGAGGGAAGAATGAAGGACAATACGGCTACCTTTGCTTTTTTCCCAATAATTTTATAATTGATACATTTCTACATGGTTTCTGGGTTTTTATGTGGTGATTAATGGCATAAACTGTAACCTATATTTCAACTCTTAATTAGCTGATTTTTTTTCTCAAATAGGTTAATGCAATCACTCTTTCCCCAAGATCCAGATTTTAAAGGTAGGCGAGTAGTCACCTTTCACAACCAGAGAGACTTCATATTCTTCCGGCATCATCGGTATGTATCCCTAAGGCTTGTAAGTTGTAAGCAGCATCTATAATTATGTTTCATTTCTTTATTGTGTTAATTATGTATTGTAGATACATTTTTGAAACAAGAGAAAGTAAAAAGACTAACTCTGAAGGCAACAAGGCCAAGGATTCCAAGGGTGAGAATGTTCCTGAAACCAAGACAATCGCTCGCCTTCAGGTTGGTTTCAGCTCTTTTCTGTGGCTGGTTTTATTTTCCACCACCTCAGACTAATGCATGGAAATTGTTATATGAGGATCTTACGTGTTCCCATGATTGAATGCTATTAAATGCTACTTATTGTGAGATTAAACATCAGTAATTGTGGTAGTGGTCATTGAACTTTTTGTCTCCTCCTTTAGTCCTATCTAGGTTTTGACTAGGTACCAAGTCTTGGGCCCAGCTTGTTTGGGAGTTTCAAAATAAAGTTGAGTGCTGTGGGGAGGGAAGAGGGAAGATTGAGTGTTCCCACTACTTTGTTTTGAAGTTTTATGAAAAAAAAATTGACGGTAACCCCATCATGTATTGTTTGGAAGTTATTGTGTAATTAAATAAGTAATGGAATGGAGTGGATTGAGAGTATATATTTCCAGTATTACCCTTATATATGAACAGGAAAGTAAAGAATATTTGAATTATGAAGGGTAAAACAGTAATTGAAAAAAAAAGGTTCCGATTGTTGACTGAATTCACACACAAAAAACAACCCTTTACCCCTGCTCTGGTTATTATTTTTTGACCGGGGGTGCGGGGGTTGGCAATGATAGTGACATGAAAGATCATTTTACTCCCTTGGGCGTCTATTTTGAATTTTGCTTTACAATCGTCAAATTCATCTAGCCTGTGCATCAGTTGCATTTGTTCACTATTTATATGGCCTCTTGACTTTCCACAACTCACGATGTTCATATCTATGATGCGCCTTTGCTAACCTCAATTTAAAATTGCAGGAATGTGGCCCCCGTTTCACATTGAAGTTGATCAGCCTGCAGCATGGAACGTTTGACACTAAGGGTGGAGAATATGAGTGGGTTCACAAGGTAATTTTATTTTTGGCCGACTTTATTGTATTTTCTTGTCTATCTTAATGTGGCATTATCTTTTTTATAACTTGCTCTGTTTTTTCTTTCTGTTGCATTCTGTTTTTAGCCGGAAATGGACACAAGCCGAAGGAGGTTTTTCTTATAACTTGGAGCGTTGGATTTTTGGCTTATTGGTCAATCTTTCACAAGATGTTGCAATCCTTTAAGGGGGCTTAAGCTGGCTTAATTTGATATTTGTATATCCGAGATCAATTTTGACCCCAAAATCTGTGGAGGGAGAGAAAAATTTAAAGTTCCTTGTAATTGATAAAACAGTTAAAAATTTATAAGGCTATGTTTCTAGTCAGACCCCAGCTGTCTTTACCAAAGAATCAAAGGAGTTTTTCCAATTAAAATAAAAATATAGTAGGTAGAAAACTTTTTACAAACTTCCAGGTATTGAGCTGTGAAATATTCACGGATTTTACATTTTTTGTTAACTTAAAATTTAGTAGCAATCTTCTTAGAGACCATTACGAAAGAATCAAGACCAAAGCCCAGTCTTCAATTTCATCACGTGTATGAATTATCTCTTCGCTTCACATTATTCTCAGGCAGGACAGTTTGATGCTCAGTAAAGTAGAACGCTGCCATGTGAGGTTGAATGGTAGGCTTCCAACTTCAAAGACAGAGTCATAGAACTTGAAAAAGTAAGCTGTGGGCCTTTTATGCAACCATTAGAAAATGATATTGGCATGGGGATAGGTTGAGTAGAGAGGCATGGGGATTGAGGCAACTTTACCAGTCATTTATTAAGCTTTGGCTGCAACGCCAGCATTATCTCGTTATAAATTGCCAAAATAGTTGGTATAACTATAAACTCTGAAGATGACATCAAGATTAAACCAAAGAAGGGGATTTTCTTCAAGAAAGTGTCTTTATGTTTGGATCTCTTTCTTAAGGGATTTTTCTACTGACAAAATTTGAGTAAAAAAAGGTTTTTTTTAATTTTTTTAATAAAAGTTTACAAAGAACTTTAAAAAATTGTGCTTAAATTTTGTCGTCTTTTATGTCCAGCCTGATTTTCCAGATGTTGCAGTGATACAATTTGAGTTCCTTCAGGCCTGCTCCCAACCCTTCTGTTTTCTGTCTTTTTCCTTTAAAAATAAGCATTTAACGTATGTTAAAAAAAAATATTTTTCTCTTTTTTATTTAAAAAATTATACTTTTTTAAAGAAAAGAACCTTTACTTTTATTTATTTTAATCAAAATATTTTTATATTTATTATTTATATAATTAAATATATATTTATATAATATAAAAATTATTTTTTAAAAATTTAAAATTATTTTTTTTAATTTTTTAATCAATAATAAAATAATAATTTTTATAATATATTTTATAATAAATTATATCATAAAAAAATAATAATGTTATTAAAAATATTTTAATCAAAATAAATAAAACTAAAATTTTTTATTTTTTAAAAGAAATGTCCTCATCTATAATATTCAATCGTATCTCCTAAAAAAATATCTATAAAAAATTTAAAAAAATATAAGTTTTTAAAATAAAAAGAGTGTAATTTTAATAAATCAAGCTTAATTTACTAAAAACAAATCTGACTTTAATTTCTTAAACATTTGTGGGTTAACTAGATTATGACACATCACATCACATCAAGCAAAGTGGTTGGTAGGGAGTTGTGTTGTGTTGTCTCGGTTGCGTGTGGGACTTGGTCAGATATTATTAATTATTTAATTAATTTTAGTCTACGGAGTCGATGAACTGGACACACCGACGCTCACTTTTAAATTAAAATGTTTAAAAAACAAATAAATATAAAATTTTATATTATGCGATTTTATTATCTAAATAAATTTTATTTTTCTCATATTTGTTTTTATTTTTATATATTATTAATATTACATTATCGATATAGATATTAAACAATGTATATATCATAATAATTAAGTTTTTGACTCTTGATTTTTGTAGAAATAATTAATTTTTTGTTCTCTTGTGATATGCACACGCGCGAAAAAAGATATGTGAATAATGTGTTTTGCTGAAAGATGGCAAAATTTGTTTAGCTTGTTTCAATTTGTGAAAATGGGTAAATTTAATTTACAAGTAGGAATGATTTATAGGTGAAGGGGTACTATAATTTTTATATTATACTTCGATTTAAACAAATAGTAAAATTAATTCTCATCTTTACATTCATTGAATTTATTTAAAAGTAATTAAAATAATTAATTTTTTAAACTATGAATCATGTATATATAAATTTAAATTAAAAAATATAAATTATATAAATTATTTTATGTAAATTTTAAATATGTAATCAATATAAAAGCTTAATAAATTTATCTTTATAAAATTATCAAATATAATAATTTATAAAATAATATTAAAATTAAATTATTTTGTTATTGAAATTGAAGTAAATAATATAATATTTATTTATTTATTTATTTCAATAAAATAAATAATATATATATTTATTATTAAAAATATTATTTAAATAATTTATATAAAATGAGTCTAAAACTTTAGGTTTGAATTAGGTGTCACTATTTTTAAACTTAAATTTATTTTTTAATATTTATACTTAGATCCTATGAATTAATTTTTAAAATTTTTTTATGTAAAAAAAAGAAAGTACTCACAAATTATATTGGTTAACTCAAAAAAATTATGAACTAAATGAGTCTCATTTTAGTTGTAATATTATATAGGGATAGAGTGGGAAAAAAAAACCTAACACAATACTTTGATAGAATTAACGAATCATCCGACTAAGTCAAACATGTTTTTTATGATTTAAATTTAGTCAAATATTATTAGTTAATATATAGATATGATAACACTGTAATTAAGAATTTTTTGGTGTTTGTATTAATAATAATTAATAATATATAGATATTTAATGGAAATTAAAAATTTTCAATTTCTTCATAAAATAGTTTCTTTCTCAAATGAAAATTATAGACAATATTTTTTGGAAATTTGTACTTTAATAATATAAAATAATTGTTTGACTATCACGATCTCTTATTTTACTAAAAAATTCAAGTTATGATTAAAAAATCATTAAATATATATGTTGTTTTTAGTTTGAGGGTAAGATTCAGGTGTGGTGAGGTCATCATCAATTTCCTGTCTTCCTAAGTTGTCAGTGAGGAATATATTTCTTTCGCGAAAGGATCGCCTGCTGTCCGTTCTTCCTGCTGTCCACTGCTGTCGGCTTCATCCTCGCCGTCTAATTCATCCGAGTGGTCTCGTGGTGCCACGTCGCACTACCTTTTTTTTCTTTTCTTTTCCAGACGTATGAAACGGTGCGTCCGTTAACAAGCTTCAGAGGAATAGGAAGGTTATATGCAAAGTGCTTGAAGATGAAAGGTTGATGCTCAAGATCACACCTCTGTGCCTCCATGAACAAAGGCTTCTCCTCGCATGGGATTGCAAGGCTTATTGCTTCTGCAGAGTAAGCACCAACTCTGAGACCAAGTTTAATACCAACATCCTCTTCCTTCACCATACCCTTGTTCTCTTCAATTTTCTTATGGGGTCCACGTCCTCCTCCTCCAAAACACACATCACATAAAAAGCATATGTACAGTAAGGCACAATTTAGCAAACATGTGGTGAGCAAAGTAGAAGAGAGTGGAAGAGAAACCAGTGATGTCGTCTAGAGAGGGAACAACTCGTAAAGGCTTAGCTTCCATTGTCACACTCACATGAGCTTCGCTTCAAGTAAGGCTCTGTACAGAGAGAGAGAAAATGCTTTTCGACCGAAGCAAAGCAAAACCCAGAAATGCAACTACACAGCAAAATGTACAGAAAACAATTCACTATGACTCTGAATCGCTTGTTGTCAAAACAGAATATGGGATGTGCGGTGACGGTAGCGACACACGAGGGCAGCTTTTGTTGAAGGGCTGAAGGAGGAAACACTCATACGCACCGTTTCATACATTTAGAAAAAAAAAAAAAGAACAGCACGACGTGGCACCACAAGGACGCTCGGATGAATTGGACGGCAAGGATGAAGCAGACAGCAGCAGACAGCAGGGAAAACGGACAGCAGACGATCCTTTCGCATTTCTTTCTCGCTCATAACGAGGATTCAAAGATTTGCAGGGACTTACTTATTTTAAAATACAAAATATATTTAATACAGAGAAAAATTATGTTTTAATTTTTGAGTTATATGATAAATTTTAATTTAATTATTTATAAATTATTTTTATTAATTTATTTTTTTGAGATACAATTATTTTAATATTATTTTTTTATCTAAACTTTATTTATAATTTTTTATTTAAAAAATATTAAAATATAATTTAGTTGATGATATAATTTTTTTATATTTTATATATTAATTTAAATAAGATAAAATTTTTATATAAATCAAAATTTTTTAATTGCATTCATAAATTTTTAATTATTTATTTATTTTACAGTAATTTAGGAATTTTTTGATTTATATATTGAAAGTATTTTTGACAAATTTTATACATAAATTTTTTTAATATGAAGTAAATTATTTATTACCTAAAAATTTTACATTAGTAAAAAAATTGTTAATTAATATTTTTTTAAGTAAAACGTTAAGATATAGATAAAGTTTAAATAAAAAAAATTATATTAAAGATATTTTTATTTTTAAGATATTAAATTAATAAAAATAATTTATAAATAATTAAATTAAAAGTTATCATATCTTTCTATGATCAAAATAAGTTTCTTTTATAATATAATATAGTAATTAAAAATATATAAATATATATATATTAAAATGTATAAAAAAATTTATTTAAAAAGTTCAAGGGTTGAATTAATTTGGTTCGAGTTTTTTTTTTTCAACCCAATCTAATTAAATGGTAGTGAATTGTATTGAGTTGGAATTTATAAAATTTATCGCTGAATTTCAACCAACTCAAATTGTGTTTTATACGGATTAGGTTAATATAGATTGAATTACCGAGTTAGTATATTTTCTTAAAATAAAAACAACTCAATTAGAATAAATAGTTAATTTTGGTGTACAAGTATTAGAATGCATTATATAATGGTATAATGTTACTTCGAAATGTACCACCAGGTGGATCTAAGTCTTAGAATAACGATGACAAAGTTGGTGAAAATGGAATCTATAATTATTTCGTGAAAGAATTTTTAATTTTGAATTTTGTTAATATACTAATTAAGATTTTATCTTATTAGTTAATGAAATTTTTAAACATTAAAAAATAATTTTTATTAACCTTTTAAAAATTTTAAATTATTAAATATTTTAATTAACTGATTAAAAAAATCTTAACAAAAAGACTGATTAACAAAATTCTTAATTTTTTAATCATTAAAAATCCATAGATTCATATAGCCCATTGGAAAATGATAGCTTTAGCTTACCATAGATGTTTCTATCAAGATAAGACATCCAATATATTTTCTTCCCAAACAATTATGAGGATCATGCCTCATTCAAACATTTCAGAAAAACATTCCTCTGTATAAGTATTCTATGTTTATATATAAAGGTTCTATAGTCCATGACGCCTTAAACTCATTCAAAAATAGATTTTGAGTCTAAACTTGATTTACTTTTTATTAATTTGAGTTTGGATTGGTCTAATTAAAATTTAAATTAACTCAACCTGTGCCCAATTTGTAAAAAAAGTTGGCTTGAAAAAAAATTATTTTTTAATATATGAATTTCTAACTAACAAATTTAATAATATCACATAAATTAAAATATCAATTTCATAAGACAAATTTCACATGAAAAGTAAAGTAAATATAATATTTAAAGTCTCTAAATCTTAAATATAATACAATAAAATTAAGAAAAAAATATATTTTATTTTATTTAATTATATTTATATAACATATTACTTACTTAAAATTTGGTTTATAATAAATTATTTTTTAAAATTATTTAAAATATTTAAAATTATTATTTTTTGAGTTAAATTTAATAACTGTGCATTTATCATATAATTTATATTTTTTTCTTTCTTAATTTAACTTCAAATTATGTGTGAAGAAGGATTGAAGAAGGAAAAAAAATTAAACTTGCGAGTTTTTTAAAAATAATTTTAATATTTTAAATAGTTAAAAAAAATAATTTGTTTTAAATAAAAATTTAAGTGAATGATATGTTACATAGATATGGTTAAGGGGGTATAATTTTTTTTCCTAAAATAAAAATATTTTTCAATTAACATCTTAAAATTAGCACAAAGCATTTATTGTTCATTAGTTTATATTTATATATTATATTATATTACTAAATACTAGTATTATTTAAAAATATTAGTACAAAGCGTGTTTGTCACACCTGTTCATTCTGTTGCCTTTTTTTTTTTTTAATTCCCCTGCAAGGAGAATGTTTTTTTTTTTAAAAAAATTACAAACAATTTTTGTATTTTTGTTCTAAATTTTTAATAAAAATATGAAAAATATTTGTTTACATATGTGAGTAATTTTTTAATTTATCATATTTTTGTTAAAAATATAAAAACTTTTATTTAATGTCAATAGTTATATGTAAAAATTATAATAACAAAGGTAAAATTATCTATTTCATTTCTAAAGTTGAGACTTTTGTCTTAATTTTTTTATGTGAACTTTGTCTTATACGCTTAATAAAAATTTTAATACTATTTTAATAATATTTAAAAAATATATAATTTTTTACACTTGATTCATAAAATTTGATCAAATATTGAGACAATCCATCCATGTTATTGACAAATTAAAATTTTTGTTACTAATTTGACATGACATTAGTCTTTTGGATTACAATAAAAACTTTTTAAATATTTAATACGAAGTTAAGAAGAAATAAAATGAAAATAATCCAAACTTCATTTAAAAGAAAAATGAATATGCCTTTCGTAAAGTGAAGTGACTACGGTACGGATAATGAAATGAGGATAATAAGATTCCAAAGGCACAGCCCAGCACCCACGCCTCTGCTGTGCGCTGGAAAACCAGTGGCAGAGGGCCCCCCTTACCCCTTCACCTTGGTTTACACTCACAGAAACCGCAGAATCCAGAAATCTTCTCTCTCTCTCACACGCTCTCTCTCTCTCTCTCTCTCTCTCTCTATATATATATATATATATATACATAAACCTTTTAGACACGGTTTGGTGCAAGAGTCACAAGAGGGAATCTATAAAACAATCAAAGGAGAAGCTCAAATTTCGTTCATATATTCAATTAACGCTGATATAATCAGTGACCCATTTCAGATTCCATCGGCAAGCACGTAAATCGCTTTCAGATCCTTACTTTTATCGATTGATTATCCTTTATTGACAGTGGCGAGGTTTCTAAGAATGGTATGTGATTCTCTTTCTCGCTCTTTTTCAGTTTTGTTTTCGGTTAACTAAGTTTAGCTTTTTTAGATTTGATTTGGGATATTGATTGAAAAGAAAGAAAATTTTCATCGGGGTCACTAACTAGAGGAACTGATGTGAGTCGAATTGGAATTTAGGTTGTAGCGACGGGTTCCAATGTAGCTAAGTTCAATCGTCGAAGAGTGAAGGATCCTGCTCTTCTCGTTATTGGTGATGACAGTAATGGAGATCTTTCGAGAACTGATAGTGGGCGTTTTTCGTCCAAGGCGGAGGTCGTGGAAAGAGACCCATTGTGCGTGTCATGTACAACTTTCAATATCTTGGCTCCTATTTACAAACGACTTGACCCACAGGTCTTGTGCTCTTTTCGAAGAGTCTTATCTTAACACTCATATTGTTCTTGTTATTTGGAGATGTATTTTTAAGATTATTGTTCTGAAGGACTTCGCTGATGCTATTATATGTCTGTTTCTCGTGGGTTTATACAGAATCAGTGTCTCAGAGAAAGTGACTTTAGATCATTATGGTTGGCCCGGAACCAAAGGATTCTAGATTGTTTGCTTTATGAATCATCATCCATTGTGTGCCTCCAGGTAGAAATTTCTCTTTGATATTCCTAGTGAACATATGTTGGAAACAATAGACCATTTACATGGATCACTATCTTCCCCAAGATCTCTCACTCCACCATATTCAAATTTTTGTTTCATGTTTAGGAATTTTGGGTTGGGAACGAAGAGCTTGTTCAGATGTATGAGGAAAGACTTGGGAATGCAGGCTACCTTCTCTTAAAGCTTGCTCGGACCAACAAGCGTGGAGATGGTAAGTGGGGTGTCCTCTCAATGTGAATTGTCAAGCCTTGGATTTGTCATGCCAATTCTCATTCATTTTGATCAGATTCATCAATAGTCTTACATTAATCTCTGTTTAGTTGTCTTGGTTGATCAACTTCAACCCAAAGCTGGGCTATCTACTGCTCAAGCAATCATCCGAGTTATAAGTAGAGTATTCTAGGCTGTCCGCCTTGTTGTGATATGGTAAATTTCTGGTGATCTTAATTTGCCTAAACAATTTCTTCTTCCTCTGCCGATTTCTTGGTGTTATAATACAAAAGATAGGCCTATTCTTGCTATCATGCTATGTCATTGTGATTACAGACACAAACTTATTTCCTTCCTCATATCTACCCTTGAAATTGCTAGATCTTGGGTGCTAACATCTTAAACCAATACTGTTACATGTTCAGATATCATTTGATCATAAACATTTTTTATAGTCTTTCCAAAACCAGTGTTAATGTAAAAAACTCAACTTTGGTTCAAAACGATTTCTGTGATTTGAGTTATGGCAAGTTGTGCAGATTAAATGTATCCTTCAACTCGGACTATCTTTTAATTGTCAACTGAAGCACCTAACTTCCTATTAGTGCCTGGTACTATTGCATTGCTCCATGTCTTTCTTGTAGTTTTTTCATAATTTAAAATAAAATTTTTGCAAGTAAATTTGTTGTTCTATTTGAAAGTCTTATTTGTATGATACAGGTCTGCTGACCGCTATACGAAAAGAATATTTAAGAGTTGTGAATTATCGAGAGCTGCTTTTCAATGATTTTGGTGATCGTGTTGCTCAGTTGATACATGTTCAGTCCGTTGACCCCTTTTCGCAGAATCCAAAGGGTAGTTTTCACCAAGAGTTTCTGATTGTCAACACCCACTTGTTGTTTCCTCATGATTCAAGTCTGTCTATAGTGAGACTGCATCAGGTATACAAATACTCTGCAATGTAAATCTTTGTTCTTATTCATAAATTGGTTTTGCAGCTGCTTTGTTTTTATGCCTAAACCTTGCCCTTGTTTGCCTCGTGGAAGGTTTACCAAATATTGCAAAATGTTGAATTGTATCAGAGAGAAAACAAGCTTAGACCCATGCCTATTATACTCTGTGGGTAAGTTGATTGTTTGATTTTCCTTTGTTGAATCTCAATATGTCATATTGATTTGGATATCCTTATTTTATAATCTTCATGTCCTGTATTTTGTAGTGACTGGAATGGGAGCAAGCGAGGGCATGTTTACAAGTTCCTTAGGTCACAGGGATTTATATCTTCATATGATATTGCACATCAATACACTGACAGTGATGCAGATGCCCACAAGGTTGATATCTCAAAATTACAGATCTAATCATATGCTTTTCCAGCCTTGAATTTGCAATATTGACATATCTTTGTTTTGCTTTGTTTTCTTTTCTTTTCTTTTCTTTTTCTTTTTAAATTGATCCTGCAGTGGGTTAGCCACCGTAATCATAGGGGAAATATCTGTGGTGTTGACTTCATTTGGCTTTGCAATCCTAATAAAGCTCGGAAACCCTTAAAGACAAGTTGGGCTGAAGCTGTATTTAGTATAATAAAGGTGACTACTGAGTACTGACCCAGTTTTATATTTCTGAGTTGTATTTATATGTCCTGTTAACTCTTTAAAGATTAGATTTGCAACTCAAGCTATGTAGGACATATGTGTAGTATGAGCATTATATAAGCTTATGCTTTTTAACAAATTTTTGTTGATTACATTGGTCTTGTATAAATTGGATATCTATGGATCAAAGTAGTTGCATATAGAATGTTGACCCTCCTTCAGTTGTTGATAGGAGGATCTTACCAGCAAAAAGGTTGGTTTAAGGATTTACATTTATTTTTGAAGGAAGCTTAGTAGAATTTGCTTACTGGCTTTTAGAGCCTTACAATTACCTGAAGCATCTTGAAGAGAACATTTACATTACATATATGTTTTCTTATTTTGTGGACCTTGAAACAATAGGTCAACTTTTCTTGTTCTAAAAAAGTAATGACACTGTTCATACAGTTTCAGCTTTGCATCTAATGCTACTTGGTTTTCTTCTGGATTTTAGTACCAGTTACGAGAAGCTTCATTGTCCGAAGAAGATGCATTTGCCTTTCTGAAAGGTGACAACTGTGGTGATTTTGTGACATTACGTAGTTTCTCTGAAGCACTCCGTCAGGTACTTGATAATCTGTTGATAAATGAAAATGTAAAATTCCAATTGCAGTAGATTTACTTTACCAGACTCTTTGCAGGTAAAGTTGATTGGTGTGCCTTATGGATTATGCTTCCAACAGTTAAAGGATCTATGGACCGAAGCAGATGTAGATGGAAATGGCATCCTTGACTTTGAAATATTCAAGGTATACTGCATCTTCTTTGGATTATATCTTATCACCATAGTATTGAAATTCATCTGGTCAAAATCTGAGTGTGCAAGCATGTTGATTTTCGTAAAGTTGTTTGTTCTGAAAAAAAAAAAAATGGTTATTGACGTTGCAGCAGAAGATTTGGAATTCTACATGCTCAGGAAACGTGTTGGAAAATCAAAATGGGTGTGTGGAGGATGCTTCTAATACAGATTCAGTGGCAGAAGCCATGGGTTTTAAGGTGAAGAGTGCAGTGCTTTTTCCCCATGAAGTGGAGAAAGGATCGTGGCCAGACGACTACTCTCTATCTGATCTTGCTTGTCTTACTGTTGCTTTTTCACCAGCAACAATGAGGTGTTCTGCATTGCAAAACTGTAGCTAGCTTCTGGTTGGCACGAGTTATGTTTGAATTTCAAGTGGTGGAAACATATGTATATAGCCCAAAAGAAAATCCCCTTTAGGCTGCCCTGCATTTATTTGTGAAGATTACTTTGTGCAGAAGATATGTAGCCAGTTTTGTTAGGCCCTTGCCAAGTTTTGTAGGCTGTGGGAGAACTTTGTAGAGAGATTTGATTTGTTATAAGAAAATGCATAAACCTTTGAATTTGCTATTATATATACACATCATCTGTCTTCATTATCAGGTATTATTTTGTCAAATGGCTAAGCTCAAATATTATCTTATGGACAAAAAGAAACCACAACTCGAGCAATGGAGTTAATGGAAGTCATGGACAATATATCCTAATAGCTAGTTTATGATATTGAACAGTTCAAGGTTTATGTAAGTAACAAATTAGAAGATCATGAGAAGGTAGAGGGAAAGAAGGTAAACGTTAGTAAGATGCTCTTACACCATTTATATAAATCTTTGGAGCCCCGTCTCATTGGATAGAGTTTTTGAAGTATGAAAAAGAAAAAGAAATAATAGAAAACAAATAAAAAATTTATCACAAATGAATTAAGATTTAATTTTTTTTATTTCTATTTATCTTTTATTTTACGAGAATTTAAATCTCTTCAAAAATTAATTAATTCAAACTCTTAAATTTTATACTTTTGCAGATTATAATTGGGTTATAAACCTTATTGAAACCCTTTTTCTCTCATTGCCACACATCTTCGACTTCTTTTTCCTGTAGGAATCTGTTATTGAAGATTAACATCAAAATTTTGAAGGAAGAAAGGTCCTTTCAGAAAATGGTTTGTGAAAAGGAAAAGAATAAAGATGGGGTGAGAGAGGCTCGAACTCTCGACCTCAGGATAACTCAACAAGCTATGAGACCTACGCGCTAGCCAACTGCGCCACCACCCCCTTGCCCTATCTCACGCATTTTATATTTAACATAAATTTTCAAGACTCACGGATATTTTATTTTAATCATTTAATAATATTTTATTAATTATTTTAGTTCCTTCGTTTTTATTAAAAGAATTACACCTTAGAATATTACGTTGAAAATTCAATTATCTAATTTCCATCACGCAATTAACTCTAATCTTTGTGGCTCTTCTTTATTTGACGACACTTATCAATCTTATCTCCATATGATGAATAAAAAGGTTAAAGGGAAAAGGTAGGCCTCCTCGAATTTGTGGAGTTTGGGTGGCTCTAGATTTGATTCTACTAAATTAGGATTTCGGAAGGAAGGAAAAAAGTTATGGACAATATAATCCTTTTTAATAATTAATTAGATTCCCACGGCACCGAGACATGGGAAAAGCATTAAAATTTCTGAGAAAATTTTATATTAATATATATAGAGGAGGAATCGAATTTATCCTATAGTATTAAATTATTTTTATATGATATTTTTTTACAAAGTCTATAATTGAAATAAAAAATTTTATCATGAATATTATTTTATATTAATATATTGAATTATATATATTGTTATGCATTACATCTTTTCTTCATCTTTTTAATGCTTTCTCCCAACTTTTATTTAAGGATGAATTACTATTTCTTCAATATAAAATATTTAATTTTTAAATTCAGAATAAATTATACATATGAAATATTGAAATAAAAGTTTACAAAACACATTTTTTGATGCGTTATATTTTTTAATAAAAAATAATATAATTTAAAGAATATTTTACTTATTTTCTAACAAAAAAATGCATTTATTTTCAAAACAAAACAGAGGGCTGTCATAATTTGCGGATCAAAGAAAGAGTAATTAATTATTGAACCTAGCTAGTTGTCTGCGTTCAATGTTAGGGGAAGCATTAATTTAATTACAAGTTGTACTAGGTAGTAGGTAGCTAATTTTTCTCATTAATTCAGGGGATGGAATTAAAGAGAATTAATTAAAAGAATATACATGTATAAAGTTTGAAAAAATTTTAAATTAATTTTTATAATTAAAAAATTATCTATACATAACTAATAAAATTTAAGAGAATTATATATATTTTAAGGTTTAGAGTTTTAGCATTAATTTAATGACATATATGTATATGCATTTTAGTGCACTCTATATATATAGAGAGAGAAAAAATATATTAATAATAATTAAATTTAATTAAAAAAATTAATTTTTTATAATATAATAATTTTAAATTTAAATTTTTATTAAAAAAATATTAATATTTATTATTTAATAATATTTTAAATAAAATTATCTTTAATAAAAAAATACTTACAAAAAAAAATAAGAGACTAGAGTCAATGAGAGTTGGTTCTTTTACCCTCAACATCTATATGATTTAAGTTTAAATTTAAATAACATTTCATTAATAGATTATCTGTAAGTCTTCTCGCTCAGTGTCAACTTTTTACTTAAATTGTTTTTAAAAAGAATAAAAGAAAAGAGAGGGTAGAGTATATTAACGAAGAGTCACATAAGAAGGGAAAGCAAATAAAGGACAAGATCCATAACCACGTCGTCCATCGCATGCATCATCTGGTAAAAAGAAGCTTCGTGCAGACTCCAATATTCTCTAGTTCCTTTCATATTTGGTACTACTTCTGTTGCATGCCTGCCTGTTACTTTAATAATATAATAATAAAATAAACAAACACAAAAACAGACAGAAGGATCATTAAATACTAGTCATGCGAGAGAGATCAAGAGAAAGAGAGATAGCTATATATTTAGGCTATATATAGCTATAGTTATAGCTAGTTTTAGGTACCCAGTTATATATATGTAGTTTCATTAAATCTTCATGTTAGTAAGTTCATTCAAAGTTGTTTAGGTTTTGGCCTTTGCGACTTGAGACCAGCCTCTGCTTGACTTGACTGCTACCAAACCTAATTAAGAAGCAATACACAGACAGATATGTAGATAGTGACACGTCACACAAAACAAAAAAATGTAATATATATATATCAAATCTATCTATATATAAATGCAATATATGAATTGAACGTCGTCATAGTAATTAGTATACAAAAGGTTTACGTCTCTCTGCTCCATCTGTGTTATATGCACATGTGAGAGGAGTTGGATTTATGTGTGTAACTTTTTCGGATTTGTATGATGAGCTTGCTGCTTTTTCTCCATGGCTTCTTTCTCTCTCTATCTGTGTCCAAGGATGGTCCTTCCTTGTTTGGCTGCATGCAAATATATGTATATATATATGGTCCTGATGATCTGACCTGAATATCCTGATGGATGGGATAATAAATGACTAGTGTGAAGTGTGAATGAAATAATATTTTGATTGTAAAGAGTGAATACATACATCGATGGGTCTGTCTGATGATGCAGATTGCAGAGAATTCAGTGACTTTTGGGGATCACTTCCCTTTGGTAGGACAGGACATAGGACACTCTATCTCTTCCCTATGATCTTCCCCTTGCTAGCTAGCTACCTATCTAGATACCTCTCTGCTCCTTCATGCTTTTGTTTCATGTGCAATGTGTGCTTGTACTCTTACCACTTTATTCATCACATGCCCTTGCACTTGGATTCAGGATTCTCAATATATATATATCTCTCTCTCTATACATAAATATCACTCACTTTATTTATTAGTACGATATTAATTACTTTCAATTTTAATTTCTTTCTATGATAATCAACACAAATTATATAATTCTTTACCTTCTGACTATTTTTTAATAATTTTTATAATTTGATCATCTTCAATTTTTTATCAGAAAATAAATTGAAAACGTAGCTTTCTCAAACTAAAATATATGCAAATCGTGAAGTATATTAATTTGGTTTATATATACATTTGAAAAGTTGAAAGACGAGATGAAGATGATGTGGAAATTAAAAAGGGTTACTTTCCAACTCTTAAATTCACATATAACTAATTAAGTGCAACTGCAGGATAGCAGAACAGGATTATTGGCATGGGATCAGTACGTACGTAGGGGACCAAAATTACATATATATTTTATATACACACACACACACACTATTAACTAACATTGGTTTCTGTTCTTCATAACAAAATAATTCAAATAATATTGAAAAACAAATGAGAATATATATGTGATGAATGAATTATTTTTTTTTAAAAAAAGGTGGAGATATTGTTGAAGTGGTCCATGCATGCATATATACATGCGTTGTATGGAATGGAAGGGAAAGAAAAGAGAGGCTTGTAGTACAAGATAATTAGAATGATATGGATGGATCACTGAGTGGCGATGGAGGAAATGCATGCATGCGTCCAACGATCCCATTGTTTTCTGATCTCATCACTAAGCTAAAAAGGTAAGACGGATCTTGTGCTAACTTTTACGGTACAATAATATACATATATATCACATACATGCATGCATGCATGTACATACATACACATCCTTCTTTATGATCCGGCCTTTATTATCAATATCTATCTATCATCCTCGTCACCATCTTTATTAGCCCTAACCCCCACTCTACTTTTATAGAGTGGGGACTACCCTACTTTTCATCACTCCCCTTCTCTCTTCCATACACAGCAGTAACACAGCTAATTAATTAAAATTTTCTTCAAGAGAGTTCAATTTTTTATTTATTTTTTTTATTAAATTATTTTAAAATTTATGTATACATCAATAGAATATTTAATTTTTCTAACAATTTTATATCATTATATATGTACTAATTAAAAAATATTTAATTAGTTAATAGAGCATTTAATTAGTACTTTTTTATTTTAAAAAATCAATAAAATTTAAATAATTTTAATTTCTTTACAACATTAGCATTGGCCCCATACACACACACACACATCTTCATAAATCATAAGTATGACGTTCAAATATCCATTCAATCTTTTTATTCTATTATTAGAATCATATAGTATTGTCTAATTAATTACAATCAATTACATTTTTATATATAAAAGGATGGAATTCAAAACAAAACTCATTTTGATTTCAAAAATTTAAGATTAAGGTGACGTGACTTTAATTATTTATATATTTTTTAACATCTCTCATGTATTTCATACTATTCAAGACACAAATTTTACTTTCAAAATATAAATTATTCTGTCAAATTTTAGTTAAAATATGAATGAGATTAACACATATAGCTATACTCCACCTTAAGAAAATAAATTAAAGTATTGAGACAAAATAAATTTATAATGATTATACTAAAAAAGAAAGTTCGAGATGGATAAAAACATTGAATCTAGATCATCACTTGAATCAAAAGTCAAAACTAACAGTAACTATATATAATTTACATTTGAAATAGACAGCAATGATTGAAAAATATTGTGGAATCTTCATGAGCACCGCTGATGATTTGAGAACGAGTTACCAAAATTTCCAATTTAGTTATATTTTTAATTAGCCTCTAATCTTAGAATGCTTTTATATGTTTTCATATTTGCAAATTAAAAGTGCAAATAATCATATATATATTTATATTCCTTTTAATTACCTATTCTTTTTTCTTCTTAATTTCTGTATGTTTTCCTTTGCCGACCATTCTTTTTCATCCCACTCTATATTTCCTTAATCGCAATTAAGATGATGCATAGAATAAAATCTCAATTATAACATAATTAACAATTGTTACCATTTGAGAAAATAAGAAAACTGATTAGTCCAAAAGTCTTTTTTTTTTTAAGTGTAAGAACTTCAAGGTTTAAATATTATCTCATATCTGAATAATTAATTACTTCAATGGACATAGCAAAAACTCTATAATTGGAAAAAGCGTATCGCACACAGGCCTAATTAAGTTTTGTAGGTTTAATGTTTGAATCAATAGGAAATTTCTTAATATTGAAAAGATAAATAAACTTCAGTCTTTACAACTATCCTAAATTACAAACTAATTAAACACACATATATATTAATTAATATATGAGTTCATTAATAACTATAAGAAGCAGAGAGAAAAGAAGAAACAGGTTGACCTGAAGACACAGAAAATAGTGTCTTCAATTTACTGGTATATATACCTCATAATTAAGAAATCAAATGGTACTATGCTGTTATGATTATAAAATTGTTAGATTCTTGAGTACAACAAGGACATGAGAGAAATTTACATGGCTACAGCTTAGTTCTATATATCTTACACCTTGTATATTAACAAGAAATGATTTTAAATTGATTATATGTACATAATCCAACAATTCATTTCAAATTCAACAATTATTTTTTAAGATTCAGGGTATGGATTATATTACACAAAATAAGGAAATAAATTCCTATTTAATTAGGAATCATTGTTTTAATTGAAAAGCACAAACAACACCAAATTGAGAGCTGAGATAGTTAGTTATTCGATTGCTGCTATTACATACGCGTATTACCCAATATATATGTTGAACGAAATAATATAATTTTCATGGGCATGATAAAGTGATCAATGTTTCTAGTTTTGCTGTACTAAAGAAATTGAAACTCCCTTTTGGCCAGAAAAAGAAAATTTTTGAAATTCCCAGTGGAAACCCAACAACGACATAAAACACTGTAAAAAAAAATAGTAAATTTAGTAAATATAAACAGTACGTACTGAGTACATTATTTCTCTTAGTGCCAAACTAGGAAATAATAAATTTTGAATTCCATGAACTGAGATCATCAATTAGGGTTTTTATAGTTATGATAAATCCTCCAAAGTTATAATATAATATAATATATATATATATATATATATATATATATATTATATGTAAGGATTTAAACTGACTTTGTACACAGCAGATACAGGAAAAGAAAAAGAAAATTAATTTTTGTACCATATGGTGTAATTAATTTTAATTAATATGCACTTGGAAATATGCTAAAAATTAATGGATGTTTACCTGTGTGAACGTAAAGTGTTTCAAAACTGAAGGAGGTGAAGCTTGGCATTGAAATGGGATGTTCATACTTAATTTCAACTCAACGGCATTGAAGTTATCGATGTCTAACACTGAAAAGAAATCAGATTAACCTAAAAGAAAATAAAGTAAAATCAGGTATCATAACTAATTTCTAATATAATGCAAGCACTATTTTGTAATGACTTAATAGTGTGTATATAGTTCATGAGAAAAATAATATATATATATATATATATAAAATAGTGGCTAAACATATACAAAACCTCCCTAGAAGAGAAAAATTAACCATATTGCAAAAATAGTACCTTGGCTAAATATTCCTAATTAGGGGTGCCAACAAATCAGTTCAATTTGATTTGATTTATTTGTCCAATTGAATCGAGAATGATTGAAAAAGTCATTCAATAATCAATCCAAGTTTTTGGACATTAATTGATCTTTGGTCAGTTAAATTGGATTGTCTAATAACTTTTAATTAAAAATACTGTAATTTTTTTAAAAAAAGCAACATTAATAATTTTTTTATTTTTTCAATTTCAACCATAAAATAAAATAAAAATTCTCAACATTAAAACTTACATTAAAATTAATTCAAGACAACTCTAAAATAAGTTTAACCATAAAACAAAATATTTTTGTTAAAATTTAATATATAATATATAATTTTTAAAGGTATTATTTAATCGGTTAGTTTTTCAATTTAAAATACATAAATTCTCATTCAAAAAATGAACCAATTTAATAAGTTTTTATAAATCTTCATCCAATTTTGATCGAATTATACTGGATCAGTTCTATTAGCATTCGATTAAAAATAGAATTGCTCAACCCTATTCCTAATCATCTTACTGTCAAATATTTAATTTATCATCATTTTACAAGAATTTGATTGGATGCTGCTTTTATTTTCTCCTTCTGCCTAATCGCCTATAACTAATTAATATAGACTAATTAACCTATGAAGCAGATGAAACAAATCAACATGAGTACCATATATGCATGATATACCCGAAAATTTCTGCATTTCATATATATATATATATATATATATTGAAACTCTGGTATCATTATAGAAAATCTTAATATATCATTATATATGAACACAAATCTCAAAATGGATAATTACTTATTCTTTTTTTCATGACATCACTGAGGACATGCATGAACATAGCACTAAGTACTCAAACTTTTGACATGTAGAAATATTTTATTGTATCCTTATACTATTGAAAATTTTAGTATTATTGTAATTTTATACTTTTAACAAATATATAAATAAATCTTACTTATAATTTAGAATACAACTTGACTATGATTTAAAATTAAACTGTATGATTTAAAAAATATATATAATAAAAGTAGTAGAGAGTATACTGCCAAAAAATGAACTGCTCACCTGTATTACTCTTTATATAGCTCAATTATGCATAACTAATGGAACATACATACACATATTTACTGCAATATTTATATAGACCCTGAAAATAATTTATGAAATGAGCCAATTTGTAACTCTTTGATCAATTAACCAGTCTACCTAAATACCACTGAATCATGCATAGTTAATCAAACATACATACTATGACCTTGCAATTTAGTGTTGTGTATAAAATTATTTTCCTTCTAAGGTGCATATAACCTAGATTAATCATTTGCTTCAAAATAATCAACCAACAGTAACTTTCCATATATCTTAATAAGCATGGGTGTGTGCGTGTGCGCTCATTTAATGTATCCAAGGAGAAGCAGGTTCAAATCATGCTTATTTCTATAATTTGAAACTATATGGCCATATCAACAATCTCTAGAGAAAATGTATAAGAATTGCTGTAAAAAAAATTATTAAAGAAGTTAGCATTTTGAATATATATTTTAAGTTATTTTATCTTTGTTTTTCGAGTATTCCTGCTTTGTTATTTTTGAAGCATTTATGATCTTAATTGATCATCCCAAAAATTTAATTTGTTTGTCCTTCGTAATTAATTAGTATCAATTCTTCCAAAGATATCTGAGACAATATTTTATCAGAAAACATCACAATGTTGGGAAAGGGAGGGAAGTCACACATCTCGTCTTGCTAACTGTAGAACCTGTGCCTTCCACATTGCTTTCTGCTTTCGATGATCACAACGTGAAAAACATAAATTTCTGTTTAATCTCTCTCCTTTTTAGGCTATGAATAGTCTATTTTTGTATTAAATGTGAGTTTAATATTCAAACCTCAGTGCCTTTAATTTTTACACCAAATAATTAACATTGAGAATGTAAATGAAATGATGCTAGTAATGAAAAAAGTGTATCTTGAAAACTTGAATGCTAATGCATGAAGGTGCCATTAAAGGTGGAGACAAGTAGACAACCAAACCTCTTTACACACTACGTACACAATTTCAAAGTATTGGTCACTTTATAGCTAATTTTATAAATCAAATCAAATCGATCAAATCATGTTACCTGAGTCAAAAAATTGGTCTACACACTGGATACCTAAGATCGATGAGTCAATGTGATAAATTTCTACAACAAAAAGATCCACTCTCTTAAAATGTTAGGATTGATCGAAATAAAGAGAACAAAAATTTAAATTAATGTATTTTTTCAGATTTAAAATTATCTGTTTATTTTTAAAATATATTTGAATAAATAAGAATTTATGAACAATATATAAATTTAAACAAAATAAGATATTATTCAAATTAAAATTTATTTTCTCTTTAACCTCTCTTCTCTTCACAATCCAGTCACACCTTTTAGGGGGTTTTGGTATATGAGAATTTTAATTTTTTTTAAACATATGAAGACTTATTACGATGTTTGGATACAAAGATATAAAATGGTTACAAATTAGTGGTGTATAAATCCTAAAATTATAAGAATATTAGGGTGCGTTTGTTTTCACTGTTTTCTATTTTCATTTTTATTGAAAATAAAAAATGATTGAAAATGCGTTTAGTAAAATTTAACATAAAATATTTTTAAAAATAAGGTAAAAACAAAAAAAAACATATAAAAAATATTTTCAGCATTTTCAAATAATGACGTGTTATTTTTTTAATTTTTTAAGAAAGTAAAATTTTCAATCATATAAATATTATTATTTGGTAATAATCAAACTTCAAAATCAATAAAATATTATACTCATTTAAGCCATTTGACTTAAAAATATATAAACAAAATTTTAACTTTACATAATAAACATGTTTTAAAAATTTTAAAAACTTAAAAATAAAAACTAATTTTAAGAAATGAAAACAAATGAAAACTGAAAATGTTTTCCCAAACCAAATACACTAGTTTTTTTTGTGATTAACTCTAATTTTTTAATGAATTTTCAAGTAAAAATTTAATTACTTATAGGCATGTTTAGATTTAAAGAGAATAGAAAGAAAGAAACACCAAAATGAAATTATACTTTTTATATTTTCTTTGAATTTAGACCCAAATATAATGTTTTTCCCCCCTTATAATATGTTTTAAGTAAAATGGATAAGAATGAAAAACATGCATGTTAGATTTCAATCTAAAAAATATATCAAAATAAAAATTTTACTTCCATTCTTCTCTATCCTCTTTCTCTTTTTCTCAATAATCCAAACATATGGTATTTATCAATAAGTCAGCTTAATTAATGCTTTTCACATTTTATGTACAACCAGTTTTGAATTGAAGCCGACATTAAGTCAGGAAATACAGAAAATATATTACTGAGCACAAAAATACACACATACTAATTAATAATCGCTGAGTTAACTCCCTTCCCATATGCCAAAACCAGAAGTCTTAGTTATGATTATTGTAATCATGAATAGCATAGTGGCAAATCAAAGGAAATCCACGAATAAGTAGTTACTTTCAACTTTCAACAGTAAGAAAACAGTGATGCATTGCATTGCCGACTAATATTGAACCTTATACATGCAATATAGAAATAAAAACCAAAGGGTCAATTTCTAAAAGTAATATGAGCATGCATATTTGACTATATGGAGATATCACTGATAGGATACTTACTTAGACCTGATGAGAGTGGAAAAAAGTGACCTTTTATTCACCTAAAACAAGTTTGTGTGCAGTGATAATCCAGACAAGAAGGCGGCAGCTAAATAGGAGAAGACAAGAAAGTAATAACAAGGGAAGGGGTTAATAAGTAACTATAGTCATCACTCATCAATAAATGATCATCATGAAAATATATATATATATATATATATATACTTGTATAGTAGCTAGCAAGTTAGAAATTAAAAAGTAATAATGAAAACGGATCACGTTTGGAATGAGAGAAAATTAAAGAGAAAAAATTTCACCTTTTTACAGCTGTACAACTTTCTGCGCCTTATTACCTGCAAAGCTAAAATGCCTTGCCAAGCAGCAACAGCAGCAGCAGCAGAAGAATCAGAAGCAGCAGAAACAGCATCAACCCAACAAGGCTAACAGAAACATTAGAGGAAAGGAGAAAAGTAACGAGCTTTTCTGCCTATACTATTTAATGCACTGAACCGGGAAGAAAAAGAGAGAGAAGAGAAATTAAGCAACAAGAGCACGGAGAACCTACTATATATGATAATATGATATAATATATATTCGAATAACAGTATTATACACAATTGAAAGATCTAAACATAGTTTATATATGATCTCTTGGTGTGGAACTTCACAATGATCCATTTTCTTCAGGATCCAAACCCCCAGCGAAATATGATGCACTAATGATATCCATATGCTAAGCACTAGCTAATAACTGATATCATTCAACGAGAGATAATAATGATAATAAAAAAATAGAATATAAATGGAGAAAATGCTGCAAATTGAAGAGAGAGTAGTGTAGCCTCATCATATATATATATATATATATATATATAGATATATATATATTAATATCATCCTTTTATTTGGCTGTTTAATTCCCAATTTTGATCACTGCCGGTATTGCAAAGAGGGGTCCAAATCAAAAAGCATCGAAGTACCCACTTTCTGATGATTCTGAAACCTTGTTGCTGTTGATGATGATGACGACAATGAAATCGGATCTTCATGGGGCATACTCAGGTACTGAAGAGGAGGTGGAATCATAGAAGATGAGTGAATTGATGAATTATTAGCCATTGCAGTGGCATTACAACATCTGGCTTCTTCAGCTGATGCTGATGAAGAAGAAGCACATTCCATGTTCACCCCAAATAGCCTAAGCCTTTTTCCTGCAGTAGTATTAGTACTACTACCACTACTCTTACCATGCTGGTGCTGATGAAGATGATAATGATCAACCGGCACAGAATCGATGATCATTGGAACATTTTGTTGCTCTCGTTGCCCTATTAAGTTGGGATACATCGAGCCAGATCCCGAATTTATCACATTATAATGAACTTGGTGCTGCCACGGGTGATGGCGCTCTTGTTGAAACGGAAACATATTACTGTAATTCAGCTGTGGCCGTGGCAGCGGCGGCGAGGGCAGCGAGTATAACCGGCTGCTCCACCGGATCGAATACTGCGAGAGTTGTGTCGGCTGATTTGGATGAAAAAGAAAAGGTGTAACAAAAGTAGGATCAGAGCCTGGTGCGTGATCAGGTCTACGCCGCCAATCTATGTACAACCTATGGCGGTACGACTCGGCGGCGCCGCGCTGGAAGGAAACAATGTCGCCGGCGTCGAGTTTCTTCTCCTTGACGAAGCGGCTCCATCCTTTGGTCATCACATAGCTCTGGCTGCTGTTCCAATAAGAGTAACGGAATCGCCAGAGCTTGCCGTTACGATCCTCGAAATTCAGGAGCAGCCCTTTCTCGTTGGAGGAGGAATCCAGAGGGAAGTACTTTTCCGCGTGTTGCTTG